>OW679201.1:719499-1380743 GCA_940337035.1 Agriotes lineatus | reverse complement strand
CTCAGAGTTAGAGATCCTATATGTACTAAGAGATGAGCCATTGGATCCACAAATCAAGGACCATGTGATTTAGCAAAATTATATTTCATTTGTTTACTTTGAAAGAAGTATGCGCAAAGTTTAAAATCGGCAAAAATCAGGTACCCCATGATTTGTGAATCCAAAACAAATCGCCTACATGCCTCAAGTTTTGCATATACAGGGACTGTACTCAGAGTTAGCTGCAGGTGGCTTCTGGCGATGCATGCACAGCTAGACCGGGGTTCTATGGTTGTCTTCGTTGAAGTGGCACTTATTTCAGGCTCAACACAGACCGTTATCCTCGTAGTCTATGGACCTCCTTTACGTCGGCAAACTCGCCGCTCCAGGTGTAGAAACGGGATTCCAGCTTCTTTTGTGTGATATCCTCAAGGTGCCTTGTAGATGCACCCGTGCTTAGGGTTTGTCTTTGGGTGACCACTTCACGTCGAACGTTTTTCTTGTGTATTGCCAGGATTATATTTTCTGAATTTATTTCGTATACACACATGATAAATCACATTACCTAATTTACATACTGATTAATGTTATACATACAAGTCACTCTATTTTTAAGACTTAAATGTTTGAATTATTAGTACACATTAAATAACAATCAGTATGTGCTGAGCTAGTTACCATAAATTTCTAATTAATAAATTTTGTAGGTCATAATTTAGTATCATTTCAAACGATGCGTATTTTTAAACTTCGTGTGTTTGGTAACGAGTTTCAGATTTGTTGAAAGAGCTACTTTTTCATTTTGGCTTTAATATAAAGCTTAGACCCACCTTTTGTCAAAATGATACTAACCAGATAAGTAAAAGCGATGACGTTCGTTGTGGTGCCTTCATTTACTACAGTTTGTTCATGCAAATTTCTCAAATATGTTTTTTCTGCATATGTCGTATTACTCCCTGTTTCTTAACAATTAATAAGTAAACAATAGTGGTAACTGTGGCAATCCTATGTGGGCCCTTCTAGCATATCGATACTCTTACTAAATCTTTCTTGGTTTGTGTATTAACTTGCAGTTGAATCCCCCATAAATTTGTAGATTTTTTAAAATTTATGTTGTATACGAGCAATCAGTAATTTTGTCTTAACCTAAACGATCTAATATATGTTTAAGACGAAGATGTCACCCATTGGTGTCTCTCAGGTTCTAACTGTTTTTCTCACTACCTTCTTCTGTGCTTTATGCTAACCTACACTTTACACTATTCTCTGTTTTTGAACACTTTCACTTATCACTGTTACATTAGGTCCGAAGGTTTTGTCCTCTTCAGCCTTCTTTGGATGTCATATTGATCGAGGAGCTGAAACATCTTTATGTTTACATGGTTGTAAAGTCTAGCTTCGTGCTTTTAGGCAAATCTCTGAATTTCTTCTTTAACTGTCCCAAAATTCAGCTTCTGAACATACCATAGTGCATCCACCATATTCCGGAGTACCTTACTTTGAAATTTTTGAAAGGTGTCTAAGTTAGTTGGTTTGGCACAGCCCCAAAGCTGTATGCCATATGTCCAAAACTTGCTTGTAGATAAGCAATTTATTATGTATTGATAGATGTGTCTTCCTGCCAATCAACCAATACAATTTCTTATATTTTGCATCTAACTCTTTTCTTTTCTGTTTAATGTGTTCCTTTGACCTCAGCTTTGCATTTACGTTCATCCCTACATACTTGGCTGTGTTACTATATGGCACCTGTGTTCCATTTATTGTAATAGGCCCGTTATTCTCGATGTTCTTGTTGGTAAAATTTTTTAACCGATTCATTGGTATTCTCCACTTTTTTGTCCAATCGCTGTATTCATCAGTGGCATATTGTAACTTTTGAGCAACTTCTTTCACACTTGCTCCCACTGCTAATAGAGCAGTATCGTCAGCAAAAGTGGCGATCTTGACATTATCTATTTCAGAGATGCGATATATTTTCCTTAATTTTTACTTCCTCCACTTCCTCCACGTGCTGCATCGTGTGGACGGTCTCTGTAATATGCCAAGTACCCTCTTATTTTTTATGTACATTTGTGTGGTTAGGTGTGTTTTTGAAGTTAGACACACATCTATTTTTGATTGTTTAAGAATGCTTCTAACTCCTGATTTCGTTAGAGTATCCCATTCTTGGGTGTTTTTTGTTCATCTTCGGGAGATTATAGCTCTGTTGCTATCGCATTCGATTTTTGTGATTCTACTTGCAAGATTGTCGGTTAATTGTTCTTGCTTGTCAATTTTTCCTATTAGTTTATCCAGCATATCATTAACTGAGCATGCATTGCTTGATGGAGCTACTGTTTGCGATGCTCCATATGCCTGCGCAAACGTTTTGCCTTCTCTTACCTGGGGATTCTGGTTAGTCGTCTTTTTATGGCATTTTTATCTCTTTTTGGTTTTGTCTGATCATTATTAATTTTCTGCATTTTGCACTTCACGCCCTCTGTAACTTGCAAGATGATTCTGGCCACAGTTAACACATTTCATATATTTGTTGGAGCCGTCTTTCTTTCTTTAACACTGTTTTGCCAGATGTTTACCTGCGCAGTTTACACATCTCCGCCCTTTTTGCAATATTCCTGGCTATGTTCAAATTTTTGGCATCCTTTACATCGAGGAATAATTCTTAATTTCCTTATTGCTTCAATTGTAACCTTGATTCCTTGAATTTCGGTTATTTAAAATATTCTCTTGGTGTACTCTCCCTTTGCAAATGTAAGCATAAACAGTGGAAGTAGGTTTCTTCTTTTCTTTCTAAGATATTTACTGCTTCTAGGATATTACATTTTCTACTGTGCGGTTCATATATTATGTTTTCTGGCTTGCATGTGGGGTGTAGTCTCCTTACCATCACTCGTAGTGGTCTATTATGTTTGTCTCTGCATGAGTGCCATTCATAACCTTCATATAAGTACTTTGTCACTTCTACATTGAATTTTAGTTATTCGTTATTCAACATAGTTGCTTGGAACATGATTTCTTTTCCTATCAGTTTTTGTTTGAGTCCATCGTAATCCGGGATATGACTCAGGATTATTACAGGTGGGTGTGGTGGAATTTTAGGGGCCTCTTTATCAGTTTTATTAGTTTTTTAGCCGCTAGTTGAGGCTTGATTTGCGGGTGTGCTGTCTGGTATGGTATTCATTCTCTTTCTTTTGAGTTTTCTGTTTTCTTTCAACACCCATTCCGTTTCTCTAGCTAATTCTCCTTCATCTGTTTCGTGGATAGTTTTTTCTTGTAGGTTGGTTTCTTCTTTTTGGACTAATTGCCTTTTCAGATCACTCACCTGTAGTACTAATTCAGTTAGCTTTAATATAACATTTTTCTAGCTGCTTTTTCGGTTGCCCATGCATTTTAATTTGTTGAATGAGATGTACCTATTTTGTATGGTATGCCTTTCGACTTGTGTGTCTGCCAGAACGCGTGGTGCTTAATTGTACCCAATTCTCTTTTGAAGTCTACGAAAAGTATGTATAAGGGTGAGTGCAATTCGGCGATTATTACATAATTATATGCAGTGCGTTAATTAATATGTTCGGTTCACGATCTATGTGCTCTAAAACTGACTTGTTTCTCATTTGTTTTGTCCGTAATTGTATTTACCAAGATAGTTGTTAGCATTTTTACTTCCCTCGTCTAAAAGACGAAGAAGGTATTGTAATCGCGAAAAAATGACCTTTCGAGATTTCTCCAGATCTTCACGTTTCAGGGTTACTAGATGACGAAAAACAGGTTTTCCCAATTCCGTCTGTCTGTCTGTCTGTTGGCGGTAAAACTATTTGTCGGAGGAAGACAATATTTTGTCTACACATTATATATCCACCTGGCATGAAACCGAGAAAATTTCAAATAAATATATACAGGGTGAGCACCTTAAAAAAATAAAATTTTGTGTATTTTTCGTTTAACTTAGTAATAGATACAAGTAATAATTTGTACATAGTGCAGGCTTTATTATTACCAAAAATGGGAGCCAATAGATACAGAATAAATGTTTTACGATACAAAAGGGATGCACAAATTAGCGCGTTACTAAATAAGCTGCGATGCAGGAATTGGAAGGTCGGTGCTCCGTAGCGCAGGTATCCCAGTCCCTTGCAGTATCCCACAAAACGTTGGGGCTGCATACGCGGTCCGCCTGCCGTTCGAATTCGACCACCGATAACGTTTTTTTTTATTTAAAAATATTTAAATTTATTAAAAACGTGAAGATATTTTTACTCCTAACTTAATTTGATTTTTAAAATTATTTAGTGTCACAATGTCGACGAAGGAAGTTCTGGGTAATGTCTTTTACAGATTTTTGTAAATGTATTTAGTAAGATAATTTCGAGGATAATTCCCGGTCAGTTGGAACGTATTTAGGGACCACATTTTCTTAAAATTTAACAATAGTTCTATTTGTTTCAGGGCGTCTGGTTTACTATTACTCCAGCTCTTTTAAAATTGTTTCACTTTGTATTTCAAGCATTGCATTGCTGATATTGACCACCCATTACTTCTTCTAAGTTTTGGTTGTCTCCTACCAAATTTTGCATTTAGATTACAACATACCCTTGTTTATATTAGCCATTATCCCCACCAGGCTGTCAAAGAAGTGTTAATATAGAACTTCTCATCTGCCATGCGTTAGTATTAGCACATTGGATAGAATTCGTACACTTATAAAATCTATTCGAAATAGGGGTTTGTATAAAGGCGTTTGTTTCACTCAAAAAATCTCAATAAAAGAAAAGGAAGCATACTAAGGGCCGGTTGCAGAAAGCAATGTTAAGTCTGGTGTTAGCTAACATCGCGTCAAAGTGAACAAAATCGCATCAAATTTTGTTTACTAACGTATTAGTTACCATAAGCATTTGAGATTTGATTCGTTTTTGTTCACTTTGACGTCGCGTTAGCTAACACCAGACTTAACATTGCTTTCTGCAACCGGCCCTATGTATTCCAGGAATATTAATTTTAGTACAGGACCTATTAAAGATTGATATAATATAGTAGCTAAGAAACCAAGTAAGCAGTCACACATTTAATGAAGATGTGGTCATTATTACAAGTATGATGATATCTCGAGAACTGTAAACTACAATGATTACTACCGGGTGTCTTAAAAAGAACTACATCTATTATGCCTTGAATTTTCCATAACGCAGTACCAATGACAATCTAGGGCACATAAAAATTTACATGCAAACAAAATTCAAAACCTACTAGATGTAGTTCTTTTTAAGGCACCCGGTACTTTTACAATGGATAACAATGCTCGGTTTCCAAGAAGTAAGGTATTTGACATGGTTTGTGAAGAAGTAAATTATCTTTCTAGACGTCAACCTAATAGAGAAGTTTTTTGCCACTTGTTTTTTGTATGATTAACTTGAAAAGAGGCTTCCACGAATGGGGCCCCCAGTTAATCCGCTGCGAATTCCGGTTCAATGGGATTGCCGGGAACTGCCACTTAATAACCCTTGACTTGGGTTCAGTTATTTGTTGGAGGGAAACAAGACTTAACAAACACGAGTATATTGAGTAACAACGATTACAAACGTCACTGATGGACCGATGGTTTTTTACAATAGCTTCAACTGTTGTGACACGCTTGGATTGGCCACGCGAAAATAGCGAATCGGGCGTAACCGTCACACAAAACAACCTGGAAACGTCTTTACCAGGGAGCTAGACCGACCGCAAACCAGCACAAAGCATAGCTGAACTTGCTTACTCGAAATTCTGAATCTAACTGAAGCTGAATTGACAATGAGCTGAACTCGCAAATTCAACAAGGAGGGGAAGGCTCAAACACTATTGGCTGAGGCGATCCTGCGTAGCCAATCGGAGCGTCGCACGTTGTTTAGGAATAAATGCTTATTTTAAGAAATCTTAATGCTAAGCTCTCTCAATGAGGCATTGTATTGAACGAAATCCATAAACACATGAGTCCCAAATACGCTAAGTCGGCTTAAGTCCTATTAGAAAGAGTATCCATCCGCTTAAAAGCGATTAAGGGAAGCTTACAAATTCCTTTCCAATATTAACAGAGGCAAACAAATACGGCAAGATGCAAATTTGACTTTACCACGACCTTTGAATGAGATAGAACAGTTATGACTTGAATTACATGAATAATTATAAGCAAAAAGGTTTTGATGCACGCATCTGTGTGAATCAAACACCACTATTGAAGAATTTTCACGAAATGGGATCAGTTGCTATAACAAATTTGTTTTGGATGACGAAGTGGAAATAGATGCGTCTTCAGTGTACTAAGTGGTAACCTACATGTTAAAATACAATGGTTCGTATTATTTTAAAAAACTTACTCCTTATGCAATACCTCACGAAAAACGATTGCGACTTAGTCGGATTCTCTCATTGACTAATGGAGACGATTGAAATAGAAGTCAATTGTTTACGAAAATTGTTTTAGAGAGCTTAACCCACATTTAATGATAATGCAGCAATTGATTGTTACACTTTATTAGGCCAGGAATATAGGTCTAACGCTCTCAATTTTAATTTCAAAAAATCAAACATATCTATTTTCTTCAAGAAATCATTCATAAAGTAATAAAAAATTCGCAACAATAAATAATTTCTAGCGCGATGGTGTTACATCTCACTATATTTAATTACTTAGGTCGGTAGGTAATATATATTAGAGGAGGTACATTTATTTATACTACTCGTCTCACAACTCATGAAACGGAATTAAGAGCCCATTTATCACTAGCATAAATGAAATTTTAAGTAGTTAAAGTATTCATTCACAAAAATTATTTCCAAAAATTAATAAATTATTTTAAACTGTAACTAAGACGTTTTTATTTTTATTTCGTTGTTCCGATAATTATTACTTTCAAAAATGTTGCTATTGATATGGGCGTCGAAATGATATAATATAGAAAATCAAAATTAAAATGTAATGCATCATAACAGATTTACATGCATATTACGAATAGTTATTGTTAATTCCTTTTTAATAAATGTTATTACTCTAACACGTTTAGAAAGAAGTGAAACTTGGGCTTAATCTTTTCGTTATATTTCCTTTCAATAATAAAATCCACTCTCTCCATTCCCTTAGGTCCTTCTAACAAAAATTAAGCAGCGCCACTTACAATTTTAGAAAGATAAGCCAATCGCATGTAAGGACAGCGTAGTTTAGTGGTGTAACTTGTGCTTTCCTATAACTATTACTCTTTCTTTATTTCGCCCTTCTGGTGAAGAATGATGACAGGGCCAAGAGCTGAGATTTTCACGGTTGCTTTTCCTGTGTTTTGGTAGCAGAAAATCAACGACCCGAAGCTCGATAGAAATCAAATAAATCTGCGGTTTTTTCTGGCTTTTTGGTTGAACGAAATAATACAAAAATATATTTCATTTTCTTTCTCAGTCGCATATTGTGAAAGAGTGGGGTTTTTGTTTATGCCGGTTCGAACGTTTTATGCTGTGAACGCATATAATTCACCTGTGGCACAATTTCGTTATCTGCTTATCACTCACTCTCTGTAAATAGAGTGCAAGTTTTACTTAAAACAATGGGAGCGCCTTGTGGGCCGTAGCTGAGTCAGTCGTTTACAATTATCGCAAAATATGCGAGATAACAGCTCCTTTATTTATGTTTGAGTCAGTGTATTTACTATACCCAATCTCGGTTAATAATTTGAAATGGCCGATGAGCAAAGTGTTAAACATTTCTGATATAATTGCAAAATTCCACGTTCGAATCAACAGTGTGTGAACAATGGCAAACTTCTTAAATTTTAAGCCGGTTTGAGTAATTTATTGATGTAATAAATGCCAAGACATTTAAATTAAAAGTGTCATTGGATGAAAAAGCTAAAGAATTCTGCAAATGACCGTATTGGCTAAATCGACAATCGTAGAACGCCCAAATCAAATAATATCGTTCTTGTAAAATACAGAAAAAGGATGACTGATACAAAACAACGTTTTCATCCAGTACACATTTTATTTTATACACTTTAGTACTTTTCGTATTTATTATACATGGGCTTGCAGATACTATGGTGTCCCACTAAATTTTAAATTAAAAAGACACGAATTGAGTACATAGTTGCCACGTAACTGTTCTTAAATGAAAAGAGATTATGAATAATTTGCTATTCTAAAAGTTGCCGGCTTTAAAATTCGTTTTCGCGGCCTTTACTAAAAACAACTGCCGCGGCTTTATCTTTTCTGAAAGGTTGCTTAAAAAGTAAATATTGCTTCTTTTTTAAAGTCATTACTTTCTATACCAAAATCTATCATTAAAGCTGACGTTTCTCTTACTGATAAAAAAAGTAGGTATATCCTGTTAGGCAACACTTTTAGCCGCCATACTTAATGTGACATAAATTATACCCTATGCCCGGGAATGAAAATGATGATTCGATATATCTTCGCTTTGATATTTTTCTTTGTCCAGTTTTTAAGTGACAGGCTGATATCGGCCTGGCTTGCCATTTATTGTATTACTGTCAACATATATAACAATTAATCAATAATAGCATTTAAATGATTGTTATTATGCAGATACATATCGATTTCAAACGCCATATCTCCGAAAATTTCTCCATGACTTTTTCCGGGTTTGATTTTATAATTTAATTTCGACCTTAAGGAGGTTACTGACCCCTAAAAACCATATGTGACGGCGATGAAAAAAATTCCCCGCTGAGTGAAAAAATGTTTGCACAACAACCGCTATTCCATTTCATCAGGCGCGGATGGGCCATAAGGCAAACCGGGCATTTTCCCGGGGCGCCGCGAACGTTTTCGACGCTTTTGGCGCCGCGCCGGTCACATCCGATAAAAAAGAAATATAAAATAAATAAATTGAATTAATCAACGTATAACGAATCATGATACGATATACGAGCAGTCGAAGAAGGTGCATGTAAAGCTGGGACGCGCTTATATTTCCAGGAATACTGTCTTCTAATCTTGCACCAGCCCAGTCAGCTACTGATACTGAACTGGAAATACGGGTTTATCCGGTTTCCGGTTTTATCACTGTTAGCCTAACTACTGTTATTCGTGCCTGTGATCTGAATTCTGTATATAGTTAACAGCGCCGGTTTGGTAATTTTTGATGATTTATTATTCTTGTTTCTTGTTCTTTGTTTTGTGTGATTTGGAAAGTTCTATCTCGAATAAACCGTAAGTCTTTTGACAAATTGGAAACTCTTGTATTTGACTGAACGAATATTTTTTTTCGTTTTCTAGAAAAGTTAAATGCTGTTAGTATTCTGTATTCACGAATAATCATGGAGTCAAAAAAAAATGGGCGGCGCCGAACGTGTGAGGCTGAAGCGCAAGCTGGATTTGGAAAAAGGCGCTGGAAGTTGTAAAAAGTTAGATCAATTTATGAACAAGGAGGATTCTACACCCCTTGATGTTCAAGAAATTACCAAAAGTACCGAAGTTCATAATCAAGATCAAACTACTGCATTTTCGCCAACCAAGCTTTCAAGCTTCTTGCTTATGAGTAGCAAGAAAGACGTTTTAGAAAACATCGATCAAGACAACATCATCGATTGCGTAGCAAACCGCTCGAAGCTACTTAAAAATCAATTGTTATTTTAAGAATTTTTTCTAGAAAATATATTATTTTAATTTTATCTTACCTACTCCAAAAATATTGTAATTTTAAAAATTTGTTATTTATCCCCAAAATAATTTTGAAAATTTGTGTTGTTATTTCACTTATAATACCATGAGTAGTCAAAGTTATGTCGACTATTTTTGTGGTGGTGTCACGAATGTCCATTGCGCTCTAGTACGATTAGGACGAGTGCGATAGCACGAGTCCTAATCCCAAGCGCAATGGACATGAGTAGTGATGCCACCGCAAAAATAATCTACTTAACTTTGACTAAGAATGGTATTCGAGGGACTATTTAATGAACCAAACTACCTTTTCAAATAAGTTTTCAGTAAATCTAGCAACAAACTACGCAATTTCTATAGTAACAGAACACTAATATTGACTTTTTCTAATAAAAATCGCATTTGTTAAAAATAGTCACTTGAATACCTTGTAGGAAGATATATCCACTGATATTTTTTTGAAGGGTCAAGAAACGTCAGAATCCTGGATTTTCATTGGTCACTTTTTGACAGATGACAGGTGAATTGAATAGTCATAAATATTTTTATATCAAACGATTTGTTTCGTTATATAATTTAATAAAGGAATTTCAACTTTCCATTTTTCATTATTTTCCATTGGGGGGGGGGGGGGGTCGCCTGACCTCTCTTGATGCCCGGTTGATATTTTTGTGCCCATCCGCGCCTGCATTTCATCCGTTATAATTCAACCCGCATGTACTATTTTAGCAATTTTTTATTCTAAGGGCTCTTCATATAGTGCGGATTATAGTTATTTATGTATTAAGGGCGTAATCAATAGATTACAGCACGAGGAAATGTTTAAAGCTCGACGCGAAGCGGATAGCTTTAAATTTCCCGAGAGCTATAATCGTGATTAGGCACGTGGTACATACAACGTTTTATTTCATTTTAGTTTTCAAAATGGACAAAATTCAAGGATTCAGTATTTTGGCTACAGACTACTGCGTCGTCGTTGTGCTGGCGCTGTGCATTTCTGGTGTGCTATGGTTTCTATGCAGATTGTTGGTGTTGCTATACTACATTGTTGGTGCTCGTTATATTGCTTAGCAACTTTATAGGCCCTAGGGCTATAAAAGCCATTTTACGCCCTTTATCGAGGGACAATAAACAAGATTATGGTTCAAGTTTCGGCGTCCCTTTTTAAGGCCGTCATTTATGGAATACTGCTATTTAGAAATTTAGCTATGAATAAGTACCCACAATGTGCCTTAAACTTACCAGCTATAAAACTTTTCAATGGACCAATTTGCATTTATTACACAAATTAACTTTGACAGCTCAAAAACAACAGTAAAGTTTTAAATGTCATTATCAAGGATAGCCATTCTTATGTGACATAAATTATGTTCTATGCCCGGGATTGTTGATTATGACCTGATATATCTACGATTTGATATTTTACTTTGTCCAATTTATATGTGATAGTCTTAATATCGGCCTGTCTACCATTTATTGTATTACTGTCAATGTATATAATTAATCACTCATAGTCTCTAAATGATTACGGAATTTGAAAGAACGCATTTTTACTTCCTTTTACAATAAAGGAAGTATTGGATTCACCCCAAAAATTCGAAATTGAGTTTTCAACAGATCTTCACGTTTCAGAGTCCCCTGAACCCCAAAAACATTTTTTTTCATTGGTCTGTGTGTGTGTGTGTGTGTGTGTGTGTGTGTGTGTGTGAACAGAATATCTCAAAAACGAAAAGAGGTATGGGGTTGAAACTTCATATATAAGTTTTGTGTACTATGTAGATGCGACATCAAGCTTTTGAAGAAAATCGCATAACCGGAAGTAGGTGTTTACTCTTGTGATTTTTCAGTTTTTTTCGATTTTTTCGAAAACGGCTCTAACGATTTTTTCAAACTTCTCATTTTTATTACATTTTTAATGCGTATTGATGTGAGATTGGTGATTTTCCAGTTGAATACTTCTAAAATGTGTATCCCATTGGCACGGTTCACATCGTGTCCGATATAACACCTCTTTTCTGTGGTTTGTTATCATAGGAAAATTACGAAATTTGTGTGAAGTGCTACGTTTGTTACACCGCAAGGTGCGAGGTGAAATATGTTAGCAGTTGCCCAAGTACGAAATAATAGTTTATTATGGTTAATTGCACCGCGTGTTTAAATGCTATGAGTCGCAACAGGCCTGGAGTTTCTTGTGATAGATGATAGATGTAAAAGTGAGTACCATGCTATCTGCGTAGCAAAAAATCACGATATTATTGAAATACTGAACGATATACCGGGGCCGTCCTGGAAGTGCTCCGATTGCACTAAAAATTGTATCCTGCTTGATCCTGCCGGTATTCACAATTTAGTAGAGACTAAATTAAATGATGCTCTGGGCTCCTTAAAAAATCAGATAAATTCGATAACGTCAGAGATTAGTCAAATTTCAGAGCCTAAGCCCGCAACCTCGCAAGCGAGTTATGAAGATATTTTGAGAGATAAATCGCAACCAGTCATCTTAATTCATCCTAAAAATAATAATCAGCCTGCAAGTCACACGAAAGCTGATATTTTGTGTAACTTAAATCCATCCGATGAAAATCTTCAGTTAGCAAAAGTTAAGACGGTTAAGGATGGAGGAATCTTAATAGGATGTAAAAGCAAAGCTGATAATGCAAAACTGAGGTCTATTGTGCAGCAGACAATGTCGGATTCTTACAGCGTAAAGGAAATTGGTGCCGTCCTTCCAAAACTTCGCATTGTTGGTATGACTGAAAGTTATTCACCTGAAGACCTTCGTAGTTACCTTCTGGCTGGCAACAAAAATATACTTTCAAATGATTCAGAATGTCAAAACAAAAATATTTCCTACCAAAAAAATCCTCATATATTTCAGGCTATTGTAAAGGTAGATAAGTCAGTGTATGATAAAGCTTTAAACGCAGGTAATTTATTTGCGGCTTATGACAGCTGCACTGTTTATGATGCATTTGAATTATATCGTTGTTTCAGATGTAATGAATTTAATCATTCTTCACAAAATTGCAAAAAACCGATTTCTGCCCTATTTGTGGCGACGGTCATGATCTTAAAGATTGTAAGTCTAATACAAAAAAGTGTACAAATTGCGTAAAGTTAAATAAAGGCGTATCTACTAATGATGCGGTATGGGATAAAGTTCAGTGTTCGGCTTACATTGAGACATTGAATAAACAGAGGCCTAATATAAATACTGTAAAATAGCAATCACTGTCTAATTGTTCGCCACACCCGGTAAACACGACTAGAGTCTCGTCCAGTTTGGAGTGTGAAAACACTATCAATTCTATACCAAAACACCCGTGGTCTTAGAACAAAAACAGTTGAGGTTTTTAATAGTGTGTTGCAGAGTCCGTTTAAAATTTTGGCTGTAACTGAAACGTGGTTGAATTCGTCGATTAGCAGTTCAGAGTTATTTTGTCATGAATTTAACGTTTATAGGGCTGACAGAAATTATTTATTAAGAGATAATACTAGAGGTGGAGGTGTACTAATTGGAGTACATGAAGAACTTTTTTCGACACAAATTAATTTAGATGACCACGCCTTCCCTCAATTTGTATTTATTGATATTATTATAGTCAGGATTCAACTAAATATGTCCGGTATCTACTTAATTAACTTATATGTTCCTCCCAATACAGCTATTGACGAGTTTACAAGTCTTTTTGAGGCATTAGAGTCATTGCATTTTCTTTACGACTCTAAAGTCTTGATGATCGGTGACTTTAATATTCCTGAGTATGCCCGTAATACTCGGACAAATGTGAGGGTAACTGCTTTAATTAATTTTTCTGAGTTTTTAGGATTATCTCAAAGCAACTTGGTATATAATCAGTTTCATAAACTACTTCATTTAGTTTTCTACAATCATACATGCTTTGTTGAGAAGTCATTGGATCCTTCGGTGAAAGAGGATAGTCACCATCCTGCCTTGGAGATTAGCTGTAAATTAAATGAAAAACTAGATAATAAAAGCTGATTTTCCACTCATGTATAACTTGATGTCTACTATTGACTGGACATTCTTGGAGACTTTTACTAGTACTGATGATGCCTGCACGTATTTTTACGGGAAACTGTATAATGTACTGGATCGATGTGTACCGAGACATTCGATAAGTAACAAGAAAAAATATCCGCCATGGTTTAACGGTAGTATAATTTTTCGAATTCATAAAAAAGCAAAGCGCTGGCGCCTGTACAAAAGAAATAATGATCTTCAAGCATTTGAAGAGTTTAAACGTATCAAAGCGATGTTAAAGCTGCAATAGATAACGCCTATAAACAATATGTTAAAAATGCGGAATCTGAAATATCCATTAACTCGAATAAATTTTGGGCGTACGTTAACAACAAAAAATGTTCAGCCAAAGTTACTAACACAATGACATATAATAACAATCATTTAGATAATTCCACAAATATATTAAATAGCTTTGCAGATTATTTTAGTAACTCCTATGTGATTTCACAAACGGCTAATGTCAGCTTAGAAAACATTCAACCTCTACACCTTAATATTAATAGTTTTAATGAAAGTGAAGTATTAACGGCCGGTCTTATAAAAGTCACTAATCTGAGGTTAACTTTAATTCTTTGTTAAAATAAACAAAAGTGCATTAAAACGTTGGTGCTTATGACATTTTATTGATTAGTAAACAAATTTTGATGCGCTTTTGTTAATTTTAACAAATAATTAAAGTTAATCTCAGATTAGTGACCTTTATAAGACTGGCTGTAAGTATTTTAAAATCTATTAAACAAAAAAAAAACGACGGGGCCAGACAATATATCGGCATTTATAACAAGAGATCAATAAAAAAACCAATTAGGGTAGGCTGTGATATGTGTTATGCGTTTGGCAGAACTGAAGTGTAGGGTCAGTCTATTGTCAAATTCGAGATTAGTAGGTTAGGTTTTGTTTGTTGTTTCACACAGACTGACGTAAAACTTAACCTGCAAATCTCAAATTTGACATGGACTGACAATACACTTCTGTACTACCAAACATATAACACATATCACAGCCTACCCTAATTGGTTTTTTTATTGATCTCTTGTTATTAAAAGACTGTGCTGATGTATTGGCACGTCCTCTAACGATACTAATAAATATTTGCCTGAAATCTGCTATAATTCCGCTGCTGCGGAAATGTTCTAAAGTTTGTCCTGTTTTTAAAAATGGCACCCGAACAGACATTAAGAATTACAGACCAATTTCCATTATCTGTAATTTTAGTAAAATTTTTGAAATACTTCTGGAAAAAAAATTAATGCCATGTGAATAATTTTATTTCTCCTCAACAACATGGTTTTATGAAAGGTCGCTCAACTGTAACACATCTTTCTGTTGTTACTCAGCATATAGCAGAAAATATTGACAACAAAATGCAGACTGACGTTATTTATACAGACCTTACAAAGGCATTTGATAGACTTGACCATGGCATATTAATACAAACGCTCGGTGATTTTGGACTTTCCAATAGTCTCATTGTTTTATTCAGATCATACCTTAATAATCGAACTCAATATATTCAGCTAAATGGGTTTAAATCTGGAAAATACCTTGCTACATCGGGAATTCCTCAAGGATCCAACCTGGGACCACTATTATTCAATATATTTATGAATGCTATTGGTGATGTAATAGACGTGAACTATCTGTTATATGCTGACGACTTAAAAATATATAGTTCAATTAAAAATATTGCAGACTGTGAGAGACTGTCATTAAATCTAGATCTAGTTGAATGGTGTAGGAGAAATAATTTAAAGCTAAATTGTGCTAAATGTAAGGTGATGTCTTACTCGCTAAAGACAGATTCAATTATTTTTCAATACGGTATTGGTAACTATTCACTTGAAAGGCCTAAAACATTTATTGATCTAGGAGTTACATTTGACCCTAATCTTTCCTTTAATATTCATCTCGATAACATTATAAATTCAGCCAATCGTATGTATGGATTTATAGTTCGAATCAGCCAGGATTTTAAAAATATTATGACTCTAAAGTGTCTTTATTATGCTTTTGTCAGATCAAAGTTGGAATATGCCTCGGTCATCTGGAGTCCACACTATCAAGTTCACATTGATCGAATAGAAGCCATGCAGAGACGTTTCTTAAAATACTTAAGCTATAGAATTGATGGAGTGTATCCTCCCATCGGCATATCTCATGATGAGTTACTATCTAGGCATAGTTTCTCAAGTCTCGATGTAAGACGAAAATATTACTCCGTTGTTACGCTCCATAAAATTATTAATAGTAAAATTGACTGCCCTGAATTGCTTACCAAAATTAACGTTAATGTGCCTCGAATAGCTTCCAGATACGCTGACTCATTCTACCTAAGTACACCTCGTACCAATATTTTAAAAAATTCACCGATATATACCATGTCTAATAATTATAATAACATTAGCCATTATATAGACATCTATAACTGTAGCTTACAGAAAATCAAAACTTACTGTTTAGAGTAATTGCTGTTATACCTTCTCATTATTGCACAGAATATTGTAAATCTTGTTATCCTGTTCTGTAATTGGGTTTTACCTGTAGAACAGTGTAAATTAAACAAAAACTGGGTTTCTTTTGTTTTTTTTTCAATTTTTTTTATTAACTCCTATTTTAAATAGAACACCCGGTATATTATAAAATTTTTGAATTCAGCTTAAAATTCTAGAGAAAATTTGTCTTCACCTAAAGCTCTGTTTTGCACCGTTTTTGTAGAATTTGTAATTATTTAAATTTTTTGACAAATGCTTAAAAATTTAAAATCAAATGTTTGGCCAATTATAAGATTACTGTACAAGGAAGTTGTGTCCGTGTATCACACCAGATTTTTTTTTTACTTACGCTAAGCTAATTCATATGACCAAAAATTAAGAAAAACCATTTTAAAATTGCAAAATATGGTTTTTGAAGTTAACATTGCAATTAAATTTAGTATGGTGTGACCTACCACACGGTGTACTGATTTGTGTGCTTACATGTACACTACATAAATTGCGGTTAGCTGCACTTTTTATTTATATGAAGCCAGTATTGCCAGTATTGCTCTTTCAGGTCGTTTTTAATTATTTCGCCTCAAGGCGACTTGCGCAATGCACTTGACTTCTTGAGTCGAAACTCATTCTTGGACGTACACAAAGAATCATTGAAAATGAACAGGGCTATGCAACTAACATTACAGTAGTTGATTACGTTTTCTGAATTCCCCTTGTCTCTAAAGTAGAATCATGTTGTTCTAATTCCCTACCCATCGTAATAATAAAATAACGTTGCACGCAATTGCAAAAACGTCGGTTAAGTCAATTTGAAATGCATAACCCTGTTCATTTTCAATGATCGCAAGTGTACATTCTAGCTGCACTTTGGAATTTCACTTTCAGCGGAGGACCGGCCTTGCGAACCTTTCGATTGTGCTAAATACAATCTTAAAATCTAATTACAATAGTAAAACGTATAAAAAGTGCAAGTTGTCCGTTATCTTTAAATGTAGAAACAAGAATTACATGCGAGTTATGGCCGAGGCCCGTTTCATGCCCCAATCAAAGATGGGTTAGAAATGTACTTATTACGAGTACCACTAATCAACATGCTTCTAGTTTCTATAGTTCAAGAATATATCGCCAAATATTACATTTTATCCATATAAAATTGTAGGTGTTTAGCAATGGAAAACGGCTTAACTTTTGCAACTACGCACTTTTGTAATGAGAAGGAGAAGTTTAGCATGACGGCTCAATTTGTCATGGTAAAAGCATTGTTATAGCTATTTTAGAAGAATCGCTTACACTGCAGCTGATTTCACGTACAGAACCATAAATTGCTCTAAACTTTTAGCAGTTAACTAAGAGTATAATTTACTCGAACAAACCAAAAAGCCGTGAAGATCTAAAAAAAATATTCCTCGCCATTCCACCAAATATAATTCGCGTTGCGGTAAATAATTTTCATCATTGTTTGAAAGAATATATTGTTGGGAAAAGTATTAGAACATTGTAAAAAAGATTCAAAGATTTTAATATTTCTACTTAATTTTAGGCATCAAGGAATCAACTAACTTTAATAGATTTCAAATTAATCACATACTGGGTTCTATTTTTTCAATATCCGAGAATTCTCGGAAAGTTCGGGCGTGAGAGCAAAATCCAAAAGGCCAGCAAGTACAACCCAATTCTCGATTTGTTTTGATTGACGATTGGATGAATTCCAACGAAAGCGATATTTCCTTAAAACAGTTTGGTTATGCTGGCCATGGTGCATTAAGGGCATCGGTGTTTCAAGCTTGAAAAAGTTGTTAGTGTCGTTACTAGGGTCTACATTGTTTTGAATCTTGTTACGGGCAAAAGCGTTACGCGTTAATGGACCGTTAATGCATTTTGGTCGCCCCTGTCCGGAAAACTCAATTTTGTACAGTCATTGAGGTCGCCGAACTCGTTTAAACAGCTTTCAGTCACGCGGGATGGGTTATATCGATCCATTGATTAAGTATCACTCAATTGTCTCCGCACACCTGCGGCGATGTTTTCTCGTTCTCTTCTACAAGCGTCTCCGAATTGATCCCGTTATACTTTGTATTAACATTTGCCTTAGTTTAGGGCTAGTTTATAGTGACTTGCGGGGGCAAGTATAGTGTTCTAGTTCATGCGCGCTACCGCGGATTTGGATGGCTCGAAGATATTTGGGTCTTAATTACTCATCGCATTTCATTGCGGATTTTTCTGTTGTTGCGATTTAAGTCTTGGAGCTGTAAGTTGAGGGTATGTGTGCGCTTACTTTTTATTGTTCTTTATTCTAATTAGGCATCGTGTTTTATGGATTTCAGAGCCGTCTTGGAGTGGTTAAAGTATGAGCAGCCAGGTTGTGCTACTAATTTGGTAGCCGAACTTGTAATCATTTATGTGTTTTTCGTTTGTTGCCGAGTTCTTATTATGACCCATGCTTTGCTTGTTCAGTTATAAATTGTTGCTGAGTGTCCTTGCTGTGCCCCCACTTGCATAGGTGACGAATTATGCAGTCAATTGTTTTGTCAACTCCGCTTTACATTACTCGGAGTATTAAAATACGATCGTGCGTTGCGATGGTAAAAACGAATCTGTACGTTAAGCGCACTGAAAGGTTGAAATCACACCTCCGAGTTTGTTGGTAATTACTGGAGAATTTATGGAGCATCATAAATATCTACGTATATGGTGGCATACTATTATTGTCGTTTTCTTATGTTAACACCCAGGTGCGTAGGAGCCGCGGGGGCCACGGGGGCCAATGGCCCCTTCAAAAATATCTGTTTCTAGTTTCATCATAATTTATAATTTTACGTATTTCTTGCAACCACTAACATGAACATATATGAACTTGAATTGTAATTAAAACCCGCCTCTGTAAATCGCCTTATTTTTTATTGCCGCCGAGTGAACGATATTAAATTTCACTACTCCAGAAAGTAATCGGTGTGGTCGGGTATAATTGAAATGAGACTACTATAACAACACTTTTCTTATCGGGTATTTGCCGTGCAACTGCAAGGTTGTTTGCAAAAGATGCCTACTATTAAGATTTTAACCGCCTTTTTGAACAACCGATTGGCGCGGGTTTGATAATAGTTATTTGCTATACAAGTGGGATAACAGCATCATTAATATACGTGTGTGTAAGTTACATACGAGTGCGTAGCACGAGTTATGTAAGCACACAAGTATATTAATGATGCATTATCACACATGTATTGTACAAAATGTTATCTACGACTGCCTAAAATTGAAAAAAGTGCATTAAGAGAAATGTCAGATGTCATTTTCAAAAATATTTTAGTAGGCAAATGTCATTATGTCATTCATTTGATACTATTTCAGTTACGTAATAAAGTCATTACACAACTCAGTTGCGTAATGAAACCATTACATAACTGAGTGGTGTAATGAGCTTCATTACCTAACTGAAATAGTGTCAAATGAGTGACGTAATGCGTTCCTTATCCCGCTGGAGTAGATAAAATACATTTATTGATTTATTATGTGGAACATTAGTAGGTGCTTTACCAACTAGAATTTCTGATTTTGGTACAGGTTTCTAAATGATAGTTTCTTAATTGAATTTATTTTTGTATTTGTGTTTTATTATTTTTAATCTTTATTTATACCTTTTTTATTTTTCGGAAACTCGTTTCTATATTTATTTAAGTTTGCTTATTCATGTGTATTTTTTTTATGGTACAGTGTTTTTTTTTTAAATAAAATAGCACTTATTAAGTAACCAGTGACTACAATATACTATTATAGTATAAAACTAAAAATTGATAATCAGGAAATCAGAAATATTATAGCTCGTATTAATGGATCAAGTTAGAAGTGTAAGTCTTTATTGAAAATAGAATGGCCCCCGCAGTCTAGAAAACGCTCCTACGCGCCTGTTAACACCTGCGGCATTATCGTAAATTTGTAATTCACCGGTAATTTAATCGGCCCAGAGATCTGTTTGCTATTTAAATATTACACCTTGTTATGCGGTAGCTAAGCTCCTATAATTAGTGGTAGTAGTATATTTGGCTGTATTTCTGGCTTTCGCTTGTAGTGTGGGTCGCGTTTGTGATTAAACGAGTGCTCAAATTAACTGATGTGGCATTTTGTATCATATTTCTTGTCGTTAATTAATATAACACTGTTTATGTTTACTATGGTAAACATATGTGTTTTTTGTGTGTGGCTAATGCAAGCAGTTGATATATCGATTCCTTTTGAAGCCTGTTTCCGGTCGTAGCGAATTGACTATGTATAGTAGCTCTCGTAAGCTAATGGACTTATCGGTTGTAAAAGACTATTTGGCGACCCCTGGTATTGTTAACACCCTTTGCTAATTATAGAAAAGAACCGCACGCCGTCTTCACTTCACTTCATAGCTAGTTGACCCTCCGATATCTCCATATAGTCTGAACGTTTGTTTGGTACGATTTAAAGCTGGTTAGAGTAATTAAGTTGGTTTAATCTGGGGCTTGAGTCTAACATTGTTTGCCGTTTCTAGTAAAATAATTATCTATCCCGAAGTTGGTGGCACTCTAAAAAATATACTTTATTTCACAAGTATGTCTGTTCTAATGTGGCATTTTAAAATGTTATTAAATAACGAAACATTAAAAATAAGGTTTAAATTATATTGTTTTTAATGCTTTTTGCGAAGCATCCACTTTTTTTACGATGCTTTGTCAAAAAAATCTTGAGTGATGATATTTCTCAAATGATTAGTAAGCAGCATGTGCAATTATTATTTTAATTGTTTGCATTGACTACTTCTAAGGGTCGGGATTTAATAAAAAGCCTATTTATCACTGACATATCAATTACGCCCTCCACTCGAACTTCGCGGTTTTCGAACAAACCAGTTTATGCTCTCAGGTTAAGAGTACTTGAATGTGACTTTTAAAACAACCGTTAGAATTTCAAAAACAAACAAATATTGTCGTGTTGGCTTCGACATTGCATGCTTACTTGGCGTTAGCAAATCTATATTTAAATATTGACGAAATGTTTCCAAAAACTGTGCGCCTGTCGTTGCTGTTCTTCATAAACAATATTCACCTTCACTTGTTGCTAATGATGGATTTTTAGATCAACTTTGACTTTGGCTATTTAATTAGTTTTAAACATATTTTACCAAAACCGTTGAGATAGTTCGTAGTTATAAGAAATTACATTCAAGTCGTTTATTTGAAAGCTGCACTTTTATCTCAAGTACTTTTTATAAAGGTGGATATAAAAAAATCGAATGGACTTATTATTTTCAAATTATATTGGCTTGAAGTATTTTTTAAATCAAACTTCTTATAAATCAGGAACTACAAAAGATGAATGTGTAGCATTCTGAAGAATAATATTCTAGTAGGCAGTTTCAAAATATTAACTTTTGCGTAATATTATATACGGTATAGTTTATATGTGAGCTTGTTTAATTGAGGTGATCCTAAACTCTGCTACACTGAGTACAAAGAAGTAAAAGAACCGTGAGGGATCATATTTAACCACCCGAAATTTTTCAGTTTATCCGATTCAGCAACTTCCGCATATCAATCTCGCAAAAACAAACACCTTTGTTCTTGTGTTAGCACCTTGGCTTTAAGAATGTTATGGTAGTATATTTACGAAATCCGGCGCCACAGCGCTATATGTTTTACCTACATTTTTATTAAGCATTCAATAACTACAAAAATAAAAAGCAGCTTAAAATATTGTTCCTAAGAGGAGTGGTGGTGTAGTTTTATCATAGGAATTTCGATTTCTTACAACGGTATTTGTAAATCATTCGTAAATAGTCCAGTTTTTGTTGCAACGAGCATAGTTGTAGCAGAGATATCTGACGAATAGAAGACTATAGAAGATATAAATAAACAGTAATATTAATCTAAAATTGAATTAACTAAAATTAAGTATTTATCAAATATTATTAACAAGTTGTTAAACGCATGATACAGGCAGTTATTAATTACTTAATAAATACAATTGTCCTATATCCGGTATTCATGGTTTATATCTTAATCTGATTTTAATAGTCGATTAGAGTCGAATAACTAAGGTTATTACAATGCTAAAGACTGTACGCAAAAGGTAAGATTAAAATCAAATTTTAAAATAAAACCGTGAGAATAAGAATTAAATAAAATAAAGCCAAGTAAAAGCTATTAGGCCACAACAATGTATTAGTAACAAATACTCTAATTAATAGAGATGCTATACACGATTAAAAATCAGATGTATAAGAGAAAATCTCAAACTTGTTTAAAAACATTTGGTAACTAAACAATCACATTAGAAATTGTGTAAATAAAGCTAAAATTAGAAGGAGGCGCAGACTATAGAAAATACCTGTCCAGACCTGCGGATGTGAGTCATTGTCTGGGAATGTGCAAGGTTGCTAAAAATAAACCGAATGTGATTGTCTGAGGTTTCTGCGTAGTCTGCGTGGGAGGCTGCGCGGAAGTTTCTGCACAGTTTCGGTGGGAAATTCAAATTCTGCTCAGGTTTTGCCGGTAAATTCAAATTCTACTCAGGTTTTAATGGCAAATTTAAATTATGATCAGGTTTTTGATGGGAAAATCTGGGAATGTACAATGATGCTAAAAATAAATGTGTGGTTAAGAAATTTGCTTAAAATTGATTGAAAATTTACAGACACTGTTTGTAAGCACCGAATGTAAATATTAAGTGTTTTTTCCTATACTTTATTAAATACACAAAGTTTCGAAATTTGACGATAGTTATTTATTCCGCTTTGCTGCTGTTGTATCTATGTACAGAAGGACAGCATCCCTCATTTTAGTAATAAGCAAGTTCCTAAAGAAATATTATTATGCTGTAGAGATTTACAGGTTACAGTTCGGAGTGTAAACTGAGTTAAACAATTTCTATACCGTTATTAGCAGCAGTACCATTTAATTGCATATTGTTTTCTTTTACGTAAGACCTAAATTTTAGATTCGATTGTTTTAATATAGGTTCGAAAGCACTGCTTAGACAGGTAGACAGGTAGACAAGTAGACAGGTAGACAGGTAGACAGGCAGGCAGGTAGGCAGGCAGGCAGGCAGACAGACATACTATTAACGAAGTAAGAAGAGGGAAGTTGGAAATTAATACTGAAACAGATCTTAATTCAGCGCTTTCAAAATTATTACTACAGAACATCAGGGGATCAATGACCTCCATTATCAGTGTCTGAGAATTTTGCAACAATGAATAAATAGACCACTGGTCAACCTGACATGTTCCTGTAACGGTTCTATGGGCATGACGGTGTAATAAAACGACAATTGTAAATATAATTGTATTTTATTTGTGTAATTACATGTATAAAATTATTACAAATATATTATACACCAGTAAATTATTGTGGCAGAGGTGTTCTTGTCATCTCTGTCTAGAGGGGTGTCACGATCTCCTCGTGCTGTTTCCCAACTGGATTTATTCAATTATTCCTGCCTCTTTTAACTCTTCTATTATACTAACAATTTTATTTCTATGATTTGTATGGCCAGATGCCTGAGAGGCATACAGTAACTTTAATCGATGAACTAACTCGTTCGGATCATCCCAGTAAACATAATCCAACGGTTTATTGCTAACTTGTTTATACATTTGCTGCATACCTTTACCAGTACGCTTTGTAGTCCTTAATGATATCGATGATGGCGAGGGTGATGATGACAGGTCAGATTTTATAAATTTCTTGTATTTCGCTTGGTTGAAACCTACCTTCTGTTCATTTTTATCAAAATTTCTATGCGCCGCATTTGTTCTGTTTATGATATCATTATAATTTGCTCTATCTGTCAGTGTTGGAGTTATTTGAGGATCGTTTTTAAATAGTAATTCTTACAAACCAGGCTTACCTTCATAGTGCACATTTTTAACAATTATATCTGATCCCTTTATATCTAGGTCATCTCCACCAAATAAAATTGGTTTTTATCAAAATCATATCTAATTCCGTACCTCCCTAGATTTGGTCTTTCTATAAGATAATTGCTTACATATTTCCTAGGAAGGTTATCATACTATTCTAAGAAAGAACTTATAGCTTGCGGTTCTATGCTGGTAGACGGCTAAAATTTGTTTGTTATAGTTGTATTAGGATCATCTTCGGCGGATTCACACAATACTTCATCAGCCGGTTTTGGTGTAAATAATTCTAGGTTTGGAGGATTTGATATATTGATATATTTATCATCATCATCATCATCCGCGTCATAATCGCATTTCTTTTCTAAAAGATTATATTTATCATCATAATTGTATTTAACTTTCTCTTTCGTTTTCAATTTGAAAGGCTTAAATTGTGATGGCGGATTCCTTTTTTATTTATCTCTTTTGCAAGACTTTGCATTTGTTCTGTAACAGGTTTAAAAAATTTGCCAAGGAGCTGTTATTGCACCATCTTACCCTCCTTAAAAGCTCGAACTTTCTGTCTTATAATATTTTTAGTTTCAATAAGTTCTTTTGCTACATTTGTTTTCATTATTGTCACAAGTATGTAAGCGGTAGACAGGTAAACAGGTAGACAGCCAGCTAGACAGGCAGACCGCTAACAGGTAGACAGCTAGACAGATAGACAGATAGACAGCTAGACAGGTAAACAGGCAGTTAGACAGTTAGGCAGACTGACAGATTCCAACTAGTTAACACGTCAACAGTTTCTTATCAAATAATAGATATCAGAATTGTTAGATGTATATATAAGAATCAAATTCATGACGATAGCGTCCACCAAGCTGAGTTCAGTTATTCCCTAGAATTGTCTGAAATCTGATTGAGGATAATGTTTATACTTATACTTAACTGGTACAGGCATCTCTCTCACTTCTATTTCTATTACTGCTCACAATCTGTACAATAAATGGTGTTAAGAATGCCTGCCTGGCTGTCCGTCTGCCTGCCTGTCTGTCTGTCTGTCTGCCTGCCTGCCTGCCTGCCTGCCTGCCTGCCTGCCTGCTTGCCTGCCTGCCTGCCTGCCTGCCTGCTTGCCTGCCTGCCTGCCTGCTTGCCTGCCTGCCTGCCTGCCTGCCTGCCTGCCTGCCTGCCTGCCTGCCTGCCTGCCTGCCGGGTGGAGTTGGTTTGATGACAATGTGATGGTGCCCATCGAGGAGCATTTAAAAATTTTGAGATTAGAACGTGAATGTGTGAAGAAAATCGTATATGATTTATGGTGATGTCTGCCTCCCCATCTGTTAAATGTTTGCATTATGAGCCAACGGTCTGCGTCATACTATGAATATAAATGAAATTGTTAGTATAATAGAAGAGTTAAAAGAGGCAGGAATAACTGAATAAATCCAGTTCAGAAACAGCACGAGGAGATCGTGACACCCTCTAGACAGAGATGACAACAACACCTCTGCCACAATAATTTACTGGTGTATAATATATTTGTAATAATTTTATACACGTAGTCTAAATTAGACAAATAAAATACAATTATATTTACAATTGTCGTTTTATTACACCGCCATGCCCATAAAACCGTTACAGGAACATGTCAGGTTGACCAGTGGTCTATTTATTCATCGTTGCAAATTCTCAAGACACTGATAATAGAGGCCATTGATCCCCTGATGTTCTGTAGTAATAATTTTGAAAGCGCTAAATTAAGATCTGTTTCAGTATTAATTTCCAACTTCCCTCTTCTTACTTCGTTAATAGTATGTCTGTCTGCTTGCCTGCCTGCCTGCATGCCTGTCTACCTGTCTATCTGTCTAGCTGTCTAGCTGTCTACCTGTCTACCTGTCTACCTGTCTAAATAGTGCTTTCGAACTTATATTAAAACAATCGAATCTAAAATTTGGGTCTTACGTAAAAGAAAACAATATGCAATTAAATGGTACTGCTGCTAATAGCGGTATAGAAATTTTTAACTCAGTTTACACTCCGACCTGTAACTTGTAAAGCTCTACAGCATAATAATAATATTTCTTTTGGAAATTGCTTATTGCTAAAGTGAGGGATGCTGTCCTTCTGTACATAGATCCAACAGCAGCAAAGCGGAATTAAATAACTATGGTCAAATTTCGAAACTTTGTGTATTTAATCAAGTACAGGAAAAAACCACTTAATATTTACATTCGGTGCTTACAAACAGTGTCTGTAAATTTTCAATAAATTTTAAGCAAATTTCTTAACCACACATTTATTTTTTAGCAACTTTGCACTTTCCCAGATTTCCCGCCAAAAACCTGATCATAATTTAAATTTTACCATTAAAACCTGAGTAGAATTTGAATTTCCTACCAAAACATGAGCAGAATTTGAATTTCCCGCCAAAACTGTGCAGAAACATCCGCGCAGACCTACGCAGAAACCTCAGACAATCACATTCTGTTTATTTTTAGCAACCTTGCACATTCCCAGACGATGACTCACTTCCGCAGGTCTGGACAGGTATTTTCTATAGTCTGCGCCTCCTAATTTTAGCTTTATTTACACAATTTCTAATGTGATTGTTTAGTTACAAAATGTTTTTAAACAAGTTTGAGATTTTCTCTTATACATCTGATTTTTAATCGTGTATAGCATCTTTATTAATTAGAGTATTTTTTACTAATATATTGTTGTGGCCTAATAGCTTTTACTTGGCTTTATTTTATTTAATTCTTATTCTAACGGTTTTATTTTAAAATTTTGATTTTAATCTTACCTTTTGCGTACAGTCTTTAGCATTGTAATAACCTTAGTTATTCGACTCTAATCGACTATTAAAATCAGATTAAGACATGAACCATGAATACCGGATTTAGGACAATTGTATTTATTAAGTAATTAATAACTGCCTGTGTCATGCGTTTAACAACTTTGTTAATAATATTTGATAAATACTTAATTTTAGTTAATTCAATTTTAGATTAATATTACTGTTTGTTTATATCTTCTATAGTCTTCTATTCGTCAGATATCTCTGCTACAACTATGCTCGTTGCAACAAAAAACTGGACTATTTACGAATGATTTACAAATACCGTTGTAAGAAATCGAAATTCCAATGATAAAACTACACCACCACTCCTCTTAGGAACAATATTTTAAGCTGCTTTTTATTTTTGTAGTTATTGAATGCTTAATAAAAAATGTAGTTAAAACATATAGTGCTGTGGCGCCGGATTTCGTAAATATACTACCATAACATTCTTAAAGCCAAGGTGCTAACACAAGAACAAAGGTGTTTGTTTTTGCGAGATTGATATGCGGAAGTTGCTGAATCGGATAAACTGAAAAATGTCGGGTGGTTAAATATGATCCCTCACGGTTCTTTTATCGCTCTGTTTTGTATTATAAAATTCTGCTGTTTAAGACTCCACCGTACTTATGTGTTTTAGCTTCCTACCATTTTTTAGTACTGGAATTATGTGTGTATAAGATTGGCTAAAACTACATCAAACTTTTAACCTGATAACTGAAGAGTATTTGTTACTAATATATATTGCTGTTCGATATTTGACAAGGCCTGGTTTGGCAGCTGCATTACAAGTTTTCTGTCTGTCTGTCTGTCAGCAGTGCTTTCGAGCCTATATTAACACAACCGAATCTGAAATTTGGGTCTTACGTAAAAGAAAACAGTATGCAATTAAACAGTACCATGTTGCTAATAGCTGTATAGAAATATCCAAAATTTTTAACTCAGTTTACACTCCGAACTGTAACCTATAAATCTCTACAACATAAGAATATTTCTTTAGGAACTTGCTTATTGCTCAAGTGAGGGATGCTGTCTTCTGTACATAAATCCAACAGTAAAAAGTGAAATAAATAACTATCGGCTCAATTTCGAGACTGTGTATTTAATGAAGTACGAGAAAAAACACGTAATATTTACATTCGGTGCTTACAATGTTGAGGATTTCTCTCAGTGGTTCTAAGACTCCAACACTTTTGTATTATGTTAAATAACTACTGTTTACTAACTGACTGTTAATAACTATCAAAATATGCGAGAGACTATCAACTACCAGATCCCAGTCACTCGTGTGTCTCACTCAGAGCCTCAAACAAGTTTTAATTTCCAAACAAAGGCTCCATTCAATTTAGCAGTTGTGTATATTTTTCTCAAACAATGGGTTTCATTGTTCAATTTTTACCAGTCTTGCACATTTCTCAATCATGTCTGGACAAGTCTGAAGCTCTAGACAATAGCAACCGGTTTATCTGATAATGGAGGTCAACAAAAATTCCTCCAGACAACAAAGACTTCATTGTCCAGTTATTTTTGGAGTCGTGCAGATTTCTCAAGCAATGGGCGTCATTGTTCAATTGGTACACCCCGCATCTGCAAGTCTTAACACGTTTGCATTCCCAGACGATGAGTCACATCCTGTTTAGCCTGGATAAGCGTAGAAATCTTGAAAAATTTCAAAATGAGACATTTAGCCTCAAAATTCATTGTGGGAATCTTGTAAAAATTAGACTTTTAGCCTCAAAATTTATCGTGGGAATCTTGTAAAATTTCAAAATTACACTTTTAGCCCCAAAAATTTTTCGTGGGAACCGGACCCCGGCTAGGGCCGTGACCTTAACCCCGGCTAGGGCCGTGACCTTGACCCCGGCTAGGCCCGTGACCCCCCGGCTAGACCTAGCCAAGTATTGGTAGAGAATAACATCCTGCATCTGCAAGTCTGAACAAGTTTGCATTCCCAGACGTTGAATCACATCCTGTTGAGCCTGGGAAAATTTTGATAAGCGTAGAAATCTTGTAAAATTCAAAATTAGACATTTAGCATTAAAATTCATCGTGGGAATCTTGTAAACATTTCAAAATTAGACTTTTAGCCTCAAAATCCATCGTGGCAATCTTGTAAAAATTTCAAAATTACACTTTTAGCCCCAAAAATTTATTGTGGGAACCGGAAGTTGCACGTGACCTCGGTGAGACCAATGACCTTGACTTCCGGCTAGGTCAACGACCTTGACCCCGGCTAGGCCCGTGACCTCGTTCCTTCGGGTGACATGCGAAGTGGTCCAGAATCCTTCTAGCTATACTAGTACCATTGATTTTTATTTCATAAATATAAACTGTACCATAAGCGCTTGCTTGCTTTCACGGATGCACTGAAGCCAGATCGAAGTGGCCCGATAGTCGACAGTTTATGGGCTGAAGCGGGCGGAAAGCGGTGAAGGACGTAGCGTCACAGTTAGGCTGTTTAGCAGTGAATTTGGGTCACTTCACGTATGGCTCGGGCAGTCTGGCTGCGGCTATGATAGCGCGCGTCTCGAGCTACTGATTTCAGTGCCTACAACTTTGCCACGTAGGGTAACTTCGTCGCAGTGTCCTGGAATTTCATTCATAGGCAAGGTCGCAAACTCGGCGTATTAATCAATAGTTCATATTATATTATTGTATCTTTATTGCTTGGTTTAATAATTATACCTTCGCTTTATCATGCAGTTGTTGAAGTGCGTTACGCATCCAGTATCCACCATGAATAAAATTAATAATCTTTTATCTACTTCGTTGTCGTAATATGTCTATTAAAACACTAAAAACAGTACTTTAATAGGTCTATTAAGTCTATAGGTTTGCATCGTCTTATCCGCATCCGGCTTTACGTCAAGAAAACTTAGACCGTCGGTCGCTGCCGAGAAATGGCAACGTCGGCCAGAAAACTCCGGTAAGTAATTACATCGCCCTATGCGGCCGATCCTGAATTTGAAGTATGGAACGATCTATAATACTTAGAGAACATTTCCAGCAACTTTCTTTGCTAAACTTTTGCAACATCTTTAATAGTACTTTAAATGAAACCGAAAAAGTTATTGTTGAGTTATCAAGGAGCACTTGTTTTCAACTGAATTGAAATTATGGGCAAAATAAGTTTTAGGGCAAGTAGGAACGATCTCCGAATTATGAAAATACAATTCTAAAATGTCTGAGTCATCATAAGTATGTTAAACTCAATTGGGGAATACGCTGTATGTATGATAATTTCGCAATTCCAAATTTGAAAATATGACATTAAATGTACAAAGAATTAGATTTCCAGCCACATATGAATGTATGATGCAGAGAAAATGCACGGTAGTAATTCTGACTGATTCGTGGTCGTTCCACTTAAAACAAAAGTATGTAGTTTGTTCCAGATCTAGCAATTTCTCTAGCGGTATGCGCTAGGCAAAAACTAGACTTTCCTCGAGTATCTTAATAGGGTTGCAATAAAACCCGAAACGGAGGAAGCAATTGGTCACTCAGGGGTAAGTGCACTCGGGGCGAGGCATTAAAAGCAAACAATTTAATTTAAGTAACAAAGGAACGTTTCTTTTTACGATATGATGCGGTTGATAAGCGCGACGGAAATGTAGTTCTACAGTACAATTACCACTTTAACAGCTATCGCTCCGCACTGCAATAAAACTTATCCTAAAAGAAGTAGCGAGCATGCTCAAATTATGGAACGGTGATTTTATTATTTCTCTTTGCTGCTTTAAATTAAACGTTGAGATATGTGGATAGAGGACGCGCGTTAGATAAGCAATAACGCCGCAACGCATCCTGAATTATAACTCACCCATGACTCGGACATGTAGAATCCAGGTGTTTTAGCAAGATAAATATGTTGTCATAATAACCGTACTGGTAGCACTTGCTACATCTGTCGTAAGAAATCAGAATCTACAGTCACTTCAACTTCGGGTTACATTGAATTGGTTACATGATTGAACTGCAGTGTCAATTTCAGTACGCCTAACTTAAAATGCGAAAATACGAATATAAAAGTTCTGAAAGATATTCTCCTGATTTTTTCTCAAATTCTTTTACTTATTTCATCTCAAGGCAGCATTTGGAGTACTATTAAGTTTGCATTTATTTATGTGTTAAATTTATCGGCCATGCATTTAGAAGCCTTACGGTTTACCACGAACGGCGACAAATTAGACTCAAGCCCAACAAATCACAGTTAAATACTAAAATCAGCTTCAAATCGTACCAAACAAACGTTCCGGCTATATGGGTAAATCAGAAGGCCGACCAGCTACACTGAAGACGGCGTGCGGTTCTTTTCTAAATCAGCAAAGGGTGCTGAAATTACCAGGGGGCGCCAAAGATTCTTGCAATAGACCCGATATGTCCGTTAGCGACCTGAAACAGACTCAGAAGGGTGTGTGTAATGTTCTGCATTAAAAGAGAACTTGTATAACATGTATTTATTAACATTTAAGGTTCACTTTACAACAATAACAAGTTGCGTGCATGTAGTGCTCGTTTAACATTTTACATGCTGCCCCAAACTAGCATTTTACATTTTAATTAATTATAGACAATAATAATTGAACGCATACACTACTATTCCTCCTTCCTTATTAACTACCCTACACTTAAAAGGATACCTGTAACCTGTCCGGAGGAAATCTATTTCTTTGAGGTCTTTAAATGTTTTTCTTCAGTAACCATTTCCGAAGCATCAGTAGCATGAGACAAGTCATTGTTTTGTCTCTCGTGTTATTGTAATAATGAGTCACTATGCTTCACAAACGGTATTTCCTTATCTGGTTGTCTATAACAGTATAATTGATTAACATGTCTTTTCCATGTTTCCTTACAAGATATTATTTTAATTTCGTATACATGATTTCCTAAAATTTTATTTATAATTCCCGGAATCCAACAGGGTTTAGCGTATCTAAAATCTTTTGCTAAAGCACGATCTCCCACTTAAATGTAATGTTCTTTTTACCCTTAAAATTCCGTTTTTGTACGTACTGGCTACGCCTCGCCTTATTTTTACTTCCTTTTTCAATAAAGGAAGTATTCGATTCACCCCAAAAATTCGAAATTGAGTTTTCAACAGATCTTCACGTTTTAGAGTCCCCTGAACCCAAAAAACATATTTTTTTCATTGGTTTGTCTGTCTGTGTGTCTGTCTGTGTGTCTGTCTGTGTGTCTGTCTGTGTGTCTGTCTGTCTGTCTGTGAACAGAATATCTCAAAAACGAAAAGAGGTATGGCGTTGAAACTTCATATGTAAGTTTTGTTTACTATGTAGATGAGACAGCAAGCTTTTGAAGAAAATCGTATAACCGGAAGTAGGTGTTTACTCTTGTAATTTTTCGATTTTTTCAAAAACGGCTTTAACGATTTTTTTTAAACTTTACATTTTTATTACATTTTTAATGTGTATTGATGTGAGATAGGTGATTTTCCAGTTGAATACTTCTAAAGTGGGTTTCTTTTGTTTTCTTTTCTGTTTTTTTTATTAACTCCTATTTTAAATAGAACACCCGGTATATTATTACATTTTTGAATTCACCTTAAAATTCTAGAGAAAATTTGTCTCTTCAACTAACGCTCTATTTTGTACCGTTTTTGTAGAATTTGTAATTTTAGAAAATTTTTGACAAATGGTTAAAAATTAAAAATGAAATTTTTGACTAATTATAAGATCACTGTAAAAGGAAGTTGTATGAGTGTATCACACCAGACTTTAATTTCCTTTCACAATAGAGAAAGTATTGGATTCACCCCAAAAATTCGAAATTGAGTTTTCAACAGATCTTCAGGTTTTAGAGTCCCCTGAACCTAAACAACATATTTTTTTTATTGGTCTGTCTGTCTGTGTGTGTGTGTGTCTGTGTGTGTGTCTGTCTGTGAACAGAATATCTCAAAAACGAAAAGAGGTATGGCCTTGAACCTTCATATACGGATGGGGCCATAATTATATATAACAGCAATGAGATAACATGAATAACAAAATAAAATGCTTGAGTAAGAAAGAGATGGCCATACGAAAAAGTTATTTTAGTAGGCATGTTTAGTTGACAAATGTCATAATTAAATTAAGCGTCCAGCCTTCTCGAATATTTGCTACTATGTTTATCTCTTTCTTACTCAAGCAATACGAGTTATTTTCTTATTCATGTTATCTCATTGCTGTTATATATAATTGTGGCCCTATCGGTATAAGTTTTGTGTACTATGTAGATGAGACAGCAAGCTTTTGAAGAAAATCGCATAACCGGAAGTAGGTGTTTACTCTTGTGATTTTTCAATTTTTTTCGATTTTTTCAAAAACGGCTCTTAACGATTTTTTTTAAACTTTACATTTTTACTACATTTTTAATGTGTATTGATGTGAAATAGGTGATTTCCAGTTGAATACTTCTAAAGTGGGTTTATTTTGTTTTTTTCTATTTTTTTTATTAACTTCTATTTTAAATAAAACACCCGGTATATTATTACATTTTTGAATTCACCTTAAAATTCTAGAGAAAATTTGTCTCTTCAACTAACGCTCTATTTTGTACCGTTTTTGTAGAATTTGTGATTTTTGAAAATTTTTGACAAATGGTTAAAAATTAAAAATGAAATTTTTGACTAATTATAAGAACACTGTAAAAGGAAGTTGTGTGAGTGTATCACACCAGATTTTTTTATTTCGTATTCCGTTTTAGTCTGTTGATTTATCATATACGGTCTCAACAAATCTAATCGCGTTCGTAACCACCTACCAATTAACAATCTAGCTGGAGCCTCGCCAGTTGTACAATGTTGGGTATTTCTATAGTTTAGTAAAAATCGATGAAAGATTTGGAAAAATCGATCGTATTGTAGGAATTTACTTCTTTCAATAATAGTATATTATGTTATTAGGAGCAAAACTTATACTTTATGTGGCGTGGCTGGACGGTTTATCTGCCGAGCTTGCGAGGCAGATAAGTACAGCCGAGCCACAAGAGAAAGTGTTTTAGATGCCATGGCAATGAAGTGACAGTTTAGAATCATCAATCCAGCAGTATAACGGCACATGTTACCGTTTGAAGAAAAATAATTTTTTGTAGTGTTTACACTATTTTCCGCCGCTTCATTCGTAGATGGATGATACGGTGGACTGGTAGTGTGTTAAATCCCGTTCATTTTAAAGAAGTATTACATTTCTGTTGATACAAATTGTATACCATTATCGGAAACCAAAACTTTAGGAAGACCAAATCTGACAAATACTTCTCTTAGCTTTTCAATTGTAGCTGTGGATGTAGTAGAATTCATTACGAAAATTTCGAGCCACTTTGAAAACGCTTCAATGATTACTAGTAGAGATTTGCCAAAAAATGGACCCAGATAATCAATGTAAATTCTTTTCTAGGCTGACTGTGGCCTAGGCCAAGGTTTTAAACAAGCTTTATGTGGATCTGGCCTGTTTTTCAGGCAATTAGAACACGATTTGCAAATATTTTCAATATCTGAGTTTAATGATGGCCACCACATATTAAGATATTATTTTCGATATTTAGGATGGAAATAGATTACGACAATGACTGGCGAGAAAACGGACAAACAAAGTGGGTACGTGGAACGTTCAGGGAGTAAGCAATAAAATTATAGAGATTAGAAAAGAATTAGAAAGACTGTGTGTTGACATTGCTGTGCTAACGGAAACTAAGAAAAAAGGTCAAGGAAACGAAGAAATTGGTGACTATATACATTTTTGGTGTGGAGTTCATAAATCTGAAAGAGCTAAGGCAGGAGTTTCCATTTTAATCAGACAGAGCTTAAAAAAATATATTAAAAACTTCCAAAATATATCGGAACGACTTATTACCATTACCATTTCGCTATATGGAATTGAAACGGTTATAATTGGAGCTTACGGCCCAACAAACGATTATGACAATTCAAAACAAGAATTCTATGGTAATATGGCAGACATTATAGATAAAGTAAATTCCCAACAATAAATAATTTTAGCAGGAGACCTTAATGCTAGAGTAGGGTCACAACAAAATAATAGGGTAGTTGGTAAATATGGAGAAATGGTAAGAAATGAGTCAGGAGAAAGATTGATAGACATGTGTGAAGAATACGAATTAAAAATAACTAATACACATTTTCCTCACAAAAGTGTTCATTTGTTTACATGGGAGCGGCCTTCGTTACAGCAAAGATCAGTATTAGATTATATAATAATGAGACAATTGTCCAAAATGAAGGTGTATGATTGTCGGGTGAAGCGAGGTGCCAATTGCGGATCAGACCACTACTTAGTGGTAGCAACCATAGTTTTCCCCTATGGTAAGAAAATCAATAAATCCCAGCCCGAACAAAACGAAAACTTAGCTCAAGAAGCGATTAATAATAGCAGATACAAGTTATACCTCTTACAGCAGCCTAGTATTAGACAATTCTATCAAAATAGATTAACAAAACAATTAGAATCAGTACCGATAAATGAGGATATAGAAACAGAACATCAATTTATCAAGAATGCAATTCATCAAGCAGCAGCGGAAGTATTAGGAAGGGATCAACGGAAAAAACGTAAATAGCAGCCAATTTGGTTCACGGAAGAGATTCAAGAACTTATAACAGAAAAGAATAGGTTATATCAAGATTGGTTAAACAACACAACGGTAGAAAATAGGCACACATATAAAAACAAAAATAAAGAAATACGTAAAAGTATAACTAAAGCCAAAAACGACTACTGGGAATATAAATGTGGACAAATTGCGGGATTAATTGGAGGTGCACGGTCGACGGAAGTATGGCGAACTGTCAGACAATTAAAAACAAATGAGGCTTACAAATATGACGAGCTCATAAATATTACTGAGTGGAAGAATCATTATAAGGATCTATTAATGGAAAATTGACAGCACTTTCTTAATGATAACAGCAATTACATTGTACACAGCCCAGTTAACGATGGAAAATTAATTGATATAACTTATATTGACGTCAAACGTCGTTTGAATAGAATGAATAACGGAAGATCGCCTGGTCCCGGTAACATTTCAGCGGAATTAACCAAATGTGGTGGAGCTGATCTCATAACAAGAATTGCAGAACTGATGAATAGGTGTTGCCAGCTAACATATGTTTCAAAAGAATGGAAAATCTCACATATAGTGTCCCTTTTTAAAAAGGTAATAGGAAAGACCCAAAATGTTACAGAGGTATAAGTGTTACTAGTACGTTAAGCAGGTTGTTTGGAAAAATCATACAAGAAAAATTAAGGGCGGATATTGGGCATCAAATTGGAGAAGACCAAAGTGGCTTTATGCCAGGAAGATCGTGCACCAACAACTTATTTACACTGCAACAAGTATTAGAAAAAAAGATAAAAAAGACGAAGAGGTGCACCTTGCGTTTGTGGATCTGGAAAAGGCCTACGACTCGATACCCAGATCAAAATTGTGGGAAGCTTTAGATATCTTAGGCATTAATTCCCATTTACTAGCAATGTTAAAACAATTATACAATGAAAACATCTCGCACGTTAAAATTTCTAATCACCTCTCTAGTCCAATTAAAACCACAAAAGGACTTCGACAAGGTTGCAGTGTATCTCCATTGTTATTTAACTTATATGTCGAAGTAGCACTGCGTAACTGGAAGAGACACTGTGGACAAATGGGAATCCCTATCAACGAAAAGTCTCTATTTACGCTAAATTAGGCGGATGATCAGGTGGTCCTGGCGCAAGACGCTTATGATCTCGAATTTATGTTGAGAAGACTGTACATCGAATATCAAAAATGGGGTCTACAAGTAAGTCTAGAAAAGACCGAATATCTTGTAATCAATTCTGATGCACGGTTTGATGTAGTTATAAATGACGAAGTTACTGTAAAACAAGTAGACCAGTTTAAATACTTAGGAGCAGTAATTGACAAAAATGGCTTAGGAGAAGAGCAGATAAACCATAGGATACAACAAAGCAAGAGAATAGTGGGCTGCCTTAACTCCATATGGTGGAGTAAATCGTTGTCGTTAAAAACAAAGAAAAGGATAGGGAAAACTATGGTGGAATCTGTCCTATGTTATGGATGTGAATTGTGGACCGTGAAAGCAGCAATGAAGAGAAGACTCAATGTAGTCGAAATGGACTATCTGCGTAGGAGCACAAGAACATCAAGGCTAGAACGGATTCCCAACACAGATATTAGAGCCAAAATGGAAGCAAGTGAAACCGTGACGGATCGAATTGAACGCAGGGGACTAATATGGTTTGGACATTTAATGCGTATGCCAGAAGATAGATGGCCAAAACGAGTGTTCCAATGGGTACCTCCCGGACAAAATAAACGAGGACGACCGCGCAGATCGTGGAATGAGGGAATGAAACAAGCAATGTTACAGAGGAATCTCGATAAAGAACAGGCATTGGATAGAGTGGCGTGGCGTAAAGGAACGGGAATGCGGCATTTAGCTGTACTGTGATTTATGTAACACATAATGTATTGTGTACATATGTATTGTAAATTACAAACCCGAAATATATATATATATATATATATATATATATATATATATATATATTTTAGATATTTATTTCATCTTTACGCATAAGAAACGGTTTCAAATTCTCTTCACAATTTTTAGACCATGCAGAAGTACATACTGATAAACCTTACTTAATAACGGATCAATTTTTTGTTTCGTCTTTGATTTTGTTTATATCTACCGGTAAGTCAGTACTATCGGCAATATAATTGACATAATTTTATTATTACTTGAATCAACTGCCGAAGTTACCTCCGTTGGACCATCCAACGGCAATCTTGCAAAGAAATCATCGTTATTTTTATTGGAACTAACGTAATAAATATCAAAATTGTATGCTGCTAAAAACAAGGCATATGTGTGCAGCTTACTAGCCGCCATCACTGGAATTCGGCGTTTAGATCCAAATATTGAAAATAATGCACGGTGATCGGTACGTTCGTTAGCCATACATAACACCAAGAGTAATATGAACAGAATTACATTAGGAGCAGTAATTTTAGGTACAAAAAATTAAAGCCAACCCTATAGGCGACAGTTTTAAATACAGCCAGTTCAGTTGCTACAAGCTAATTACACGAGCTTCTAACCGTCAGTGTTCGTGAAAAATCACCTAATTTACAATAACTTAAGCACGCAGCTTTGGAAGTATGAAATGTGACCGATTGAATCAGAACTTTTTAAACGGAGACGAAGACGATATTGAAGTTGAAAAATTACGTTTTGTTAAAAAGTGCTGCAATAAGAATTTGATAACCTGCATTAAAATAAAATTCGTTTAATGGTATTTACGTTAGCATGATATTAATACAAACATTAATAAAAATAGGCTCCTTTGATTTTTAATTAATATACTTATTCAAACCTATCTATGACTCAAACTTTTTTAAAAAAACTTTAACCTGCTTGTTTCGAAAACTAATAGTGTCTGTATAAAATATTATTGGACTAATTATGTTATTTTACCGTCTTTTATTAACAGTTGAAATATCAGTATAACTATTGAAGTCACGTTGTATATATATAGTTAAATACTCAAGTTGCAAACAAGTATTAGTAATTTGGCTGGCAAGTTGATTAATGAATAATTACAAGCGCACGGTGACGTCGTAAAGCCAAACGCTGTATGTTAATAAAATATCACAATGATATGCAGAAAGTTAGTTCAGTAGATGCACATGTAGATGTAAAACTTGAATAAAGATTGGAGCGGGATACAAGTTTAGCCGAAGAGTTAAGGCTTCGCATTGTGCAATACACATAGGTTCTTGTTTTTTTTGGATAATGTGCGTAGATACTCTCAGAATGATGCAAGACTACACCGGGAATAGGCTGTATAATTTGTAACGGGAGTGCCTAATTACAATAATGAAAGCACTTATTCCTCTTAATGTGGGCTCAGAGCCTGTTAATAGCCACATAAAATGGGGTTTTTATAAGCCATCCTCGGCCTCAGGCGGTGCAGGTGGCAAGCCTTATCACTTGAATTAGGGAAGAATGTCCTACAGGGGTGTCGGTATGGTATCTGGACAGCGTAGATGGAGAAACCAATGACCGGGTATGGGGTTGGAACCCACTACCTGCCGATTGCGAGGCAAACGCTATACCTCTCAGCTACTCGTTCTCTGTCGAAACGGACCCATATTTTTTAAAGGCAGAAGGCAGTTTACAGTTCGATACGCTACGCAACGTAATGATCTAGATTCTACAACAAGTACGAAAGGGCAAAATTCTATGATATTCGTTGAATTAACCCAATTAGATATCCACGAAATTATGCAAGTGGATCCAGGCACTCCTACTGCAACCACAATAAAATAACCTCAAACTAGGGCAAAAGGCACAACGAAAATCTACGTGCGTTCGGTATTAGAGAGGCTAACAAAAGAGGACGCGCTTTACAATAAAGGCAACGCCATACCCACCTGCAAACAAAACACAATAACTCGCCAAACGAGTTAAGCGACCTAAAAATGGTGCAACAAGAGTGCTAGGACGGGGTCGCCCAGAATAGTGCGGTAGGTGGGCTCAACCAGAATAGCCCGATGAACGGATAAAATAATATGGAATCGAAGGGTGACGTTTTTCGACCGTAATACGTTATTGGTATCGAATCGTACCCCTCTGTAGAAAGATGAATAGTTGAAAAAGTTGCTTTTTTTATGTTTAATGAACCTCAAATTGTATTTTTATCCTGCTTTAAACGCGACAGGAGGCAGATGTGATTACAGCATTTAAAAATAATATAGAGTTGCTTTATGCAGGGTTGGATAACGATGCGGGGGTGAAAGGTATTCCTAAAACTACGAGAGTTACATACAATTTGCTTATACAAAAGTTGTCGGACGAAGGTGGTGCAAAATACTAAAATATTTGTAAAGCAAACGTACTATATCTTAAATAAAATGCCCTATATTTAGGTAGCTTATAAGTTGTAATCATTTTAATATAAGTTATTAACGATTTGATGCAAAAAATAAATACTAAATGCTAAACAGAAAACAATTGAATGAAGGAAAACATTATCAAACAATTATGTTTTTTATAAATTACCTTTTGAGTCTAAAGTAGTGGCTCTGGGTATTAATGCTATATAGGGGGCTCAACATTTGCAGATTTAATCATTTCGGATTCTTTTAGTCGAACATTCCTGTATAGTTTTGCATTTTTGACAAACTCTTTTAATAGGTAAGCTTTCTTTTTCATATATTACTTCATACCAAATTCAACTGTTTTCAGATATGCAAGTTTGAGTATAAAAAACAAGTTTAGCCCCTTAATAAAGTCATATTGACATACAAACTGTACGTTCGTACGTAATATCCGCATTTTAGTTTCCCGATACGATTAACTAAACAGTTTAGAGTTAGTTAAAAACGATATACCTAAACAGTTTTTTTTAAATAATAAGAGCAACGTTAAAGACCTAGTATGTTAAAAGTTGGGACATGCTTAGACTCTAAATAATATCTATCCAATGTACAAAAATAATATAAGGTTAGGTTAAATAAATTGAAAGTTGTCCAATAGTAACGTATCTTTATATTTCAAAGTACAGGAAAATTTGTTGAAGAAGAGTTGCTAAGAAACAAAGCAGGTATCCATATATGGAGCAAAGTAGCACAAGAACGAGTTACTAAAGAATCAAAGAATATATCCAAATAGGCAATCACAGCAACCTATATCAATAATATTCTTGTGTTTTTAAAATAAAAAATTAGCATACTAAATTTGTGTTACAAGTAGAAGTGTGGAATTATCTTGCTTTCTAGATTGGCGATAATTACAATACTACAAACTTTTTACAAGTTAGAAACTTATATGAATATCGTACTTATGTAGGTACCGGAACATGTTCAAAAACATAAATAATAAAGTAATGATAAAAATACCTAAAAAATCGATAAGAAGTCCATTTTGAATACAAAAAAATATTCACTTTCATATTTCGTTTAGAGACCTCACTAAAGCGTATGGCGACATACCTATCCAAAACTTTCGAAACTATTAGAAGAATCCTGTATTAATGTAGCATGCGGTAGAGCAGCTTACCGTTTGCTGTGAGCCGAACTACGCCCCAGTACTATTTAAGTATGTATTAGATATGTAATGTTTTTTTAAATAAAATAGTAAACTCAGTCATCGATTGTCCCCAAATTTTACAATACATTAATTTCAACGCTCCACCTCGCTCTTTACGATTACCGCTATTGTTTAATGTGCTCTGTTTTACCACATTCGCTTTCAATAACTCCCCTAACTTAAGAATGTGCAGAACATATAACTATTTGTTTTTCGACATTGATATTTTTTATTTGAACCTGACATTAAAAAAAAGCTATATTGCAAGGTGTTTCCTGGATGAACGTTACTAAATTCTTCTTCTTATTGTGCCCTATCCTCAGTGTACGTTGGCGATCATTCTGGCCCACTTAATTTTATTAACTGCTGTTCGGAATAAATCTACTGATGTCATTTCTGTCCACTGCCTTAAGTTGCGCAACCAAGATATTCTGCGGCGTCCAAGTCCTCTCTTGCTATCGAATTTACCCTGTATTATGAGCTGTAGCAAGCTGTATTTACTATTTCTCATAATATGCCCAAAGTAAGAGAGTTTTCTTTCTTTAACTGTTTCATGATTTCTTTTTCCTTTCCTATGCGTTGGAGTACGGTTTCATTCGATACATGGTATACCCAGGAGATTCTAAACATGCGTCGATAACAGTACATTTCGAAGGCTTCTAGACGTTTACAGCTTGCATCAGTCAATGTCCAAGCTTCGACGCCATACAACAGTATTGAAAAAACGTAACATCTCAGTGTACGAATTCGAAGTTTAAGATTTATTTTCATGTTGCATAGTACATTCTTCATGCGGTTGAAGGCGGTTCTGGCTTTTCCAATTCTGATTTTTATTTCCTGTGATTGGTTCCAATTATTGTTCAAAGATTGAATTGACCTGTGATGGTCTCGTTTTTGCTGATTATCAAGACCTTTGTTTTATTTGTATTTAGCCGCATGTTATATGTTTCACTTGCTCTTGCTGCCTTCTCTATTAGTCTTTGAAGTCCCTCAGCAGTATCGGCGAGCAGGACAGCATCATCTGCATATCTAAAGTTATTGATACGTACGTTATTTAGTAGAATGCCTTCTTCATCCTCTTCATCAAGTGCTTCTTGGAATAGTTTTTCGGAATATATATTGAATAGCAGCGGAGAGAGCATGCAGCCCTGCCGAACACCCTGACTGATCTCAAACGTTTCAGATATGATGTTTTCCACCCGAACACAAGCGTTCTGCTGCCAGTATAGGTTGGATAATATTTGGATATCTTTATAATCTAGCCCAGATTGAAAAAGTAGGGCTATTAACTTGTTATGGCTCACTCTGTCGAAAGCCTTTTCGAAATCAATGAAGCAAGCGAAAATATTACAGTTGACGTCGCGTGCCCTTTGTATTAGCACATTTAAACTGAATATAGCTTCCCTGGTACCTAGGCTGTTTCTAAATCCTATAGCCCCTCTATTTACAAATAGTAGCGACAACCTTTGATGTTGACGCTGGGGCAAAATCACGTTGGTACGTACCCCTTAAATCCCTAGCATATTTAAAAATTGCCAAGGAAGTTGTATAATTAATTAAAATGTGACATTGACATTTGTCGTGATTTTATTCATTTTTCTCTTCGGGGGCAAATTCTAAGTCGAGGACGTGGAAATGCCACGGTGTTGTGTCGATAAGTGTAAAAATAGTGGCAGAAAAGGATTTCAGGTACTCAGATCAGTTATTTTTTCACTGTTTACACTGAAATTTACCGTTTAGTAACTTTTTGTATTTTCATGTTTGCATCAGGTTTGCCCCAGGATGTCGCTACTATTTGTAAATAGAGGGGCTATACTAAATCCAAATTGTGTTTCACTAAGGTGTTCTTGAATTTTTGGATAAATCCGTTCGTGAATTATTTTCAAGAGTCAGGGGCGCAGGAACAGGGGGGCAAGGGGGGGGGGCGATTGCCTCCTCATAGAATATATTGGGTGGGGGCAAATAGTATAATTTGCCCCCTCCTATGTATACTATGAGGTTTTTAAAAATGTGTACATAGGGTTTTCACATTAATATATACGAGATACTAACATTAGTTGTAATTTGTAGATGGTGCAGAAATAAAACACGAGGAATTTATTAAATACGTCACTATTTTTAGCTCCACAGCAGAGAATTCAATATAGTCCATTTTTCTTTGGTATGGAAATGCAAATGCCGAAATTCTAGGGAAACCATTGACAACAAGCATTGTCACTAGGCTGCAATGTGTTCGTATATAAACTTCTGGTTATTATTTTTGCGGTGAGGTTAGCTTTCTTGTCGACAGGTTGGCATTTCATCTATACCATAAAATCGGTGGCCTCTTTCTTTGTATGTATGTATCTTTGTTCACTATCTCCTCCGAAGATACTGCACCGATTAAATTGTATGATAGCTTAATTTTTCGACTTAGATCGTAGGCCCCTTTTTATTTTTAAAAAAGTACGAAAAAGTAAAGTAAAATTAAATTATATTTAATTTAATTAAATCGTGTAATTTCGAAGCGTAGCTCGGGTGATTCACTAGTTATTTTATACTGTAGCTTTGGCTATTATAAACTTGAAATGAGATTTTATAATTTGGTTTTAACTAGTGATGGGCTTATTCGAATGAAAAATAACCGGTTATCCGGTTATTGAAATAACGTATGTAACTCGGTTTTCGTTCCAAGTATTCGAATGAAAAATAACCTCATGCTGATACGTACTACGCTTTGAATATAAAACCTCTATTCAAAGGTACTACGTGCCATATCTCAGCGACCTACGCAGTGCTCGAAATTCTGTAAATATAAATACGTCATAACTCATAAACAAATCAGGTTGTACTGAAAACACCATTTGGTAATCGCGTACCTACCTCCTATCATAAAAAATATCAAATTCTGGGAACCTGAAACCTGAACGCCTAAAAACTGCAAACGCATCAAGCTATAAAACAATTTTTTATTTACTTACATTTCCAAAGGTTCAAAACAAGAGGCGGCGCCTTTAACCCGCCCGATCGATAAAGATAAACGTTTTACAACTGTTTTTATTGCGATTAGCAAGCATATTTCTTTCTTTCTACACTTCTTAATAAATACCTCTTAATTTCCAATACATAACACATAATGTACGGTCGTCGCCTTAGTAATCGGGCACTATACACTATTATGATATATTTTGCATGTATTTTTTAAGTTTATAAACTGGGTTTTTACAGTTATTATGGTTTTAATTGTTACGTCAGATTGTTTATTGTTTGTCAATTATGAAATGCCATCTCACATTAATGAAGTAACCGGAGCAAGAATACTCCAAAGACTAGAAGAACATATTACGTGTCCCGATTTCTAAGGCGTCGACCGTACATATTATGTTTTGGTTCCTCTGTTACGATGTCGATGCAGATGGCGGTGAACCGCCAACCGGCAAACCGGCTCACAGTAGTCCAGAATCGTAAAAACGTGATCGAAAATCAATTTTTCAACTATATTTTAAAAAGCTGAAAATTTTGTCTAGTATTGTTTTAAAAGTGTACCATCATCTGAGAGACTTATGACTTATTTTGAAGTTGCATTAATTTGTAGCACGCCTTTAAAGTCGCTGAAAAACAGAATATTTGTTAAGAGAAAGCTATGCGCCAAATAGATGTTTTTGTCAGACTAATACTAGCTATTACAAAACACATTAGGACAAATTAAGATAGGTAGTCATATTAAGCATTCTTTGAACTACAATATGCAGAAATTACTTGCATTTTATTTTATACCTAGACTTCTGTAGCAATTAATATTAGAATACTAGTTTTACAACAAATATTTGGATAAAAATAGTTCTACGACACGGAAGAATTTCGAAGAATTCATTAAATGAGGTTTATCAGGTAGCATAAGGATAGGGGTAGGTAATTACAAAAGCTTGGTTTGCGCTTTTTTGCGTTTTGGGAAATATTAATTTTTTTCGACTGCGAGTACCGTGCGTTAGCATCAGATCCAGGGTGCAGAGATTTAAATCAACTTGATTTAAATCATGAGCTGAGCTCGTTTGGATCTGATCCATCCAAAGGTAATAGAAAATTGGATTCGGAAGTATTGTCCTTACTTGTAGTTCTTGTTCCTGATCAAGAAACCGACGAAGAAAAGGCCGATGACGATTCTGACATCTCGGAAGCATTTTCTGATTCCGACAACTGAAATTTTTTTTTGTTTTTAGACACATAAACGGCCCTTTTCAGGGCCACCAACCGATATGACAAAGAATTTCTCCTAATTCGTCATCAGAGATAACAAAAAAAATATATATATTATATATTTTGGATTTCTTATTAATTATTAATTTTTTCAAAGTTTTTGAAGGTAATTTTTTATATTTTTTTACGGATTATACCGTATCCATCACCATTCACTATTAAATTAGACGAATACTACACTATAGTGACCGCAAAGAGTAAATATAATTTTTTTATTACTACATATATGACATACGTCTATTTAAATTTTATTTACACAACAACATTTGGAAATCTGCATTTTAAGTAACGTAAGGTCTGGAAACAACTGATATAAATTTTTATTTTGTGTTGTTGCTTAAGGGTAGTTTTTTATTTTTAAATTGTTTATGGCCGCAAACTAACCAAAACCAAACACTAAACAATGTTTAACTCTAATGTAAAAAAAAAATTGTTTTGCATATTAACTTATTATATTCCAGAGGGTTGATATTTATTATACAACCACAATTTTGCAATATTTTATTTTTGTGTACTTAACAAGATGTGCAAATGTTCATTTCAACTGTTGTATGTCTACAAATACATGTAATTTTTTTTTATCTTTTATGTTGTTTTTTAAGGGTGTTTTTTTATATTTTAAACCTGCTATTGACATAACATTAACAAATACACAATATTTTAAAATATAAATCTTTTATTAAAAAACAACAATATTTTTCCACTTTCACCCCATTTTTGGGGGTTGATTTTTATCATAAAACCCAAATTGTGCATAACTTTAATTCTTTATACCAAACAGCATTCAGAAATATGCATTTCAACTGTCTTAATCTCTATAACCAATAGATATGATTTTCGATCACGTTTTTACGATTCTGGACCACTGTGCGGCTGACTTAATCGAAACGAATCGAGAGCAAAAATTTATTCGAATGATTATTCAAATAATCATTCGGTTATTAATATCATTCGAACGCAAATAATTCGGTTATGAAAATTGTCCGGTTATGCCCATCACTAGTTTTAACTAGTTCCGTAGGTATTGCACTAAGGACAATTTCAGTTTATAATAGCCAGAACTACAATTTAAAATAATTACGGTGTCAACCAGTCAACGAGACACCTAACCTCATGGCAAAAATAACCAGAAGTTTCTATCAATCTAGTGACACTGCTTGTTGTTACTGTTTTCCCTAGATTGCTTTTCCTTATGAAAAAAATTAAATGTGGTCACCACACGACTTTCTTTTACTGCTTGCAAAAATTTCATTTTGCGATTTTTCATGAACTATACTAACAAAAAACTTTTTTATTACCATTAGTTTTGGAGTTTCCTAAAAAATTTCGAGTTCGAAAAATATGATGATTACTATATTTTACTAAGTAAAACAAAGTAAAAATGGGTTTTATATCTTTATGGCCATTCAATACCTGACTAAAGAGCATTTTAGCTTAATTGTAACCATTATAGTTATTTATGTATCAAGTACATAATGTAGGATAAATAAGACGAGTCAAATAAGGTCTGATTATGTACGAGCTGCATACAAAGCTTTACGTTCGACTGCACTGTAGAAGATTTCCTTTTATCTACAATAACATTTATATTAGACACATCAGAAAATTCAGGTTGCTATTGAAACAGTTGATAGTTTCGAAGTGTGCAATATCAAAAATAACTGTTTATTACCGTAAGGTATTAAAAATGAATTCCTTTTTATTATATTTGCAAAGTTTTCAGTTAATATAATCTCCTGTCCTGATTTAAATAAAATGATATTTATGTTGAAAATAACTATTGGACATTGGCAGGCAGCCGTTTTACTTTAGTCTATGGACTAAAGTGGTATTTTATGGACGCTAAATAATATTATAATAAAGTGTTTATGGAACAGTTGAACATAAAGCTTAGTTATGTAAAAAACACTCAAAAAAATGTTTCCCCCCCCCCCCATAATTACAGTAGTTCCTGCGCCGCTGTCAAGAGTACTTTTAGAATATGGCTCATCAAGCTTATTGTTCTGAATTCTTCGCATTTTTTAGATGTTATTTTTTTAGGAATAGGAATGAACGTTGATAGCAGCCATTCCTTTGGTATTATACCGGTGTAATAGATATGGTTAAATAGGTCTGTTATGATTTTCAGGTGCTCTTCTTCGATAAGCTTGAATATATCACCTTGGATTTCATCTGGTCCCGCTGCTTTGTAGTTTTTAAGTTTCCTGATAGCATTAACGACTTCTGCATTGGTGCATCGGGCCCGGTTGAACCATCGGTGGTTAAATTGAAATCTCTTCTCTGCTAGTCTTTGAATAATGTTTCCATACACTCTATCCATCTTTTAATTTTGTCTTCAATGCTCAGCAGTGGGGTCCCGTCTTTATCTAAAAGAATGCTCGAGTGTCTAGTTCTATAAATTCCCGCTGATTCTTTGGCCTTTTTATGTAAGTTGAATAAATCATGTTGACGTTCTAATTGTTCAATTTCACTAAATTTTTCTGTCAGCCAGGTCTCTTTCACTTCTTTTATTTTCGGTTTGATAGTGTTGTGTACTTGTCTATATCTAATTTCGTCTCTATTCCTATATTTCCTGCGCTCTTCCATAAGATCTAAAATTTCGTCAGTCATCCAGACGTTGTTCTTTTTTCTAAAATTCACTGCAAGTTTTGAATTTGTTGTTTGTGTTATAATGTTTTTGACAGCTTTCCACTTTTGTTGGGTGTTGTTATGTTGTGGATTTTCTTATGTATATCTAGCCGAGTGTTTTGTTTTGATCTGATTACATTTTTCAGCCGTATTTTGATAGTTGCTAGCAGCAAGTTATGATCTGTGTCAACGTCTGCTCCCGGGTAAGTTTTCGTTGACGTAACTGCATGACGAAATCGCTTGTTCACCATTATAAAGTCAATTTTATTTCTGACTATGTTCTGTTGATTGTCAGCGGGTGATTTCCATGTATACAGTCTTCGCGCCGGGAGTTTGAAGAAAGAATTCATGATTGCAAGATTATTTTCTTTACAAAATTGAACCAGCGTTTCCCCTCTTTCATTACGTATACCCAAACCATAACTCCCAACTATATCATCACTTTGTCCTTTACCAACTTTCGCATTAAAGTCACCAGTAAGTATTGTTACTTCATCTTTTTTGTATGTTTCTGGGCTGCCTTTATGTCTGAATAAAATTTTTCAAGGTCTTCCTCACAGCTATCTGATGTTGGTGAGTATACTTGAATTATATTTATATTGCATGGATTTGCGTTGATTTTGAGTATAACGACTCTATCCGATATGGGAATAAATCCGAGTATAGTTTTTTCAACTTCTTTGGTTACTATTATTGCAACTCCATTACGATGTTGGAAATTGTCTTCACCAGAGTAGTAGATCGAATGGCCATATGATATACATTTTCCCGATCCGGGCCAACGCATTTCGCTAACGCCTAGTATGTCGATGTTTAGGCGACTCATTTCCTTAATGGTATTTGCTGTTTTTCCAGCTTGGAACATACTTTGTGCATTCCATGTGCCTATTCTCAGTTGTGTTTTTAGTTTTGGAATGTTAGGTGTATTGCAGGGATTTCTCTGGATTACGACCTGGGAGGCCCTGCAGTCTATATGTGAGTGTCCTCCCCTGCCGGATCTCGGATTCCGAACTCCATGATCAGTAAATTTCTGTTTTACAGTAGTTTGTGCCATCATGATTGAACTAGGGATGTCCATTGGGACCTTTAATGCAGTGGTTTCCCGTTGCCTTCTGCATTCCCACGCCGTTGACTGTTACTAAATTAGTAATTTTATATTATTGTGTTTATTGGGGCCTTTACCAAGTATATTTTGTGAGTTAGACAGTTTTTACATTTATATTAACGCTACATTTAGTTTTATATTAACGTACAAGTGGATATTGTATTGGGTTCGTCGTGTTATATCCCTAATAGGTAAATAAATACATAAATAAATGAAGTCATGCACATTTGTTTGTTCATTAGTCACTTGGTATAATATTTTATTAAAAGTTAATATTGTAAAAAAAACTATGCAGCAATCTATTATGATAGTTCTAGATGCTGTTTAAATGTTAGAAGTAAAAAATATTTTAAGTGAATGTTGAACAGACTCAGCTTATACAGAAATGCTAAATGAATCAAACGTCATTCCTGAAGAATTGGATTGTGAGATTAGTTTCTCAGCAATCGGTACTGTGCGACCAAGGAAAATGAGGCCTATGTTTGATTACAAAGGTAGACCGATTCTATATAAAATCCAGAATTACACTTTAAAGTCAATTTTTACTTTTCTTCTATTAGTCACCGCCAAAAGTAAATTAGATGAAAGGTTCAAATTGCTAAGCGATCACAACAGTTGTTTCTCTTTTTTACACATCGTTGACATTTTAGCAAACTTAGATTCCGATAATAAACTAAAATACTGCGTGGATATGCAAAAGAAATTGACAGATTTTGGAACTAATCATTTGGACATAAATGCAGTGGATTTACTGAATGAAATAGAAATTTTACCGACGTATCTAGAATCCACCGCATCTTCAGTAGATGTTTAAAAATTACCTAATTAGCACCTTCTCAAATGTATCGTTTGTTTTACGGATTTATTTAACATTAGGTGTCACTGTTGCTGATGGTGGAAGATCATTCAAAGTTAAAGATAATTAAAAAAATTAAGATCAAGTATTACACAAGAAAGCCTATCAAATCTAGCTATAGTAAGTGTTGAAAACGACATTAACATAGATATAAATGACATTGTGAAATAAGTTGCAATAAGAAAATGAGGAAAAGTTGAGTTTTGTTGTTGAAAAATATTATTCATCACTTTTAATATTGTATCGATATTTTAATGTTTAAGATTGTGAGATTAGTAATAAATAAAAGTGTTTGGTTTTTATTAGGAATGGTTTTCTATTTAGCTGTACTAAACTCACATCACATACCTTTCCTAACCACCTAATCCACAATCCAGAGGGGGCGGTACTTGAGACTTTACACCCGGGCGGCAGGTAATCTAGAGACGCCCCTGCAGTTCGAAGCCGAAACTAATTCTCTTTTCTTACAACTGTTTCTACGAGAAAAAAAGGATGGGAAAGATGAACTGACTTCTCTCCAAGAACTATGTTCGGTACACAAACATTTCTAATAATAATTGACACATTAATATCTGAATTGCAAGGAAGATGTGAAATTGAACGTGCTCTGATTATTTTTTCTCCTAAATAAACCATGCCTGATTGAGGTCACTAAATCACTGAGCGTTCTATCAAAATCAATTCTTGAAAATATTGACTGTATTCACTTCCCTCGTCTAAAATACGAATGAAGTATTGTAATTGTAAGAAAATCACCTTCCGATATTTCTTCATTTCTTCTCAATTCCGTCTGTCTGTTGGCGGTATGGCTCAAAAACTATTTGTGGTAGGAAGACGTTATTTGACATGCGGATTGCCCGTATATGTCTACCTGGCTTGAAACTGAATATAATAATATAAATAATAATAAACTTAGCATTAGAAATTAAGCGAATTTGGGAACTCACCACAGTCACAATAGTACCCCTTGTGATGTCAGTCGAAGGAGTAGTATCTAACCACTTTATCAAAAACTTAAATAAATTAAATCTACCTGACAATTTAAAGCATAATATCCTAAAGGCTACTATTCTGCAAACGTGCCATATTGTCAGAAAATTTTTACCCCTCTGGGCTAGACTGAATTGTCTTTTCAGAAGGAGAAAAGTCCGATACTGTAAACTATCGTGGAATACAAAACATTGAAAATAATAATAATAGTGCTAGAGGGATTTGGTCTTTAAATGCCTTTCGTCAGTGCGACCCTATCGGTTCTTTTGTAACTTTCCAGCCCTTACTTTTATTTAGAGAAGTTGTAGGCTATTAATAAACCACAAGATATCTTTGGGTTTTGAGTCCTTTATTTCGTTGGGCGTCATGGTTGCCTTTCCAAAGATGTTGTGCCTACGTCGACAGGCAGCATTACATACACATAGAATATGTTCTGCCGTTTTCGCTGCATCATTGCATAAGCGGCAAATTTGGTCTTCAGCCTTACCAATCTTTAAAACATGGCATTTTTATGATGTGTGGCCTGTTAGAAGGCCAGTGATGGTTTTTAATTCCACCTTACTGAGAGACAAAGCAGTTTTTGCTTTATTTTGTGAAACAGTTATGAACTGCTTTGCCTGGCGTTGCCCTGGTGTGTTCTCCTAGTGCGAGGATTTCATCTGCTCCTTCCATAGCGTCACCTCCTGTTTTATGTGGCTTTTCTGTATTCCACAACAGGGTTCAGGTCCGGTGAATGGCGTCATTGCACCTCGTCTAGCGAGTTCATCAGCCTTTTCGTTGCCTGGTATACCCTCATGCCCTGGCACTCACCATAACGTGACGTGGTTTTTGTTTGCCAATTACTTGATATTATCCAGGCACTTCCAGACAAGCTTGGACTCGCACATGTAGGCTGCTAGAGTCTTTATTGCTGCCTGACTGTCTGTGAGAATATCAATTGTTGCACTATTGTACCCGTTTCGAAAGTTTATTTTGATGCAGAGATTTATAGTATAAACCTCAGCTTGAAAGATGATGGTTCTAACCCCTAGGGGTTCGGAGATTCGTCACCCGGGTCTACAGATACCTGCACCGGTCCCCCCCCTCCTTTTATCTTTGAACCATCTGTGTACCATTGGAGAGATCCTCTTTTAAAGGAGGGCCCTCCCGAGGACCATGATTCCCGTTTCGGGATGATCACTTTAAAAGGTTGGTCGAAGTTGTATTTTATTAACATAAAATCCGTAACGGTGTAGGCCGTTCGTTCTACTTGAGAAAGAATTTTTAAGTGGCCTGTCAGGTTACCTGACTTAAATTTATTTGTCCTTGCAAGCGTGAGCGCATGGGACATTGCCTCCTTTTGTACTTGAAGGTGTAGGGGCATTAGTCCTAACATGGCTTCCATAGCTGCAGTTGGACATGTGCCCATAGCACCTGTTATACTCAGACAGGCGAGACGTATCTTTTCTAGCTGTAGCCGAGTAGTGATTTGTCAGGTTTTTGGCCACCAGACCACCGATGCATAGGTGATTCTGGGTCTTATTATAGCCAGATATGACCAGTGGATTAATTGTGGTTTTAGACCCCAGTTCTTTCCAACAAGCCTACGGCATGTCAAAGTTGCTAATACTGCTTTCTTTTGCAGTTTTGTAATATGTGAGTTCCACGTCAGCTTCTGGTCTAGTGTAACTCCTAGGTATTTAACTTCATTGCTGAAATTAATGGTCGATCCTTCTAGCATGGGAGCTTTTAAATTTAGCTTCCTTCGTTTAGTAAAGGGGACAATGACCGTTTTGCTTGGATTTATGCCTAGGCTTTGCTCTTGACACCAACTCTGGATGGTATCAACAGCCATCTGCATGCGGTGTGACACCACTGTCTCAAATTTACCACGTACTACTACTACTACTAGGTCATCTGCATACCCTTGTATTTCGAAGCTGTGTTGTGTGAGCAGGTTGAGGAGATCGTCCACCACCAATGACCACAGAAGAGGCGGTAATACTCCTCCTTGGGGGCATCCTCTAGTGGCCGTTATGGTAGCTGTCTCTCCTCCCAACCTTACGGTAATTTTCCGACTTTCGAGCATGGATTTAATCCATTTGATAATCGGAGGGTCAAATCCTTTTCTCATGGCAGCTGTTTCTATGCGGTCGAAGGAGGTGTTATGAAAGGCACCCTCAATATCCGCGAAGGTACAGAGGGCTATTTCTTTTGACATGAAGGTCTTCTCCAGCCTATAAACAAGACTGTGAAGAGCTGTTACAGTCGATTTTGTCTTTTGATAGGCATGCTGGTTGGAGTGAAGTGGTCGGTTTGGGAGAACTTCACTTCTCAGGTACCGTTGAAGCCCCTTCTCCATTCCTTTTAACAAGAATGATGTGGGGCTTATGGGTCTATACGCCTTGGGATGGATGTTGGAACGTCCTCCTCCCTTGGATATAAAGACCACATTTACCTTCCTGAATATACTTTCGGTCAAATATTTTTTCGGACTCAACAGATACAGGGTGAATATCGTAAAATGTGCAGAATGTACAGCGGTCGGAGCGTCCTTTATAATATAGCCAAAAGCTAATTTAACTGCTGTGCCTGCGTGAGCTAGCAGTTAAAGCGTCGGACTAGCAATTGGTAATCTTATTCCGCCTAAGTAAGCGCATGGGTGCGCGAGTTCGAATCTCAGCGACTGCAACGTTTTTTAAATTTTCAAATTGATATAATTCTCGCGAAGGAATTTCCGTGTAAACTCCACTACAGATTTTTACAGTTATCGCAGTGATTCCAAAGAGTCGGTAAGTCAGGCTTGATTAGTAAAAGTGAATTAGTAAATAGTAATTAATACTAAGACAATATTGTTATGTAGGAGGGTGGTCGTCGAATTTCGTACAAGGCAGTTTTTCATCGAACAAAAAACCAAGTAGGCCAGACATCGCCTTTGAAGGCCTAACGAAATTAAATTCCACCTAATAACTTGCCGCTTGCGTTTGGCAACAAAAACGGACTTCCTGCCTCTTGGCGGAATTTGTGGGCCGAAATAATTTCTGACTCGCCGAGCTATCTGCAATTAGAAATTCAAAACGCAACCGCGCAACAAATCGAACGTCAACGCAAACAAGCTTGTTTGTTCGAAATTTGCGACATCCATCAGCGGATCGCCTTTTAACGTTTGCAATTACCCCTCAGTTGTAGGAGCGTCGCGAGCGTATTAATTATTAATGCGTACAATTTCGAGCGCCGCATAAATACCGAATATTGTAAATTTGCCTTTTCTGCAAATTCTAAGCGTTTACATGCATAAGTAACGGTTCAACGCCTCTTCCTCTGCGCCATCCAAGTTTTTGCTTTCCTCTTAAAAAATCTACAGAACGTGTTATTTAGTTGAGGTTCAGAAAACCCCGTAGCTAAATTTCTGGCGTTGTTCCAAACACCTTTATCAACGCTATATCTAAAATTAAAATTAATAATAATTATTATTGGAAAGACCAGTCAAATAACCTCCGTGTTAGTACACGAAGTTTAGCATTTCACTTCGGAAAAATTTATAAATTGGTGTACACGTACCTTTCAGCTCCCCAAACAATCTGTGAAAAGTCCCAAAGATTCCGGTGTAGGCATAACTTTTGACAACTGGAGAACGGCCGAAAAAAGTACTTTTTTCGGTTTTTTGCCAATATTTTCCTTTCCATCGATCCTAGGGCTATGAAGTGTACTTATAAAAAAGAAAGAACGGAAAATTCTCTACAAAAAGGGTGATATAAAGTTTATCGATAACACTAATAGTTTTTACGTAATCGGGAATTGAAACTCCGGTAAAAATTTTAGTGCATGTAATGATCAAAATATAGTTTTCTGTGCGTTATCTTCTAATGTTTACATTTTTACGCCACTCTCTCTAGTAGGTTCGCTCTGGTCTCCATGCCGTCGTAGTTGCAACTGCATTTAGTGTCATCCCGTTTACATCAATTTCAAAACAGCCCATGGAAGCGAGCGAGATATCTTTTTTAAATAATTTAAACTCGCTCTCTCGTCCGCGGTTTGCCTCGCTGTTATCACGCAGGGCCAACTGTGATTGGATTGGCTACAAATTTTGGCGCGATAATGCGCGTTTAGCGCGAAAATCGACGTGGCGTCTGTTTTGGGATTAGTCAGTCACCGGTCGTCTTCATAAGCCCGTCTGCGAGCGTTGGCTCTTGTGTTTGTGCTGTTACAGCTTGGTCCCGCTTGTTGTTTGACGCGAAAAGGTGAGTTTTGGCTTTGTGTTGTTTTGACGGACTTCTCGAAGGACCGCTAAAGCGAAAGGTGGTGTGGTTTTCTTGTTGAGTTAGCATGTGGTGCCCTGGGCTGTTCGTATGACCGCCAGTTTTGCATAATTTAGTTGGGCCGTGAAGAGGCTTTCCCTCCCGTAGCTGGGGATTCATATTGCAGAGCTGTACAAGCCTTCGGTCTCGTCCGTTTCGATTGTCTCGAGGGGGACTTAATTCAGACTTTGCCACGTTGTTGGATTACTCTCAGGGACCGCTCGACTCCCACACCTCCGCAGTACGTTTGTCGCATTTGGTGAGCCTGCTAGCCGCCGTGACTCCATCGCTCGGCTGACCCATTCAGGTAGCGTGTGTAATTACTATTAATAATCAAATTCATTCAACTGTTCAGCCCTAATTTAGATGTATTCACTTGCTAATGCAGTGCCTCTTGGTCTGTGGTCTGTGCATGCCCACTTTCAGGTTACTGTGTAAAGGTTAATGTACGGCAAAGCCTGAGTGTTTAAGCGTTACAGATAAGTTGGCGACGCTTGCTGTTGCAGTGTCATGAGGCTGTAAGTTGGCGACGCTTGCTGTTGCAGTGTCATGAGGCTGTGCACTTCTATGTTCTATTCCCTTTGAGCTTTGAATTGCGCCAGGGTGATAAGTTAGAAGGTAGGCTCATTTTATTTCCCGGTTTTACTCTGGGTCTATCTTTGCATTTTCGTTTATGTCATGAACCGGGTAGCCCCCTATTTAATTTTATCTGTGTTTACCGCCCCTTTGGCCGTTGCCCGTAGGTAATTTCGTATAGGACCCTCCCTCGTTCCACTGATGTATATGCGGCATATCTTGTTACAGGCTGGGCAGCGGCCCTAGATGAGTCTTCGTCCCGATTATGTGAAATATCAGCCGTTTAGCTTTTACGTAATTTTTGTATGTGCCGGCGTTGTGTCGTAAAAGTCGTTTTAGACCGTAACAAAGTCGCTGCTGCTATTTGCACCGCCACACAGAACGCACCACGCATCGGCGCCCTACCGCAAAACTTAATCTGATGTTTCACGCTTTTTTCCGTGGAAATGACTAGTTCTATCGATAAACTTTATAACTTTTTTGTAGAAAATTTTCCGTCCTTTTTTTTTTATAACTACACTTCATAGCCGTAGGATCGATGGGAACGAAGATATTGGCAACAAACCGAAAAAAGGCACTTGTTTGGGCCGTTTTTCCGCTGTCAAAAGGTATGCACACACCGATTGTTTGTGGCGCTGAAAGATACGTGTACACCAATTTATAGCGCACTCTAAATCCGAAGACGAGACCATTTTTCGTGTAAAGTTCCTGTACTATGTACTATTAAGGTGAAATAGAAAAAAATCAACCGATCAATTCGAAGAGCAGTACTTCAGAAAGCATCCAGATCCGCTGTGTTTGAAACCACATAGAAAGTATGTGAAAAATAATTATTTCAGGATGTGTACACTGGAACGAATTTGAATGAAATAAAGTAAAAGGTACAAAACGCTGATGATGAATATCGATCCACTTAAAATTGTTTCGAGATCACTAGTCTAAAGCAGCGTAATGTGAATTATAGCGGCGTTAGAAGTTTCGACAGATTGCAGGTGGGCGCTGGACATAACTAAACAAGGAGCGTGGATTATAACGCTGTTTGTTCGGAAAGGTATTTCGCAGTGTCTAATAGAAATAGTTAAGTAATTAAGCTGTCAGTTAATATCACATGATCATTAGCAAGGAAAGAACAATTGAATATAGTGGTCTCTCCGTAAATGAAGCAGCACTGGAAGGAATAACAAAGGCAGAATACCTAGAATGTAACATCATTGAACTATCGGATCGTTCCGTTGAAATCAGAATCCGAATTGAGCTAGCTCGGGCAACATGAGGATGATACTCTGCAGTCACTGTTTCAACATAGAACTCCGAATGAAGATGGTGCGATGTTATGTATTCCCGGTTTTGTACACGGCATGGAGGCTTGAACCCTAACTGAGACGATGCTTAAAAGACTTGAAGCATTCGAAATGTAGGTATATCGACACTTGTTTTAAGTCTAGCTAAAACTAGTTCGGCAGAGTAAGGAACGACGAGGTACTTACTCAAATGAACAAGAAGACGGAAATCATCAAAACCATCCAACGACGAAAGTTAGAGTACTTTGGACATATTAACCGTCATCCAGAAAAGTACGAAATCCTTCATCTCATCATCGAAGGTAAGCGGAGTCCTGGACGAAGGCGAACGTCCTGGCTACAGAATTTAGGGCAGTGCAGCTGCTTGCGTGAAAATAAACTACTTGTTATGTCAGATTTTGCACTAATTAAAATGAAGTTATTTATTCAAGGATTGTCTAAGTTCCTACCTATAATAGTATGATGTGGGTTAGTTTGCCACTGTTCCATTTCTGTGTGGATTTTCAAAAATCTGTACATTTTGGCGATTTTTGGAAAGATTACGAGTATAGAGGAAGCGGTTTACTGTAGCTATTTTGGGCAGATTATTTAATAGATTGCTTGGTTCGGCTTGTGCTGAATTCTCCAGAGGATTAAGATATATGGTTATGTTTTATGTTGTAAAGTGTTTATTCTTCTTAACATGGACTTTCGGCTTAGACCGCGTAGTATTTGTATATGAACACCCAGCATTTTTTGGCTTAATGTGCCTTGCACCTTGTAAGGTCGAGCAAAAACCCGCGCGATGGTTATGCTTTTTGGTGGCTCGTGTTGTTCGAGTATCTTGAGAACGAGGATACTTAGGCAGATTTGGCCGTTTTGCTGTTTGTGCATCCATATTCACTAACGTTTGGCAAGACTTTGCAGCTTGCATCATCAGAGTGAAAGTCGCACTAAGAACCGAAGGTCGGTGTGGAGCTATTTATAGTCCTCCCTGCCAGGCGCGGGGAGTGGCGTAACGCTGGTTGGTCGTCCGAGTGCAACGTAATCCGCACAGTGTTTGTAATGCTTTAGATCGGGTATCACAGGGGTCCATGTTTTACTAAGCTTAAAGCCATCTTCCCTGATATTATTTGGATGTTTTTCTATTTCTATGGCTTCACGTATCACTCGCGGGAGGGAGTGAGGTATTCTGGCAAGTACTCTTCTTGCGTGCTCAAATTCTATAGTGTGCCCATTTGTAAACGTATGCTCAGCTACGGCCGATTTTGTGATGCGTTTGTGTTTGCAATCGCCTTTATGTTCTTGAAGTCTTAGATCAACTGAACGACCAGTCTGTCCAATGTAACTAGAGCCGCAAGAACAAGGAATGCGATATACGCCAGCGGTTTTTAAACTTGGAATCTTGTCTTGTCTTGTGTTCCTCGGCATTAATGTGTTGTGTATACAGTCGCTGAAATTCTTCTGGTTATGCTAGGATTAAAGAGTGTTTCTTTTCTCCTACCTCGGTAGGTCAATCTGGCTGGCAGATGCATATTGCGTGACGATTTGTTGATATTTTAGGGCTCTTATTACCCCGTTTAGTATTTTCCCCTTTTGGACTCTGATGCTACCACGTGAAGCACCTAGGAACAGATTTGTAAGCGGTTTTGGGTGCCCTGTCAAGCTGCGCTGGCAAACGAGTCTCTCTGAAGTGTTCAAGACACCTTTACCTCCTATGTCCTCCCCTACATCTCCAAGTACTCCTTTTGAGATTTCCTTAGTGGCCTAGCTGTCCTGTGGTCCACGGAACTATAAAATAGACCCCGTGTAGATGCTCTGCCTTATTATAGTGTCTACTTACAGTTTGCAGTCACGATTCGATGCAGATGGTGGAGGAATAATTCGGCTGCAACTTTGCTTATTGTGTCCCTTGTGCATGTTGAGTTAGTTATGACATGCTAGGATTTTTTGTATTTGTATATTGGCTGTTAGGGTTCGACGGGTTGCAACTCTTAGCGCTGGACACGTTCAACAACCTTCTGTTCTCGATAATTATTTGCGAGGGAGCTCTGGAGCGTCTGAAGCCCTTGTAATCGGTCTCATAGGAATCGAAGTGTGCCATAATTCGGTCACCATTTGCCGATTGCGCGAATTTCAGTTTCTAACGTGATCAATCCTCATGTATGCGAACTTTAGCTCCCGTTCCCCGCTTCATTTTCACTAACGTTTGGAAGACGTGTGCTAGTGAAGGGTATTGCGAGGAAATCGTAGTATTTGCTTTTTATTCAGTTCATTTGAATTCAATTTTGTGACAAGACCTGTGTACATATATAAAGAAGTTCACAATATAATCAGCACCACACTCACAAAAATAGTAAGGAAAGAAAAACTTAGGTGAAAGAAAGATTTTGTACTACTACAACAAAGCCCAGCCTGCAGGACTTAATCGAATTAGGCTTGTGATTTTATAATTAAAATATAACCAGATAAATGCGTGCTAAGTAAATTATATCTATGAACCTGAGTGTCTAGAGCTGAGTTTCAGTATTGGAAATCACCCCTTTTCCCTTAACTTTATTGGTTCGCAGCTCACCAGTCACGCAATTGGCGCCGGCGCTCTCAGCTTGTAGATTTTTTCGTGTTAATATACAGGGATTAATAGGTATTATTAAAAACATATTGAATTAATCATTAGGAATAAATAATATAGCAATATAGCAATTTTACGAAGTGCTTTCCTTTTAATGTCGGCAGTTCCCGTATACGCACTTCCTGGTAATAAAAGCGGATTAGGGCCGATATAATCCACCAGCATCGTAAACTGCCGTTATTTACAAATTCCCCTCTATGTATGATTTAACACCTCGCAGTTTCGATGAAAAATTATTCAGAATTTTTCAGTTATCTAAAAAATCGTTGTGTTATTTGTGGGACTTCACAACAGCGATTATTATGAAATTTACGTTGTTTGTTTATACGATTCTGTTTTTCCAGAAAAAATGTATGACACAGCAAAACGATTGCCAAGTCATGTGGAAATGATACAAGGTGCTCTTTCCATCCGCTTTATGGGGCTCTCGAGAATTTCCGGGCTTTAAGCGCCAAATGTGCTGCATCGAAAATTAGCACGTTTACTTTGAACGAAACATACTTCTGAACTACGTAGGTATCTCGATGCCGTTAAAGGCGGGAATCCGGCCATTTAGTGTGCTTAACGGCGTTAATTATGAATTTGGGTGCAACCTTTATGCAGCGTAATAGCGGAGCCCTTTACATTTTTCATAATATAGGGTACTGTGTGCGAATTTAAAAGTAGAGCCCGACTGCAAATTATTAAACAGGTTTTAAAATATTAAGGCATACAATGCAGTGTAAACCGGATGTCCTTATAAACAAAATTGGCATTAGATGTTGGGTAATTGACAACATAACCAATCAAATTGAAGAGAGGATTACGTCAGCTGATGTACTCCTCTCTTCATTTTGATTTGTTCTGTTTTCACGTCATCGTCAATCTTAACATTAATTGTGGAGTTCTCATATATATTTGTTTATAATCATGGGATACCTAGAGTCAAGTCCTTCCGTTGTTCAGAACTGTTAGAAGAAGGCACTTCAACAGCTAAATCGAAAACATTTTGGAATAAACTTCGAGGAAAACTACCTAGGAATGGTATTCACCGACGAGGCAACTTTCTCTAGAGACGACACATTTGCACAAAATAAACTTCAATGGACAGAAAAGAATCTGCATATTACCAGCCACGATTTGTAGGTGATTTTCTGATCGATTCTTATGTATTCTTACAGGCGTCATTAGAAATTTCCTATTAGATACTCTTTCAAAACTAGTTGGAAATGTTCTTTTGGTAATAATAACTAGCATATGGTTCATGCACGACGGAGCTGGCAAATATTTCTCTCGACGAGATGGATGGGTAGGACAGAACGATCCCCTGACTTCAACCCCGTAGATTGTTATGTTCCTAGTTTATAAAGCTCACTTTGGCAATTCCCGACACAATCGGGATCTGTGAGAGCGTGTTTACGATAATATCAAGAAAGAAACGAGTAGCACGGTCAAGGCCGCTAGTTTATTACGGATAAAAACGATAGTTAAGCAAGAAAGTAAGTCCACGCTGTAATAACAGGTAACAGTCGAGATACCGGACAGCTGTCGATCTCCCAAAATCAGGAAAGGAAGATTACAGGTTGTTTGCAGGAGGCGACGCGTCGGCAGATCGTTGCAGGTAGAAGACCTTATCTTAAGCATCCCCTAAAATGCATGTTAATACCGGTTTTTGCTTTCTTTTAACTGCTTTTTATAGGTTGTTTTACAAAGATCATAAAAACACACCGAGATACATGTCAGATGAAGTTTACGCACATAGGGTTCAAATTATCAGTACCTTAAGTGACGTCACCGTATAAAAATGAAGTTAAAATTCACGACTATACCAGCAAGCGCTGGCTTAATATTCAATAAAGTTTGCAGTCCAAATAGAACTCGTTAAATTAACTTTGCTTTTGCGTATTAACACAAGATTCAACAATTATTTACGCTTAATTCAAAATGCATCTTACATTACATGAAATCAGTATTGTTGGGAACCGTCGAACCACTGTATAATTAAGCACTAATGATACATACCTGACCTGGTTAAAGGAGAATGACTTGTAGCTTTCTCAGCTTTTAAAATTGGCGGAATGGCACTTCGCTACCTGCTTGCTTAGACGGCGATAGCACCTGCACATGACGAGAATTTTTCTGAGTAGCCAGACGGCAGCTTCTTTAGAGTGGCAGCGGAAGCACCTTGAAAATGTCTTCGATCAGCGTCTCACACAGACTCGAAAGAGGTTTTGGCTACGCTTGGTTAAGTTTGTAGAAACAGAGAGCGGTAAAATACAATTCCCAGCTATTTGTAATTCAACCGGGAAGCAGTAGTTGATTCTGTTTTAGACTAATCTCGGAACAATGCTCTATTTAACAATAATCATTTTCTACTCATTACCCGAAACGTAGAGCAAGCACGTCGGCAGTTTTGATTGATACGAGTATTGGAACCCTTCTGCCCCGATCTTTTCTATAGTTTTTTCCGATGACGTGTGCCGGGCGGCGAGCAAGCCTTGAGATTTTAAACCCAACTGATGCGCGCAGAAAAAAATTGCAGAGCGCGTCTCGCGCGAAGCCATAGGCGGACAGAAAGAAACTCCACCATGGTGGACTTAAACATTTAAAATAACATAACAAGTCCATTATTCAAACTGTATATGTGCGCATTGAGTCAAATAGAGGACACTTTGAACATTTGTTGTAAATTAAAACGGGTATATTTTATTGACAAAGATTTGTTTGAGCCATTTCAGGAAATGTACGTTTGCGGACAAAGTTAATATGAACTTTCTCATGTTTGTCCCTTTATTTTAGTTACACCCTGTATACAACAAAAGAATATATTTAAACTAGTGTTTTTGTTTCAGGTTCACCCAATAACCGGAGAAAACTTAGCAACTACCAAGGAACCAAAATCAAAATCAGCAGTATTAAACTAGAGTATTAGTAGTTCCTAGCGAGCGTGGAGTATTTAATTAATTAATTTAACAATTAACCGTTCAATTATTTAACTCGTTTGCCTTAAAATGTTCGTCCAAACGGAATTCAGCAAATCAAACAACAATAACGAGGTGAGCCGCGGCCACGACCCCGGTTACGAGGAGCTTTTTAGGGACCTGGACTTAATCTCGCGGTTCTGCATGCCGATATGCTCGCGGGACAACGAGGTGCGCGAGGTGGCCCTCGACGTAATCTCGAAGACCGTCGAGGGGTGGCTGGACGGTGTCGGCAGCCCCAAACACCACCGCCTCTCGGACCGCCGCCGCTTCCAGCCACCGTCAAACGGGTGCGCGTGTGCGGACATAGTGGGGAACGCCGTCAACGACATCCCCAAGGAGTATTTGGAACTCGTTACTCTACACTTGCCTATTATTTTAAGGTTATCGTTAAGTTGTCCCTTCGTCAACGTCAGGGAGAAGTGTCAACATATCTTGGAAATAGTGGAGGTACGTTGATTATTTTTTTAAAGAATAATTACATTGTGTGGGCATTTGGCTATCACATATAGGCTGCCCCTAACTCATTTTTGCATACTGACTTCATAGCTTTAAGATGGCGCAGAGCTGACTGGCCAATTATAGTTGGATATATCGATCAACCAATTGATAGTACAAACACATTCGCCACAATAAAATATCACAATAATGATGCAGTTTTGAAATAAATTAGTGAATATTGATCTTTGGTGTATTAATCACAAAACAAAAACTACGTTTTTATTGCAAAGCCAAATCAGCTACCCAGATACACCGCAAAGTTCGTTTTAATTTTGCGTATTCGTAGATATGGTTCTATTTCGTAACGCTATATTCTTCTGTGTTATGAGGACGTTTGAGGATGTGGTAATGTTACAGATGTGAAGTATGACGCAACAAAAACTGTACGTACAGCAGAAAGTGCCGAAAGAGTAAAAGAAGCCGTAGTCAGGTCGCTCAACTGGTCTTACTTATTATTAATTGTGAACATTCCTAAAAGAAGCTTGCAGCGAATCTTACAAGAATTGAAATTCCGTTCGTACAACATGCCAATTGTTCACAAAATTCTTTCTCACTATAGAGACTGGCAGTTGCAATAGATTAGTAAAGACCACATGGGAAACACTCGATGTTCTAATTTATCTTGTTAATTAACTATGAAACTTACCTTGTGGTAGTAGTAAATTGTAGTAGCGTCGCCGTAGTAAAACAATGGTAACTGTTTATACTTAGAAATGTCTGCTGATGGAAATAATAAATAGAAAGGGTCGCATAAAAGACCCCTGAGATACGCCACTTATCATTGGTTTCATGATGCCGGCAAAAGTACCGACGTTAACTGTAAACTACATACATTAACATGATTTAATTTTGTACACAAACGATTTGTTTTCACATTTTATCAAAAGTGCAACCGATGTACAAGTAAATTATATCGACACAGTTATCTTTATCCACATTAGCAGCTGTGATTTATAGAACCTATGTATAGATTTAGTGCACCTACTCTCAGTTGTTATGTTATCTTTCATGCCATTTTCGATTTTGTAATTTAAAAAAAGGCATACGGATTTCAAGTCGACCAGCCGCTTCTCAGCCAGACATCTGTGTTGCCCCTCCAGCGGGTACTCAAACAAGATGTGTTGCGCTGTTTTCGGGCCTCCGCCGTAGTCGCAGTCGTCGTCATGGACAAAATATAGTCAAAATGGTCAACTTCCTGTTGCACCCACCGTTAACTTTGATTTTTTAAATGGATCGCCCTGTATATTGTTGAGGTCTCTATTGTATAATATTGCATGTGCTTATTTAATTCAATGTCAAGTTTATTTTTTATTTATTACAAATTAATATTAAATATTATTTCAATTGTATGAGTGCTCTTACTCAGGGTTGGTTCGCCAAAATCTAGTAAGTTTGTTTGTTGCTATTTTATTTATCTGAATTGAAATATTTTATGAAAGTCGCTTGCTGTCAGCTATTACTTCAATACCGTGTTCAATGACACTTTTAAATCAATATGACATAATACAATTCTTTACAACGTTTTTATGACCCAATAATGTTATGATAAGTATTCAATGATATTGTAATAAACCTTTCTAATTGTCTTTTTATTATAGATTACTTCATATCTCTTTGTATTGACCCACCTGGAAACAGCTCCAACTCACCTTGGTGTGCCTCTCTCCTGCTATCCAAACTCCTACACCTCAGCTATAAAACACTGGTCACCAACAAACCGCCTTCCAACTTGTTACACCCCATGACACCGGTAGACATTCACTCCTTCTTTAACCCCAACACAGCTGTCACTCCTGCAACCTTCCTGCGTCCAATTCCTCCTTGGTAAGTATACTTCCAATTAAGATGGTAAATTAACTGTGTCCTTCCTTAGCTCCTTGTATCTCCATACACGTCGTCAGCATCCAGCACAATCTGCAACCTCCAACAGCTCCTCCCTTCGATGCAAGCAAGCCGGTCCCTGTCAACTGGTCCTTGGTATTTTGTCTTAGCCTCCAACATCTCCCCCTTTTGATTCAAGCACGCTGGTCCTCGTCAAACTGGTCCTTGGTTCCTCAGGCGTAGTCCTCGAAAACTCCAAACAACAATAATACTCCAATTAATGTAACTCCTGATGACTTGTAATATAACACCAATTCAATTATATCCAAATCTATTCTTCTTGCTTCTATGCCTTGTTCATATGTAGATCCATCATTTCATATTTTCATTTTAATTAAATATAATTTTCTTCTCGTAATTCACTTGCTTATACCTTGTGCATATTATTAGTAAACGCCTTTAATATATAATTGCATTTAAATTAAATAAATAAGGGCAAATTTATGGTTTATTTTTCACCAAACTCAATTTTTACAGACTATTTCTCAACTTGTTATTTTCAATAATTACACCCATTTTTATTGCTATCCTAGACTACAGTTGTTCCTGCCTGCTACATGTTATATAAATTTGAATGGTACCCACTTTATAAATTGTTACAATAGAATTTTATTCTGACATATGCAACATTAAACTTTGTATTTATTATTAACTCTTGTTACCACCATCAAATAGTACTCAAATGCAATACCTTTCGTTTAAAATTTGCTTTGAATCTTTAATTCCAATTATATCATTCAATTAAATAAGCAGTCATTAATACAATTTTCTACATTTAATCATTTCAATATAATTACTGTATTTAACTTTCCATTTTGTATTCATCTAAATAAATAGACATATTTAATGTAGTACATAGCCTCTATATACCATAGCAATATTTTATTCTTCAGCTTCTATAACTCAAATTACATACGACAGAGTTACCAAACTTACCAAAGAAAAAAAAAAGAAAAGACCAAAATGAAGTGATTTAAACGGTATAATGTAAATATTCGGATAGGCTTCGAAGCTACATCATTCTGAAAAACTTTATATTTATGTTTGAAACTTTCAGAAAATATTAACAAATATTTTTATTTTAAGAAACAGAATTCATTGTTCAATATAATCATCTTTGGCTTTCATGATGGCGTCGAGTATGCTGATGAAAGTATCGCACGCTGCACGAATGTGGGACTGCGAGATTCGTTGCCATTTTCGGCGAAGACATGCCATGAGCGCATCAACATTTTGGAATTTCTTTGTCTTAGAGGATACTCTGGCCTATTAAAATACTCCAAATGAAGAAATGATCCTCGAAACGTGCTCACCAAGAAATTATCGATTTTCACGAGCTTCGTGGAATGACACTGAGTCCTGCTGGAATGTTCATGGCTTGGTTGTCAATTGTTTACGTGTCCATGGTATCAGTTATTCTTTTAAGATCTTTTTGCATTATACAGTCTTGTTGTTCTTAGTTCCCTGGTTGAAGAGAACGAGAGAAGAACGACCTTCAGCGGTCACGGAATCCTAAACCATGGCTGTAAGAACAATTTTTGAATTTAGCACTTTTCCGCATCTGTAGATCACACATCAGTACTTTTCCCGCTTCATCTAGGCCCAATTTGACAGAATTTATGTTGTAAAACTGAATTGCGTTCATTTTTCAATATTTGATGAATGCTCCAGTCGGAGATGTTGAGAGCTCTTGCCAATTTTCTTGCGCTCGGCTGCGGATTTCGCTCATTTCGGGCCATCATCTTCTGAATAATTTCCTGGGCAGTAGTTGTTCGTTTCGATCCACCGTTGCTACGTTCTGATGCTGCCAGTAACATTGTTACGATTGATGGTACGATACACACACATTTTGTTCAGATTAAGACTGCAGCTGGCTAACAACAACAGATAGGTACAACATTTGTGGCTAAATATAAGGAAGTCATACCGTTGAGTTTAAACACAACGGTCAACGTTATTAACGATATAACGCCGAATGATGCGATAACGGGCGTATGTCGTAGAATATTTTTCATAACACCTACAAAAATTGAAGCTTTAGAACAATTTAAACGAAAAAGTTAAATAGTATTAGTAACGAGTGTTAGAAAACTCGTCTTATCAAAGTCACCTATGGAAAAAAATACGTTTGGCAATACTGAAATGTATTGTTGGTGACATTGTGGGTCTATGTCAAATTCAATGTTAGGAGGTTAGGTTTTGCGTAAGTTTTGACACAGACTGGCGCAAAACCTAACCTGATAACCTCGTATTTGACATAGACTTACAGTTTCACCAACTATACATTTTAGTATTGCCAAAAAATGTTACTGTTCTGTTATTTCTTAACGGTACGGTATAAAATTGTTTTTACGACACCTCGGGGTACGAGAGTGCCACCAAACTTATCATGTCCGGGAAATGTCACCACCTGCCGTAGAATTATCGAGAACAGGCTAATAGCCACGGCTGCGTACGCTCAGGGAGATGGACATATACAGGGTGTTGCAAAATAATGAGGTGCCACGGGTTTTGGAATTAAGCCCAGGTCTGACAGAAACCCAAAAGCCAAACGGGGTAGGGTATGTGTGTAGCCTTGGGGCTCCCTGAAACCGGCAGCTGGAGCGTTCGAACCTACCTTGAGGCTCACAAATTCGTCCAGGATTCGCTTTACACCAGTCATACACCAGTCGCCAATCGGGCGACGACACTACAGATTGCTTAAACTGCAACACAGTATGCAACACAAAGAAAATACAGTGGGAGCGTTTAACAAATAGGTCTATTGTTCTTCAGACACATACGGTATAAAAATGTTACACTGCAAGTTACAAAAAGGGGGAGGTGCGTTTTAGGTGTTATCTAAACTGCTGAGCGCCTGCACGTGGCACTGTACACTGAAAAGCTACGCGTCTTGCGTATCGGCAAAGTGTGTGAAATATACGTTAGAGATTACACAAATTTTGATCGCTTGCAGATGGCCCTGTACAATGAAAAATCTATTCGCGTTGCGTAACGGAAAAGGGGTTGAAACAAACATTAGTTAGTACACAAGTATGGAGCGCTTGCAAATGGCGCTGTACACGCACACTTTTGATTAGCGCGGAATGCTTCTAACTAGTACAATACCTTAGCGTAACTTCACCTGTGGCAGTCGAAGGGAGCCCAGCTGGGAGTTTGGCGGGAGTTTGGCGAGTGTCCCAAGACTACTAAACAGAATGGAAAACCAAGGAGCTCGAAGCGCAGGCGTTGGTGATGATGTTGCTGTCCCACAGTATCCTTACTAGAAGCCACGATGCGACCAGAATAATCGACAAGGCTCGCATGTAAAATTTGACCAGGGATAACCGTTCTCCATTTGATCCCACACACAGGGGCTATATTGGCACAACGGGACATTCAACGAGACGGAGAAGCGCCTGGTATTTCCGACGGGAACAAACACCACATAAACCTCAACCACACACACTGCTATGACTGCCTTGCTCCAAGGCCGGGAACACACAACAAATAACGGGAAAACATCCCCGCAAGCGCCAAGCAGACACCACTCCGAAGGAAAGACGCCGCTGGGCGCGCACCTTAAAAACTCAACTGATGCCTTCTGCTGCTGCATACCAATTAACTAACAAAACCACTTCAGGTAGTCCAACGCCGCCAGAACGGGACGCGGGGGAAGCGCGTCTGTGTCTCGCGCGGAACACGTGCAACGATGGAAAAGATGACTGCAAGCTTGCGGCCTCGCTGGCACCAATAGAGCACCTCGCTCTAACGCGTCTTTAAAAGTCGTTTGCAGCTGCCGGACTCAACACCTGCACGCTTTGCTTCCAGGAATTCTGGCCGAGCTTGCACAAGCCAACTAACGCGGCATATCCAGCTTGCGCTAAAAGTCACTAAAAGCTTGCATAAAATTCGAGATGCCTAACTTAACAAGTGGAATAATATGAAAAATCCATATACAAGCGGGGTGGTAATTTAGAAAAATAGTCTAATAGCCGTACGTTCGTACGCTTAAAAATGTCCTGACACCACCTAAGTTGTTAAATGTATAACAGCCATGGCTGTTATGGAGAACTTTTCAGTCAGATTGACAGTTCTGTTATTGACAAATAACAAGTCGGTGTTATGAAAATATCTTTTTTGTTTTAAACTTCGAACAAAATGCTTCCTGTGACTTCTTAACCACACATTGAAGAGACAGTTAATCAAAAATGAGAGCGTTTTAATCGCGCGAGTTAGAGTTGTGTATAGAATGAAGTTGGTAACAGTTGGTCTCTCGCACCCGGTGTGTATAAAAGCAAAATCTAAAAATTCGTCCGTGATATTTATATTTTAGTGATTTTTTTTCGTAGTTATCTCAAGCAATCAGAAGGCTGGATTTAGTTAAGTTATTTTGTATAATTTCGAATATACAAAATCGATTATACTGGAGTAACTTAACTATGCAACGCAGTAAACAACTTTTGTCAACTCACATGTTGTTTCCATGGAGACGACTTTCAGTTAGGTCAATACAAACAAATTGAGCTGTCAATAAGATATTTATTTGTTTCTATTTTTGAATAAAATACAATGTGTATTGTGTACTTCGAACATTTTCGGGTTATACGTCTCAAACTTCCTGCACAATAAGAAATCGTGCAATTTGACAGAATAATCCTTCGGTGAATCAATTATCCGGCGAAACGAATTCCGGCGAGTCGATATCCGGCGAATGGAAAGGTCACGCATTTTCCGTTCCTGTGTTATTTCGGAAGGAAATGGTTGGAAAACTTTTGCCGGGTGTTCAGCAAATACTTCCGCCTTCTCCTTTTCGGTTCTAGCTCAGGCTCGATTGTCCTTTCTGATAGAGGAAATATCCTGAAATTTTTTTAGTTTTGCTGTGGCCTTCCACAAGAAATTCTCTGTGAATTCGGATGCTGTCAGGCCTTCGAGATAGTTCTGAGTAGCTAGATTTTTTCAGTAGATTGAAGTTCTTTCAAATCGTTTGTAGCTCTATTGAATCTAGTGTTATCCTATGGCGATCTGGTTGACATCCAAACTTTCCTTATTTTTATTTTCGCCAGGATTGCTTCTTTTATCCTCACGCTTGAGCAATTCGAAGTCCCACTTGATACATCAACCATTGGCGTTGCTTCCCAGGCTGCTTCTTGTATTTTATTTGTGATGTCTTCTATTGCTTCATCTATATCATTAGCAGTTTTTAACGATATGTTCATGTTAATTCTTTCCTCCAATAGGTTTCCAAACAGTTCCCAATCTGTTCTCTTATTCTCCAGAGTGGCTAACTGTATAATATAATATTCGAGCTTAGTGTTTCCAGAATTGGAGAGTGGTCCGAAGACATGTAGATTTTGCTCTGCTAATAAATGACCCGCAGGAATAGCTTTTATTACATACAAGTCAATTACGTTGGGTATTTTATTTATATCACTGGGCCAATATGTTGGCGTTCCGGTTGATAATGTATTTAAGTTATTTCTGTGAAGACATTTCACAAGTTCACGCCCTCTGGGTGTTATTAAGCGAGACCTCCATCTCTGGTGGTTAGCGTTATAAATCCCCGGCTGCAATGAATCTACCACCAGGGGGGAGAAGAATTCCATGAATACCTCCTCATGAATTATATGCCTTGGTGAGCGGTAAACTGCAGAGACGGTTATGATCCCATGTATGTTCTTGATACAGACATATTGGATCGAGTCTGTTGCATATTTATCGGCCGCATAGTGCATTTCTAATAATGATATGTAGGTAGATGTGGTTGGTAAAAGCGGTTTCCGAAATCAGCATTATGTTGATCTTATGTTTCTTTACGAAAGCAGAGATTTCTGGCCATGATTTACTAAACCATTAGCATTCCAAATAGCAATTTTAAATTGTTGTGTCATTAATTTTGTCTACTGAGCAGTTTTGTAATGATGGCCATTATTGTATCCATTATTTCGCCTATTTTCTCGATTAATCGTTCTAAGTCTGTCTAACTTATTACTAGATAAGTTACTACTGTGCCACAGAGGTCCCACCTGGGCCGTTGTTTTTTCTTATATATATCAACAACATAAGGTCTTGTTTTAAAAACTCCCAGTTCTTATTGTATGCTGACGATTTAAAAATATTTAAAGAAATTAAATGTACCAATGATACTGTCAGTCTGCAAGCCGATTTAAATCGAGTTGTGGAATTTTGTGAGAACAGTGGCCTTTTCCTTAATCTCGATAAATGCTGTTCGTCGTTTACTAGAAATTTACAACCTATCGATTATACGTACCATGTACACAACGAAAATCTAGTGATTCAACCATAAAAAAACCGTTCGTTTTTTTTAAAAAACCGTTCGTTTTTTTTAAAAAAACCTGTTTTTTTTGCAAAAAAAACCGAGCAGTCTGGTTTTTTTTTAAAATAGGTTTTTTTTCAGAATTAAAGTGTAGTGAATAACAAGTAATATTCTTTGGAAAAACAAAAAACAGATATTTCTAAATAAAAATAATACATTTCATAGGTAAAGTGCATTATAGAATTTATAATAACAAAAAAAAACAAATATTTCTGAAGAAAAATAATGTATTACATTTCATAGCCAAAGTGGATGTAGAAATTATAATAATTCAGAAATTACTCGCTAACAGACATGGCTGACTCCTCAACTGATGTCAGTATCCATGCAGTTTACGTCGCTGTCTTATGTCTTTGATGAATTGCTAATATTTAACATAACTTGATTCGTCGACAAGCTCGACAGTTTCAGAGCTAGGTTCAGCTTAAAACAACTTCCAACAGTGGGGGTGGGGCAGGGGTGCTCGCATAGACGCATGCATATGCTTTGCTGTTCTGTGAGTAATACGTAATACGAGTAGGCAGTAGGTATAAAATGTTACTTTTGTTTATTAAACATTTGTCTAGTCTGTGCTGTAGTTTTCTAGAACTTTAAAGGGCATGTAAAATCAAAATAAGTTTAAATTTTGTCGTTTGCTTACCTGCTGCCAACCATACCTACCAAAACGTGCCGCCAGTTACAAAAATGAATAAAAAACAAAAAAAAAACCAAAAAAAAACCGTTTTTTGTAGTTTTTTTTAAAGGTTTTTTATTCGATTTAAAAAAACGCGTTTTTTTACATCACTACGAAAATCTTTCCACTGTAAATGAAATTCGCGATTTAGGTATAATTTTCGACAAAAAGTTAACTTTCGGAAGGCATATCGACTATTTGGTTAATACCAGCTCCAGGATGTTGGGTTATATTTAGAAAATGTAAACATTTTCAAACAACGAAACCAGTTGTTAATGTGTATAATGCTTTTGTGCTAAGTAGATTAAATTGCGGTAGTGTAATTTGGTCTCCTAGATATATAACATACATCAGCAGGTTGGATAATATTCAAAATAGATTTATATCATACTTGCATTATAAAAATAATATTGGCAATAGCTCCAGCCTTCTAAGTTTGGTGGACAGGCGAACTATGAGCGATGTTATAATGTTTCATAAAATTATCAATGGTGTTACTTAAAGTCCGGATATAATATATCAAATACATTTAAGTGTACCTCAAAGAGACTTGCGAAATTTTGAATTATTTCATTGTCATTTCGAAGTACTAACTGTTCCTAAAACTCTCCGCTTTGTAGAATTGTAAGAAATGCCAACCACTTTAGTAACACCATTGATTTTTACAATGTATCATTGAACTCCTTAAAATATATATTAAAATCACATTTTTTGTCTTGTAATTAATTGTTGTTTGTATTTGTATTTGTGCGTAATATATAAATGTTTTATTCTGCATATCACTTTTTCCTGTTAAACTTTCTAAGTAGTCCATTTTTCCGTACTTTTAAGCAGTAGTTTTTACGATACCAATACTGTTACTAATACAAACAGATCAATAAATAAACCAATTAGGGCTGTGATATGTGTTATACATTTGGCAGTACTGAAGTGTATTGTCAGTATATGTCGAATTCGAGATTAGTAGGTTAGGTTTTGTTTGTTGTTTGACACAGACTGACGTAAAACTTAACCTGCAAATCTCGAATTTGACATAGACTGACAATACACTTCAGTACTGCCAAACGCATAACACATATCACAGCCTGCCCTAATTGGTTTTTTTATTGATCTGTCTGTATATATTGTTATGATACATGATATGGACAGAGATCATAATAAAGGAATGTTGAAAATTGAACGAATAAATTTGGACAGTTACAGAAATTGAGTCTTAATAGATATAAAATTTTAACATTAATTGATGAAAATCAACTCTGGTTGCATTATTCATTGGGATTCATAAAATACTGGTAGACTGATTTGAATGCATTGAAATTAATAATTAAGGAAATAAAATTCAAACTAAGGTTACATCGACAATTGTGTTTGTTAAGAAAATGATGTATTGTTATTATTATTTAAATTAATTAAATAGTGTGCATAAATAATGGTTACTAGTAGATAAAAAAAAATGTGTTTATAAAAACAGTTACCAAATAAGTACTCATAAATGCAGATGTAATAAAATTTATGGAAAATTAAATATTGAAAATTAAATGGAATTTCTGCATAAATTATTTAAATAAAATATGGTATTGTGAATAGTAACACCAAAAGCAAAGAAAAACAGTTATTGGTTTACAAAAATTAATAATCATCGATGGAAAATGGATTTATTGTATTAAACTACAAATAATAAGAAGTAATTTCATATTGGTTGTGTGAAGAATTGGATCGATACTTAGTACATCGAGTTTGAGCCATCAGCGTACTTGAAATAAATGGGACAAAGTTAATATTTGAAAATATAACAGAAGGAGAGTAACTTACCAGGATAATAGATCGTGTGAAGAGCAGATTTAGGGGGTTGCCAGTACCAGATAGCAGGATTGTGGACTGCAGCAGTAACCAGGACGAGGTTTTGGAGGCAGATGAGTTGTCTGGACGTGAACGAGCAAGTAGGATGTTGACGAGAATTGGATTGATGGTACAGGCATACAAGAGGAGCCAATAGCTGTGATGGTTGTACCAGAAAGAGCAGTAGCAGCTAGGAAAAGTGTTCTTTTTCAGTAACTTGCAGGGCTAAACGTAGGAGCTTGTTGTGACGTCTGACACTAGTAGAAGCAGGAGTTTGGAGCTTGCGTCAGTTGACAGGACCAAGGAAGGGTTAGCTGTTGGGTGTTTTGGATGTTGTAATCTGTTCAAGAAAGGCGTTAGTGGTGAGTGTTGTTCATGGTAAGGACATAAGCAATAGAAAACAGGTTTGTTAGATTAAGTTGACATTGAAATTTTGAATACTGTCAATTTTGAAAGTAATTAACAAAAACTGAAGCAATAATTATCGAGAAAAGTCAATAAATAGTAAACGTCAAATGTAAAAGCACAAGTGTCAGTATACCTTAGTGTAGAAAATTTGAAAAGTAAACTTTGACATTTAAACATTAAATTAATTCAAAGAATTTGAGGTTATAAAGTTTCATTGCTACAGTAAATAGCATACTAGATTTGATGAACCCAGCCCAAAGAGATAAGAGGTCTTGATTATATTAAATATCATTGAAATATAAAAGAAATACTTTGAAGGCCTAGTTTTCTTAATAGGGGCTATATAGCAATATGTAACATATTTGTAGTACGTCCTTCAAAATGTATTTTGTGGATGCTCATGTGGACTTCGGTCTGTTGCATCCCTGTGTTATATAATAATAAAATAAATAAATAAACTGACATTTGCTTGCTAATATTATCTCCTTTGAGGGCAAAGGCGAACGAAACATTTTCAGAAACCTTTGTGGTACTAGCAGGGGTGGCTTGCTGGGTTTTACATGCAATTGTAAGTCGCAGAGCAGGATACTTGTTCTGCTGTTGTTTTTATAGACTTCGTAGCCTGTATAGTTAGCGGGGTGGGATTGCCACCGCAAAGCGCACATGTCAATTGTTACGCTACTGCTACGGATCAATTGCGCCTCCTTTTGATTTCGAGGTCTGTAGTATATTGCTATGGTATATAGAGGCCATGTATTACATTAAATACAGTTATTTATTTACATGAATCAAAGATGAAAAGTTCAATAAAGTAATTATACTGAAACGATAAGATATGGAAAATTATGATAATGATTGCTTATTTAATTGAATAATAATTGAAACTCAAAGATTCAAAGTACATTTTAAAAGAAAGTTATTTCAAAATGAGTACGACTTGATGATGGTAACAAAAATTAACAATAAATACAAAGTTGAATGTTGCATATCATATGACAGAATAAAATTCTTATTTGTAATAATTTATAAAGTGAGCACCATTCAAATTTATTTATAACATCTAGCAGGCAGGAATAATGGTAGTCTAGGATAGCAATAAAAAATTGGGATGATTATTAGAATAACATCTTAAAAACAACAACGAAAAATTTGATATAAAATGGATATAAAAATTTTGTAATTGTGTAAATACATAATAAAACCCATTAAAATAACGAAGAATTTTAATAAAATGTAAAGGGGTATGTTGGTTGCACAATACAAATAAAATAAATATAGTCCAAGGCAAGATTTTTGGAATATCAAATACAATTAAAACTGGGATTGAAGAAAGCAGAACCAATTGGGTGTGTAGCAGAGATCCAGTACGTTGCAGGGAAGGTACTATTGTGTGAGCTGAGAGGGACGCTGGTCCGAGGCCGTACAGGAGTGTTGGTCTGTTGCGGATTGTATGAATTTGGAACGGGATTACTGGTGGAGGCTACAATTTGTCAATTTGATGTGGATACATTGTTAGATGGTGGAGATACAATAAATACTTAGGCGTGCTGGAGATGATGTAAATTGTTGGAAATCGGAGCCGTCTATAGGACTGCAAAAGGTATCGCATTTTTTTTTTGGAGTTTGGAAGTGTCAGTGCCAAGTAAGTGGTTAAGTTGAAGGTATCTGAATAAATAAAAGGTGATTAATTAATATTAAGAAAGAGACATTATAAAAATAAAGTACTTACCCAGATTATAGGGATGATGCTGTCAGTTTGACATTTAATTTAAAAATTAATGACAGAAGTATTTTAAATAATATATGCAAATTTGAATCTAAATATCAGACAGTCAAAACCGTTGTAAAGAATTTTATTTATGTCATATTTATTGAAAAGTGTCATTAAACACTGCTTGGAAATAATTTGTTGACAGCCAGTGACATTCAGTAATTGCAGCAAACAAACAAACTAGATTTCGGCGAACCACACCCTGATCAAAAAGAGTACTCATGTAAATTTGAAATAAATTCAATTTAAAGTTATAATAAAGTTAAAAGTTTCAATACTTGAATTAAATAAGCATACACACTATTCACTGCAATATATTTTGTATTGTTACGCATCTTTTCATGCTGATGTCTTTGGTACTCAGTTTGTCTCGATCGGCGAAACAAGATGAAGTCGGTTTAGCAGTATTTAAATTTCGGAGGATTCTTGCACTGCCGTTAGTTTTTGGTTGTGTGAAGTTTTTCTAAGCTGTTTGGAGCGGTTTCAAATCCCCGAATTTCATAATGACATAATGAGGGAAGTTTAGTCCCATGCTATTTGGCGGAGTTTGCTACCTAGTGTTTCGCACATGCCTGGAATTTCGTCCAAGGTCAAGTAGAAAGTTCGCGTCGTAATGCTTTGTATTTCTTGTATGCTATCGTGAACCTTTTCTTCTCTTATAGCAGCCAGTGCCGGAGGGCCGATCTAGGCATTAGTTACAGTTAGGGTCGTATCCTCTACGTGTGGATGCTTCAGGCGATTTTGGGCTGTATTGCCGCACGAAATTGTATCAAACGACATTGGGAACCCGGGTCAGGGACGTGATCCTGTGAAGTCACATAAGACTAACCTTTGTTGTATTGTTTGCCTGTCCGTTTATTTTAATGTGTGCAATTAATATTATTGCGAAGTTTGTGAACTGTAAGTATTGTAATATTTGCCTAAGGTACATCATTTTCGTATTTCTGAATTATTGATCTTAGCAATTAATTTGTGGCAACTTATGATTCCAATTATGTTAAAATATTGTGATTCTTGCTGTGATTATATTATTTGAATTATACTGTGATATTTGTATTCTGGCTTATTTGTTACTGCGACCGATACTTGTGTTGAGCTTTTCTTTCAGATATATTGTTCTACCCGAGTTTACGTATTCTCGTTTGAATGCGTGGATACACTTGCCATTATTCGAAAAAAAACCCTTGGCGCCCTTTTTACATTTAAAGAATTGTACACGTCGTCTCCGAACCTAGCTAGTCGGCCGGCAATTGTATGCAAGTAGTCACATTGTGTTTTGGTTTTGAGAAATTAGCCAACGGAGACTTTTTATGATAACACTAGATACTTTATTACTGTGGAATTTTTCACATTTAATGCATATTTGACTGCGAGTGCAGTATCTCATAGTGTGCCCTAGGCGTAAGCAATTTGCACATTGAGGTATAATCCTTTAGCCTGACTGACTCAATCTTAATTTTACAATGTTGAAGGTATTTCAAATCAGAAATTGATTTATTGTTTTCTTGAGGCTCAAGATCGGGGAAGATCATCGGTAAAGCAGTGTTAGTTTTCCTGCTAATAACATTTATGATATTTCTGACTTTATGCCCTAGATCTTCAAGTTCTTTGATCATATCTGCCGTATTCGTTGTAACATGCAGCTTATTTATAACTACACGGAAACTGCAATCTTGTTTCAATTGATAAGTATGAAACTTTACATCATTTAGTGTAATTTAATTTTTGTTAATAATTTTTAGTTTATTTATCTATAATGTCTGTGATAAAGATGAGTGGAGTTTTAACAATATTTAGCTCTTCGGGGGTCTTTTTTTCCTTAGCTGGTCTTCCACATTTTCTACAATTTGTTTATTGTACTCCTCTGCTAAATTACTGGCTCGTTATTTTATTTTCGCATCCTGTTACTTAGTTTTTTCTGGCGATTCATCAACTTTCATTCGTGTAACATTCAAGGTATCGGTACACATGCCATCAATACCCGTTAGAGCCATGTTATATAGCGATCGAAATTTACAGTCATGGATGGTGGAACTTTATGTCTATTGATCAGTGGGCCGTTTATCGGGCACACGCATTCACTGTTCAACTATCGGTCAAATCTTCCAGCAAAGTTATAGTATTATAATTAATTAGCACTTATACACAATCACAAGAATATATAGAGAAAATATTCACTTATGGATAGAGAGCGTGAAGTTTTAGCAATAATTATAAAAACAATTGATCGCAACTAAGAGTGCTGTAAGAGTAAAACGTTCTAAAAATCTTTCGCGATAATTACCCTGACCGTAAATGCAATGACCGCAAGTGCCACTGTTTCATTCATTCATTTCATACATTAGGTACTAAATCATAATTACTTACGTATTACCGATTCTGTGAAACCTGCTTAAAATAAGCAATTAATTTAAAATTCTGAACCCTTAAATAAAACCGATCTTAGCATTTCATCATAAAGAAAAACGAACTTGATATAGTCTCAGATAGTTAGAAACGTCAAAACAATTGAAAGTTGTTACCATTTTTTTCAAATAGAATTAACAAAAGTAATTTTTCAGTATTTTCGAGATACCTAAAACACTAAAAAAGCTAGTTCGAATGTTTGGTAGAATAATGACAATGACTAGATTTTGAAACTTTATACCGGTTTAACGTACATTATATGTAGTAGTACCCACCTGTTAAGATTCCTGTGATTAAATCCAAAAAATGGACACCATGAGTGCTTACAACATTTAATTGTAAGCTGCTACTGACATGTGCCAGATATACAGGGTGAGGCACATAAAGTGTTACAGAGCAATAGCACTCAAACTATTGATCGTATCCAAAAATGTTTCAGACAAAAGTTTCAGTGTTCGAGAAGGCCGTCATACTGGACCACCCTATTTTTTTATCGGTGGAGGCTCTGAAGCTACGTCAAGGTCAACTCCAGATTTTTAAATGGAACTATGTATTTTTTTTCGATGACATTATTACCGATTTTAAGACAAATTCAGCTACCTGCAACACAAGGTCATTCTAGTTAGCAAAGTATGAAGATAGTCAAAAAATCGAAAAATATCGGAATAATCACTTTCAAAGGATCCACTAAACTTGGTTTGGTTCTACCTACAGAAGATGCTCGAAGTGATGACCCTCGACTTGTAAGCACTTGTTAATTCGCTGATGAAAAGACCGTCTAACTTCAGCTAACATTTGTGGTGTAATTTCGGTACATGCTCGTCGTATTCTGTCTTTCATGTCGTCAGGCGTGGTAGGTGTTACCGCCATTACGCGATCTTTGACAAAACCCCATAAAAAGTAATCTGCTGATGTTAGATCTGGCGATCGAGGTGGCCAAGCTACAGGACCGCCTCGTTCTATCCACTTTTCGCCAAAAATCTCATTCATCACTTGTCTTAAACACAGAGCATAATGGGGTGGTGCACCGTCGTGTTGACTCGTGTTTGTTGCACTGTTGCGTTTTTCGATTTTTCTACTATTTTCATACTTTGCGTGACTAGAATGACCTTGTGTTTCAGGTCGCTGAATTTGTCTTCAAATCGGTAATAATGTCATCGAAAAAAAAATACATGGTTCCATTTAAAAAAGTGGAGTTGACCTTGACGTAGTTTCAGCGCCTCCACCGATAAAAAAATAGGGTGGTCCAGTATGACGGCCTTCTCGAACACTGAAACTTTTGTCTGAAACATTTTTGGATGTGATCAATAGTTTGAGTGCTATTGCTCTGTAACACTTTATGTGCCTCACCCTGTATAGTGCAAGAATGAGCAAACTATATTGCCAAATTTTCTTTAGATTATTCCGTCAATACGTATGACTATTCAACACTATAACATATAAGCCAATCACATTGCAGACATTTGCTTTTTTCAACCAATAACAGCAGTATATCACTGAATATTGGGCACCATGCAAAATATTCACAAAACAATGTACGTACTCAAAAAATAAATAGCCTTGTTGCGAAGTATCGCTTAGCAACGATGTTCTGACCTTAGTGATATCGCTAGGTTACGCAACACTAAACCCCAACAAACTGTGTGGCTTGTTTTAAAAATTTTAAAATGCTGTGTTTTGGAAGTATTCCGCTGAAATTAATTGAGAATGAATAATTATATTAATTGTTGGAATATTTTTCAATAAAGTTAACCGTTATAGTCGTCCCAAATACCACTCGAAGTGGATATATTTTTTTAATATTTTGCCATTCCCATAGAAATTATTGCAAATTTCACTCAACAAAATCACATTTAAATGTCACTCGCCTTCGGCTCGTGACATTTTTGATGTGATTTTGTATCGTGAAATTTAAACGCAATAATTTACATGGAAACGACAAAATATTTGTCAAAAATATATCCACTGCTTGTGGTATTACCCTTGATTATTTCCTTCATATCCATAATAATGCGTAATCACTATGGTTTCTGTCAGTTTAATAATGACAAAAATTCAAACGTCAAAATTTAACCGCGGTTAAATATGTGTCAACATTTAAACCCTTGTGCATAATTTTTATATGATTATTAAACGTTCTTCACCAATTGAATTTTATCTATTTATTCAAGAAATAATCACGCCGAACATCCCGCTTGCATGTAAACTAGCCTGAATACATTGTGACGATGTTCTGTCAGAAATATATCTCGCAAATTTTCTGCCCGAAAACGCACCCAGGATTCTTGTTGAACGGCAAATTTACTTAACATATTTCTTAGCAAAACATTCTGATAGAAAACGTCAAAATTTAATCGGCTATTTTAATGCACTTGGGATGTTACTGTTGATTAAACTAACAATAAATCACGCTGTACGCAATAAAACCAATATCTATATAAATTAAACTCAACATATCCAAGATTTTGCAACTTTAAATGCCTCGTCCTCCGTCGAATAAACGACTCCAAAAATGAAGTCAAAAAGCTGCGTTGTTTTTTATGTGACCCACATCTCACTGAGGACGTTGTCATGTAAATTAAAAGCTACCAAGGTTGTAATAAATTATTGTGTTTCCCCAGCGCTGCAGATGGAAAGCCGCAAATATGTGCATAGTTATTTCTAGACCCTTTGACGTAGTGAAAGCGAATTTTTGGAGCCTGTTTCAGGTAAATTGTTATTTTCGACGTGTTCGAGCCACAAGAGTCAGCTTCTGTGTACTTTGCCACGGAAGCGTTTATTCATTATGTCGCGGAGAACAGGTGATTGGTGTCCTTAATGCGAACTAGAACTTTAACAAAAATTCAAAGCACATTTTGCCTTAGTTTGACGATGAAATATTTTTATACAGTTGAAAATGAGCCGTTTTCATTGTAGGAGATGTGGTATCTAAACTATAAACCACACTACGTAGTTACAATGTTTTTATTTATGTAAAAAAATTCCTTCAGAATCTTTCAAACGTCCACAGCGTTTTTGAAAGCCGCTAGATGCCATGCAAATTATACTAATTATTTCTAAATAAACAGCAAAAGAATCCGCAAGCCGACTATGCAGGCAAGGGACCCTCCCTTTCATTTTTATAATTGCGGCAATCTGCGATTTGCGCCCAACGTAGCGGAATCGCGTAAGCTGTAATTTACCCCAATCTCACCGCACTTCACGTTCATACAATCAACAGCTATTCAGCAAAAAAGAGCAAGGCTCCAGTATTATCTCTCAGGGCCAATGTTTGCCCCGCAGAAGCACGAGAGATAAAAATTAACGTACTTACAAAAATACGCTCCACAATTTCGGATTGGAGAAGTTCAACTTCGCTTCTTTAATTAGGGATTTAGACGCCCAACTAAAATCTTTTCGCGTGTTTTTATTTTTCTAATCAGAACTATTGCTTAATGCTCTCCGAAAATCAATGATTGGTGCGATATCCATTACGTAAGTATTTACAAATTAATGATTAAAAAATCTCATAAGGAAATGCAAAATGTAATACTAGTTTCGAAGTTTATTTGTTTTCTTTCTATTTTGTTAAATTCTTCTTCATAACCTGGTTCTTCGCGAGAAAGGCATTTTATCTACTTATTATCTTGGTACTTTGCCTTACATATCCAATTGTAACAAATTGTACCATTTTGCGCATTATGTACCCAAAGTATTTCAATTTTACTCTTTAAGTTTTCATGATAATCATATACAGGGTATTGAAGAAAGCCAGGGAAGTTTTTCAGAAATGAATTTAGCCCTAACAACAAAGGAAACAGTTTGTATAAATACTTGCCAGGAAATGATTCGGTTTCAAATAACACCCTATTAAGGAATACGAACTACTCGCAGTTATAAAACTACTAAATTCATTTGGTCAAAGAAGCAAGTTGGCTGAGTGTTCATGAAAGTTGGATACATTTTTTGTTGATAATTCTACACTCAAAACCAAGTGTTACTATTGAAAATTACCAACTAGTTATGAAAAGACTTCTATTTGCGAGCCCATAAACTAAGTGAACATTTGCTCGAGTGCCTAAGCAGATTTGGCTCCCATTAGAAATTAACAGTATCCTTATATTTGGACCTACATCTTGCCGCTTTACCCCCGCTGCAGTCTATAAACTATCAAAAAGCTGAGGAGCCGCTTCGATCTGGCACCAATGCGTTCGTGAAAGCAAGCAGCGTTTGTCGCACAGCTTATATTGATAAAATAAAAATTACTCGTGCTTTGTTTAAGCTTTAAAATTCGAAGAATTGTGAAACATTACTACAAAAAAATTTTCCTTTAGAATAAAAAAAAAATCTTGAATGGCTGGTTTGTTATTGTAGAGCCATGGCTCTTTGGGTCTTTATAGCGGGCAGCCACTGCTTTCAGCTCTAGCTTTTTTATTCCAATACAAATTTTATATAATCTGAGTCATCCCCGTTAACTGATTTGATTTGAAGCAATTATATTAGACGCGCATGCTTTTACCTTTATGGTAAGCTCTTTCATAATCGAACAATACAAAGTGTGTCCTAAGGATCCTTTACCTGGAGTAAATGCTCAAATGATCTATAAGGGGCCTGGACACAACGCCCACTGGTCACAAACCCCAACTCAGAATTTGGTCATAACGCCCAACTTCGATTCTGGTCACAACGCCCAACTTGGTCACAACGCCCAATTTTGATTTTGGTCACAACGCCCAACTTGGTCATAACGCCCAAAATCGATATTGGTCACAACGCCCAACTTGGTCACAACGCCCACCGACGCCTGTTATAGGAGAGAGCTATCGACGCCACTTAAACCACCGTTTTGGTCATAACGCCCAACTTTGATTTTGGTCACAACGCCCAACTTGGTCACAACGCCCAATTTCGATTTTGGTCACAACGCCCAATTTGGTCACAACGCCCAATTTCGATTTTGGTCACAACGCCCAACTTGGTCACAACGCCCAATTTCGATTTTGGTCACAACGCCCAACTTGGTCACAACGCCCAATTTCGATTTTGGTCACAACGCCCAACTTGGTCACAACGCCCAACTTGGTCACAACGCCCAATTTCGATTTTGGTCACAACGCCCAACTTGGTCACAACGCCCAACTTTGATTCTGGTCACAACGCCCACTTTGGATTCTGGTCACAACTCCCACTTTTGATTCTTGTCACAACGCCCAACTTGGTCATAACGCCCAAGTTTGATTTTGGTCACAACGCCCAACTTTGATTTTGGACATATCGCCCAGGCGGCACAGAAAGTAAAATGAATAATAATAAATTAAACTTTTAAGGTGAGGTAATAGGTAGGAACATTTTTCAAGTTCCCGTAAGTAGTATTAATATTATTTATTTTTCATAATAATTGAGTGGCGTAATGCGTTGTCCAAAAAGTTTCTAAATTCGGATTATAACATATAAAGTTGTATTTTTTATATGGAACTCATAGTTAGCTGTGGCATTATGAGACATATGTCGTATGGGATCGATTTATTAATTTTCACTACTTTATAGCAACAATTCACAATTTTTAATATTTCGTCGTTTTCTAGTTGAAAACTTGTGCCATTTAGAATATACGTGATTAAACAAAGTTTTTGCGTTGTTACAATACCACCGTTTGATTGACAGAATTAATCACGTTTGATTGTTGCTTATAATATTATAGTGTCCTTCATATATCCATTTTATCAGAACATTTTATTGTCCATTAAAACCTCTGCAGTTTCTCAAATTAAAAATGCATTTGCAAAGATGTAAATATTCTACTTCTATACGAAGGAGGTTCGAAAATATGAAAATGATTGAAGAAAAAAGTACTCTTATTTTTCAAAATACACAAAAATGTTAATTGGAAGTATTTGTTATAACATATCTATTAATAGTTATTTAACAAACAAGTATGTTAATGAGAACGATTAATAATCGAGACATTTTAATGCGCGAGCGCTAGCGAGCGAGTTAATTGTAGATATTATTAATCGCCGATTAATATACGAGTTAGTTACAATATTTTTCCGTTGATCGTACATTATTAATTTGAAGAGAATCTAATTTTATTCCATGAAAAGAATTTGACACTTAAAGTTTTGACATTAATGGTACCGGGTGACCATAAATGGTTGTGATTTTTTTCTTAGGTTGGCACTGTTTATGTTGGTGACATTGTAAGTCTATGTTAAATATGAGGTTAGCAGGTTAGGTTTTGAGTCAGTTTGTGTCAAAACTGACGCAAAACCTAACCTGTTAACCTCGAATTTGACATACACTTACAGTTCCACCAACATAAACAAATTTTTAAAATCGTTTATTAATAAAAAATCATTCATTAATAAGGGTCATTAATATACGATTCTCTATAGCTCGTTTCACTCTGACTATGCAGTACAGAGAACATACGACAATGTTATTTAAAGGCAAACTTCGCTTGCTGCGTTGCTGCTTGTAGACCGCACTCAGGTATACTGTATGCTGCTCTTTTCAAATTGACGCAGAAGCGACAAAAAGGGTTTACTTCAACAAGGTATTAACAAATAAGCCGATTGCAATACAAAAGGCGGATTTATTATGATTGACGTCTTCGTGTTCAGTTTTAAGCAACTTGCTATCCCTGTACACTGCGTAGTCAGAGTGAAACGAATTACTTAAAAATTTGACACAAAAATGAAATTTGTTTGCACTGATTTCGAATCACGTAATATCCTGGTTGCTAAGTGAGGGAAAACTCAGATTTGACAATACTCGTTTATCGTATCCCTTGATAAGTTAACTTTGAAGTATTTCATTTGGTAATACACAGCGTGGTAAGAAAAAAATAGGAGAAACCAGAAAAAAAAATGTTTTCGGGGCAAGTAACTGTGACTTTATGTTTGACACTTTCTTTTAACCTCTTTAAATAACATTTTTGTCTATTTTGAAAAATAACGGTACTTTATTCTTGAACCATTTTCATATTTTTGAACCTCCCCTGTAAACGAATATATTTACATTTTGGCAAGTGCATTTTTAGTTTGAGAAGATGTAGAAACTTGTATCAGGAATAAAACACTCTGATAAATGGACGATAAAAAAATCCATGTGTTACAAATTTATGAGGGACAGTATATGTTATATTATACAGATTGGTGGTGGATAGTGTGAACATAGGCAGTCCATTGAGCTAGAATACAGTTTATGGGCTTTGTATGCGTTAGACAGAAGTAGACATATATGATTTAAAATCTAGTATCCTAGAATTCAGTGTTTTCTAAAAACAAAACTTTTTGATTCTGCGAATACTAGATGTTAATCGCATATAGGTCTGTTTATGCCTAACGCATACCAAGTCCGTAAACTGTATTCACACACATTTGATTACTTATGTTCACATTTTCAGCCACCAAAAAAAATCCTCTTACTCATGATACCACCTACAACTATGAATTTCATCTACTGACTACCCACTGCATTCGTATCGAAAAGGTGCCAGAAGAACGTCAAATTACTTTTATCTATTTTTTTCGTTGACCGCTTGTTAATTTCAATTTTAATTAATTATTTTTCCTAAAAAAGGATGGATTAATAGGCGTCATTAATACACTGTTTTTGATTAATACACTCTTTTGCATTAATTAACTGTTTTTTTTTAAAGGATGGATTAATAGATCTATTAATACACTGTTTTTGATTAATACACTCTTTTTCATTAATTAACTGTTTTTGTGACTTTGGTGTTTTGATGATATTTTGCATGAAGGTTAGTTGTATTAATCAAATTTTTCGCCACAAAAAAAGATGTTGCGGTCAACGAAAAAATTTTGTAATCAACTCGTTTGTTAATGGGCGATTAATAATCTCAACTATAAAAGGCACTCAGTCGCTATCGCTCGTTCGTGCTTTAAACAGTTTCGATTATTAATCGCCTTCATTAACACACTTGTTGGTTAAATAACTAACGGGTGTTCATAAACAGTCGTCATCCCAGTAGGTTTTGACTTCAGAAACGTATGTCTATTAAAATTGAGAAAAAATGCGCTAGGACAGTACTCAATGACGTTTCATTGTGTTGCACGAATTAATCAAAGACATAACATTTTGTTTTTCAAAGCAACTGGGATGACGACTGTTTATGAACACCCGTTATTATAAATAAGTGAGATATTGTCAAAAAACAAAAATAGACAAAAATATTATTTAAAGAGGTTAAAAGTAGGTGTCAAACATAAAGTCACAGTTACTTGCTCCGAAAACATTTTTTTCTGGTTTCTCCAATTTTTTTTCTTACCACGCTGTGTATTACCAAATGAAATACTTCAAAGTTAACTTATCAACGGATACGATAAACGAGTATTGTCAAACCTGAGTTTTCCCTCACTTAGCAACCAGGATATGACGTGATTCGGAATCAGTGCAAACAAATTTAATTTTTGTGTCAAATTTTTAAATAATTTATTAACAAACGGACCAAATAACAATTAGGTAAAAATCAATTATAATTTTTTCCGTTGATCGTCTATTTATGGGTTTCATTAATGTATAGAGAATCGTCTATTAATGACACTTATTAATGAATGATTTTTTATTAATAAACGATTTTAAAAATCTGTTTATGTTGGTGGCACTGTAAGTCTATGTCAAATTCGAGGTTAGCAGGTTAGATTTTGCGTCAGTTTTGACACAAACTGACTCAAAACCTAACCTGCTAACCTCATATTTAACATAGACTTACAATGTCACCAACATAAACAGTGCCAACCTAAGAAAAAAATCACAACCATTTATGGTCACCCGGTACCATTAATGTCAAAACTTTAAGTGTCAAATTCTTTTCATGGAATAAAATTAGATTCTCTTCAAATTAATAATGTACGATCAACGGAAAAATATTGTAACTAACTCGTATGTTAATCGGCGATTAATAATATCTACAATTAACTCGCTCGCTAGCGCTCGCGCATTAAAATGTCTCGATTATTAATCGTTCTCATTAACATACTTGTTTGTTAAATAACTATTAATAGATATGTTATAACAAATACTTCCAATTAACATTTTTGTGTATTTTGAAAAATACGAGTACTTTTTTCTTCAATCATTTTAATATTTTCGAACCTCCTTTGTATAGAAGTAGGATATTTACATTTTTGCAAATGCATTTTTAATTTGGGAAACTGCAGAGGTTTTAATGGACAATAAAATGTTCTGATGAATGGATATATGAAGGACACTATAATATTATAAGCAACAATCAAACGTGATTAATTCTGTCAATCAAACGTTGTTATTAAAACAACGCAAAAACTTTATTTAATCACGTATATTCTAAATGGCACAAGTTTTCAACTAGAAAACTACGAAATATTAAAAATTGCGAATTGTTGCTATAAAGTAGTGAAAATTAATAATTCGATCCCATACGACATGTGTCACTGAAATGGGAGAAAATCCGTTTTCTCATAATGCCACAGCTAACTATGAGTTCTATATAAAAAATACAACTTTATATATGTTATAATCCGAATTTAGAAACTTTTTGGACAACGCATTACGCCACTGAATTATGAAAAATAAATAATATTAATATTACTTACGGGAACTTGAAAATTTTCCTATCTATTACCTCATCTTAAAAGTTTAATTTATTATTATTCATTTTAGATACACATTTTTCTTACTTTCTGTGCCGCCTGGCCGATATGTCCAAAATCAAAGTTGGGCGTTGTGACCAAAATCAAACTTGGACGTTATGACCAAGTTGGGCGTTGTGACCAGAATCAAAAGTGGGCGTTGTGACCAGAATCAAAGTTGGGCGTTGTGACCAAGTTTGGCGTTGTGACCAAAATCGAAATTGGGCGTTGTGACCAAGTTGGGCGTTGTGACCAAAATCGAAATTGGGCGTTGTGACCAAGTTGGGCGTTGTGACCAAAATCTAAATTGGGCTTTGTGACCAAAATCGAAATTGGGCGTTGTGACCAAAATCAAACTTGGACGTTATGACCAAGTTGGGCGTTGTGACCAGAATCAAAAGTGGGCGTTGTGACCAGAATCAAAGTTGGGCGTTGTGACCAAGTTTGGCGTTGTGACCAAAATCGAAATTGGGCGTTGTGACCAAGTTGGGCGTTGTGACCAAAATCGAAATTGGGCGTTGTGACCAAGTTGGGCGTTGTGACCAAAATCTAAATTGGGCTTTGTGACCAAAATCGAAATTGGGCGTTGTGACCAAATTGGGCGTTGTGACCAAAATCGAAATTGGGCGTTGTGACCAAGTTGGGCGTTGTGACCAAAATCGAAGTTGGGCGTTATGACCAAAACGGTGCTTTAAGTGGCGTCGATAGCTCTCTCCTATAACAGGCGTCGGTGGGCGTTGTGACCAATATCGCTTTTGGGCGTTATGACCAAGGTGGGCGTTGTGACCAAAATCAAAATTGGGCGTTGTGACCAAGTTGGGCGTTGTGACCAGAATCGAAGTTGGGCGTTATGACCAAATTCTGAGTTGGGGTTTGTGACCAGTGGGCGTTGTGTCATAGCCCCGTCTGTATAGAACAATTTTTCTTTTCCACTTATTTTCTGTTTCAAGGGCAGTTCTTTTAACAAATCTCTGGTGCGGCTATGAGTTCTTTTCTTTCACGTGTCATTGTCAATAGCTGTATGGTAGCTTTCGAAAACGTGGCTCTGGAATCTACAGAATTGAAACCCACGGTCTGGTTTCAATACGTTGACGATATGTTTATTATTTGGCCACATGGTAAAGACACTTTAAACATCCAGATGTTAACTTTATCTTGGAGATAGAACGTAACGACTCTCTTCCTTTCTTGGATGTGCATATGTCTCGCCAACCCAATGGTAAACTTGGTCATTCTGTATAGTGCAAACCAACTCACACTGACCGCTATCTATATGCCGATTCCGATCATCATCCAACGCAAAAACTTTCCGTCATCAATTCGCTTGTACATCTTCTTCTTCTTCTAATAGTCCACTCCAGGACATAGGCCTCCCCTTGTTTCTTCCATACTTTTTATCTTGTGCCAGTTGGTGCCAATTTCTTCCCGCTTTACTTTTGATGTCATCAAGCCAGCGTCTCTGAGGCCTTCCAACGCTCCTCTTATGCTGTCGGGGTCTCCACTGTATTATATGTTTTGTCAATCGATGTTCGTCCTGTCGAGCGACATGTCCAACCCAACTCCATTTGAGCTCCGCTATACGAGTTATGACGTCTTTCACCTTAGTTGTCTGTCTGATTTTCTCATTTTTAACATGATGTCTGAGGCTTACACATAGCATTCTTCGCTCTATTGCCCTTTAAGTTGTCCTGAGCTTATTTGCCGAGTTTACTGTGAGCGTTGGTGTTTCCATTGCGTATGTCATCACGGGAAGCACACTTCCCTCGTCAGATTAATTAGGATATCTGCATTTTGTAATACATTCGTTAATTTTCCTGTTGCTGCTCATGTCACTCGAATGCGCCTATTTATTTCCGCGGTCTGATTTTCCTTGCCTAGTCTGATATTATGTCCTAAGTAAACATATTCTTCTACTTTTTCTATATTTTTATTTCCGACACTTATACTTACATATTCTAAGGTCATGACTTTTGTTTTACTAAGGTTCATTCGTAACCCAATTTCAGCTGATATTGCTTCAAGTTCTTCTAGAATATTTTGTAATTCATGTATATTTTGACTAAATATGACAATATCATCCGCAAAACGGAGGTGACTTAAATATCGACCGTCAATGTTAATTCCCTTTTCATTCCAGTTTAATGCTTTAAAAACGTCTTCCAGCCCAAGAGTAAACAATTTTGGAGAGATGGTATCTCCCTGCCTAATTCCTTTTCTTAATGGTATTTTATTTGTTTTTAAATCATCTGTAATTTTTACAATATGTACTGTTTGAGGCTTTCGCGGTTACTCGAATTATTCTCCTTAGCATAGAATTTCGGCTTAGACCGCGTAGTATTTGTAGATGAACTAGGGTGGAGCGAAAAAAAACAAATTTTGATTTTTAATTTGTAATAGCGCGGAAAAGTTGCCTTTTAGTGTAGATAAGTTTACAACAAAATATGAAAAAGATTTGAGCACGTCTTGGGGTGCCCCAAGGACGACAAAGGTTTCATAAAATTGCAATTTTCGCTACATTTTAAAGTTTTTTTAAGAAGTTGTTAAATATTTTTTTAATTTCAAATACTGTCAAAAAAGCAGTTTTTATATCAAAAAAGACATACAATTTTTTTTAACTTTTTGGATTATGTCTTGAGGTGCCGCAAGAGCGGTCAAGTTTTATAAAAACAAACTTTTTTGCAACTTTTTTTACGTGTCTCGATTATGCAGTAAAAAGTTTCAAATAGGCGTTTTAATATGAATAGAAAGATAAAGACAGTTTGACTATTGCATTGGCATCCGGGAGCATGAGTTATGGCCGGGGCGGATGTTGGGGGGGGGGGGGCAAGATTATATAAGTTGTACAAAAAAGTTATTTCAGAAGAGCACGTTTCACTAATAGAGGAACCAAACTCAAAAGTTTTTAGGCCAAGTAACACCTAAATCTGGCACTGGACAAGACATAGCAGACAGTATACTGGAGTTTCGTGAAGATAGAGAACACAACGAACAATTTTTGAACTTTACTGCTATTGGGTGTGATAGAACTGTTGTAAATACTGAACATAATAATGGTGTGATTTCTTTGATGGAAAATGAAATAGGAAGACCTTTACAATGGTTAGTTTGTTTGTTCCATGGAAATGAGCTACCTTTGCGACATCTTTTTTGTCATTTAGATGGTAAACCGAAGGTGCTTACTTTCTTGCCAAATGAAAATAACCTTCCTCTTTTGGAGAACATAATTTTTTAAGTACAGATCAGAAGTATTTATTGGATATGTGTATCGCTGTACCAATGGGAAATTGCTCACTAGATGTATCTTTAAGAAACCCTGGAAAACTTGCTCACTCCAGGTGGTTTCCATTAGCAAACTGTATACTTAGATTGTATGTGGCAACTGAAAACCTGAAGATTCTGACTGCGTACATTGTTAAAGTGTATGCACCTGTATGGTTTAACATTAAGTTAAAACCTTCATGTAGGTACTTATGGTTTCAAACATCTGTTTAAGCTTGTCTCATATTCACGCTATATCTCTAATATCAAGAACGTTCTAGACCCGGTTCTTCTTCTTCTTATGGTGCCAATCCGTTCCGGTTATTCAAAGAAATGGGTACGTTGTTGCTGCAGAAAATCTCCTTTTGTCCATGCTATGTGATAAGCGCAAACATGTACGAGAACTTGCTTTACGATGTGTTTTAAAAGCAAGAACGGAAAGTAGAGGCGGAGTCAGGAAGTTTAAAGTTCCATAGATAAACTTTGACGCACCGAACCCCCCTTGGTAAAACATGTTTCCAGTGACTCTTTCAAAGACTTTATACGGCAGACATCTGAAGCTCAACCAAATAGTAAAGTGGACCCGCTTATCGACTTTCCCCGGCTTTCTTGTCACACACAAGCAGTGGAAAGAGCTGTGAAACTGGTGACTGAATCGGCTCAAAATGTCTGTGGTTCAATCGTAAGAGAAGGATATATGAGAGCAAAAATTGACTCACGATACAAAAAAACAGTTTAATGAGTCAATGAAGCAGAAACAAACATTTTGCAGCTGTAACATTTGTCATCATTAAGGGTTCTTTAAATCATAAAAAAGGAACTTTCAATGTCTTTAAAAGTGTGTAATAATATTTTTTACGTGAGCTCTAATAATAGTAGATTATATTATAAGTGAGAGAAATGCATCATTATTTGCGAGTGAGAATTTTGAATCGTGAGTTCTCAGCACGAGCGATACAATTTCTCACGAGCTTATAATGGCATTTCGCTCACGTGTGATATACGACGTTTCATCTTACAGTAGCAATTCGTATGCCTAAACAGTTTGAGCCGTCAGAATATGTCGCAAAACAGACAATAGATAGTTACCGTAGCACCTATTACCTACCATACATTATACAACTGTTTTCAGTGACTAAAATGAAGTTTTATTCACTAGTGAGTATAAAATACATTATACAACTGTTTTCAGTGACTAAAATTAAGTTTTACTCACTAGTGAGTATAAAAATCTTTTATGTCTTTATCCTTCTATTCATATTAAAACGTCTATTTGAAACTTTTTACTGCATAATCGAGACACGTAAAAAAAGTTGCAAAAAGTTTGTTTTTATAAAACTTGACCGCTCTTGCGGCACCTCAAGACATAATCCAAAAAGTAAAAAAAAATTGTATGTCTTTTTTTATATAAAAACTGCTTTTTTGACAGTATTTGAAATTAAAAAAAATATTTGACAACTTCTTTAAAAAACTTTAAAATGTAGCGAAAATTGCAATTTTATGAAACCTTTGTCGTCCTTGGGGCACCCCAAGGCGTGCTCAAATCTTTTTCATATTTGGTTGTAATCTTATCTACACCAAAAGGCAACTTTTCCGCGCTATTACAAATTAAAAATCAAAATTTGTTTTTTTCGCTCCACCCTAATGAACACCCAGCATTCTCTGGCTTAATGTGCCTTGCACCTTGTGAAGTCGAGCAAAAACCCGCTCGAAGGCCATGCTCTTTGGTGGCTCGTGTTGTTTGAGTATCTTGAGAACGAGGATATTTAGGCAGATTTGGCCGTTTTGCTGTTTGTGCATCCATATTCACTAACGTTTCGCAAGACCTTGCAGCTTCCATCATCAGAGTGAAAGTCGCACACCAAAGCGCATGGCCATCGCGCGGGTTTTTGCTCGACTTTACAAGGTGCAAGGCACATTAAGCCAGAGAATGCTGGTGTTCATCTACAAATACTACGCGGTCTAAGCCGAAATTCTATGCTAAGGAGAAAAATTTTTACAATAATTGTTGCATGCTCGTATATATTTTGGAGTAGGTTTCTATACCTTAAGTCCATGTCATCTAAAGGCGTTTGCTCTTGTGATGATGTACGGTGAAACAGGACGTTCAGTAAAAACTTATATCTCTGAACACCAGCGTTGGCTCAAGTTGGGTCTCATTTCATCATCGCCCACACCAACGCGATACAGGCCATAAGATCCTTTTTGATAAAACTTCTATTATCTGCAAATATCGTTAGCAGAAAGATTCGCGAAGTCATTTAGATTTACAAACACCCCAATAATATCAACCGAGACGAAGGCTTTCCCCTTTTTTCCATGTGGAAAGCGCTCATTTCTAAATCCTACCAACCGCAACGACACTTGCTTATAAATATCTCATCTTTTGCCATTCTATCGTTAAAAGAGTTTCACCTCTGGTATGGTTTACACGGTTGAGTTACGGTGCTCTTTTGCTTATCTCCTCATGAAGCCCTTTATGAAAGTGGGCGAAATGCTGAGTTCTTCAATCTCAATAATGAGACGGTTCAATCCCGAAAGTCGTTCGTTACAAAATAACAATGGCCGTAAAAGCCTCCGAAATCATCTCTTGGTGTATTTTTGGTATATTCGCTTGTGTATGATTTTCAATATCATTTTAAGTCTGCTCATGCTTATAGTTCTGTATCCGAAGCAAAATTTCTCATTGTCAGTCTTTGACAACCCTACGTACCTACGTCAGTTTAAGCTATTTCTGAGGTATTTGTTAGTTACATGTATGTAAGAAGACCACAACAACCATGGACAGATGATTTAAAACGACAGCCGGACGAAAGTGGTTTCAAGGATAGATATAGATCAATGTGAGAGACCTACGTCCCGGAGGGGATTGATATGGGTTGAAAATAAATAAGAAAAGATACATGTACATTGTAGAAGGTGTAACAGACCACCCGTACCAGCAATTTTTCTGGAAAATCATTAATCATAGAAGGTTGAAAAAAATGTGCATTACCAAAGTCGGCATCTAGAACCCATTTATGATAGTAGCTTGGACTAGAGCACACCAAAAATGTGTGTAACCTAACCTAGCTTGCAAAATTAAAATTGAAACGAGTCAACTTCGATATAATTCTTTAATACAAATAAAGTTTGTAAGAACAATGGAACATGTTTTGCATATCGCTTACTTTCCACGCAGTAAACGTATAAAACTTGTTTGTTATTACTAGGCCTTACAAGAACTGAACGATTATGATATTTAAAAACCATATTGTTTGGTGAACTGATAGTGGGACCTTTTTCTAGAAGTAAAGGGAGAGTATTTCTATGAAATAATCATCCAGTTCTCCATTTAAATTTTATTTAAATAATAATTAGATGTCCAATACCACACCATGTGTTAAGACTCCAAACATGTTGATTGCCCGCTTCTCTTAACGAATGAGGATTTTCAGTTCCCAATGGTGCACATCATGCACGTCAACGTCTCCATTGCTTTTAAATGTCGCTTCATCAGAACATATAATTTGACGGTAGATTGGATTCTGGTCTGTAACCAGTCACAAAAGTCAATGTGATGTTGCGAAATCGCATCTTGAAGTTGTTACACAATGATACGTGAAACGGATACATTCCATTGTCATGTAAAATCCTCCAGTCATATGGTCTACACCTAAAGCCAATACTAGTCGGCGTGTTGAATGGTGATGATTACGAACAAAAGCTGTCTGTATTCGTATTGCCAAATATTTAAAGACATGACGTGAATAACAAGTTCGATCTGGGTACCGCATGGCATAGAAACGCTGAGCAACCCTATATATTACTCTGACTTTCGCGTATAGTGATATTAATCTTTTTATGAATTATATATTTTTTATCAACTTAAATTGCCCTATTTATGATTTGAATATCAATAATTATTCTTTGTATTAGCTCTTAAAAATTAGGCGTGGATTCCTATTATCGAGATTGCTTATTCTGAAATCTGATGTTCTGATTCTTTAATTTGATTTATAAGTCAACATAACTTCTGTCAAATGATATGTCAAACAGATTTAAAAATTAAATTACAAATACCATATAGTTTCATTGCCACACAACAACATCATCCAGTAAGTAATTATTTAATAACAAATTCACCTTTTCAGTCTTTAGTTTCTTATTTCAGTGCTTACCTTACTACTTAATATCACCCACCTTTCACTTGAACTTAACAATGTTCTGTATGCCAACCAAACTGCTCCACTCTGCCTACGACTCCAACCTCTTCAGTGCCCAAACACAACGAAAGGCTTCAAATGACAGACAAGATGTCCAAACTGTCCAGAATTAGGGATACAAACTCTTCTACAGTATGGAACCAAATAGACCCTAGCTTTAGTCACCTAACTCCAATACCGTATCCGCCAGTTTTTTGAAACGTGCTTCCTCTATCGACGGTCGTCCCTTAGAGCTCTCCTTTAGCACCAACAGCTCGACGTAATCCAATTAAATGATTATACAATGTCAAATGTAATTCTCTAATAAACTTCACTTAATACTTTACTCCAGTTTTTTTCTCATTTGTAGATTAGTTCTGCTTTTCTTTTCTTCTTATATTAAATTTCATTTTCATTTTTCCAGTCCAATTTAGTTTTACACTTAACCCTTTTTAATATCCAGACATTACTTAAAAAAATAGGATTTATTTTATACTTTTAATTCCACCAAAATTATTTTTTGCTACATTTTTTCAAATTTTTTATCTCAATAATTAAAAACAAATTCCTTAACGATATGATTTTATACTTTGTAACACTCTATATACTTTTTTTAAATTTCTACCTACTATTTATAATAATTTATTTCGATTAAGTATTTGTCATTCCCTTCAAACCTTATATTTTTAAATATTACATTATATTTGAATCCATCTGTTTCTCAAATATCCATATTCTACTCAATTATGAATTCTATTTTCATTTCTAATTGCATAATAATTATTCGTATTCCCAGTTCATATTTAAATGATGATGGTTATTTTTAACTATTGTAATCCCTTAATACCATTTTAATATTGATTTTTATACTCCTATGTATATCATTACAATTTTTTTTTAAATTCACCCAACACCATTAATATGTCAAAACACTATTCATTACTGTAGGACATGCTTTCTTAGAAAAAAGTAATATAAACACTCAACGCCCGAAAATATGCAAAAGTTATGTGTCTTACACTACCCAATCATAGGGCCAACTTGGCCCTAGTTTCAAATAAAATTTTGAAAGTTAGATTACGTTGAACCGACTTCCGGTGTACTCTGGTTCAAGCTTCAAGCCTTATAACTAGGAGGTGCTGGATAAAAACTTTATCTACAACTGTTTGACTTATTACGTCACTGACGTAGCAGGTTAGGTTTTGCGTCAGTCTGTGTCAAAACTGAAGCAAAACCTAATCTGATAACCTCGAATTTGACATAGACTTACAGTGGCACCAACATATTATTCATACGTTTGAATTTCCACAGCCCGCTGAGGAACAGTTTTTTTTTTTTGGATCTCTCGATATGTTTAACACACTGCTACAGTACTAAACGGCACTTCCCAATGAAACAGATACTCAAGTGGGCATTAGGTCGTTATTTGACTTTACTTGAATAATGGGGCCCTCGAGGGGGGTGTCAAATCTGATGTACGATTTCTTTAAAAATGTTACAATGCTCCAACACATATATATTTAGCTCTGCATCAAATTACCCTAACTAAAGGTCAGTTGAGGCATAGGGGTGGTTCTTCTAAACAATCTGTTGGGGCTAGAGAGAGCTTAGAAATTGAGCTACATTGGCGTCACGGATTCTGTACTTTGGAATCTCGTTTGTTTCCCTAGAATCCGATGCCCTGGGTTGATTTATGCGGCAGCGCTTGTTACAAGAACTTAGCTTGCATGATGTTGGTATTTTGTCTATCAACTGATGTACAAAGCATAACAGAATATGGAAATAATACAATAAAACATATGCTAGGTTTGAATAAAACATCTATTAAATATTTTAATCGTTAAAAAGGGTTACATGGGAGAAATCTCTATCTGCAGGGTTGAGTCTCTACACTTTTTTCCTTTTTATGTAAAATGCATAAATATGGCAAATGACTAAATTTAAATTTTAACCTCAAATAATCTCGTCCGAAGCGTACACAAAATTACAAGACAAAATCAAATTTGAAAGAAGCCAACTGAATCGTTCTAATATCAAAATTACAAATTCGAAGGACCTTTTGCTAAAGATGCTTACCTTAATAACAAGCCAACCTCACTTTAAATTCTCGGTATTAATTGGGCAGCTAGGCCTAGCAGAATTCTCTTCAAAAAGCTTCTTTAAAGTCCTGTGACAAATTCACGCACAAAACACCCAAAATTGAAAAATTTACTTCTGTCACACGAAAACGACAAAACTGGACCACTCGATTATTGTTCAAATATATAAATATTTGTTCTCCGATAAGGTGGCCGCCAAATCATAAATTCATGAAGCAAAAGGTTTGACATACTGATATACGCTTTGACGGAATATACCGCCCACCAAAACTAAGGTCTACATGAGCTTTTTTTTACAATAGGTACTAAAAACAACTACTAACACTAATTAAGGAAAAAACTAAAAGTACCATTACTGCGACGGCAGAGGGCACAATTTAGTACAAGGACGTTGCATTACCCCCTGCGTAGTTTGGATTGTTGCAACTCTGCAAATTCCATCTTTTCCCGGATGGACACTAATTATTCTGCCCAGTCTCCAAGCAAGAGGAAGGGTCAGCTCGTTTTTAATAAGAATAAGTGTTCGTATGTCTATATTTTGGAAGGTGAGAGTTTTATATCACTTAGATTTTTGATACACTTGATGCAAATATTCATTGTTCCAATGGGACCAAAAACTCTGTTGCATGCTTTGTATTAATTGCCAGCGAGAAAGTCTAGAAATGGGGACATGAGAGAATTCTGGATTTGGAGAAGCAGTGAGAGGCTCTAGCGTTAGGAAATGACCAGGCGTTAACGACCTAAGATCATTGGGGTCAGCACTTAGGCTGCACAACGGACGGGAGTTTAGTAAATGATCACTAAAGTTAACAACTTTTCAAAAGTTAATATTTGGGCACCAATGACTGTACAAATGAGTTTTAAGTACTTTTATACCACTCTCCCAAATTCTTCCAAAATGTGGTGCAGAAGGTGGGTTAAAATGCCACGTGATGGCTTCGCTCTCAGCGGCCATTTTCAAACAGTCTTGCAATTGGTGGCTCGCTCCAATAAAATTAGTGCCACGGTCACTGTAGATGTCTGTACACCTACCCCGACGAGCAATAAAACTTCGTAAACAAGCTAAAAAGGCATCAGCAGTTAAATCTGACACTATTTCCAAATGGACTGCCTTTACTGATAAGCATACAAATATGCTTTTGAAGCTTTTGCACCTCTAGTGCGTTTTGTAACAATTGAAAATGGACCTCCAAAATCCACACCAGCATGAGAAAAGGCTTTTTCTTGAGAAACACGAGATTTAGGTAAATCACCTATGGGGTATATAAAACTATTAGGTCAAAATCTAAAACAACGATAGCATTTTCATAAACAACTAGGAATACGGCTACGCGCACCAAGAATCCAAAAATTTTGCTGTAGCAAGTAGTGAATGGTGTTTACGCCACAATGTAAATTTTGATAATGAATTTGCAAAATCAATAGTTTTTAAAGAACATAAGAAGAAGGAAGTAACGCTGGATGTTTAGCTTCAAATGCTAACTCTGATTGAGATAGTTTACCTCCAACACGTAGAGTACCGTTTTCATCTAAAAAGGGGGCTAATTTCATAAATGTCTTGGGAAGTTTCTTACCACGACGAAGAGCCGAAATTTCTTGTACAAAGGATTGATTGCTCTTGGATTACTTTTACCAAACACAAGAGAGCTTGATGAAGTCCCTTTTAAGACAAGAGTCCCAAAATTTTGTCAGAACATCTAGCATTTCTAACAAAACGCAAACAATAAGCAATAACACCCTGTATTTTCCGAAGAGATGAAAAACGCGTGAACAACGAATCAATAGCGTTTTGAAACAATTTGACCTATCAAAACACTTTTCCTTTCTTCTAAGTCACTATTTTCATACACTACTCTTTTATCAGAATCCACTAGGGGCCAGTCAGTAGAAGATAAACGAAGCCACGCAGGCCCTGCCCACCATGAGGGAAACGCCATAAATTCTTCTGGGAGGAGACCCCGAGATGCTGCGTCGGCAGGGTTCTCAAACGAACGTATGTGATGCCAACATTCTGGTGGAAGCCGTTTTGAATGAGGCTCACTCTGCTTGACGCAAAAAGTTTTCCACCGATGCGTAGAAGATTGAATCCAATTTAAAACAATTGTGGAGTCAGACCAACTAAAAATACTATCTATGGTAATTAGGTGTTGAAACTTATTTCTTACCCATGATACAAGAGAAGATAACGACACCGCAGCACATAACTCAAGGCGACGGATCGACAAAGTCTTCAAAGGTGCAACCTTTGATTTGGCACAAAGTAACGAACCGATAAACTCTACCGTCTGGGTATGCACAACGAAGATACACTACACTGGTGTAGCCTTGCTCTGAGGCATCGCAAAAGAATGAAGCTGACACAATACAGACGTGTGATATGGTACTACAGCTCCAGGGATTTGCAACGAAGCAATACATGGTAATTGAGCGTTATATCGCCGCCACTTGTTCACAATTTCTGGGGAAGAGCATCATCCCATCCAACACCTAAAATCCATAACATCTATATGAGACGTTTCGCAAAGAATATAACGGGACACAAGAACCCAAGGGGGTCATAAATACTAACTATTTCTGATAAAATCGAACGTTTAGCACAACACCACTCAAGAGATTTCACAACAAAAGATAAACGAATCTATCAAGGATTACCAATGAAGGCCAAGAACTTTAGTAAAAGTATTCTTTCAAAGTCAAAAGATAAACTATGTTTCGAACAATATTTATTACGGATGGTTTCTAACAGTGAATAATGTGGCAGGCCTTTTAATAATTTAGATTCTGGGCAGTCTTTCAAAGCAGCATAAAAACAAATTAGGTACACTTGGATGCAATTTGCCGGCCGCCGGCTCAGCGGTTGGAGGCCGTGTAGTGAATTACAACAGAAATAAATCGGTAGAGTATTAATTATAAAAAGCTCAGAGCGCCAACAATTGTTGAAGATAACGACAAATGCACACCGGCGAACTAATGAGAAATTGTAAACTCTATACCTAGTAAAGCAACACTTCCTGAAAGATAGCTTCAATAAAGGCATTCAAACGTAGCGAACAGACTCTGTATATTGATAAGTAATTTGAGATCGTTTAATTTCATGTAAAATCACAATACAATTTTTACAGTGAATAACTTATAGCTAGCATAAAATGGAATGTGAGGAACGCCCTAGATTAATACTACATGCACTAATTGTACTTACAGTTTCTGACATAACAGCGGTTTAAAACACAATAAAACAGGCAACCTCGCCAGCTACTAGCAGCGACAGATTTGGAGCGCTGTTCTGGTATCTCGGTTTCGGCCGAGAAGTTCCTACGGTCGACGGTGGCAGTTTTGGACGGCAAACAGCGCCGCTCCAGCGGGATCAAAATGTCAAACCTCGGAGCTAAATACACCCCACAATGCGGATCCTTCTTGTGCCCTAACTAAGCGCTGGCGACAAGAGAAAGCGGTTCCGTGGAGCCTCGACAAGAACTGCTGCACGTGGCCCAAAAGCTCAGAACGAATTCCAAAACGAGTAACACAAGTCTGCCTATTACGGCTTGCTCCGTAGATTTTGCCTAGCACGGCTTGCTGTAAGAGGGAAAAAGAAGGTTTTAATAGAACACGCAAGGACAGGCTTTCTAGCGCGAAATAGTTACTCACCCCAGGTGGTTTTTGTGCTCAGAAGAGCACAGCTCGAGTGTGCTAACACTGATAAATCCGCCGTAGCGAAGGAAACATTCGTCCTTAGTCAAGTTCGAGGGCTTCAATCCACGAAGACGTGAGGGTTTTTATAACTCCACTTATTCAAACCAACCAAATAATCCTATATAAGCATCCCCGAATTAGCGAATAGCACTTTTAGTGAACTGCTCGCGTCGAAATGCTCGCGAAGAAGAGCGAGTGCCGGTCTGCCAACGGTTTTCCCAGATAAAAGCCTTATCGCCAGAAGTCACGGCCAAATGCCAATGCGCAATACGCGGGAAAATAGCGTTCGAATTCAAAATTATGTAAGGCGGCGCATTCTACACGTAACAACTCCCCCCTTACCAGAACAGAAAAATTTCACTCAGATGAATTCTACGCAAGAAAGCTCAGCCAGAAAAAAAACAGGAAGGGCATCACCCGTAAGCTTATTAGCGTACGGACACACACACACACACACACACACACACACACACACACACGCACACACACACACACACACACACACACACACACACACTTGAAAACCCAAACCCACCCCACGATATGGCAACTACTTGACGTGACCGCAGGAGGAACCCGAGGCCAGACCAACCCCACGACAGGGATCGAGACTGCTTGTCGCTGCTGGGTGGAAATGCTGCGCCGGTGAACAGTCCCGTAACGACCCATCGCGAAGAAGTTCTAACTCCAAGAGCCCCCCAAAATCACAAGACCAAAGACCATAATCACACCAGTTCAAAGGGAAGTAAATTATAAGTACAGCGAGATTCATCGCATTCGCACCAGATGATCCATTCACACCAGAGAACACATCCACACCAGACGAGAAAGGAGGAAACCAGATACAGCTCATAAGACAAGAAGGCGAAGGATTAAGAACTAACCGGCTCCAACACAACATTATACAACACAAGGACATATCACACCGCCATAGCGGATCTCTAGCAATCGTTCTTTCAGAAAGCAAGATCGGCACTAGCCGAAGTAACATCCTCAACAAAAAAACTAGATAGGGCCATACCCTAAAGTGGCCAAACAGTAAACCTCACAGGAGGGAGAACACGATGCCAAAGTTCCTAAGGGAGACCTACCCGATGATGCTTCATAGAAGGGAAAGCAAGCTGAAAACGCTCCAAAATAGTGACCTTCCCTGCAAATTCCCAACCAACCACCCTAAACTCTATACGAGGAAAAGCGAGATGGAAACGTTTCTTAACAGTGACCTACCCTACAAATGCCCAACCAACCACCCTAAACGCCACACGAGAGGAACACTAGTCCATAGCTCAGTCGCCATAAGGCTTCAAATCTTTCGCGTGCCACGTACCCTTCATCACATTCCCATCCGGATCTTAAGCTCATACACCCACCGAGAGAATTTCCGATTAATAATGAACGGGCCAACAAACTTAGCGACAAGCTTGGCCGTGAACTGCCGAGCACCATTCGACAACACGTAGTTCCTACGCAACACGGCTTGTCCAAGAGCATACTCTAGGGGACGGCGGCGAAGGTCGTAACGCGCTTTAGATTTCTCATACGCTTTACCTAACCGACGTTTTACCTCTACATAAAGTTTATTGATAAGCGTGCACGGGCGTTCAAGTTTCTACTACGATCGAATTGGAGCTCAGGGTTGTCGTTGTCCGGAGTAGATTCGTGTTTGAGCGAGATCTATATGTACAATAAATCAGGTTTATACAGCTGCAAGCTGCCTTCCTGTATTCAAACGCCATCGCATTCTGTCATGGGCATCGTCCCTTCTAGACCCCGAGTTTCCATATATTTTCTTATTCCTTCATTCCATGATCTTCTGGGTCGCCCTCTTTTTCTCCTTCCCGGAGGCATCCATCTAAATACTCTACTAGGCCATCTATCCTCCTCCATTCGGATCAGGTGTCCGAACCATTTTAAGCCTCTTCTTTCTATTCTGTCCATAACAGTATCCCGTGCCTTCATTATCCTCCTAATTTCTTCATTTGCAGTTCTGTCTAACTTCGACAGTCTGGAGCTGCGTCGTAGGTAGTCCATTTCGACGGTATGAATTTTTCTTCTAGGTGCAGCATTAATCGTCCATACTTCGCATCCATAACATAACACTGATTCAACAAGACTTTTACCAATATGCTTTTTCACGTTTTGAGATATATGTTTGTCCACCAGATTGAGTTTAAGCAGCCAACAACTTTCTTTGTTTGTCCCACCAGATTGAGTTTAAGCAGCCAACAACTTTCTTACTTTGTTCTATTCTGTTTTTTATTTCTATTGTGCCTAATTCTTCTTTTGTAATATTCGCTCCTAAGTATTTAAATTGGTCTACCTGTTTTATCGTTACGTCATTATCCAAGAGTACTAGAAATCTGGCTTCCGAATTTATGACTAAGTATTCAGTTTTAACAAAATTGATGTTTAAATTCCATTTTTCATATGTTTGATGCAGTTTGCGAAGCATAAATTCTAAGTCATATGAGTCTTGCGCTAGTACGACTTGGTCATCTGCAAAGTTAAGACTGAAAAGGTATTTTTCACCAATAGGGATACCCATTCTACGAAAACTCCTTCTCCAATCCTTTAAAGATTTTTCTAGGTAAACGTTGAATAGAAGGGGGGACAAACTGCAGCCTTGTCTGAGTCCTTTGGAAGGTTGTATCGCTTTGGATAATTTTCTGCCACTTTTGACATATGCTTTATTATCCATATACATCAGTTTAATTATATTTACCAGTTGTGGTTCAATCTCCATGTCATGTAAAGCTTGCCATAACTTATTTCGTGGTATGGAATCGTAAGCTTTCTGTAAGTCAATGAATGCTAAGTGTGTTTCTTCGCCCTGTGCTGTTCTATTTTCCATCACTTGCTGTAGAATGAATAAATTATCTACGCAAGATCGTCCTGGTACGAAACCGATCTGGTCTTCACTTATTTTGGGGAGTGCTGCCATTTTAAGTTTATTATTGATTATTTTTGAGAAAAGTCGACATACTGTACTATTGACACTTAATCCTCTATAATTGTTCGGATCTTTTTTGCTGCCTTTTTTATACACAGGTAGTATATACGATGTTTTCCACTCGTTAGGCAGTTTATAGCATTCGAATAAAGTACGGTATCTTTCCCGTAACTTTATGAACCGAAGTGCGAATCGCGCAAGCTACATGAGAGAGATATCTGTCCCAATCTTGATGATCATCGGCGACATACGCAGTCAACATGGTCTTCAAAACTCGATTTCTGCGTTCGGTCGGGTTGGCTTGAGGGTGGTAATTGGCCTTAAACGAAATCTTACAACCATACCGGTTCGCTAGAGACTGAAATTCGCGGACGCCATTATCACACACAATGCGCTTCGGAGCGCCAAACATCAAGAAAACATCTTCCTCAAAATGACGTGAGGCCAAATTAGCAGACGCGCAGCGCAAGGGGAACGTGAGTGCGAATTTACTAAAGCAATCGGCCACAACCAGAATATACGCGTATCCTCGCGATGATCGAGGCAACGGGCCTACAATGTCACCACAGATGACTTCCTAACGCTTCAAAATGAGGGAATGACCTCCCATAAAACCAGCACGGGCTCTTTGTTCGGGTTTAATACGCTGACACGTTTCGCAACGGCGGACATACGCGGCAACGTCATACCGTAATCTCGGCCAATAGTACTTATGCGCGATACGATGGAAAGTTTTATTAACACCAACATGACCAGCGTAGGGTCATTGTGATTCTGCCTAATAACTTCGCGGCGCTGGGGCTCAGGGACCACGAGCTTCCAATGATCCTCATCATCCGCTAGGTCAGGGTAGTTAGACCGATGATACTTATAAAGTTGGCCGTTATTAAGTCGCCACTGGGGAAATTTACGAGGGTTAGTTCTAACCTGTTGACACATACGCCTATACCAAAGGTCGCGAACAGGTTCGGGAGGAACATCAACTGTATCAATAACCGGAACGGCACGAGACACAGTGTCCGGCACAACATGCTCTTTGCCCTTACAATGGACAATGACGAAGTCATACTGCTGAAGACGGACAGCCCAACGCGCAATGCGACCAACCGGGTCCTTAATATCGTTAAGCCACTTCAGGCTATAATGGTCTGTTACCACGGTAAATTTTGTTTCCTCAACATATGGTCTAAGTTTCTCTATCGCAAAAAGGACAGCGTTCATTCTTGGTCAGCGAACGACTAATGTAACAAATGACCTTTTCACCATCGGCCTGTTGTTTGGCAAGGACCGCGCCAATAACCCGAGGCATCAGTCTGTATTACAAAGGGCACGGAAAAATCCGGACATGCCAAAATCGGGGCCGAAATCAAGTGTTCCTTGATCGTGTGAAAGGCTTGTTCACAACGCTCATCCCATACGAAGTTAGCATTCTTCCGAAGAAGAGTCGTTAGCGGGCCTATAAGAGACGAGAAGTTTGGTACGAAGCGTCGATACCATGACGCCATACCGATACCACGGCGTACCTCGGAAACCGAACCAGGAGTGGGAATACGCGTGATAGCCTCTCCTTTTTCCGGATCGAACAACAAACCCTTGGAATTCACTAAGTAATCAAGGTACTTAAGCTCGGGCTTACAAAAGTGACATTTGTTCTTACTTAGGGTGAGGCCAGCAGACAACAAACGAAATACAACCTCCCGAAGAACTGTTAGGTGCTTATCGACGATGGGCGTACAGATCACAATATCGTCAATGTACATAAACACAGGGTTCTAAATCGGCGCCAACTACACGGTCGATTAACCGCTGCCAAGTGGCCGGAGCCGTATGCAAACCGAACGGTAGGCGACAAAACTGATATAACCCGCGGTTGGGGACAGTAAACGCATTCAAAGGTCTCGAGGAGGCTGCAACAGGAATTTGCCAATACGCCGATTTAATATCGAGAGTAGTGAGATAGTGCGCATCACGAAGTTTATCCAGCGTACTCGATACATACGGAATAGGATACGCATCAGGCTGACTAACTTTATTAAGACCACGAAAGTCATCATAAAAGCGATAGCTAGCATCTTTTTTCCTGATCATGACGATAGGTGATGACCAAGCGGAAGTCGACGGTTTCACGATTCCCTCTTCCAACACCTTAGGCAACTCCAGATCCACCTGTTTCTGAAGGGCAGGAGAAATAGGATAATATCGCTGTTTGATAGAGGACGAAGTCGTCTTAATTTCATGCTCAAATAAATGCGTACAACCGAGCTTATCTCCCATTTGCTCCAAAGTGTTCTTAACGAAACCGTCAAGTTGCTCGCGCTGAGACTGCGTCAAATGTTCGACGGCCTGGACAGCGTTCACGACAGGAACTAAGTCATCCTTAGAAAATGTCCACTCATTACTTCGAAGGTCCGGCACGATACCCATGCGACGCCAAAAGTGAGTACCCAAAATTAAAGCATGTGGTATAGACGGCACAACTACACACGGGGCTTGACTTGACTCAAGTCGGCAATGGCCTTTCACCAATTTCCAACTTTCTCTACCTAGAATAGTGCGTGGAGCGCCAGAATCCAATAATCGAAGAAGCTTATTTCCAAAAATCGAGATCTGCAGATATGGTCGCTCATCAGGGCCAGCATGACTCAAAATAAAATCTAGAATCGCTTTGGAACAGTGTTACGGTCTTGAACTGACTTTACGACACCGCACCGGCTCATATATTAACGAAACGGCCGGCGCGTGCCGTAATGGACGAAATCGTTACGAAAGTTCTCCTAGGCCGCTACCCATGCCGCAACAAGATAGGCCGGCTGAGACATCAGTGGAGCTGGGCGGTTCCTTAACGAGATTACCTAAGGGCAACGGCCAGAGGGTCGGTAAATAACGGTAAAATAAAGAGGGCGTTACCAAGCCTGTCTTAACCCGAATAACCGGGCCTGGGCGGTTAGACGGGGGCGAAGTATTCAAGACACTCCGTCGATAGGGGTACTCGTGAATTATAAACTCACACAACGATTTCGTGATGGCAAAAATACTTGGGTCATGAAGTGGGGCTCCTTCAGCCACGGCAATGTCATCACCAAGCTTACCTGCACGCTCTGATCTCACTGGCCCCACCGTACATTTATCTTCTCAATGATGGGCGCACGCTGAAACAGAACATGCACAAATCAACCAAGAATAAAGCGTCTCTTAATTAGATAAGCGTCTATTATTCAATTCTTACATTGGGGTAGCAAAGCGTGCCGCAAACGTTGGGTTAATTCTTATAAATAAGCATCAGCTGATGGGCGCACTACTGTTACTAAACAACACCCATAACTGTACAAAATCAAGAGCAGTTTGACATATGAGTCCCACAAAGGGAACGTTTGTTCATAAACATCGAGTTATGCAACAGCAAAGGCGACTCGAACAGCGTAGCTGTCGGCAGAATCCGGCGCCGCAAAGAGATGCGGCGAATTAGTTAGAAACCCAATTCGCAAGGCAAAAAGGGGGCCGCGTTACTGAGATATATTTGGCCGAAAAGGGGGCTTACATAGCCTAACGCCCGCAGGCGAATTTAGAATATGACACAGCTGGTGCTACGCCGCCCAAGCGATCGATAACTTCGTGTAACACAAAACTCTCGCACAAAACTTGGCGAATATGGCACCGCCCTGATAAGAAGTGATCTGGCTCACATGATAATTTGGGCAAACACAGCAAAGCCCAGGTGAGGGAAGTGATTAGATTAAAAACGAGCGACGCCACTTCGCGACAACAATTTAAGAAGCGAAGGGTACATTTTTAACGGTGCACATGATTTCACATCAAGTTCGCGCACATGCAATTTTACTGCGACCAAACTGGCGATGCCGCCTTACAGCACGTATGCCAAGAGTTCAGCAATTATTCACATGGTTAGGCGCAAAGCTCGCGCACAAGAAGTTAGTCACATGGAGTACCGCGGCACACAAATACGCCCCCGCGAAGCGAGCGTACAAGCGGAAGCAACACCGCAACAATGGTTATGATTAAATGGTTACAAATACCTTAGTTTTATTGGTGACGGCCCAAGAGATCGGCATACGGTCCAGCTGGCGGGAAACAGGTTGCCTGTGGCAATTAATTCGCCGCTAAAACGGCCGACGGTGTGAATGGTCTGGATGCGCCCAAAATGGCGACAAAGGCTGGCGCTTCAACAAACGCCGCTACGACGGCAAAGCTAGCCCAATCATGTCCTACCTCAACGGGATCCTCGCACAACGAGCTAAAGGGAACACTCCCTTACGTGACGACGTAGAACCGGGCATGGAATTCCATCACACCTACGCCTTGGCGTAATAAGATCGCCGCTAAACGACACACACCTCCCTTGTTCAATGGCCTGAGTTGAACTGCCGAGCAAGAAGCGTTACGACGCCCGAAGTGGCGTGAGCCAAAACGGCGTTACCACGTGACTCTCGACAGGCAATGGCGATGCGCCCAATAAAACAAATACGTTCCGGTGACAAAGAGAGCGCGAGGCCTCGCAGTCGCACCAACAGCGTAATTTCTAGAAGGTTCGGAAATCTTGCGAGCGTTAACACCCGGCTGTCAAAGTACCAACAAAGGGGTGCCCCAGATGACGAGAAATACTGCGCTTGAGGCCAAATATGTGCAAAATCATTATAATGGAATTAGGCGATGAAGCCAAATAAGTAACTAAAAGGGTTTAACATACGGGAACGCTGCCCTAAAGCCTAGGTGGCTAATTAAAATACAAAATGACCTGACAACAGGAAGCGTCAATAACAGAATTGGTGACCTGAGGATTTTTTCTGACGCGCGCTAGTCGGTTTCCAAACGGCGCTGAATTCCGTTTCCCGAACACAAAGGACACGTCCTAATCGTAATGTCGGGTTTCCCGCAGCGAAAACAATGACGTCTCCTCGGCGAGGGACAATCGATAGAACGATGATTAAGTCGATCGCAATTCCAACAACGCGGTGGAGAAGCGGCAACAGGATTACTCAAATTCGCGGAAGAATCTCTAGAAGGAGCGCGACTATCATTAGGTGAGACGGCGATCGTGTGAATCCTAGGATGGGCTCTAGGCCTTTCATACGCGAGGTCAGGCTCTAACATGCGACTAACATTAGTTGGGGGTCCACGAAACCCTTATGCACGTACGTGTATCTTCAACTGCCTTACAAGACTGGAGCAAATTTGGGGTAGTATCGATAGTCTCCAGGGCTAAATGTGTTTGGAAATGAGGTAATAAATTTCGTCGAATCACGTTAAGCCGAGTATACGCCGAAGGCACCGAAGGTAAGCGGCGGAATAAATTTTCCATGACAGCCACGAATACATTAAGCGGTTCGTCAGCACCTTGAGTGCGATTCCGAATCTCATCCCATAAACCGACTCATAATTGCAAGGGAGAAAGGCAGCACGCAATGCTCCAACTAAAGCATCCCAATTATATACTGTATCCCTAATTGAGCGGTACCAAATTAACGCGTGATCGGTAGAGAGTTCTACAGCGGACCGGAAGAGTTGCTTTTTCGAAACGCCACTTGCGATACGTAGTTCCTCTATTCTTTCCAGAAAACTAGTCAGTCCCGAATGACCATCAAAACGAAGGTTCCATTTATTAATCGGTAAGTGATTGTTACAGCGAGACGAGGGATCAAACGCTTGGGTGCTATTTAGTCCCAAATGCGATTGGAATGAACGAGGATTGCTAATGCCTGGCAAACTAAATTGAACTCGTGAAGGAATCTCGACAGGGGCTCCAGATTGACTCTGAGGATGATCGAACGCATCATCGAGACTTTGCTTATCGGCCTGCGAATAATTGTCATCCAAATCTAATAAATTAGCCACGCGTGAAACCAAAGGTGCTATAGTTTCGCTAACCGAAGCTAATTTCTCTTCCAGATCATCCATAGCTGTTAAGCAGCGATTATACAATTCATTCTTCCTAGCACACAGAGGTCCCGTAGGATTCAAACGTTCCAGACGATTCGACACCTGCAACAACCTAGTCGGAAGTCGCTTATAATCGTTGCTATTACTAACAAGATGCCCCAGGGCCGAAATTTCTTCCACTAAAATTTCCAATTTCCGGAAACAAATATCTAGTTCCTCCGCAACATTAAATTCAATTCCCGGAAAAGATGCATTCCCAGATTTCTCCAATCTAATCCGTGCATGCAGTAGCTTACGCTTATCTCCAGAATTACCGTCACAACAGACACCCCGAAGACGCAGTTCGTAATCGAACTCATCTACAAGAAGCCGATCGATATCCATACTAAATGATTACGACAAGAAAAACCCAATAGAAAATCGACAGATTCCAAGTAATAAAAATGCGCGTCACGAGGGCACACGAAGGACGCAACCGTGCAAAACTTTGATAACTAAACAATATCAAAGAATGTCTTACTGATAAATTTAGGAAAAAACTGGGCCTACCAACGCAAGAATTTCGCCAGGCACTTATCAAATAATAATAAAAAAATTAACGCGGTCCGATAACAATAACCTCCAAACCAGAGCACAATTATATAAATCTGTAATACTTAAAATAATGGGTTAGGTTCATGCACAAATCTTAATAACTAATCCAATAAATGTAGCCTAAAATACTGTTAGTACAACACATGCAATACTATCATTAAATATTTAAATCAGCGCAAAACATCCTAACAACTCGAGTGCAAAAGAAAGGGTTCACTAGCTACGGTTATTACATTAAATAGCAAAATTTGGAAATGCCAAATCACACTTAGCAAAAACCAGGCCCGCACGTTCGAGCGCCAACTTCTTCTTGTTAGGCCTTTTTAATAATTTAGATTCTGGGCAATCTTTCAAAGCAGCATAAAAACAAATTAGGTACACTTGGATGCAATTTGCCGGTCGCCGACTACACAAAAAATAGTGAGCAGACAAAATAATAACAAACGCAGGTAATATAATAAGGTTGCAACGACCTTGACTACTAAATGCAAAATATAGTATATTATTATATGAGCGATTATGACAGCCATTATTCACGAAGATGACATTTGCACCACAAGCCGAAGGCACGTGGCGCAAGTCATCTGAGTGAATAATGGCCATAATCGGGAATGTAATACGATATTTTATCTACTCCTATGCAATAGGAGTTTTGTGTTCATATTTCCGAATTATGAAATTTGTGACAGCTGTTAACTTCAAAAGTCATTTAATAATAAGAATGAATTTTGTGATCGGTTACAACCTATTGAATAATGAAAATAGAATTTTCTGATTGGTTGCAATTTGCAAACTATTGAATTATGAAAATAGAATTTTATGATTGGCTGCAAACCGTGAATTATGAATCATAATTCATGGCCATTATACAGTAGGAGTAGATAAAATATTTAAATATACCAAAACACCGTAAAACAACTCTATGCAAACGTTATTTTCTCAGTGAACTGTAACTAGTTTGTTAATCCAACGGACCGTTCTATCCCGGCTCAAGGACCAAAATGAATCGTTCTAATATCAAAATTACAAATTCGAAGGACCTTTTGCTAAATATGCTTACTTTAATTACAAGCCAACCTCACCTTAGATTCTCGGTATTAATTGGGCAGCTAGGCCTAACAGAATTCTCTTCAAAAAGCTTCTTTAACGTCCTGTGACAAATTCACGCACAATACACCCAAAATTGACAAATTTACTTCTGTCACACGAAAACAACAAAACTGGACCACTCGATTATTGTTCAAATATATAAATATTTGTTCTTCGATAAGGTGGCCGTCAAATCATAAACTCATGAAGCAAAAGGTTTGACATACTGAAATACGCGTTGACGGAACACCAACTATGTATTCATAAATCCACCACAGCTAAATAAAACAACGATTTTCTTTATTCGCGTAACTTAGCGATACCTGTTATCAGTTTGTGGGTCAACGACGACGACGTCTTGTCCTATAAGAACTGGACTCAAATTACCAGCCGGACGTTGCACTGCTCCTTTAATTTTGCTAAAGCCCTAATGCTGCTTCTGCCTTCCAGTATCTGCTCTCTGCCGCCGCTCCAAAATGTAGAATTTTACTTACTGCCCATGTGCTGTCCTGGCTTCGTTGTACCAAAAACGCCTCTTGTAGCTCTCCGGAACCCACCGTTGTTTATCCCAGATAACTCCACACATGGAATTCAATGATAAACAACGCTGGGGCAAAGTTGTTTACTTATTCTTCCAAATTTACAAAGTTTACTTCAGAAGCAAGTCCAAAACAGCTTAGCTTGGCTATTTTTTTTTTAACAATCATCTTGTTGCTAACATTTTAACTTAAATACCTACTTGTTCTTGCACAATTTGTCTCGCATTGTTAACTACTTCTTCAGTGCGTATGTTCCAAATAGTATGTATCATTTTTAGGTCGTGGGCCAAAAGGTTTAATTTCAAAATTGTTCCGCCCCATAATTATTCTAATAGTTCTTTCAGATATCTAAAACAGTACAAAGCCGAAAATTAAAGCAACAATTAAGTTTTATGCATAAATACTTGCATCCCAAAAGTCACTATGCCGAGCAAAGATTTCAGTTTCACTGAGGTCGGGCCTGTCGGCTTTATAATGCCTGTAAGCCTTTGTAATTTGTAGTTTTGTGTCACCTTTAATGACTTTTGGCATACTTACTTTAGTACTACAATTTGTTGACAGATAGATATCCATGACGCCGATGTCCATACATATTATGCCTAGTGGCAAACAAAGTATGAAAGGACTGGCAACATTGCATGTTTAACCTCAAAATGTCAAATTAGACACTTTCGTGACCCTCCTGTACATAACAGCTGCTTCTGACAAAGTGTCAGAAAGAGTTTCTAGGGAGTTTTAGTTTTATTAAACATAAAAACAAAATTCCATGTCTACCTACTTGGCAAATAACTATTGAACGGTTTATATACATTGTTATTTTGTAAGTACATACTATGATCGTTAATAACAATTGTTTTTAGAAGTTTTATATTTCGTAACGTTAATCTCACTCTTATTCGTGTACATAACTTAGGTTAAATCACTTGTCACAGGCTCCTAACACATTAACGTTGTCTTTCTGTTGCTAACAGGTTGCTATTTATTCTCTTTTGCATGTTACGTAATTCGTATGTACTGTTTTAATACATCAACTTCCTTACTATTAGTTAGAATTTTAATCTGCATACAAACTTTATTGCACATTATATCTGTGGAGCTTAGTCACCCATTTGCACTAATGCAACCGCATTAGCATGTTTTACGTTACTTAAATATTCAATCATTTATCAATTATCATAGCTGCATTTGCCATATGCATTGTAAAATGAATCTATTTGCTCGAAACCCATGCCAGTATGATTCCTGAACACAATTGCTAACCTTGGTTTAATTAAATTATAACTATTCATCAATCATGGTTTATAGATCTACCAATGTTTAATTCTTACTATTACTACACTATAGCTATTAATAAATTACAATTCTGTTCTTACTTGCTTTTTAATTAACATTTATTTTGTAATACTGAATTGCTGTAGGTATCATACCATCTCAATATATGTATTATTTTGGAATGGTATGTCTAATTAGTGTTATAATATGTTATTAATTTTTTTTAAAAATAAAGTTACCACGCAAATATTTTTCGTATTCGTGTTATCAAATCTTAGGTTGATTAAAAGTTACTTGTAAATTGATAGATAAAAATAAATAGTTGTATGCCCTTTATAATATTTTATTTATCTGCAATTAATCAAATACGCTAGCTCAAAACGATAAAGCAAAGACTTGTCTCGGTTGGGTCCACCCTGAATGCATAATTCATTAAAATTTTTAAATACGGATCTGTCTCCGCATACGCTTAACTGCGCATAATCGAAACTGAAAATTGGGTCAAATATAAGCCAAGATGGACGCCGTTTGCAAGATCGCGTCAAATTGAATAAACAACACAAGTGAAATCGATCACAGTTCTATTGGTAACTATTTAAATTAGTTGGTTTTCGAGGCATTAATCCTCATTGGTTTCCAGCATTTGTTTATGGGGCCCGCTTCTATCTCCCAATTGTTTATTTTGGCGTCGATCTGAATCTCACCAACGGATAACCTCAAATAATGGAGTTTGGGCTTTATGGCATACTGGAATCACTCGTACGGCGATGGAACTGGCCTGGATTGCCTTGGGTATTGCTCTTCTTATGCATGCATGAATTTCCCAACGCTCACGCTAATTAGTTTTAGAATAAACCGTACCTGCACTAGTCGTTCTCAAATCGGAGGGATCGTAGCTACTCTGACCTTGTTGCGAGGCTGCTATGGGTTGGATCGTGTTGTTTAGGCACGGGCACGTAACCCCCGGGCTACTGAATGGCACTGATGTCTTCCGCAATGGGATGGCTGGACTGGTAGACCTCCTCGTTGCTGTCGGAACTAAGGCTGCTTCGGATCGAGGTTATGTTACACAGTATCGGAGACCTCAACAATTTTTGGTGGCGGATTTTGATAAAAATAATACCACATGGACACAAAAAATTTACTCAATACACTGGTAAAGTTTCAGATTTGTATCTTTATTTTTAATATCAGAAATTTTATTTTTAATACAGAGCACAATTTCACAACGTCAAGCCATTAATTTATTCATTTATCTTTCTCAATCATTTTGTTATAAACAAAAGCTAGTTAGTTTCAAATTAATTACGGATGTTAACATGGTTCAAAATACTGACTTTTAACAATAAATTCTACTTAAAACTAGGGTTTTGTACACTAATATTACTTCTAAAATAATTGTTTACATTTATACTAATTTTGCGTGTCTAGTTGTCACTGCGCGGCTTTTTAATTTGCGTTTAAATATTCACATGTCACTGCACTGATTGTAGTATTTAATTCGCGCATTTCCTGCACTGGCTTCCTTTGAATTCTCTGTTTGATTTTCGTTCATATGCTGTCTTCTTTTCTGCACTTCTATAACCCTTCCTTTTTGATTTTTACGGTTTCCTTCAAATGCTTTAATGCCTTCATTCTTATCTGCTCGTTGCATGTTCATAAGCTTATCTCTCCTTCAATTACCTTTCTTATAAAACCCTGACTGGATTTCGCTATTAAACTGTACCTGAATTCCACGCTTCATTCCCTTGCGTTTGCGATCCATCTTGTAATTATTAAATTTCATTCGGCTTGGCATTTACTTTAGCACCAACCTAATCAATTAACTGAAATTATATTCAACTTAGATGCCTGTGCGAATTAAGCTTTGCTTACTGCGTTCATTAATTAATTATTCTGCAATTACTGGCATCTCATTACAAACGTATTCATTCTGGCAAATTCATATTTTAGCTTTGCAGTTAAATAAAATATCTCACTCTGAGCTTTCATGAAATGTCAATTAATTTGTCAATGCTAACAGAGTTGATTGGTAGGGCTTAAAACCATAGCAGTATATGTAAGTTTAGTTACCTTAACAGTCGCTAGTACTTGGTGTGTTTATGGAAGTAATTTGCTCTCGAAGCAAAAAGAGAACACTTGGTTTGAGATTGCGCGTGCGGGACGAGATGGAGTCGCCTAAAAAATTCACGATACGTGAAACAGGTGGAAGTGTAACAAAATAGCTCTATTGGCACCGCCGATACCCTCTGTAAATTGATAATTATTGCAAGGGAGCCCTTTGTATAAATCCGGCGTTTGACCGTAAGCTAAAACGTAGTTCGGTGATAATTGGGTACAACTTCTCGCACAACGCACTTAACCACCAGTGAAACATTTTGTGATGAATTTCGATAAATCAACAAGCCCAAAATGATCGTCAAGTAAATGGATTCACAAGTGGCGCTATGAATTAAAGTTAACCTAACAACATATGGGAGTCGTTACTCATTTTTATATTTTAAGCAGTTGTAAGGGCATTGTTGCTAAACCGCAAAAATACATCAATCCCATTAAATTTTAAAAGGTAACTTTTCAAAGGGATTTTCTGATATTAAATTTTAAAAGTAATGAAATTTGCAAGTTCAACGTGTAATCATTTATGGTAAATACTTAATTCAATAAACTCGATTGAGGAGCATACCACATTCTTTTATGCCATTAACGTCTATTACATAATCGCCATATCAAAGTATTATGCGTCGCCACTGGCTGAAATGACTTATGAATATCTGCAATTATTGATACCCATTCACATCCGTTCATTAAACTAATGGGAGCAATTTCCGGCGCTCTTAGTTTTAAAAAAATGTGAATAATTGTTGTTTAGATCATATTACTTGGGGCAGTATCATGTTATAAACAAGCAACTTTAGCTTCAGACGACTGATTTCCATTTATAAATGTGCCATATGAATAGGTGCAACTGTCATACGAAGTTACTTTCTCTAAGACCTAAAAATGACGGTGTAAAGTCAAGTAACACTTTGTAAGTCTTAATTTAGTTTTGGAAACGTTGCGGTTATCTATTTTCATTGTTATTTTACTATCAATACTAACATAAGAATGGACACAGTCTTGGTCGTTTTCCGAACTATCTGTAATGTGTAGCCTTAAAACATTTTACAACATCTATTTAGTAATGCATACGTACGCCCATAAACAAAGGATCACTAATAGGGCATTGCGGATGTTTAATAGTCTATAAACATGTTGTTACTGTTACGTAAAATGTGGAGTCCTGCGTTCCATGAGAGCTTATTGAAAATTTTCCGTTTAAGATTCGCCATTAAATTTTACAATATAACGAAGTATCCGTTGATAAGGAGCAACATATACAATCAATCAATGTGCTGCAGGATATCTAAATCTAGCACCTTTAAGTTATTTAGCATGGGATAACCTGAAAATAATTGTACACTTGGTTTCATTTAAATCGACAACACCTAATTTTTGGATGTGTAAACTTGTATTTATAGTTACGTAGTTACTCGAAGGGCCAACTAATAATAACTAGATAATATTAAGTAAAGCCTTACTTATGCTAGAAATAAAAATTAAACAAGCGGTTACTTGACTTTTTAGGTGTAGTAGATTTCAATGAAACCACATATTTAGATCACCTAACACAAAACAAGATCTGCATGCGATATTTATAACTCATCTAGTAATTAGCTTCCTTCTTTTTGCCGCATTTTTAATATTTAAATTACTAGCTAATGTTACAGTATTAAATCCAGATTAAGATTAATTTTAAAATTTTCAGAATTCAAATCACTATTTAAAAGTATAAAATCAGCATTATGCATTTGATTCTCTAAAAATAAAAATGTTTGAGCTGTTTTGGTTGGGTGTCGAAAATATTAAGTTATTTGTCTAATTGGAAACTTTAATAACTCGTATCAAATAACTTAAAAGTAAAATAAAGCTTTACAACCAAAATTTTTTTAAAATTATAGTGATTTTGCCCGACATTAAGTTTAATTTTGTTATGGTTGTTAAAAATGGAAATGATACAATTATTTTCCTCCAATACACCAGGTGAGTCATTAATTGTTGGTTTTCGTATCACTTAGCGGTTAGCCTGTCTTGATCGTAGATATGACGAAATTCCCACTTTCTTGCCTGTTCAGAAACGAGTCGACGCTGACTTGCAATAAACTAGTTAGGCAAACAGACGCTTACTTATTCCAGTGTTTTTTACACGCCACTAGCATGAACTTCCCTCTTGGCCACATAAATCGACGTCGGTTACGTAGTTTCTCAGTTCTACGAACTTTTGAGAATAAACGTCTTCGGGTGAACCGGCCAGCATACCCTTGCGAAGTATTAATTAAAATCCCAATCGCAATAACTACGGCGATTAGATAACAATTCCCATACGAGCTGATGGAGATGCACCCCTTAATTAAAATTGGGCGAGCAAATATTTACGCAGCGATGTTACCGGATTTCCCAAACAAATTTGATGAAAACTAGTCTACCCTCCAGCTCGCGGACTTAATTAGCCCTAATTGTAATCCTGGAATATGAGGACCCAAATTTTACTGCCTAGTTAATTAAGCGCCAAGTCTAGCATTTTGTGATAAAGTTCTTACATTTAAATTTAGATGGAGTTGTTGACGCGTGTCTATAAATTTCGCGTAGCTGCTTGACTGTGTCAAAACTCGTTAACTTCTGCAATTTTGACTTAACTTTCTTGTTTCCTGGTTTACCAACAGCCAACGATATTGTATTTTTGAGCTACGACAAGTGCACTTGTGTTTCTACTAACGGGTGTGCTATCAATATTGCACGACATTTGAAAGATTACTTTGTGTGTAGCTGTGATTTTAAAAGACAGTGAAACCAGGAAGAACACAAGAAAAAATAAAGGAAGAAGTGTAAACTTACGGTTAAATGTAGGTATTAACAAATAACATCAAAACAGTGGAAATAGAATATATAGTAAACAGAGAAGAACTAGCTAGAGAAAATATATATACAGATAAACATATGCTTTCCATTTAGCTATATCCAATGTAACTTAGTGTTTTAGGTTGTACAACAAGATTAATGTAGAGGTGCATGTTCTGGTGACATAAGCATATATCTGTACTTTATTGATTAACTTTAGCCTTACGTACTCTACCTCACCTTATAGTTGCCCTAAACGGTACTTATTTGCTAGACGAATTTAAACAGGATATAAATAATGGTATCAGCCTCGGTTATCCTAAAGTGGCAATTTTGCTTAGGATCAGAATTTATCACAGCATTTTCTCCTTAATGTGTGTGGTGTCTCTTGGTTTTGTTGACCTTCTGAAAGGTATTTTCCGATTAACTAGCTTGGATAAGTTACATATTCACCTGTTTGGTTTATGAATTAGAAATGTTGATTTTTGACGTTGCTGGTTTAGGAGGTGGCTCTTGTCTCATAAAAGTGACTCAAGTAACACTACTGGACAGTTTGTGCCTAAAAATACAGTATTTGGCTTGTCTACGTCAATCTACACGTAATATCTTGAATCTTAGCTAACTCTACTTCATGAAGTTGTGCTATTTGTTGTCATGAGGAGCGTGGGCACGGTAGTTGAGAGACGTCCACTCGACCAGTCGGTTTTTGGTTTTGGTTGCCATGTGAACCGGGGACTAACTAAACGCAAATAATTTTTGCATTCTTCAAGTACATATTTCCTGTCTTTAGAAAGGTATTGCATACAAAATAATTTTATGTTGCTTGGCGTTCTCATTTAGCCTTTCTTTTATTATATTAGCTGTAATACAACTGTTTTCCGATAGTAAAAATCTCATTTCAGCACTTTGAATTTGAGATTTGTTTTTGATCAATTTGTTTCCATAATTTAATCATAGAGCCAGTCATAATTTTATAAAACTGTGCACGTACTTCTCTGTATTTGTTTTATTTTACACATTTTCTTATTAGTATACGCTAATTGAAGTAAGTTAAGCTTATTCTTTATATTACTGTTATTTTGGCCAGTGACGTCAGATTGTAAATATTTATGTAATCATCAGTTATGATTCTGGACATTACTTCTTTTTTTATGAAACTCGTGATTTTGGTTTTTCTCCTTGAAATGTTGGGAGTTGAATTATTGAAAATATTATGTTTAGTTTGTGTACCGCCTCTTGTTGTTCATTATATTGCCTTAATAATATCCCTTAATAATTTATGTTAGCTCTCATCAGTTCAAGAACGGCCCCTCTGAATCCGTTTTGTTTCTCTAGTAATAGTGTTTCCGTATTCGATTTCGTAGTAATCTCTTTTACTCTATTTGAATCCCGGCTTTACTCTTGCTTTATCCAATTCTTTTTTGTTATAGTGCTATTTGTAATTCTTGATGTTACAATTCGTAGCTAGTATAATTTGTTGCGGTTGTGTTTCTTCCATTTTTCTCTTGCAATTACTTGTAGTCATGCACAATACTCCCTAACTTTAAAAGCTGCCCATTAATTTCTTTTTCTATGCTGTCAACTTACTCCAGCTTCTCTTTTGCTTATAATTTATTGTTGGATCTTATTGTTTGTTTCTATAATAAGATTCTATAGGCTTGCTGTTTTTCTTTGGTATACGTAGCTGTTGCGTAGCTCCAAACTTTTACTATGTTTTATTCGTATTTCAAGCTTCGTTATACTGTAGCTGGTTTTATTTCTCCCATTTTCTGATACTTTGCGATCTATTTCTACGGATGTATTTATTTGCTCTATGTATCTTATTAAAAGGTTGTGATAATGTTACGGATAAAAAGCATTGCGCTTTTACGGCCCATTAATTTTACCGTCCGTTTTATGTATTTGGCTACCCTTGTCTGAACGCTCGGCGTTTTACAATTAACGAGGTCGCCGAACTCGTTTTAAACGGCTTTCAGTCGCACGAGATGGATTATCGATCCATTTTCATGAGTAACTAGACCATGTATCATTCAAATGTCACCGCTCACTTACGGCGATGTTTTTGCTCCTCGTTCTCTTTTGCAAGCATATCCGACTTGATTGCACGTGTTTACGTAAATTAACCTTTGCCTTAGTTTAGGACTAATTTATAGTGACATACGAGGACAAGAATAGTTTCCTAGCTCACTAGCGCTATCGCAGATTTGTATGGTTGATTTATCGAAGGTACTTAGGTCTTATTATTTTTAAAGAAATTTTAACCGTAACTGCTTTACTTATTTATAAAGCTGCAGTATTTTATATCAATAATAAAAGCAAATTTGTTATCAATAATAGTTTACACCGGTACCCTACCAGTAAGTGTAATAACATACATGTGGGGGTTTACAAAACGACAAGCTATGCAAAATCTCCTGTGCACACCTGTACTACAATAATTAATAACTTGCCATCTGACATTAAAAATTGTAGTCCGAGAAAATTTAAGGGCAGACTAAAGAAATTCTTAGTTTCTAAAAGCTATTATTCTTTAAAAGAATTTTTTCAGAAAGAATGTTAAGGTGTGCTTGGTTTTGCAAAATTTGCGCTTGAAGTGGTGTGCGTATAATCCACAGCTATATTTATATATACAGTGTGTTTCACTTTACATGGAAGCACCCCTGTATTTTATTTGTTTTTGTATGCATCGATTTGAATTTTTTACCAGTTGTACAACTTACCAAGAGGCATCTATTCATGTCCTTGAGCGCAAATGACGTTATTAGCCTGGCCTACTACGATGAAGAACATGAGTCGTATTGTCAATATTTTGCATCGCGTTAGAGTTACAGCAAAAAGTTATTAAGAAAAGTTGTTTAAAATCAAAAGAATACCCCAGATACCGTTTCGTTTAATAATTCGAATTTTTAATTTTTATCCGTAAATTTGTCAAAGTCCCAAATTTCAACTTTTAATTTGGTATCAACTGGTGCCATGGAGAAACAGCATTTTTATTATTGTTGCAAACGTCATTAGCTATTACTAATGGCTGAATTACGTTTAACTGTAGCTGAGAACGTAGAACTAATTAGAATTACTGGTGAAAATGCAAGATCCAATAAAGAAGTAGCTAGAATATTTAATGGAAGGCATCCAGGGCGTGCACCTATTTAACCTGGAACTATTTAAAAAATTAATCAACTTTTTAATTTGTGTCAGGATAAATAGGTGCACGCCCTGGATGCCTTCCATTGAATATTCTAGCTACTTCTCTATTGGATCTTGCATTTTCACCAGTAATTCTAATTACTTCTACTTTCTCAGCTACAACGTAATTCAGCCATTATTAAAAGCTAATGACGTTTTCAACAGTAATAAAAATGTTGTTTCTCCAGGGCACCATTTGATACCAAAATTAAAAGTTGAAAATTGGGACTTCGACAAATTTATGGATAAAAATTAAAAATTCGAATTATTAAACGAAAATCGGTATCTGGGGTACTCTTTTGATTCTAAACAACTTTTCTTAATAACTTTTTGCTGTAACTCTAACGCGATGCAAAATATTGACAATACGACCCATGTTCTTTATCGTAGTAGGCCAGGCTAATAACGTCATTTGCGCTCAAGGACATGAATAGATGCCTCTTGGTGAGTTGTACAACTGGTAAAAAATTCAAATCGATTCATACAAAAACAAAGAAAATACAGGGGTGCTTCCATGTAAAGTGAAACACACTGTATATTCTCCTAACTCTTATTGTACTGTATTATATAGTATTTTATTGTGCTTTTAGTATGTTATAATAGCAAGTGCCTATATGTATAGATTATACGTGATTCTATAATAGTGATGTGATATTATGAATTTTTATAAATTAAATTACGACGACTCCATTCATGTGTAATTACTGTACATGACAAAAGGACAAAATAAATATTATTATTGTTATTATTATTATTATATAATTACGTATCGCATTTGATTGCGGATTTTTCTGGCGTTGTGATTTAAATCTTGGAGCTGTAAGCTTAAGGTAAGTAAGTAAGTAAGTAAGTAAGTAGTAAGTAAGTTTATTAGCATAAATATAAAAATTATAATTTACTACATATGAGAAAAAACTACTGCCACATAAGCAACAAAATTCTTGTGCGTGGCACGACCCTGCTAATAATAAAAATACAAAATACAAAATAATGCAATAACAATAATAATGTAAAATTAAGAAAAAGAGCAGTCAGATTGCGGTAGAGAGACGATTTTTACTCAAACAAGTTAAAAGGATTAGGTTTTGCCTCATGTATCCATTTATTCGTTTTTTTTGGTAAATAAGTACAAGCTATTGATGGATTTTAATGTAGAAGGCATTTGATTAAAAATTATTACCCCTGTATATGTAATGTGGCGTTGTATAATTTTTTAACACACTTAGGAATGAAGACATTACTTCTTGTTACAGTGCTTCTAGTTGAATAATTATGTTCACTGATAGTTAGTTCATTTGGATTTTTATACAAATAAACAGCTGTTCTTAAAGTATACAGTTGACGTACATTTAAAAAGTTACTAATGTTGTATAGCGACACTGTGGAGTATAAATAATCTTTTTTGTAAATAATTTTCAAGACATAGTTTTGCAAAACTTCGAACGGTTTCAGCGTTACGTCATACACACCACCCCAACCAGTTATACAATACTGTAATTGTGACTCTACTAAGGCGCTATAGCACATTTTGGTAATTTGCAGTGGAAATATGGAGCTTAGTGTTTTAAATTTGTGTAGTGTTTTCCTGATTTTGTTACACAGGCTGTTTATGTGCACTTTTTCTCTTCCGCTGTCTGTTTTAATTAGACACTCGTTTCACTGTTTTGTTGATTTCAGAGCCGACTTGGAGTCGTTATGGTAGCCGAATGTGTTATTATTGCTAAATTTTCCATTTGTTGCTAAGTCCTTGTCCTGGCCCCGCTTTGCTTTTTCGGTTAGCAATTGTTGCTGAAAATCGTAGCAGTGTTCCTCCTTGCTTCTGCTGACCTTTCCTGGTAGCTATTTATTGCTATTTGTTTTCCGGTGCCGTTTCCCATCATTGTTGGATGTATTAAAACACTGTCTTATGTTGTGAAGGTAAAACCGAATCTGTACATTAAGCGCTCCAAAAGATTGGAATGACCGACTAGTGTTGTATCACCTCCGAGTTTGTCAGTAATTACTGGCGCATTTATGGAACATTTTAAATATTACCCTACCAAGTGGCATACTATTTTTGTCGCTCTTCTGCTATGCTAGACCTGCGGCATCATCGTAAATTTGTAATTACCTGCTAATTTAATCTGCCCAGAGATCTGTAATATTTTTAAGTAATGAACTTTGCTGTGTGCTAGCTAAACTCCTAGAATAGTGGCAACATTAAAGTTGTCTGTATTTGTGGCTTTCGCCTGTAGCATGCGTCGCCTTTGTGATTTATATGAGTGCTAAAATGAACTGATGTGACATTTTTTATCATATTTATTATCGTTAATTAATATAACCTTATTCATGTTTAGTATGGTTTTGTGTGAACACCCAGTGCTAATTATAGAAAAGAACCCCACGCCATCTTCACTATAGCTGATCGGCCCTCCGAAATCTTCATGTAACTTCAACGTTTATTTGGTACGATTTGAAGCTAGTTACAGTAATTACGTTTGTTTTATCTGGGACTTGGGTTGAAAATTTGTTTGCCGTGTTTGTAGTAAAATACAGGTTGTTATGGAAGTTTACGTAATAAATTTAACCACGTAGAGATGTCATAAAACTGAACAACTTTTTTATTTTCCATTTTTTCGGAATCACCTCCAAAACTGGGTAAAATTCAAAATAGCTTTACTCTAAAAATGTGTTGTTTATAGAATTGTATTTTAATTTAATGGCACAAAACACAAAAACATACTGTAACGAACGCAAGAACGGCCTTGAAAGCAGATGTGCGCGGGTGAATCAGAGGCTGCCGGCAGAAGCAGGTGTGCAGATGTGTCACAGCGTTCCAGACTTTCGGATAAATCTGGAGCCAGGTGCAGTGCATGACTCACGCGCGCCCGAGGTCAGATGGGTCATGCTTTCATCTGGAATTTCCAGTGAATGCCGAGAAGTTTGTGGAACCTCTCCAGTGAAAGATAAATACTCGCGCAGCGGGGATGCGAGTTCAGTTCTGAAATAATTCTTCGACAGAGCAGTTCGAATTCAGCATCAGAGCGGCGAGCTCCCAGATAAATAAAACGCGTGAACATAAATAATAGAAATAAATAAATATATAATCGTTAGTGTTTAAGAGTGATATAAATAAATAAATGTATCGATAATTCGTTAGTGCCTGTATTAATTTGTAATCTGCTTGATAATTCTCGTGTGCTTGTAAATAACAATAATCGTAATAATTCATTGTTGTAAATAAATGTTTGAACCCATGTTTGTCGTATAATTTTAAATAGCCCGAACGTTAACAACGTAACAATACTTTTGAAATGCAAAAATTGCACAAGTACTGATATAGTTATTTACCTAACAAGTTCAGGAAGTTAATTTTCCCGAATGAGCACTTTGTTTGCAGCACGACCGAAGGGAGTGCTGCATGTAGTGCAAATTCGGGAAAATTCTTCCCGAAAGAGGTAGGTACAATGTTTTTTGTAACGAATAACTCAAAATATTTGAAAAAGTTAAAAAAATATTATTTAGTGTTTTACAACTTTACTGAGTTGGCAGCACAAATTACTAAATTTTTATACGTATCCTAGCACCTGTTAGCTTTTTTGACGTTTACAGCGCCCCTGGAACACACAATTGCCATAGTTTTTGTGGGAAAGTAAAAAACACCCCGGTGCGGGAAAAGTCATTTTCGGCGCATCGGGAATGACCGGGAAATATGAATTTTGAAATCATGAGTGCAAAAAAACTTTTAGTTGGCATCTGGTTACTAACGTACCTTATCAATTAAGGTAGATAAGTTATTGACCTTATGCTTTTCTGTTCAAGAACTTTGCAGTTTTAGCATACTTGTGTCGTTCACCTTTAACATACATTTGCTTACCAAGTGGCTCGTCAAATTTAGGGGAGATAAATATTTGGAAAAATATACGATTAAAAGAAAAACGATAAATGCAAAAGTTGTTCATTTTGGTGAGCTTACTGGTTAAAATTATTACGTGAAGTTTTATAACACCCTGTATACTCGAATGTCTGGAAATGTTATGTTATGTTTGGATTGCGCCTCTACAGTTTCGCAATTCTGTCTATGTTTTGTGATATCTATAGTACAGGATTTGAATTTTGTATGTTCCTCGGCTGTTTGGATTTTGTTTATCGGTACGGGTAGCGACATGAACTTGGCGTTTGTTCCCGGCGTCCTTTTCAGTTTGGTGCTGTGATGGCGAACAGTTTTAGCGTCTTTTGAATTGTCTAGTGGTTTTGCGGGCATGCAGTTTATGTTTGGTGGAAATTGCCTACGCTGATAGTAGCGGCTTTTGTAACACTGGCGATTTTCTGAGAAATTTCTTCTCACCCCAATTCTGGCAGATTAGAACGCTTTGCTGACCCATTTCTACACGTAGCCCAAATTGATCTGGGGTAAGGTGATTGAAGCTTTTCGTTCCGTGACTTAAGACATTCGTGATTCTATTTTAGTCCTTTCTGTTTCGTTATAGCCGCAGATTCGGAGGTCCCCTTAATCGCTATTCTCGCATCCATGGCGTCAATATTGATTGTATGGGCTTTGAAAAGCACCTGCCATTTCCGACCTTCGTATGGGCTGTTTGAGGTTTTACCTTACACGATTCTATGCCAGCTACGCGACCTTCCAGTATTTAGAAAGGAGACTCTTGCTGTTATGTATAGTTCGCTTCACGAACTAAGTACCTGAAGGCACTCGGTGTTTTTCTTTCACGGAGCCTGCGTTAACCTTCATTACACCTTTTTAAACTGTTGTAGTGTATAATATGATTTATATTTGTACTTATAATCTGTGTTTTAAGCTAATTTTCTCGCAAGCCGAGTTTGTGTTAGAAGGTGCACAAATCAATTTTGGCCTAGATTTATTACCCTACGATAACCTTTGTTTAGCAAATAATCACCTGTACTTTGTACGATATGATACTGAATTCGTGATTATTATACTGTGATACTACTCGTAGCATTGTGGTTTTGTTATTCTTACTGCTACCTGTGTTTGTCTTGAAATTTTCTTTCAGAATAATTATGCTGCTGGAGTTTACGAATTTTTTATGATTTCTGGATACACTTGTCATTAATTAAAAATCCGTTGGTGCTTATTTTGGCTTTTAAATTTAACCATAATTACTTAAAGAACTGCACGCCGTCTCGCTGAATTAGACCTGCCGGAAAATGTATCCACATAGTCATTAATTTCATATTTTTGAGAGATTTAGCCGACGAATCAATTCATGTCACTAGGTATTTAGAAAATTATTGGCGTTGCGTTCATCCGGAGGTTTGAAAAGCCAACTTCTAGAGCTCTAATCTTATCACATATCTTTCTCTTGACATAATATATGCTATGTTCTAAAACGATTTCAGTTATTATATCGGTTTAGTTAAGACATCTGAAACTTTCGAATATAAATATCTTCTAACATGTTTTACATTTATTAAATTTTCTACACGATTTTCATAAAAATGCGTAGTTGTGCCCCACCTGGATCTTTTCATTTGGGGTTGAATCACTTCGTGGGAGGCTTGGGATTCTAAGCCCCCATTAAGTGCTCGTGGTTGTGCGAGGAGTTTTAATAGTACTGTGTTGCTAGTTATTCAAATAGTATAATGTACAAGTATATACAATGTGAGATAAAACTAAATAGACTATTTGCTATGTTATGTGGAAGAACTAATATAACAGATACACGGCGCACCTTTTCAAGGTTCGAAATAAGCTACCCTTTGCCCCCATAAATTTTTACGGTTTCCGTGTACGACCTACTTTATAAAGCGGTGACATGCGTGACAGTAAATTTCAGATCATCCTGTCGTACTCCAAAATCGTAAATAACGTCTAAATATGAAATTACAAATTCCGACGGTGAAATCCCTCCCGTTGCGAGCAAAATAGCAATATCCGTCACCGTAAATAATTTCGGGGCAGCTCATGTAGTATGCACTGCATGCATATGCATGCACAGCCTGCTCGGATCGCGATCAACTTGATGGCGGTGATGTTTCCGAAGCGTCCACTTTTTAGAGCGTTTGCTACAGAACATTAATTTCGAATTAACATAGAGTGCGGAGTTTTTCTCGCCATGGCTCGTGGATAAGTAGTGTGGGACGTGTTTGTACCGCAGTCTCGGGATATATCCAGGTTTTTATTTAAATTAACCGTTTACTTGTTCGTAAAAGGCGATGTACCAAGTTTTAGCTGTATAAGTTTATTGGTGTATAAAGCTAATGGTTCTTATCGAAACGATCTTTATCTTAATTTTCACTTTCTTAGAATTTAGTATGTGAACGTATTGTGATTGTGTAAAAATAAGTTTACAGTTAAGAAGTTTTGCCCTCTAGAAATTATTAAACGATAAACCATATACGATAATGAATCTAAAAAGTTAATGAAATAACAACTTATACATTTATACAGTTAAAAAGGTACTTTACACGGAACTTTCCTCGCAAGTGAATGTTTTGAAAATATTTAAAAAAATGTTCAGTCTGTATCGGTTGGGTCGTCACCGGGGTGACGTCAATACAGGCAGGTTTTACGTACTTGTGCTGTCGGTTAAAGCATATAGATACTTAATGTTTATAACGTTATAAATAATAAATATCTTTATTAGCTTTTTCTATCATGTTATAACAAAATGCTGCTCTTCTTTCCATATCACGTGGTAAAAGTTCTTGGTGACATTGATAGTGGTAAGAAAGAAATTTATGTTTCTTTAAAATTTTGTGTGCAGTAGTGAAGTGAATGTCACAATTTTCAGCAATTTGTCTTAAACTGATATTAGGATTTTCCATCACTGCAGCTAAGACGTTAAACTCAGTTTCGTTTTCATGCCTTATATTATTTTGCCGTCCATTTAAAACACATTTGCAATTTTCAATTACTGTACCTGTCCTTTCAAATTTTGTGATAATTCTTTGAACCGTTGTATGGGAAGGAAATGGTCTATTTGAAAACGTGGCGGCAAACATGGCACTTATTTCACGTGAACTGCTTCCTGCATACCACCACTTCACAATTTGCACTTTTTCATCAACAGATAACATTTTTACATGTAAAATAACAAAAACGTGAACTAAGAAGTCTTTAAAGATCAATTTGACAGATGCAAACAAATAAACAGCAAACTAATTTGTTTCATAATATTCAATAAGGCACCACTGATTTTTCTGAAAATGGTAATTCTAATTTCTTAAATTTTTTCGGTTTTCCGAAATGTAAAATGACAAGTAATGGCATGAATAGATGCAGAATTTTTTTCTCTACAAAAAACTTCTTTACAAGTTTGCTCTAAAATAATTAGGGAATCTAATATTTCCATATAAAGAAATTACCATTGAAATACCTGTGGTGCATAAAGCATTTCTACACCCTGTATATTGCTGTTTACATTACAGGTGCGACTGCAAATGATTACGAAGTATTATACGATTGCTTAGGTCAATTACCATTTGTTTTTTCGAAGTATTGGATAATATTGGGAGATTTTAACTGCAGTGATTTTTATAAATATCACCTGCTTAAGATAAATATAAATTTAACTAGGCCTTCAATTGGATTAATAAATCTAATGTCATTCTTGGATTTCAATCAGGCAAACAACATAACTAATGCAAACGGTCGAATACTCGATATTATATTAACAAATGTACCCATCACAGTCAGTAAAGAAATTCACAGTTTGGTACCTGAAGACTCGCATCATCCCTCTCTATCATGTGAAATAGATAAGCTTCAGCCGAGGATTAAAAACTGTAGCATTAACAAAAACAACTATTTTTATAATTTTAAAAAGGCAGACTTTAATTTACTTTATTCTCTTATGAGAGATTGTAATTGGTATGTCCTCGATAATGTTCTTCTCGTAAATGCAAAAATTGACAAATTTTATTAAATTATATATTCTATATTGGATCAATGTGTGCCTAAAACTTTAATGAAAAAATATAAATACCCACTCTGGTTTAATACAGACATTATAAACAAAATTAAATTAAAATATAAATACAGAAAACTATTTAAACATACTGGACTACCTATTTATCTTACTAAATTCAGGCAACTTAGAACCGAAACTAAAAACCGCATGGCCAAGGCTTACAGCGATTACATTCAGTCTATAGGAAATAATATTATTTCTGAACCTAAAGTTTTTTGGTCTTTTATGAATTGCAAGCTCAAGTCCTCAGGTATCCCAACGCCAATGTCCGATATGCGCGGTTCTTTGGTGACAGATGGTGCAGGCATTGCGCAAGCTTTTGCCGATTATTTTGGTAATATATATGTTATGGTTAAAGTGTTTACTTGGCTAGTTTATAGAATAGCTGGATAGTATACAAACTATCCAAATGTCTGGCTATTTTGATGGAAAATCATATTTCTACTAAAATAGATATGAACATTGACTGGTTTGTATACTATCCAGCTAGTTTACAAACTATAAAAGATTTATCGCCAAAGTACAAACCACAAGAAAAGTGTACAAATTAACCGTTGTTTTTGGCTACTTTACAAACTATCCACAGTATTTAGATAAAGTGTGAACTTAATATTAGTAGTAATACATAATAACCAACTCGTTGGTTAGTATGTAAACTAGCCAATTCCATTTGGCTAATTTATTAGAAAAGTGAGGTTATGTTTACGGCAAGTGCTGTGTGCTGTTATTGTTTACTGTCGTGTCTTGTGAAATTTATTTAAGGATAAGTATCTCGTTATTAAAAATGAATCAACAGCAACAATTTGAAAAACTGCTTTTGGAAGTTTACGAGTGAATTCAAAATTAATGAATGACAGTGATTATAGTGAACTTTTGCAACGTATAAGGAGAATACGCGAAACTGTCACACAAATAGTACCTGTATGTCACTTTTGTTTTTTTTTACTTATTTTTAAGTAGTAATAGCATTGTTATGTTGTATCTTTTTTTTTTTCCTGTAGGAAGGAGGGGAAAATCTTCAAAAGACGCCCGGAAAAAACGGAGTTTATCCGGGTGTGTCGGATTCGGCTGGGAAGGGGGCCCAACCGCCTACCGACTAAAAACCCCCCCTTCTTGTCGCTCGCCGCACCGGGATCCCGGTTGGTATTGCTTCAGCGCGGTTTGCCCCTACTAATTATGGTTGTCCTGCTTGCCTCCTTCTCTCCTCTTCTTCCTTACAGCTCATGACTTTTGCTACTTCGGTCTCTATAACTTTCCATTTGTCTTCACTCTCTAACATGTGGCTAACGATGTTTCCTGGGGTAAGCCGCTCCCCGATTACTTCCGTCATTCTTGCTCTTTCTTCACCCCATTTCTCACACTCGAAAATAGTGTGCTGAGCTGAGTCTTCTTCGCCGCAGTATGTGCAGGCACTGTTGTCCCGTAGGTGCATTCGGTGCAGGTATGCGTTAAAGCAACCGTGTCCCGTCAGGAATTGGGTCAGATGGTATCCCACCTCGCCATGTTCCCTCTTGACCCATGGAGTTACTTCCCTAATAAGGATTTTTGTCCACCCTGCAGTCTCGGTATTTCGCCGCCATTCGTCTTCCCATATGCGCAGACTCTCCTCTCTTGCTTCTTTCTTTGCCGCCCTTTTATTTGCTCCAACTGCGTACGAGCGTTCTCGTGCCAGCAGGTGAATGGGAACCGTTGATGCCACAACTTGAGCCGCCTTAGTAGATACGGTCCTGTATGCGCTGGCTATTCTGATAGCCGCCCGTCTTTGTACTCTCTCCAGTTGCTTTCTATGATTAATGGAGGACAGGCACTCATTCCATACTGGAGCCCCCTATAGTAATATGGAGTTTGCTACCGAATACAGCACCTTCCTCCTATTGGGCCTTGGCCCACCAAGGTTGGGCATCAATCGACTAAGAGCTGCTGTCGCTCTTTCTGCGCTCATTGCTGCCTGTTTAATGTGTCTTCCCATAAGCATGTTTCGGGATATGATTATGCCAAGGTATTTTACACTTGGTTGGCTCCCTATTCTGCCGTTATGGAGTGTCACCTCGACGGTTTGCAATGTCCTCTTCCCCGCGAGTATGACCATCTCTGTCTTCTGGGCCGCTAACTCCAACCCTTTCCTCCTCATCCAAGATTCCACTCTGTGAATAGACCACATGATGTCGTCCTCTATGGCTTCCTGGTTCCTACCGCAGACCACTAGTGCGAGATCGTCTGCGTACCCGACCAGCGTTGTGTCTTCGGGCAGTTCCAAGCTGAATACATCATCGTAGTACACGTTCCATAGTGTGGGCCCCAGGACGGAGCCTTGGGGAACACCACATGTCATGGTCATTGTGTGTCCTTCGCCAACCAGTAACCTTCTCTCGTGTAGGTAACTACATAGCACTTTGCGTAAGTACAACGACACCCTTCGTTCTTCAAGCACTTGCATAATTTTCTCCCACGGGACAGAGCCGAAGGCATTTCGGACATCCAATGTAATGTAACTAGGACGGCATACTTTTTTTGTCGGTTGGCCTCTTTGGCTATGTTGAGGACTGTTTGCACGGCATCTATTGTAGATTTTCCTTTCGTGAATCCATATTGTCGTCGTGCCAATCCCCCTTTTTCCTCGATTTCGTCTAACAGCCGGCGATTCAGAACGTGTTCATACAGCTTGCCCATAACGCTTAGCAAGCACAGCGGACGGTAGCTCTTCTGGTTTCCTTGCTTGCATGGTTTCTCGATCAGAGTTAACCTCCCCGTTTTCCATATTGTGGGGAAATTACCCATTTTCAGCTCTGTATCGAAAACTCTACGACACAGTTCAGTGCTTTCCGCGGCTAGTAGTTTAGCCACCTCCGGGGGTATACCATCTGGTCCTGCAGCCTTGTTGGGTTTCATCTTTTTCCCAGCTTCTATTACCTCTTCGGCTTTGCATGTGGGTATTTCCTCAAGGGGAACCTGCAGCGTTGGCCATAGTTTCGGCTTATGCTTCGGAAAAAGTTTCCGTGCCTCAGCCATCTGTTCTTCGTCGCTAAGCGTGATTGGTGTGCGTAACCCTAGCTTACCGGTAACTATTTTGTAGCCGGTTCCCCAGACGTCCTCATATACTTCTCGACACAGGTTCTCCCAGCATCTCCTTTTGGCTGTGGTTATCGCTTTCTTTAGCTCCCGTCTCTTCTCTTTGTATCTGTCTTTTAGGGCTTGCTTCTGTTGGTCGTTGACGTGGCGGTTTCTATTGGCTCTTGTGGCTTTCCGTCTTGCTTTCAAGCATTCGCGTCTTATATCGGCTATCTGTATGTTCCACCAGTAAGCCGGCCTTTTACCATGGTTTCCACCCTTCTTACGAAGGTTATCGTTGACCGCACTTACTACGGCTTCCATGAGTTGCTTAGCAGTGTACGGTTGGGGTCCCTGTACCATCTTTTCTTGGATTTGGGTAAGCAGTAGGTCCTCCTTCTCCCCGTCATAAGTCCAGCCTCTTTGGTATGCTACTTGTCGGCCGTTTCTCGTTGTTTCGTATGACATTTCTATGAAGATGTTTCTATGAAGGCTGAGGTTCTCGCTCTCGTCTACATACCACATTCTAATCTTGTTTTGAACATTTGATGTACACATTGTCACGTCTATGTAGGACCTACTCTCGTTACGTTCAAAGGTTGGACTATCCCCTTCGTTTAGCACTCGTAGATCGTGCTCCTCTAGCCAGTCAACTAAAACACTGCCTCGTCGGTCTTCGACTGGCGAGCCCCATCTATGGGCTTTAGCGTTAAAATCGCCTCCCATGAGTGTCTTCCTTCTGCCCCTAATAGCACGCCCCAAAACGGATAGATAATCTTCGAAATGTTCCAGGGAGATGTTTGGAGATATGTAGCAAGAGAGGATATCCATACCTTTCGTAATGACTCTCACGTACCCGTTGCCACGTTCTACACTTCCGATAGTCAGCTTATTACTTGCAATGTATACCGCCGCATCAACATTATTGTCGACTATCCACCTCGTGCTGCTTCTTGCCATATTCTTGTTCGGTTCTGCCACTAAGCCAATGTCAAATCCCTCTGCTGCACATGTATGCCTAAACAGGTCCGTCGCTCGCTTACCCCTATCTAGGTTAACCTGTAGTATCTTAATCACGTCTGTTTATGTGGAGCGTTCCTTCTTCCTCTGCTCCTGAGCCATCCCGCGGAAGACAGGACACTGCATAGATTCGGCTTTGTGGCCAGTTGTCTTGCATAAGTAGCACGTTGGTTGATTGGCACATTCTTTAATCTTATGTCCCTCTCCCCCGCAGTTATGGCAAGTCTCCCCTTTTTGTTTGCATGTCCCGGCCGTGTGCCCAACTCTGCGGCAGTTGTAACACTTGGGAGGTGATGTCGCATCTTTTACTCGCCATCTATTCCATCCTTCCCCTATCCTTCCTTTGGTTATAAGTTGGTTTGCCATATGTGCGTCTACGGTGGCAAAGGCGTATTTTAATCCTGCCCTATTTGCCGTCTGTGCCATCCTAATTTGTATGTTTTCCTTTAGGTTTTCTGCGTTATGCAATTCCTTGCATATGGTCGTCGTGACTTCGTCCTGTGGAGTAGTCTCGTCTATATCCAGAATCATGACGGTTTTTTTCTGTACCCTTGCGTCTACGTTTGCTACCATCCCTAGCTCTTTCGTTAGTAAACCTCTGAATGCCGCCCTGTTTTTTTCTTGCCTTTCCCTGACCTTTATCTGCACCCACCCTTCTTTGGTTTTATGTACGCTACCAATAGTAACGTCCTTCGGGTCTATGGTGTTCTTCATCTTGCGTATTACATCCGCATAGGTGTTGCCATCAGTGGGTTTCAGTAGTACCGTCTCCTCATTTCGTTTTCGCCATCCTCTGGGTCCGTCTGCGTTAATATCTTTATTCGCCTCGTCACCTCGCCGTCTTCTTTGATCTCTGTGCATCGCTAGTTGGAGGTTTGCTTTCCTGCATGCGTATTCGAGTATTCTTGTTATGCGCGCCTCGTTTGCTTGCTTGGTAACAATGCACGCCGTCTTTGTTCTTCTGTTTTTTTGGGCTAGTATCGCAACTTTTTTCATAGCATTATTGATTTTAGTTATATCTGCCATTGTCCCTTCCCCGTCGTCAATTACCACGAGGTAGGTATAACTTTCTGTCTTATTTTTTGTCGTGGAGCCGTCTGTTATGATCCCGCTTGTTGTAACACCTCAAATCATTTCCTCCGATTCTACTATTCTCTCCCCGATCATCTCCTCTAGTCGCACATCCCTTTCGCTGATCTTCTTCATGGCCCAGCTGTCCTTTTCTTCTCCCCTTATTATAACAGCAACCAGGTCCACGTTCTTCGTCTCGTGGGGTTTCTCCCCAGCCACCGAGCAGTTTGTGTATACTTATTCTGGCCAGTTAACACCAATAAGTTCGTGTATCTTCTCTTCATTTAACGTTTTATTTAATTCCCCATGTATTCTTAACACGAGTTGTTCCTTCTCCTCCTGTTTTTTGTTGATCGTTTGTGTTTCCTGTTCCGCAGTATCTTTTTTTATGATTTCCGATTTCCTTTCTACTAACATTTTAAATTCGTCTACGACTTCCTCGGTGTATTCAAAAGAGAGGGGTAGTTTTTTGGCATATTGGGCTAATTTACTTGTCGCCCGCTTTATTTCCTTTTTAGTGGTGGGGTTGCCGTCTACTAAAGCCTGTAAAGTTCGGATCTGCGCCGTCGTTTTCAGTAGCATCTCCTTTGCCACTCTCTGTTCCTGTGCCACCCTCTCCAGGAAGCTTTCGTATTCCTGAAGACCCAATTTCTTTTTGGTCGGTGTTTCTACCCTCTTCCTTTTCGTATCGCGGTAAGGCTGTTCAGTTTCTCTAGGGCCTACGGATTTGATTATCCCTTCCTGCTGTAATGTATCTATTTCTTCCTCTTGTGATTGCTGTGCTTCCTCTGGCCTGCCTTTGGATTTGTCGGTTTCCTGGAAGCCTTGTTGTCCATAATTACTTGTCTCTGGAGGGCTCCTGCTTAGGCTCGCCCTTCTACTGAACTGGTCCAGTAGTTCCTGTTCTATTTGTTCTCTATCACAAATTTCTCCCATATCTTTATCTGCCATTATTGTTGTAATGTTGTGTTGTGTTATGTTTTTATTTATACTATTATTCTCTCAAGGGGTAGCCAGCCCCTAAGTCTTTGTTATTACTCGTAACACCAAAGAACTCTAACCACGTTTTCCTTTTTCCTTGCACGTTCGTGCGGAACGGCCAGTGGTACCCTCACAGCCGGGTCCGCGCGGGTGTGAGGCTGAGCGTCCATGACCTTCCAAACTGTTTCCCAGTGGTTTCCACCAGCTCCCTCCCCTCCAAGCTTCGGGTGGCTAATCCCTACCATCCCACGCCGGAAGCCGGGTTTACGGAGACGTGGGCACGCTTCAGGAGGTTCGGTCGCTGGAGGGCCTTCCGTGTCGCAGATCTTCTGGCTTCTCGCCCAGTAGAATGTCCGTGTCATGCCAGGGTTGTCAACATCATGGTGCATTCACATGTGGTCTAGGAACCTATTCATTGTTCATGTTCATTGCGATCCGTCATCATCCGTCCGGGTATCACCGCATGCCCCACTGGTCGGCGTTGGCGTCCCGGGTAGCATCCGGTCGTGGAAATGGCCCGTTTCCGGTATACTCCCGCGGCGACTGGGCCTCGGCGTTGCCGGTCCGAGTATCCACCGGTCCTCGCCTGAGGGGGCTGGTGTCCGGGTAGACCTCGCGCCGGATTGTTGTTTGTTGGCGGTGGTTTTTTTATCGAGGTATAGCTCCTCTAGATATGTCGTGTTTCGTACCCCGAAAGGCCCAGGGCATACCTCGAGGAGGTTATGGTTCTTCACCACGCACGACACTCTTGGGTAGAGAGGGGCTATTGGAGACGCATCATCTGCCCCTGTGTGTAAACACACCATGCCCCTGTTATGTTGTACCTATAAATAAACTTTACCTTTGACCAAGAATTATTTTGCTATCCTAAACTAAATTAACCAAATGGAATAGGTTAGTTTACATACTAACCAACGAGTTGGTTATTATGTATTACTACGAATATTAAGTTCACACTTTATCCAAATACTGTGGATAGTTTGTAAACTAGCCAAAAACAACGGTTAATTTGTGTACTTTTCTTGTGGTTTGTACTTTGGTGATAAATCTTGCATAGTTTGTAAACTAGCTGGATAGTATGCAAACCAGCCAATATTCATATAGCTATTTTAGCAGAAATATGATTTTCCATCAAAATAGCCAGACATTTGGATAGTTTGTATACTATCCAGCTAGCTTATAAACTAGCCAAGTCAACAGTTTAACCGTAACATATACATTAAAAGTACTATTGCAGTAGGCACACCGCTCTCACTGATCATTCTGAATTTTTCGAAAGCATCAGTGTTCCCGTAGTCACAGAAGAGGAAGTGCTTCGTGCCATTCGCCACCTAAGGAACACGCGGTCATATGGTCCGGATGATATTCCTATTTACATTTTAAAAGGATGCGCCGAACTTTTAAGTTCTCCTTTAACAGAAATATTTAATCAATGTGTACAAACTTTAACATTTCCTATACAGTGGAAACGCACAAAAGTAATTCCTGTTCACAAAAATGGCAAAACGTCGGATGTTCGCAACTACAGACCAATAGCCTTAATCAGCGTTTTTGCCAAACTATTTGAATCCTGTATCAATAACTGCCTTCAATTTTGCGTAAATAAAATACTGTCAACTCATCAACACGGTTTCGCTAAAAAAAGGTCAACAGTAACGAATCTTTGTACATTTACACAATTTGTCTCCCAAGCTTTAGATAATCGTTTCCAAGTGGATGTAATTTACACAGATTTTTCAAAAGCATTCGATACTGTTGATCATTCAATTCTATTATTTCAACTTGATCAAATCGGCTTTACTACTAATTTCGTCAAATTTTTTCAGTCATATCTCACCGATAGAATTTTGTATGTGTCGTGCAATGGATATAATTCCAAAGAGTTTGTTGCGTACTCTGGTGAGTCTGGTGTTCCCCAAGGAAGTATCCTCGGGCCGCTACTATTCCTAATTTTTATTAATGACATTGTTAAAACAATAAAATTTGCAGATAAATTAATTTTTGCTGACGATATAAAGATATATAAATGTATTCAATCTTTGAGAGACTGTATTGATCCTCAAAATGATTTAGATAACATGTATAAATGGTCGATACGCAATAAACTACTCTTTAATATTACGAAATGCCAATGTATTACATATACGCGAAAAACTAATAATCTCAAATTTAATTATAGTATGAACTGAGAATCTCTAAATCGTGTAGATACTTGCAAAGATCTGGGAGTGATTTATGATTCAAATTAAAAATTTAACTATCATTAGGAGTATTTAATAAAATCGGCTTCACAACAACTTGGAATTACACACACACGTTTTGCCCGCCCTCACATTTCACTTTAATTTTTCCTAAAAATAGTCGGTGCGTTAACGAGATACTGGTAAAGAATAAATACAACGTACTACATACAGTAATAATTTTATCCACGCTTAATTAGATGCGTATTTTTTAATATGTAAACATTTAATTACAACTTTATTGAAATATGATAACCATATTTAATCGCTCAAACTTTCGGAATTAAAATGTGTTTTCCATATGTATTTCCCATCTGTTTGACGCATTTTGAGCAAATTAGCTTAGTTTTTATAATAAATAAACAATTAAAAAGTGCCCGCTCTGAATTTATATTTTTTTAAGATAAAAAATCAAAAATATTGTAGAACTAACTAAAACTACTGACACACAATATTCATATATGATCCCCTTGGTTTCTATGCTCTGTTCCAAACCAGGATCACTTACTAGCTGTTTATGTTACAAGTACGAAATTAAGGACTTCCTTGGACGAGCGACAGGTTAAGGACAAGCGAGCACAGCGAGGGGTGTATATAAATAAGGAGTCTGAAAGTCCTCTTTCGTACGAGTTACATACATATTTTTGGTCCAACTGCTTTGGAAGCGTTTTTTCTTATTAAAAAATGACAGTTTTACCGAGAAAGTCGGGAAAATGTATATTTTGATTTCAACCAATGGAAACAGAGCGTTATTTTTTGCTGCTATGGTTATTACTGCTGAAAAGTAAAAGGTACTAGTACGAAAAAGTGGGTGCTTTCGGCCGCTAAACTCGATGCAGTAGACCAAAAATATAATTAATTGAACCTGCGATACGTTTATGTTTAACATCTGCTTGTAATTCGGCTTTACTGTATGGTAAAATACCGGCAATCCGCTCTCCCAATTTTCGTTTGTATTTGAAGTAATAACTACTTTAACCAAATGAAACTCCCAGATAAAGCTGTTGCTTGCAACAAGCAGAAGCGTTCGGCCGGCTGTCGAATATTTATTTGTGTCCTTTTAAATCAATATCCATTTTAGCAGATACAAGGCGTTGTTTATATTCAATTTGCCCACACAGAAACCGCACGAACTTCATCTGCCTTGAGTTTCCCAGTTTGCAAATAAATTGCCGGCTGGCATTGGCTTGGCATGCTTCGTCCCTCATTATTACTTTCAAGCGGAGTTGAAAAGGTTATTGCTAAGCACAAACCAAGAATTTCGTTGTAAACAATCTAATTTATGTAAATTCGTTTTTAATTGATTTGCGCGGATGTTTATTTGGAGACTTGCTACCTGCAAACTCTGGCTGTTGTGTATAATAGAATATTATGTAATTTTCTTCACCTGTAACGAGGCTGCTCAGATTTTTGATCTTATTTTTTGCCGCTTATTTATGTAAATTGCATTAACACGAATTACCATACTAGTTTGATTTATACAGTTCCTTATTTTTGATCTCAAGTCTTTCCAGAATCTGATATAAATTTTACTATTTTAAAAACACGTCACGGATACCTAACACCCTTGTTTGTTTTTGTTTTTTCCGTGGTACCAAACTTGTTAGATTTATTTTTATAAATAACTGAGTTACGCGCAAAAAATAGTACATTATATACCAAGGGATTAAAGTGTGCCATTGAATCGCCAGGGTGAAGCCTATTCCCGAGACCAAATCGAGGAAATAAATGGCACTTTAGTCCCAAGGTAGATGCGCTATTCCTTGCGCTCTCGGGTCACAGATTCCGAAAGAAATCTGATTTTGTGTGTTGTCAACTTAACAATCTAGCTTTTAAAAACGTCAAAATGAAAATAGTATTTTTGATGGTGACACAACATACTTGGTAACTTAGCAATTTATTAGTTACCACAGTGAAAATTGCATAATTTTACTTTTTTTCCATTGGGATCTCCATTAAATTTGTATCATTGTAAACTGCAATAATTTCTAACAATAACTTTATTCGTCTACTTAGAAAACAGTAAAAATGTACTTAATAAAATAATTCCTAGTCGGCTAATTGTAGTACATTGCGTTTTGATACTGCAGAATCGATCACCATAGCACAATAATTACAAATCCATTACCTGTAGAAGAATCTAGACGGTAGCAGTGTCTGGGGTAAGTCGATTAAAGTTTGTTCGTACCGTGTTTAAGACTTTTCAAAATTCTATTTTGTTTGGGTATTTTCTATAGCCGCAGTTGGAGCCCCAATTATAATCCCCCTTGCGTCGTTACGGAAGGTTTTGCGGTCCTACATTGTGGCCAATGACCTGAAACCTGTGATGGTCCTAAAGGCATCTTCCGCACCCAGCCTTCTGTGTGCTAGTTGGGCATAACCTCCAACGTTCTGTGCCGTCTTCGATTGGGCCAAAGGGGACTCGACAAAATGAATTGAAGTAACATGTGTTATTTTTCCCTTACATTAAAACCAATTGAATACTGTAGCCAGTCATACGGTGCGTTGAGTACCTCATTTTTTTTTGCTGCAGTACTTGCTTGGAGTCCCTCAGAATCCCGTAGATTTTACTTTGAACTTAGCGTCATTTACCGTTCGCTTTACGAACCCAGTAAATTAATGCACTTAATGTTTTTCATCCTCGGAACCTAAATTAATCTTTGTTACATCTTTTTAAATTGCTGCGGTAGTATTTAATGTGATTTCTAGTTGTACTTTTTAAACTATTGTATATGCTAACTGACTCGCAAGTAAAGTTTATGTGTTTTGAGGTGCATCTTATTTTTCCATATATTAATCACCTTACCTTTAACCTATATTTAGCAAATAATCACCTGTATAATCCATTCACGACCTTTTTGGCACAGAGTTGGCTATGATTTTTTCTTTTCATGTTGGACTAACTGATTCGGTGATGTAGCGGATCCAACTTTTTTTTTCTGTCAGTGTCTATTCGACATTTTCTTACCACCACATTGCCAGATTTATTATTTTAATATTCGTAAGAAAATAAATGATTTATCAAGTGTGTAATAGCTATTAACATATCTAGGAATGTTATGAATATCATAACTGCCGCAGATGTTTTGAAATCCGAGCTCGTAGAGCGAGGATTTTAAAACTTCTAAGGCAGTTATGATTCATAACATCTGTGATTTGTTCAATAGTTTATCGGTTGCTATATGGTTATGGTTGCCATGTAGGGTAATATTCTTTAACCCTACAGATAAGTTATGATCTAGTTACCAGCCTACTTTTGTATATGTAAACAAAGGCTTAATATCCTGAAACCGATAAAAATAATTTTTTCCACGACCGGGAGTAGAAGTCGATTTCTATAGCATCAAAATTGTGACAGAAGTGAAACATTTACTCCCTAGAGACTAAATAAGACAAACATTTCCCTAGGGAGTTTTCATTATGACTGACACAACAATTATGTCAAATTCGAGGTTATCAGGTTAGGTTTTGCGTCAGTTTTGACACAAACTGACGCAAAACCTAACCTACAGAAATATTATAAACCTTAAACTGAAAACAACCTAACCTAACACAAAAAGTGTCAATTTCCATTAGGGAGTTTAGTTGCCACAGAGGTACTGCCAACAAAATTACTAGATGGTCAGAGCCACACCTGACCCAAAAAGATCGTAACGGTATATACCTTGTACTACATGGTATTGATTTCGTGATTGTTATTATGCTGTGATACTAGTACTTTGTCTTATTCTTTGTTACTGCTATCTGGAGTTATGAGCTTTCTTTCAGAAAAATGTGCTATTTGAGTTTACGAATTCCCGGTGATACCTGGATACACTTGTAATTAAAAGATTCGTTGGCGCCCGGTTTTGTATTATTAATTAATCTATTTGTACCCAAAGAACTTGAAGCCGTCCTCTCTGAGGTAACTTGGCCGGCAATTGTATCCACGTAGTCATTAATATTATTTTTTGTGAAATTGTGCTGACGAACCAATTATTAGGTTGGCGTTCAACGGTTGGGGCCTGTTTTTTAGTGTGCCTTCACACTTTTGTCATTCTAAATTAAGGCTGAGGTTAAACAACCCACAAATGTCCCTCTCTTTTTATTGTGCTGCACGGTGCTGCTATCTACAAAAGTATGAACAAACTAAAGTTTTCCAATGTAAAAATTTCTATCTCAGCTATACAACTTAACTAAAGGTTTGTTTCTTTGCTGAGCAGGTACCGTGTGCGTCGAAAGCATGCACAGACTGCAGATGGGGTCAGTTTAGAATTCTTTCTGAGATTCCCTTGCAGGTTCGATTTAGTGTACCGTGCATTAGCAATCTTTGACCATTTAAATGGCTTTTGGTCATTAATAGTACTAAAGTTTTCGAATCCCCGTCCCGTTGCAGTAATCACTTGCCAATAAATAAATGGAAACTTCGCTTTGATGGCCATTCGGGACTTACCATTTTCTTGGAGCTAATCAAAGAGTTACGTGTTGCTCGTGGTGTTTCTAAGGAACAGCTTTTTGTCTCAGCTGTTGAGTTCTTTACTGATCACGCTCTGATTTGGCACCGTTCCGTTAAAGACACACTGCATGATTGGGATGCGTTAGTTAGGGTGTTACGTGCGGCATTACTCCCTTGCGATGATAAGACTGATTTATGGGATGAGATACGGAATCGAACTCAAGGTGCCGATGAACCTGTCACTGTATTTGTGGCCGTTATAGAGAATTTATTTCGCCGCTTGCCTTATGTATGTTCGGCATTCACTCGGTTGAGTCTTATCCGTCGAAATGTATTTCCCCTTCTCGTATATTCCGAATCTGCTTCAAGTTGGAGATGCACACCTACGTGCACTATGGTTCCGTCGGCCCCCAACTAATGTTAGTCTATGTTAGAAGCCGACCTGCCGTATCAAAAGCCTGAAACCAGCCCTCGAATTCATACGGTTGCTATTTCTTCTAATAAAGATTGCGCTCCTTTTCGAGACAATTTTGCGAGATTGGTTAACCCTGTTGGGACTTCAGCTTCGAGATGCTGGAATTGCGACCAGCCAAATCATCGTTCCATCGATTGTCTTTCGCTTAGGAAACGTTACTGGTATCGTTGCTTTAAACTTTATTTTGAGCCATGCTGGTCCTGATGAAAGGCCAAAATTCTCGGGTTACTAGATGCTGGTGTTTCTAGTACTATACTTCAGGAAGGCTTGGAAATTACTGAAAGGTCATTGTCCACTTGAGACGAATCAAACTCGTACTTGTATCATTGTTAATGGCACGGAATGTCGAAGTTTCGGGATAGTCACAGCTCGAATCAATCTTCGCGATAAAGTTTGTCACTTCGACTTACTGATTGTGCCTTCTGTACCCCATAGCTTGCTTTTGGGAATCGATTTTTGGCGCCGTATGGGTATTGTACCGGATCTTCGGAGCTAAAAATGGATAATCTCGAACGATAACTTAGCTACTGTAGTTCGGCGTGAACAATTAATGGTTTGTTAATGAGATTTTTGAACAGATGGGAGATAAGTTAGGTTGTACACGAAATTAAGACGACGTCGCCACCTATTAAGCAGTGATACTATCCTATTTGCTCTATTCTTCAGAAACATGTGAATGTTGAATTACAAAAGATGTTGGAAGGGGGAATTGTGGAACCGTCGACATCCGCTTGGCCATCACTTATTGTGATGATCAAGGTATCGCTAGGGTATGTCTGTATTCTGGTTGTGGCTAACTGCTTCAGTAAGTTCGCACTTGCGTTTCCTCTGCGTTCTGCGTCTGCTAATTTGGTTTCACGTCTTTTCACGAAGACGTTTTCGTGATGTTTGGTGCACCGAAGCCCATCATTTGTGATAATGGCGTTCAATTGTATAGCCGTAAACTTCTTTCCCTAGCCAAGAAGCACGGATATAAGATCTCGTTTACGGCCAACTATCATTCTGAAGCCAATCCTACCGAACGAATAAACAGGGTGTACTACTGTAAACTATGGTAACGGCGTATGTATCAGACCATCATTAGGATTGGGACAAATATCTCTCTTATGTAACTTTCGCGATTTGCACATAGAACAAAAGATTACAATTGTATATACAGTTAAAAATATATTTTTCTATTTTAAAATTTATAGGCATTTGATTGCAGTTACGGACCATTATTTTATTTAAATTATTAAGCGAAAAGTTGTGTCTTTTGTTTCTTAGAACATCTTTATGTATTGTAAATGACTGCTCGGCATCATACGATGTGATGGGAGCAAATATCACGTTGGCAACATATAATGGATAGGAAAAATATATTTTATTAACGAAGATATCTTGGAAAAGTTTATTATTGGAGAAACACTCGCTAGAAAATCTTAAGAAACCAACTTTAATTTTTGAAAATTGTCTGACTGAAAGACAGTAGCCTCAAGCCGAGTGGAATAATTTAGAAATAATTTTCTTATTTTTAATTTGTTTATCAATTTATTTACAAGGGCAGTATTTCGTCCTTAAGAATTGTGTTAGACTATGCACGTAAAGCATGTAAACTGCGGAAAAATATAAGTGATGGTCCAGCTTTTTAATCATGTTTGACGCTGTAGCGGAAAGTACACCTACGTTTTGGAGAAGTATCGTTAACAAATCCAGAAAGGTATAGTTTTACTTGTTACAAATCTAGTATCATAAAATCACCGCTTTCTTTAGATGGAGTGGTGGTGATTTTATTTTGCTATAATAAAATCATGATTTTTGTTTATAAAGACTTGAAATGTTTATTTTATGTGACTAAAAGTCTAAATAGGAATAATAAATATCATATGTAAAACCTTAAAATATTAAGTTTTATGTACTTGCTAGGGAGGTTCCTTGGACTTTAATACGCAAATGTTAAATAAGTAACAACTGTGTGTCTAAACAAACAAAATATGTAAATATTGTTACGGTATCAAACGGTTCTTACGACGCCTGCCGATGGGCAGGCACCGATCGCTAGACGAGTCCGGGAAATGTGGTACGCTCACCCTGGAAGATCGATAAAACAGGCTAAAGGCCCCAGCTGAAATGCGCTCAGAGAGATGGGCGGGGTTAACACCGATACGCCACAGGGCGAGCGTCACTTAATACGTGTTGATGGTTATCAAAGAATGGGCGCCACCAGCTCTGACTCGGGATCTCCACGTTCTGCCGGAACTGGACGGCGGAACGGGGCGGGGTTACAATCAAGTACTACTTCGGGTAGCACCTAAATAGCTATTTCGAGAAAATCCGCGAATAACTATTTCGAGAAAATACGCGAATAACTATGTCGAGCAAATACGCGAATAACTATTTCGAGAAAATACGCGAATAACTATTTCGAGAAAATACGCGAATAACTATTTCGAGAAAATACGCGAATAACTATGTCGAGAAAATACGCGAATTACTATTTCGAGAAAATTGCCGTACAATGCCAGCCGCAACCACCTACCTGGAAGGCCTACCCTCCGCGTCTGGTCCTCGCCTCACAGCTGTAGTGGCACAGCGACACAGTCGCCCTGTAATATGTATACACCAACACAATAGTGTCAAGAAGAAACAAAACGGCGATAATATTAATACGTCTATTGGATCCCTGGGGGTGATCTAAATACATACATATATACACAGGTTACAAAACATCATGGTTTTTTAAAAGGAACTTAATGGTTAAGCCCAGCTGGGGAAAAGCGCTTAAAGCCTAAGGGGTTGGCATACAGTCGAGTCGGGTACCTCATCCAGGCCAGGTGTAATGGGTAAACGTGGGCTTAAACCCAACGGCCGGTCGCCGTTACGCGTGCAAACAAAACCTGAATTCGGGCCCGAAACCTCTGAACACCCTGTACTAGGTCGTGATAAAATTGCCTGGCGGCACAAACCAACGATAGTTAATATTAAATTTAGGCGCTGACGGCGCTATCGATTAAGTGGGCTAACGACGCGCGAACTGACGCACACCACTGGCTTTTTCCGCAGAGTGTACTTTCACTGCACTCTATCACACAAAGTGTTCCGCCCACAACGTGCGTTTATGATTGGCACCGCACTGCAGCAATTTGTATGCGAGAAGCGGTACTCACGAAATTAGTTGAACAAAGCAAGCGTCAGTACGCACAAATGCTATTTTTACAAGGAGTGTACCACGCTCTGGCGTCGCATTGCAGCAATTTGTATGCGAGAAGCGGTACTCACAAAATTAGTTGATCAAAGCAAGCGTCAGTATGCACAAATGTTATTTTTCAAGCGTTACCTGGCTAGCTCGGCCATCTTGCAGATGGGGAAACTTCCCTGGCAGCAAATAGTATGCGGGACTTGGCATTGCGGCGAAGCTCAAACGATGCGGAAGGCGAAAATTGCTGGCTTACTCACGAGTCCCCTTGTCGGGAGAAGTCTGCGACGACCTACCTAGGTTATGCAGAACTTGAGGACATCGCCGTTGCAATAAATGGACACAGCGATTATTATCCCGCACGCTTACTCAGAGAACTGCGGTTATTAAGCTAATAAATCGAGATGTTGCTGTGTTCCTGCGACGACTTGTTGCACCGAGAGCACCAACTGTTTCACACGTGTAGACTGTTTAGCGAGCCCCTGTCGACTGCCGCGATAATCGCGTGCGTCCGGTGCCCCTGAGCTTCATGGGAAAAACGCTCCAGCCAATCCTAACACAGAATTTCCTAGACACGCGAGTTTTGGCGCGAGAATGGGCACTACCCCTCCTTGTCGCACAAGCAGCGTAATTTCTAGAAGGTTCGAAAATCTTGCGAGCGTTAACACACGGCTATCAAAGCACCAACAAAGGGGTGCCCCAGATGACGAGAAATACTGCGCTTGGAGGCCAAATATGTCCAAAATCATTATTATGGAATTATGCGATGAAGCCAAATAGGTAACTAAAAGGGTTTAACATACGGGCATGCTGCCCTAAAGCCTAAGTGGCTAATTAAATTACGGTTGGGTGCCAAAATGACCTGACAATATATAGCAATCCGGTCTCTAGTAGTAATGGCAATGAACTTGCAGGTAATGACACACCGGTGGGACAAGATATACTGCCTACTCCAGTAATCTCTTTTCGATCAATTGACTGCAAATCTCTAAACTCTCTCTCACTTCTCCAAACGTCAAAATAATCACTTCGTTTACCAACTTGTGACAGTATCAAACTGTTTTAACGACACTCACGGGAGTGACCTACCTGCAGCGCTTATAAACCGCTCTCAGGCCTCACCTTACATCAATATTGACACAGTGACTGAGTCACTTTGTAAATAAGCATGCACAAGTACAAGGGAAAATTATAAGTCAAATACAGTAAACAAATCTATTGGACCAAGTTCATTGCCAAAAGGTACAACAATGCCGACGTGGTCAGCGTACACAATAAACTCACAATTTAAACAGAAACTCTAGCTGGGGACGCCTCTGCGTCACTGGCTGGCAGCAAACATGAACGATTAATTCAAAGATATAGCCGGGCTTGTAACACAAATGATTAAATTTGGAAATTAGCGCACAATGCCTTGATTAGGCGGCTGATATCAAGTATGCTTAATTTGACATATTCTGAGGTGCCGGCTGGCAGCAAACATGAATGATTAATTTAAAGATATAGCCGGGCTTGTAACAAAAAGGATTAAATTTGGAAATTAGAGCACAATGCCTTGATTAGGCGGCTGATAACAAGTATGCTTAATTTAACATATTCTGAGGTGCCGGCTGGCAGTAAACATGAACGATTAATTCAAACATATAGAACGCAAAATACCTTACTTAGACGGCTTGGCCTTGTTGCTTAGGCTATCGCTATGAGCTGTCGGGCGCTAATCGCTAGAGCTATCGGACGGCACGTGTCGTGGGTGGGTATATACGATGTCCATTGGATCCCCAATTTATTCGGGAAGAAACTGTGCAAAACCCGCCTGGGCTACCACAAAAACCTGCGAGGCCGCTAGATACCTCGCTTGTAAGATCCGATCCCAACCAAGCAGGCGGAACAATTAGCCAAACAGACCTTCAGAAAATTAACGAGCGACATCGGCCGTCTATGACCACACCACAAAATCACCCAAAAAGCACACCCTGTCACTCACACAGCCCGCCGAGAACTCTCAACACAAAAACAAAGTCAAACTTTTCGCGCCAAACACAGAAAGCGGGACCAAGCTGTAACAGCAGGAAAAACACCGGCCGTCTCCGCGCACGAGGCGCGTCGGCGGCAAAAATCACGCTATATCGACTGTACTAGCTGGCGGCCGGAGATTGACTGATTCAGCCAAACGCTGTCGAAGGACCGCACACTGGCGGGACCAACGGGAAAGAGTGCGATGGAGCGAACACCTCTTTGTAGCTCTGGCAGGGCCTCGTTTTAAATTTACTGCAGAAAAGCACTCGTTCGCAACAGCTGCCGAGCGATATCCAAACGCAGGTGATCAGCCAACAATGCCAAAGCCTGCACGAAATTCGAAACACACTTAAATTTAACGGAGAAATATCAAGCGTAAAAATATGACAGAAAATTCACAGCGACCGTTATAGCTGCTTACACACAAATTAACGAACTAAATCACGTAGAAATATGACAGGAAAACCTATATACACGCGGGATCAGAATAAACGCTCCAAAAAGGAAAACTAATTTATAGAAAATAAAAATGTCCTGACAAACTAGGTAAATATGTAAATTTTCAGAGCATATTAATAAAAATAACGCTTTTAGAGAGGCCTAACAGAACCAGGAAACATCGTATTACTCGAGGAGGGAGAATGCGAAAGTCCCAAACCAAACGCGTAACTGCAATTAAACTGAACATTAACCGTGGTAGATAATTAAGTAGCTTTATCTTACCTTAGATAAATCACTAGGGAAAACGTTAGGAAATAAAGCAAAAATCTATGCTTTCGTCAAAATGAACATAACAAACTTTTATAATATACAATAACAAAATTTCTTCAAAATAAGTTACATACTCGTACAAATATAAAATAAATTCATTCTACAATTCAATGTAGTATAGCTGCACTGCATTGAAAGTTGACGTCCTAATCCTGTAAGCTTCTCTAAGAGATTTACTACTCATCGGTGAATTTGACTCTAAAACATTGCGACAGCTGTACTAAGATGTATTATTATAAATTATTGCAGTGAAATAAGGCAAGCAGAAGTAATTTTCACAGTATATTAAATTACTGAATAGGCATGGGAATCTAATCATTCGTTTGTTTTTTACGTTAGTAAAAATTTGCTGTCTGCTATTTAAAAAAAGTGGACACACACGTCTTGTAAGATATGTAAACACAAAAACCAAAATCTGAAACACAATTCCTCTTTAAAACAACCGCCAGTATCAGAATACTTTTATTTGTATAAATGTAATTATCAGATTTGTTAATGTAAAGTTGAAAATCGAAACGTTACAAACTGTTTAGTCTAAATCAATCAACATTTATTATTGAATAGATTGTCACATTTTCCCCAATATTGGTGCTAAATCTTGGTATCGCCTTCGACTGGGTACGTATTTCGTGAGCTTTCAGCACTTTATTGGCCTTAGCCGGCCCAGCACGTAACGATTAAATTTCGGTTAATGCTAGGTGAAACTTTTCCTGGTCCGGGTGTTTCCATAAATCAAGTGAAACAGCAGGAAGTGTAAGATAGAGGAGGCAGATAAGCGGCCGCTAGTTAATCGCGGCCGCTTATTAAACTGTCCCCTACGTACCATAACTAAACGCGACGTAAATTATATATAAACTATAATCATATTCGGGATTTTTTTCGACGGGCCACTAGTAGAAAAATAGTCGGTCGACGTAATGTCCTCCCCCTGCATTCGCCTGCGTCTTCTAGCGTGACTCGCCTCAGTTATTTCGCACCTTAATACATGTTATTTTCATGAAATAGTGCCGAATTATCCGTTAGATAATCTTTACAGAATCGGTTCGAATATATCGTGAACATGCTCATATACAATCATTGCCATCTATTTGTTCGTACACCTCGAACCGTGCCGTGCTTGTCTACAGCTTAACCTTTCAGCAACGACGCTAGGACCTAATGGTTTTAATAATTAACCCTCTTCCAGATTCGACATTTCTCATATGGTGATAAGATAAGTAATAACACTTTGGTTTTGAAGATCGTGTATTTGGTACCCCAAATTTGTTGTATCAATTTTGGGCCAAAATAAACCAAATGAAAGAATGTGCGCAGGATTGGAGTAGAAGAAGGCAAAGTAATATAGTAAATTATCGTTACAAATAAACGAAAGTTTAGTGCTGCAAGCTTCAGGTTCTACACTTACTGTAACACACCCCGCAGAACCATCCGCGGTAGTCGAAATACGGGAAAAGGGATATATAGCTAAACAAACACCCAAGAAAACAACAGCAGGACTTGCTAAACATAAACAATGCATTTATTTCATTTATACACGTTAATATTCCGAAAATACACTATAAGGGTCCGAAACATTAAACCGAAAGTGTCTTCAGTGTGGTTATAACACATCCATCAAAAATTTAAATTAAACGAATTCAAAGCAAATCGAAGGTCAGTGTGTGATAAAATAAATGCGAATTTTGATATTTGATGATGGGTAAATAATACCCACGTAATTGAAGCTCCTAGTAGCCGTTTTGGGTGTGCAAAGCGCTCTGTGCGAGTAAGTGATACTAACGACTTAGACCCCCGCTGACGCGTACCAGGCAAACATCGGGACATTTTGAATAAAAAAGGAAAGACTAAAGGTTTAGAAGCCCACTTCGGGGCGTAGCGGTGGCTCAGAATTGTAAAATGTGTACATTATTACAACGCAATTTTATATTTAAAGTAATCGTTCTTTCGTCGCGCAGTTTGGCGAACAAACAAAACCACATCAGCAATCTGCCGGAACCCGGAAGGTAAAAGCGTCGACTCAACTTCCACTTTGTTCACGGCTATACAGAATAGGGAAATTGTACTTTGACTAAACCATTGCCATGCGTTTTTGGGCCATGATACTTTTTTACGCCATATTTATTGTCCTCCATCTGCTATTTTTCGTTTGCAATACTTGATTTTTCGTGTTACGCCAAACAGTACGTGTGTTTGTTTGCTTAGGTTTTCCAAAATTTCAACCCCTCTTCCAAAACATTTTTAGCACTCTATTTAGCACTGCCGTCAGATAGGGCCCGATCCTCGACAGTAGAAGGAGGGCCGCTCATCCCCACTCCTTTTTATTAGTCGCGGTTTATTCGCGGTTTAATTCGCGGATTTATTCGCGGATTTCGCGGTTTTAATTTTAATTCGCGGATTGACCCAATTAATTTCGCGGTTTCATCTAATTAATCACATATGAAGTTTGATATGTAATTTACATATGTGCTACTGATTAAATTACGCGGCGGCCATTTTTTAATTTGCTTTCGGAATTACGCGGCGGCCATTTTATTTTCGCGCGAATATTTGAATTTGAAATTTTTCAGATTTTTTTTCTAAGTTCCAATTTTTGAATTTAAACTTTCCGGGTGTCGGCCATCTTGGTTTTCTGCGCGCGCACTTCTCTCGATTGCCTTTTAATTTCAATTTTTCAGATTTATTTTCTAAGTTCAATTTTTTCAATTTAAACTTCCTGGGGTGTCGGCCATCTTGGTTTTCTGCGTGCGCACTTCTCGCGGTTGTCGTTTTAATTTCAATTTTCGCGGAAATATTTGAATTTCAAACTGGTAGATCTTCCGTCTCCCTCATCTGGCGTTGGTTGTCTCTCTGGCATTCACAGAAGGGCTGTTTATATTTAAAAAAATCTCTGGCCCCAAGTGGATTTGAACCCTAGTTGTTTGGCCAGTACCCAGGCACCGTATCCACAGAGCTACCGAGCCGTTGCAAATTTTATGTGTATAACGGAAAGCTACTTTCTCTGCTCTGACGTCATGCTGCCAGATTTAAAACAAACTATTTTTTCAAAAATTTAAATTATAAGAATGGGATTGTGTAGCCTGTGTTTAAAGGTTGATACATTTTTTTAAAAATTGATTTTGTAGGTGGATTTGCTAGAAATAATTCGTCTATTTTTTATAATTTGAGCGACGCGCTATCGAGATTCTCATTGTCCCTACCTACTATATAGTTGGAAATTTCCGCTCGACCATCGAAATTTGAAAGCTATATGAATAGAAATAATTACTTTATTTTTATAATTTGCCCCAACAGAACGTATGCTATCTCACACAATCTTCATTGGTTTCTATAACTTTTTCTTTATTCACTCGTAGTACCGTGATACTGAATAAATTACGCATTAGCTTCTGATTAAATTACGCGGCTGTCATTTTCAATTTTTGCGCTAATATTTGAATTTGAAATTTTTCAGATTTTCTAAGTTCCCTTTTTTCAAACAGGTTGAGACAAGTGTTTGTGACTAACAGCGCTTCGTTTAAACATCCTTGGAGACGATTTTGCTTTGTTCGTCACGGATTATATATACCAGCAATAAGATAACATGAACAAGAAGATAACACGTATTGCTAGAGTAAGAAAGAGATAAACATAGTAGCAAATATTCGGGAAGGTTTGACTCTTAATTTTAATTATGTCATTTGTCAACTAAACATACCTACTAATATTTTTTTTGTTTGGCTATCTCTTTCTTACTCAAGCGTTGTATTTACTTGTTCATGCTATCTCATTGCTGTTATATTTTTATCATTTGACCCGGTATTAAAATCCGTCAGTGAAAGCGGCGGATAATAATTCATGGAACTATTACGTAACAAACTTAAATAAAAATCCGCCGTCGGTATTCATATTTGTTGTAAGGGGACAACTGTCGGAATCCACAAGTTGAACGTATCGTTATAATTTCTTCTATTTCGTACTACCAAATTTCATAAAAGTATAAAAACTGCATCTTGTTTTCCAACAAAAGGTTTGACGGCACGACGGTCTTTTTAATTTGTAACACCGAGATTGACATGTTTGGTTTTTATTTTATAAGTAAGCGTCTGAAATTGTGTCATTATATCGATCAAAACTGTATTTTAGTTTTAAAAATTCCAGTATAAATGCAAACGGACGAAAATAAAAACGCAATTGACCACAAATTAACATAAATTTGAATAAAAACAGACAATTTCGTTGAAAAATTGTTCTGACACCATCATTTCACTTAAAATTTTACAAGAAACTGACATCATGTTACTTTAAATTATACAAAAAACGACATTTTTTATTCAATAAGCGATAAAAAATACGCCATCCCACATCATTTCACTTAAAATTATCACAATTCGTTTTGCAAAGCGCTTTTATAATAACGAAAATGATGTAAAAACAGCTGTAGAGTTATTTCTATGCATAATTTCGCAAATGTTTTACACTTTTTTCTCTAACTTGTTGCAATTTTAGTAAGATTTGAAAAAAAACAGCAATTTCGTTGAAAAAAATGTTCTGACACCATCATTTCACTTAAAATTTTAGAAAAACTGACATGTCATTTGAAATTATACAAAACACGACATTTTTACTCAACACACGACGAAAATTAAACAAAAATCACGCAATTACACATCATGTCACATACATTTTTACAAAAATTGACATCATGTCACATAAATTATACAAAAACTGACATCATGTCACTTGAAATTATACAAAAAAAGACATTTTTACTCAACACACGACGAAAATTGAACAAAAATCACCCAATTACACAGCATCTCACATAAATTATTACAAAAATCGACATCATGTTACATAAACTATGCATAATTTTGCAAATGTTTTACACTTTTTTATAAAATGCATCGCTCAAAATTAAAAGAAATCGCAATTTCGTTGAAAACATCTTCTACCACAATCATTTCGATAAACAAAATTCAAAAATTCTTGTACTTTTGGTGGAAATATATGTATGTTGACCACAAATTAACATAATTTTGAATAAGAACGCGCAATTTCGTTGAAAAAAAATGTTCTGACACCGTTATTTCATTTAAAATTTTACAAAAACTGACATCATGTCACTTGAAATTATACAAAAACGACATTTTTATCCAATAAGCGATAAAAAATACACCATCTCACATTATTTCACTTAAAAAATTATCAGAATTCGTTTTATAAATCGTTTTGTAAAACGAAAATGATGTAAAAGCAGTTTTTAGAGTTATTTCTAAGCATAATTTTGCACATGTTTTACACTTTTTTATAAAATGTATCGCTCAAAATTAAAAGAAATCACAATTTTTTAATTATGTTCCACCATTATGAAATCGTAGATTGATTTTTTGAAATTTTACACTTTGTAACTGTAAAATAACTTCAAATACTAATATTTTAGCTTTAGATTTTGTAATTATTGTAGATTCGTGAAAAAACAAGGGAAAACAAGGGCAGAGTAGAAATAAAAAACACAAAAACTTTGTAATAAACAAATATATTGTTCTTATTTCGTATAATACTTAATAATATAAAAATAAATGTACAGCTGAATGTCTTATTTTCTAAAATTTCGCTAGCAATTTACAACGTAGAACAAATTTCAGTGTGGCATTTTAAAGTTTAAGATGCTCCCAATCTAGAATTCCCTTCGTTTTTGATGTTGATGACATCTGCCTTAGAGTCGTTTTTCTAACAGCCCTTTTTTGGAGGCGTTTCCTTATCGGTTTTCTTCTGACTGAACCTTTTTGATGTGGACTTGGATGAGTAGCTGGTGTTTTTAATTTATATTCTAAATCGGGCTCGGAGGTATCAATTTCCATTTCGGTTTTTCCTGTAGTAACAGTCGGGGCTGCTGCTTAGGTTTAGGCAGCAGCACATGAGCAACGTTAAGGTCTTTGATGTAATCAGCAAACTGTAGGCGTCCGGGTGGATTAATAATTTTTCGAGGCCTAAGAGTGTCGTGAACTAAATCGACTATGTTAGTCACCGGTAAAATTTCACCCTTTATAGTAACGGTACCCTTGTGATCCCAGCTCACATCGTTTGAGGCACTCAAAATGCGTAGGAAAACTTCAGCTTTTTTCTTAAAAGTTTTGGGAAGTGTAGATAAAATAACGGCATTTGATAGGATGTTACTGCTTGTTTCAATAGGTATTTTGATTGGCTGCCGTGACTGGTTTGTGAAATTAAGGAATCTTTGTAACACTTGGTTGTACTGCCCCCATTTATCGTGATCAGTTAATTTGGACTTTAAAACTTTTTGCATTTCGTCACCAAGCTGAGATAATATATTTTGCTCCGCATTATCGCCAGACTTAAGACGTTGGACAAATTCCGGCGATACAATCAACATCTTCCGCTCTTGGTCCATTTTAGTCGAAACAGGAGCTCAGCCGTTTGTTCTGGCAGAGCCGTCGTGAATAAACTAACTTAAAATCAAGGCTTTCATAATAAATATATAAAAAATATGGCAGGTGCGGGATTCGAACCCGCATTCTTTCTCGAGATCAGAGCTTAAATCTGACGCCTTAACCATTCGGCCAACCTGTCTCCCTGTATAAACGAACACTCTCTGCATAATTAAGAAAACATCTAGTTTAAAAGCCTTCTATTTGCAATTTCATACAATATTTCATATAAATTAAGTCATATACAAATTTCTAAATAGGGTTTGATATATATTTATCGAAGGAGTTGATCCTCATTTGACGTTTTATTACTATTTGTCGTGATTCGTCATCGCTGAATTTACAATAACCAGCCTGTCTATTGTGTGACGTACGCAATGTCTCCAACCCTTTTTATTTTAAAATTTTATAAAACCAGAGGTCCAAACTGCTGCCGCACTAGCTCGTTTTAAACCATTGTACTCTGTTACCTGGTGCGGCTGCATCCTGGGCCTCTGGTTTTACAAATTTTAAAATAAAAGGTATGGAAACACTGCGTGCGTCACATAGCAGACAGGTTGGCTCTTGTAAAATTCAGCGATGACGAATCACGACAAATAGTAATAAAACGTCAGATGAGGATCAACTCCTTCGATAAATATATATCAAATCCTATTTAGAAATTTGTATATGACTTAATTTATATGAAATATTGTATGAAATTGCAAATAGAAGGCTTTTAAACTAGATGTTTTCTTAATTATGCAGAGTGTTCGTTTATACAGGGAGACAGGTTGGCCGAATGGTTAAGGCGTCAGATTTAAGCTCTGATCTCGAGAGAGAATGCGGGTTCGATTCCCGCACCTGCCATATTTTTTGTATATTTATTATGAAAGCCTTGATTTTAAGTTAGTTTATTCACGACGGCTCTACCAGAACAAACGACTGAGCTCCTTTTTCGACTAAAATGGACCAAGAGCGGAAGATGTTGATTGTATCGCCGGAATTTGTCCAACGTCTTAAGTCTGGCGATAATGAGGAGAAAAATATATTATCTCAGCTTAATGACGAAATGCAAAAAGTTTTAAAGTCCAAATTAACCGATCACGATAAATGGGGGCAGTACAACCAAGTGTTACAAAGATTCCTTAATTTCACAAACCAGGCACGTCAGCCAATCAAAATACCTATTGAAACAAGCAGTAACAGCCTATAAAATGCTGTTATTTTATCTACACTTCCCAAAACTTTTAAGAAAAAAGCTGAAGTTTTTCTACGCATTTTGAGTGCCTCAAACGATGTGAGCTGGGATCAAAAGGGTACCGTTACTATAAAGGGTGAAATTTTACCGGCGTCTAACATAGTCGATTTAGTTCACGACACTCTTAGGCCTCGAAAAATTATTAATCCACCCGGACGCCTACAGTTTGCTGATTACATCAAAGACCTTAACGTTGCTCATGTGCTGCTGCCTAAACCTAAGCAGCAGCCCCGACTGTTACTACAGGAAAAACCGAAATGGAAATTGATACCTCCGAGCCCGATTTAGAATATAAATTAAAAACACCAGCTACTCATCCAAGTCCACATCAAAAAGGTTCAGTCAGAAGAAAACCGATAAGGAAACGCCTCCAAAAAAGGGCTGTTAGAAAAACGACTCTAAGGCAGATGTCATCAACATCAAAAACGAAGGGAATTCTAGATTGGGAGCATCTTAAACTTTAAAATGCCACACTGAAATTTGTTCTACGTTGTAAATTGCTAGTGAAATTTTAGAAAATAAGACATTCAGCTGTACATTTATTTTTATATTATTAAGTATTATACGAAATAAGAACAATATATTTGTTTATTACAAAGTTTTTGTGTTTTTTATTTCTACTCTGCTTTTGTTTTTTCACGAATCTACAATAATTACAAAATTTAAAGCTAAAATATTAGTATTTGAAGTTATTTTACAGTTACAAAGTGTAAAATTTCAAAAAATTAATCTACGATTTCATAATGGTGGGATATAATTTAAAAAATTGTGATTTCTTTTAATTTTGAGCGATACATTTTATAAAAAAGTGTAAAACATGTGCAAAATTATGCTTAGAAATAACTCTAAAAACTGCTTTTACATCATTTTCGTTTTACAAAACGATTTATAAAACGAATTGTGATAATTTTTTAAGTGAAATAATGTGAGATGGTGTATTTTTTATCGCTTATTGGATAAAAATGTCGTTTTTTGTATAATTTCAAGTGACATGATGTCAGTTTTTGTAAAATTTTAAGTGAAATAACGGTGTCAGAACATTTTTTTTCAACGAAATTTCGCATTTTTATTCAAAATTATGTTAATTGGTGGTCAACATACATATATTTCCACCAAAAGTACAAGAATTTTTGAATTTTGTTTATCGAAATGATTGTGGTAGATGTTTTCAACGAAATTGCGACTTCTTTTAATTTTGAGCGATGCATTTTATAAAAATTTGTAAAACATTTGCAAAATTATGCATAGTTTATGTAACATGATGTCGATTTTTGTAAAAATTTATGTGAGATGCTGTGTAATTGGGTGATTTTTGTTCAATTTTCGTCGTGTGTTGAGTAAAAATGTCTTTTTTTGTATAATTTCAAGTGACATGATGTCAGTTTTTGTATAATTTATGTGACATGATGTCAATTTTTGTAAAAATGTATGTGACATGATGTGTAATTGCGTGATTTTTGTTTAATTTTCGTCGTGTGTTGAGTAAAAATGTCGTTTTTTGTATAATTTCAAATGACATGTCAGTTTTTCTAAAATTTTAAGTGAAATTATGGTGTCAGAAAAATTTCAAATTCAAATATTCGCGCGAAAATAAAATGGCCGCCGCGTAATTCCGGAAGCAAATTAAAAAATGGCCGCCGCGTAATTTAATCAGTAGCACATATGTAAATTACATATCAAACTTCATATGTGATTAATTAGATGAAACCGCGAAATTAATTGGGTCAATCCGCGAATTAAAATTAAAACCGCGAAATCCGCGAATAAATTCGCGAATTAAACCGCGAATAAACCGCGACTAATAAAAAGGAGTGGGGGTTCTACTCTCGACTATGTACATATAAAACAACATTGAACAAGTGGTCCCATTTTTCGTTGTTGTCCAAAGTACTCATAAGTAGGAAAAGATTCTTTGAATGGTACTATCTCCAACTCGCGGAATCAACCACGTCGTCCTGATTTTCCTTGATCTCGAGCCATTTGGTTCTCCTGACTAAACTTCAATGATGACCCAACTTATTATAATGAAGTTGCAGTTGTTCTAGATAAGACTTTGAGGCATTCAGTAAAATCCTTTATCCCAATGTCAGATCGTGTAATGTTACTTAAGATCAACGCTAGACCTCTCAATGTCAATCTAATACAAACATATGCCCCCACATGTGACGGTAGTGAAGAAGAAGTAGAAACATTTTACGAAGAAATTGTAAGATGTTTAGATATAACAAAAAGCTCAGAAGTGACTATCGTAATGGGCGATTTTAATGCCAAAATTGGTAAAGGCGGATGCGAAAACATTGTGGGGGATTATGGATTAGGAACGCGAAACGAGAGAGGGGAAAGACTAGTACAATTTGCGCAGGAACATGACTTAGTGGTAACAAATACGATATTCAAATTACACCCAAGAAGATTGTATACCTGGAAGTCGAACGCAGAAAAGGATGATTGCATAATCAGAAACCAAATAGATTTCTTCATGATAAACCAACGTTTCAGAAATATCGTTAAGGCAATAAAAACTTATCCTGGCGCAGACGTATCGTCAGATCACAATCCACTAGTGGCATCCATACAGCTACGTTTAAAAAGAATCTGCAAAATAACACCAACAAATGAAATAGACCTCGAAAAGCTGAAAGATGAAACCATAAAAGAGGCCATAATTGAAGAACTGTCAGAAACCATGCTTAGGAGCAGAAATCATCACGAAACAACGGAAAGCATGTGGCAATAAGTCAAAACCTCACTCCTAACGGCAGTCAAAAACAATTGTGAATATAAAACTCAAAAAAAGAAAAAACCTTGGATGACAGAGGAGATCCTGCTACTTATGGACAAAAGGAGAGCAGTGAAAACAAAAGACAAGCAAAAGTATAATGAAATACATACGACTATACGTAGAAAAATCGAGGAAGCCAAGGCAACATTTCTAGAGGAAGAATGCAATGAAATAGAAGAACTTCCAGGCAAGACATGACACATTTAACCTGCATAGAAAAGTTAAAGAGGCTGCAGGTATCTACAGGAAAAGGTACAACGTACTTCTTTATGATTCCACAGGAAATATAATACATGATCCTATTGAACAACTGAACAGCTGGAAGAACTACGTAAGTGCACTTTATGATAACAATCGTATAGAAATTCCGCCAAATATTAGTGCAACAGAAGGACCACCAATCTTAAGAGCCGAAGTTGAAAACGCTATAAAAACACCAAAAATAGGAAAGCAACAGGACCAGATAAAATACCAGCGGAAATACTAAAACTTCTAAGAGGACACAAAGCCCTAGATATATTAACAGATCTCTTCAATATCATATATAACACGGGTATTTTACCAGACGACTGGCTTAAATCCATTTTCATCCTCTTGACAAAAAAGAATTCTCCCAAAACTCATAACGATTGTAGGACCATAGCATTGATGAGCCACGTTCTAAAAGTCTTATTCAAAATTCTCCATGCCAGAATTTACGAAAAATGTGAAGAACACCTTAGCGAGAAGCAATTCGGCTTTCGCAGCGGACTCGGCACAAGAGAGGCCCTTATGGGACTACATGTTCTAGTGCAAAGATGCCGTGACATCTCAGTCAACGTGTTCGCGTGCTTTATCGATTGTGAGAAGGCATTTGACTGCGTCAAACACGAACAACTTATAGACATTCTCAGAGAAATCGGAGTAGACAGCAAGGATGTTCGAATTAACGCAAACTTATACTGGGGACAAACGGCATCTATCAGAGAAGAAAACAGACGCAGCGAACAAATATAAATAAAAAAGGGTGTAAGACAGGGCTGTGTGCTGTCACCGGTTTTGTTTAACCTCTACTAAAAAAAAAATTACAGCGGCTCTGAACAACAGACAGGAAGGTATTCTAATAAACGGCGAGATAATAAACAACCTACGTTACGCTGACGATACTGTGCTTTTAACAACTAGTGAAGATGAACTGCAGATTCTGGTAGAGAGCGTAAACGAGAAAAGTATGGAAGCAGGGCTAAAGCTGAATGTTAATAAGACTAAGGTAATGGTAATCAGCAGGAATGAGGATCTAAGAGCAAGCGTAACGGTTAACGGTAGACAACTAGAACAGGTTGTGAATTACAAATATCTGGGATGTTCTATTAATAGTAGCTGGAACAACTCTGCTGAAATCAGAGCAAGAATCGAACAGGCCAGAAATACTTTTAAAAGAATGAAGAAGGTACTGTGTTCTAGGGATTTAAGTCTGAACTTACAACTACGACTGCTTCGATGTTATGTATTCTCGGTCTTACTTTACGGAGTGGAAGCTTGCACCTTCACTGCCTGTACTACTAAACAAATAGAAGCATTTGAGATGTGGTGTTATAGGCGTATTCTTAGAATACCTTGTACAGATAGAGTACGCAACACCATAGTACTAGAGCGATTACATAAAGACATCGAGATCTTGTCCGCAATAAAAGAGCGTAAATTAGCATACCTTCGCCACGTTATGAGGAATAGCAAATACAGGATCCTGCAAAACATTTTACAAGGCAAGATAGAAGGAAAGAGAGGTCTAGGCCGGAGAAGACACTCCTGGCTAAAAAACTTACGGGAGTGGTATGGAGTGAACACTGCTACATTATTCAGGAGAGCAGTCAACAAAGTTCAAATAGCTACGATGATAGCCAATGTTTGCGGCGGACATGGTACGTAAAGAAGAAGAAGACTAAACTTCAATCTCATTTTTGTGTTTTCTGTTTTAAGAATCCTAAGTAGTTCCTTCAAATCCTGAAGATTAGTTGTATAGGACTGTGTCATCAGCGTATTTATGATTATTGACGACTACGCCCTTCACGGGGTATCTCCTCAGTTTCTTCTTATAGAGCGCTCCTGAAGATTCGCTCCGAATGTAATTTGAAAAGAACGGATAACCTAATACATCCTTGAGGAACTCCTCTCAGAATTTTAATATTGTCTGATAACTGATGACCTGTTTCGACAACAGCAGGATTACAATATAGGCTGCTTATTATTCTTATATCCTCACTCATCCAATTCATGTCAAGTATTTTAAACAGGTAATCGTGTTTAACTGTATCAATATCCTTTTTATGGTCACCTAAACAAACATATTAGTGTTGACCTGTGTTGATAAGAACTTGAACTTGATTTATTCAGATTAACCGGATGAAATCACAATAGATTGGAATTAGGAATTAATCGACTAGATTTGTGTGAATCTAATTGAATCCTGAATCGGCTTTAATATGGAATGGATTCGCACAGTGAATTGATCTGGACATTTAAACTTTGATTAGTCACCTTGGAATAAATAATAATAATAATTTGGAAAAAAATGCTTCTTTGTGGTCCTTCAAAAAATATTTTATTACATGTAAAATGCAAGTTATACTCGTATATTTGGTATCTTAATTAAATGGCAATACTAAATAGTATATTTCCAAATAAAGTGCTTTATACATAATTTTAAATAATAAATACTTGGTACATATTTAAGTATATAGTGTAATAAAGACCAGTCAAAACGTATTTATGAACTGAAACCCAAAAACACTACCTTAACCCTTGGAGTTGGTGAGAATTAATCACTGTCAGACATAAAATATAAAAAATAATACAATAGTAAATGGGAATCGTGGAGATGGTTAGCCATAGTCCATTTATAAATTTTGTAAGCTTTAATATTTTTGACCTTTTATGGCATTTTTAGATTCTTCGATTACTTTCAATGTCAGCTTACTGGAATGGAACTAGGGTAGTTTAGGTTATATGCATGTGATATTTTGCAACCTTCCAAATGGATCTTATAGTTATTCGTATTACGAATGACAGTATAATAATTTTTTACGCAATGTTGCAATATTGAGTGTGTCGTGATATCAATCAATAAGTGTAAGATTTGTGTACAAACTGGAAGGTGACACTTTCTCCAATAACCCGATAAAATGCACAAAGACTGAAATTTATAAGTTATAATATATTTGCATTTGAGGTTGGAAATATAAACATTTTAAAGCTTCGACGATATACAAAAATGCAAACTTCAGGTGACAAGTATATATTTTTTAAATGGTTCAAAACGTGATCCCGTGTGTTTACATTAATTTAGCTTTGCTTACCTAACCAACAAAAATCAATAAAAACCTTTCTTTTAATTTTCATTGCGTGAATTTTCGATTTGCCACTGATGGAATCACCAAATATTTTTGCTTTATACAAATTACTATATACAGAGTAGTTCCAATTGCATCGAATCGAATAGAATTGATTTCTCGATGTTTCACACAAGCCAGGTTAGAGTGACTCGGCCCTAATGACTCATGATAAATTTAGAAAAAACCTACCTTTTTATGATTAATTTAGAAATTGTTCTTTGTATGTCGAATTCATTCAAATTGCATATAACTTGGAATAATAAATAAACCGAACATGTGAATTGACTCGAATCGTGAATCCAATGGATTTAGAAACGTTCAACTACGAGTCGAATTCATCGATTTTATATAAGTATGACCTGTAACTTGTATATAAATGGACCTATGTAATGAAACTTGTTTTCAGAAGATTTAATAAAACCGGTAAAGGCGTTGAAAATTTTACGAAAATCAATTCGAATATCGACGAAAAATAGAGTGAGATATTCTGAGCAGTGGATGTGGCTCTGTGGAGAGCTTCTGGTTCTAAGCCAAACCCCAGTAACTTCAATGGCCATAACAATTCTGTACCGACTTCACTGCGATCGGTTTCTATAGCATCAAAATTGTGACAGAAGTAAAACATTTACTCGCTAGAGACTAAGGGCCGGTTCTACAATGCAAGTATATACCTAGAATAAGCTATCTGAGGTATAATTGTCATAGTTTCCTTTGTTACAACAATCGTTTCTAGGGTATTTATCCCCTGGATAATTTTATCCTTGGATTGTAGAATCGGCCCTAAATAAGACAAAAATTTCCCTAGGGAGTTTTCATTATGACTGACACAACAATTATGTCAAATTCGAGGTTATCAGGTTAGGTTTTGCGTCAGTTTTGACACAAACTGACGCAAAACCTAACCTGCTAACCTCGAATTTGACATAATTGTGAGCTCTTGTCATAATGACTTACAGTGCCACCCACTTTAAAATTTACCATAGGCTACTAATTTTAAATTAATTGTAACTAAAATGTCATAAATGACTAAAAAATACAAGTTTTTCGTTTTAAATCTTCATGCAACGTGAAAAAAAATGTAAATGCAACTCGGAGAGAATGCTATTTTGCTTCAGTGCAATTTCTGACTCTCGGGCTTCGCCCTCTAGTCAGGAATTGCACCTCAGCAAAATAACACATTTCTCTCCCTCATTGCATAATCTACTATTATTGCACTATTAGCGAAACATTTTATGCGGAGTTTCAAGTGTCAAGGAAAACCATGAAAAAGTAGTATTTTAACAACAGCAAGTAGGCGGATTCCAGTCTATAAAGTGAAGTTTATTAATCAAGCTTGTAAAGTAGAACTTGAAACCGGGATCAGCTCGCAAAAATCGCCGCTGTTTAGGTTTCTCCACAACTCGTTTATAATTTTTGTTGATTTGTTACAACTGGTTATCATTTTATCCTTTCTATCTTCCATTAGTATCTTCATTTCTTTATTACTGGAGCATATTACGTGTCCTATTATTTGAAACATACCGTGTGATTCTATCTCGAGTGTTTTCCTTCAATTCTCTTCCAGTTATAGTCTTCAGTAGTTCCTCGCATCTTAGTGTATTTTATATCAGCATAACTCTTTTTTTTTATTATGTCCTTCACCCTCTTTCTTTCTTCTTGTGTTCTTTGTAGTATCGCCCTATTATATATTCGATCAACGGGTTACTAGTGGCTGTTGTTAACGTTTCGCCTTTACATCAACACCTTAAGAGCTTTGAAATGTTCACGCCAATATAGTATTAATTAAATTTTATGTAACAGTTCTTCGTTTTCTACTTTGCGTCCTGTGGTTTTAATAGAAATAAATTACATCCCTTGCCTCCCTTGCTTTTAAGTTGTTTCTACTAGCAAATGGTTAAGTTGAATTTATAGGGTTAATTTTTTAAGTAATGAATTCTTTCCATTGCTTTATGTCTAGGACGTTGTCCTATTCCCAAGTTGTATTATTTCCCCCCTTGATTTGCATTTTCATGATTTTACAGCTATGGTAGAATATTTCCTTAGAGACTATTTTATCTACTTTCATTTTCTTAATTGTATGGAATTTCCTGTTTCCCTCATTGTCAGTGGTCTTAATTTATATTGTTAATTTAAATGTATTGTAGTGATTGCTCTTATTTTTAACTCGAATTATTTCGTTCGAATTTCAAAATTAAAATTATTTAATTATTAAAAATGATAGCGCTTTGAGACTCTTTCAGGGTTGGTTCGATTATCTAGTTACTTCGTTATGTAAATTTGATTTTCAAATATTTCTCAACTGTATTGAAATTACTTGTCACCTTTTATGTCAATGTAAATGTCAATAACGAATCTCATATCAATTATGACAAATGCTCAATTCCATTAGCATACTATTAGCTTTATATGATACTGCAAGTAATTGTTTATAACTAATTGCACTTTTTAAATTGTCCTTTCTTTGCTTTAGTGTTGTGAGAACAAGTTAGTACCCGCCTTATATTAGTACTCATTTCACCTCCAAGAGAGCAATCCACTTATAAAGAGCAGCTTGGCCCCGCTTACATCCTGCTGTAATGTCCTGCTTACAAACACTGACAGCAAACCCCTACTGATGAACAGCTGTCACTCTTCAACTGGTAGCTCCTTCAAACATTTCTCTTTCAAGCAGCTGTCACTGACGCACTGGCACCTTCCGAAATGGACCCTCTTCAATCAGCTCTGTAGTAATCAGCTGTCACTGATGAACTGGAAATGTCACCCCTCTTCCGAAGCTCCAAGACTCATCAACCTCCGTAACCACAGAATACCTCGGTCCTGCCTCTGCTCAAAGGAGGCTTTGAATGGTTCCTCTTACTACCTAGATGTGTCCACCAACTCACTATTCAGTAATACTCCACTTAATGTAAATCGTTGTCAATTGTAGTTCCCAAAATAAAGCTATTTCAATCAATTCTATAATTCTTCATTTATTAATAATTTCTTCTTGTATCTCTAGTTAGTTTGACCATCTTCCATTATTCTTCTTATAACTTATACTTCATTTCTTAATACTTCTTTTAATTTTATGTTACCCACGTATATTTAATAATTACTCTTTTTAATATTTCCACTCAAAGGCATTTAAAATAGGGTAAAAATTTATATATTTTTAATCTGACCAATATTTTCAAATAACATGTTTATACAACATTGTTTTTTTCCAGGGCTGTGGAGTCGATAACATAAAATCCGACTCCGACTCCGACAGTACTAGAATCTACCGGCTCATGACGAATTTTACAAGTTTGCGGAATATTTACAAATATTGCATTCACGGTTTCCAGCAACGTACCGATTTCACGTACAAAATACACAGAAAGGTTTACAAACGTAAATGAGGAAAAGGATAAAATTTACTTTAAGAAGAATACATTTCATGGCAAAATTTCATAAACGTGCAAATGCCATTGCTATAAACAAGAAAGTTTTTTACCTAGACTACTAAACTAACAGTACTAACTATATTCCGTAGTAGATTATTTTCTTAAGGGTCATTTACTACCTGCCTACATAATACAAGTTTACTGAGTCATGAAATTCAAATAGTCTGAGGTGTGAGCAGGGTTGAGCAGATTTAAATTATTTGATTAAAATAATGAATTTAATGGAGACATTTAATTATCAAAATCATTGATTTAAATATTTTTTTATTTTGCCAAATCAACAAAACAAATACACAAAAGAAGTGCCCTTCAAATATTACCAATTAAACAAAACCACTATGAACAGTAACAATATAACAAAATGCTGAAACTTAAAATACATGTTGAAACAGTTAAAACATAAAAATAAGGTGCACTATAAAAGTTAGAAATTAGACGTAATACTAATAATAGTAATAATACGTACTATGCTTGTTTTATTGTTAATCGCATAAAACAGTTATTGGTAAGATATAGAAAAACTACGCTGTCAAAGGACAAAGTCGGCATTTTTTAAATAGTTTGGTAGGAATTTAAATTCACAAACTGTGATCACACTGATTCTAGAACACACTCTGCACACTCGTGGATCTACGAATTAACATATTATAGTGCACGTACATTTTCATAAACTAACATAAATAAAGAAAAATCGGTTTTTATTAACCCTGAGTCTGTCTTCATATAGTCAGTACTACAGTCGTTCAAATAGTTTGTAAGCTTCTGGTGTGTTTATTAAAAAAATATTTTTAAGTGGGAGTCGGAGTCTGGTAATTTATATGGACTCCGATTCCGACTCCAACTCTACCCAAAAAGTTCCGACTCTTCGACTCCGACTCCGACTCTACAGCCCTGGTTTTTTCTAATAATCGTAACAAATTCGCCTAACTACCATATTTTTTAATTATTCATGCCATCTATAATTTAAGTTCATTTGAGTCTTACCTACTTCAACATTAGTAATAACAAGGTGATAGGATTACATCTTTATATATAAAAAAAATGGGTAAATACTAAGTTTAATTCATTAGACCATCATCTTTTTGCTTAAATCGTTTTTTATGTGTAAGGGATGTGTTCTCCGTCTTATATGATTTGCTGAAGTTACATTGACCGTCGGCCAAGTTCATTGGCCCTCTGTCACGCCTCTGGGTCTATAAATAGATGTTGTTCTGGGAGTTTTAAAAAATTGTTTTAATCATAATATATAAATAGAAGAATAAAAACAAATTAAGGAGTATTATTGCTGTTTTCACAATTGATTTAGCGGTTGCGGCAAAATTCGTAAGTTGGTAAAATTGGTCGGACCCGAAAGTAATCCTTCCGCAGATCGTGTCGAAGTAATATATTTTTTCCCACAAACTCCACTAGCATTATAGTTATTTATGTACCAAGTCAGTAAAGTGATTCTTTATCGAACGAGTCTGAGATTATGAGTCGAGCGAGCGAGACGAGTTCGATAAAGACACTTTACTGACGTGGTGCATACAAAATTTTATCGCCAACCGTAAAAATGTATAATTTAAAAAAATGGAGATATAACTTATCACATTTTATTATGCCCCGGTGGTGTAAATAATGCCATATGTGACTTACATTTAATAATAAAGCGAGCCTAACGAGCCAACAAGACGTAAAACCAAAACCACTCGGTTTTATTGTACTTTTTACCTCCTTAGAAACAGTCTTGAATACGACAGGAGCCAGCTGCTCGCGCACTTACTCGAAAAGTTGGGTTTTCGTGAAGTTGCAACCCTATCGAATGGGGTTTAGGCAAGGAAATTTCTGAGAAATCGAATGAATAAAGTTCTATGGGCATTTTTAAAAGATGTCAACACAGGTCGGTCGTATCGACTTTATCATACTGTTACAGAGATAAGAAACCCAATTTAAAAGCACGCAAAAGCAGTGAAGTTTAAATTCTCCTACCAATTTGAATGCAGTTATGGTTTTATTTGCATATTGACGACTAATTAAACTTTCACATTTTGTAAATAAACTACAAAGTACTTTATCTGTGTAGTTTCTAATCTACAAATATTCACGATGTTTCTACCCAAAACTGTGGATTATAAATATTAACCCTGCGTAATTTCAACCTTAAATATTATGAAAATAACTTTTTGCTGTCGTAAAGTAGAGGAATCTGAAAAAATCCAAAAATTACCTATCTTTGCAAAACTGTTTAAAATTTAAAAAAATTTCAATGGTTAAAACGATGTACGAAACCGTCGGAACGATTTTGATAAAATATTGTTTTAAAGTACGGAGATTGCCCCATCGAAAAATAATCCGTTATTGGATCGCAGCTTTAAAGAAAACTGTTGATTATACTATTCTAAAGTACAACTGTACTATCGAACAATTTCTGTGAAAGATGTAGTTTCAAAAGTAGGACGGTAACGATATTTTCAACCATATATATTTTTTTACAAATTGATCTAAATATTTGTTTTGGCTTAATTGGATCATTCTATCATGTCTTTTATAAATTTCGGTTTGCTATCAGGTGAGCGGATGGCCCCGCGAGCAAATGCTCGCCTCTCAGGCGGCCGGCCCGGGTTCGAATCCCGGCGGACTCTAGAACGATTTTAAAGATCGTACGCTCCCCGGCTACCACGCTAACGCCTGTGGTAGTCGTTGACCCCTAAAACAAGGGAACTCTTCCTCCTCACTTTCGACGGGCAAGGCTAGCCACCTACTCGGCCTGAGGGCAAAGAGGGCTCATAGAACCACTTTGTGGTTAAAAGAAGGTTTGCTATCAGAGCTATCAAAGCTATCAAATAGCTAGAAAACCGTAGTTGAGTAACTTTACTGCTAGATTTATTATGTCTACGTCAGCACTTTCTATAAGTCACTCCTCTGGATTGGAGATCAGAGCAGAGTAGATCAAACTTGACCGAATTTGTCGCTTTTCTCTCTTGTAATAACGATTATACGTAGTTTATTGACGTGCCGGTATACCTGCCTCAATAAGTTTGATTTCTTTGCTTTGCTCTACTCTTTGCTATCCGCTCACTATCGTTGAACCCTTTGCACGCTCGGATAAATTTTGCTGTCTGACGGTTTGCTTATCGTTGCATTATGAAGGACATGGTGACGACAGGTCTGATGGCAGACGAACTGAGCCCGATTCAGACAAGTAGACATCCAAGCACAACACGCGTTTATATATAACAACGATACTGTTAACGAATTTGCGATGAGAAAATTAAAAAAAAGTTGATTTCGGCTTTTGAAAAGTAACATATTACTTTTAAAATGTAACTGATATTTTGATGTTATTAAATTTTGATATTAATAATAAATCAAAGTGTGGTTCATAACAAGAATGCGTCCCTACTTAGCTCCACTCAACTCAAATCACTTACTTCCCCTAACCACCTAAACCACAACGCAGAAGGGGCGGCATATGAGACTTTGTACCCCTGGACATATTTCTGATTTTATTTATTAAGAAAAACAGAATGAATCATGAGAATAGCAAGTTTTCCAAAGTATTTTTAAAATCGCGACTTTCACTCTGATGATGCAAGCTGCAAGGTCTTGCGAAACGTTAGTGAATATGGATGCACAAACAGCAAAACGGCCAAATCTGCCTAAGTATCCTCGTTCTCAAGATACTCAAACAACACGAGCCACCAAAGAGCATGGCCATCGAGCGGGTTTTTGCTCGACTTCACAAGATGCAAGGCACATTAAGCCGGAAAATGCTGGGTGTTCATATACAAATACTACGCGGTCTAAGCCGAAATTCTATGCTAAGAAGAATAATTCGAGTAACCGCGAAAGCCTCAAACAATACAGTTTTCATAATAATTTTAAAGTAGTACATGTAATTATACATGAAAAGGCCATCGAAATAGTAGATATAAATCGAAATAAGTCTCAACTATGAATAGGGTTTATTTAAAAATTTGGCGTTTTTTCAACTTGGCAACATACATTTCGTTCTGTCTTTCATATTTTATATTGCTCTTTATATGCAGGCAAGCAAGAAATTAAGAATCAGTTCTTCATCACCACAGTCAACGCTGCGTTCGCCTTACTCATCAATATTACATGTTATTAGTTAGTTTGATTTGTTTTTAGTGCGTGTTTCTATTAAATTAAGTTCATCGCGATTGTAAAAAAGAAACTGTTTTCATTCCATTATAAAACAATGTGGAAATTAATCATAGTAGGAGCGGAATTTCCACGATAAATTACGTAGAACGACATTTAATGACAACATTGTCTAAAAGGGATATTTATCATTTTGCTACAATTGCTGAAACAACATTGTCGTAACTGTTAAAGTAATTTTGCCATTTTTGGCTTTATTTACTAACGTTAGCTTTAATGATTTACCTCACATGTAATTGTCCTCAAGAGCTACTTAATTGCTAGGTAAACTTAAAAGGACATAGGCGGCTTTATCTACCACGGCTTAACGTTGAGGTTCATTGTGTGATGTTTCACGGTTTGTTAGGCCTCTCTGAAAGCGTCATGTTGATTATTATTAAGCTCGGACAGTTCAGTATTTACCTATTTCAAATCAAGTATCTGCTTTAACGTTTTGGAGATTGTAGATATTGTAAAGCGGCGATGGCTCTTGACCCTCAGGAGTGACGCTACTTAACAGTTCATTTCCGATAATGCAGTTTTTTGGCGTATTTAGTCTCGAACTGTCTTAGTCTTCAGGTGTTTTCTATTGTAGGTTGTCGTATCGTCTACAGTCTACACTATTTCGGGAATTTATCTTATTGCCGCAGTGAGTCCTAGCGCAGTCAGTGCGGTCACTTAACTTCCTTTTACTACTGCCAGATTTTCTAGTAATATTTTGTCTCGCTGTAGTGGTAAAACAACGTATATGTTTTCTTTTGCCTTTGAATTGAAGAACTTCCGGTTCGAACCCGCAAAAGGAAAACAAATCCATTGCAATTTTGGGGTCACCGCGTCTTTTCCTTTACGAGGGATTTATAATTAAGTGATTGCAATATCTCCGTTAATTTTCTCAATCCCAGATCGTTGATTATAGGCGCTATATTTGTGTCTTTTCCTTTCGATAACAGGTTATAGCTTATCAAAGAGCCTGCGATAAGTGTCATTTTGAGGTGAATCTTCCAACTTAGCTTTACTAGTTGATAACAATTAAGCTGGTGGCGCCAGTATTTGGTTTTGATTATTTTAGTATTAAGTCACTCCCTCTTCCGAAGTAGCTCAGCTAGCCCGTTGAACACTATTTGTTACGGGACTGTTTTAGGTATTTACAGATTATTATCTGGCTTATATTGAAGTGTTATAAGATTATCATTAGTTTATTCTAGTGCTATTGCGTATTCTGACGTTCAGCGGTCAGAAAACATTATAGACACGATGATCTAGTACCCAATCGATGTACTATTTTGGATGTTAATGCAAATGGTTTTATCTTACAACTATAGGTAAGTCTACTCATAGTGAAGTTAATAATGACATAAAAATTGGAAAAATAAAATTAGCTGCGGAGCTGATACAGGATCTATTAAAAAATACTAAAATTAATTTAAAAAAAGTGTTTTCATATTGCTGGATTATTAAATATTAGAATTACGTGGAGTTTAACAGGAAAAAATCACAAAACAGCTTAGATAATTCCAGTTCATAAAAAAAGTGATATAACTTCGGTCGACAACTATTATGAAACAGTTTCTATTTTGAAAGATATGTTCGAAAATTTGTCAAACGCGTATGCCTGACACAATTATTAGCGTCCTTCATAGTAATTAACTTATTAAGAGGGGGTAGCCCAGCCTTAACATTCGAGCTGCGCTCGAGTGGTAATTTATGTGAGAAATGTTAAGACGGTTACTTTTCGAAATGCGTTCATTAGTTTATTGTTCATTGAGGCAATAATTTTGAATCAATAATAATTACTAAAAACTGATAAATCGAAATCGGACTACCATGAATATGTGTGATGTTGCTATAGTGCATGCATGTTAAATGAGTGGGTGCATGTTAAATGTATCTTAACATTCGAGGACGCGAGTGTATGCATGTTAAATGAGTGAATGCATGTTAAATGTATCTTAACATTCGAGGACGCGATCATGTTAAACAATGTTTACCATTTCAATAAACAATAAAAATTTTAAAGTTGTGTCTGACTTAGAACACCGCTTTTGTTTAGCAAGGTAAACGTAAAATGTGGCATGTGCTGTTATGGAAAAAGTTTATAAAAGTATAGAAGAGGGTGAATCTGTAGCTGCCCTGTTTTTAATTTGTCGTAAGCATTTGAGACTCTTAAAATAATGCTTATACTTGCAAACTTATAAGCTCTTGATTTTACAGCTGGTTTGCTGCACGTTCTAAATTGCTTTCTAAGCAGTAGACAATTGTGTGCAAAATAAAAGATGTAATTTCCTCCTGCCACGGATTAGTGACTGCTGTCCCTCAGTGGTCTACCTTAGGGCCACTTCTGCTTTTATTGTTCGTAAACGATTTAACCTAGCTTTGTAAATAAATATGACACTATGAAAATGTATGCTAATTTATTGTTAGATCGTTGTTTCTATCAAAAACTGAAAAAAATAGTTGAAAAAGTTGTTAACACATTTGGTATAGTGGAACTTGGAACAATTTAATTTTGAAGTTAGAAAAAACGAGTTGCTTAGTATATAGTGTTCCCCAGGATTGATATTACAGGAAGCATGACCGACAAAAATTAATATACGCAACTGTTACATTTAAGCAAATCTGAACGCTCTTATTGTTTGTTAGAAGTGAAACCTTTGAAAAAAATAATAATAGCGGACGACACTGTAGTTTTACCGGAACAGTTATGATTTTCCGATTGGAACAAATGCGAATATTTTTATATCGGGCGATCATTAGACTTTGAAATGTAAAAATTAGTCCTGCCACGTGGACTATAGTCGTCGTACATGTCCGCACGGACTCTTCAACAAACTATAGTATATTTACATAAATATTTTGTGAACAAACTATGTTTCTAAAGTGAAAACCTTATATTTGAAATAAAACTGTCACTGTGGATAATGTTTCTAATTATAGAACCAATGTTGTTTTGTACATTAATGGTGACATAAATGGTGACAATCAAATAAAACAGATAACGAGATGGCATGATAAATTAATGGGTTTGCTGTTGCTAGATGTGTATCTTTCAATATAATTTCCAATAATTAAAACTCGTGTGCCAACCGGTTTTACATAGACTTGTTTGTGCAGTTTTTAAATTTATCAGTTGCCCATTTGCATTATAATCATTTGTTATAAGAAAGTATGTAAGTCACAGTATTCCTTAAAACGTTTTTATACGTCTAATTAATTTAACAATTAATACAGGGTAAATATAAGGAAACTTTTCGGTTACAGTTTTGATTTTTTAACGATAATGTTATTTTCTGTAAATGAATTTAGAATGCACTTGTCACTTAGTGTACATGATAAATTTTGAGAAAACTGTCAAACTAAAGTTATTGCTTTCCAACTTGACCATTTTTATTTTACAAATTTACAATTTTTGTCGCAACCGCTCAATCAATCGCGACCAACCCAAAATTATATGAAAGGTCTCATGAATCCACATCGCTCTTGTAAAGGCAGTGTACCGCTTTGGAGGTAAATTAAAGACGGAAGATTACAAGGATGACGAGAATGACATTCCTTATGGATGTAATCATGATAACTCGAGAACCATATAACCTATCAGGATGATGTTTGCGCCATTTTGTGTAAAATATTAATGCAAGAAACTGAAACACTTTTTTCGTTGTCGATTTGTATTCGGGTTCCTAGTAATACACATTAAGCGGTCACCTAACAACGTTATCATATTGGTTAATGACAACACTCGTGGGCTGTCGGTCGCGAGTTCGAATCTCCTTTCGACCAAGATTTTTCTTTATTATTAAACGATGCGTATATAAATATCTATCTCTTCTTACATTTAAATCTAAAACACATGAACACTGTTTGCCCCATTCTGACTGTCCGCTAACGGTATTGATAAATCGCCGATTCGATTTTAAACCGTTTTCCTTGGTCTAGAATTCGCAATAATTAGTTTTCGTCTTCTTTGCGTCTCCTTTAGCCCAAGTCGTCGCACATATGGCACGAGCATGTATATTTCGCACCTACTTAGAGTAATTGTTCAGTTCATGAAATACACATGCAATTCTTGAACTGGAAGCAGATCGTATAATTTTAGATTTTTTCATAATTTGGATGCTTTTTAATGGAAAACGTATTTCTATACTTGATGAAATCTCGAAAATTACACATTTTGTACGCGGCAATCATCCACTTCGCAACTGTAGCAATGCCTATTTACATTTCGCGTAAAATCGTAAACGATTCAATAATAATAATAGAAGTGAACAGCTATCTCCCGATATGATCCATGATTGCCATTACGCCGCAATTCTAAAAAATATTTAAAAAATAGTATTGAAATGACCTACTATTTACCAATTTCAATATTCTGATATATATATATATATATATATATATATATATATATATATATATATATATATATGTGCACGGCTATCTTACTTGCCTCCGAACATATGACAGACACCCACGCCTCCATGTCAAGGAACATGTTTTTCCATGTGTATTCCTCGCCAATCTCTTAAATAAGGTTTTCGTAACAGAAGCATCAAGAGAGGGGTAAGGAATTTTGATATTTGGGATATACAAAAAAATGGTGCACACAAAATAGCAACACAGCTCCGACTACACTGCTACAATGTGGCCTCCCATTGTATATCGCCGTGTTACACAATCGACATACTCACCTCCAGCAACGTTGCCGTTCTGTTGCACCTTTTGCCGAGGGAATAAAAGTAGCGCGTCGTTTTGTTTTCGGATTTTGGCACGGCGAACGTGATAACGTATCTAAACATCGCGCGGATGGCATTCTGCTTGTGTTAATAAATTCTTGTGGGTACCTAACATAGCTATATTACTACAAATAGCTTAATAAAATCAGTTGCCCTGTAGTTACTGAAATCTTGCAATATAATATTTGAGTTAAGAATTAATGAGTTACAATTCTTAGAAAAAACAACCAACACAACTGCCACAATCATTTTTTAAAACTGAATTGTCATATTTCGAAAATCTATTATAATAGCCAACTTCGTCTGGGTACGGCATGCGATCAATGGTGTTGATCATCTTTTAGTGAAAAATATGGATACCAGAACAAGCTGCATAATACGAAGACTGAAAAATTAACGGTAACGGCGTACGCTCACAGAATTAACAACACTGAATTTTGGTAATCGAAGCATGGGCTACTATACAGGGGCCGGCAACAAAGATATTTCTAAAACTACGAGAGTGACATAAAGTTCATATATATAGGTACTGTCAGACGCTGAATTCGCTCACTTGCCAAAGTGGAATACTCAGACCTAAAGTCGTCCCATTGCCGAATTAATTTGCTCAGTTACAGTCTTGACCAAATTCATTTCGGCATTTAAACAAATTGGGCATCTGAGTCAAATATATAAAATATACGAGGTACGAAGGCGGTGCACATCACATGATTATAAATGGTAGGTCAAAAAGAGTGGTGACCTAAACTTACCTTTTTTAAATAGAAGGCTCGATATTTAGGTAGCTTACAAGGAGTTTTCCATTGAAATGCTAATAATTTTAATATAAATTTGTATGGATCTACCGCCAACGGTTCTGGAGATATTAACGATTTTATGCAAAAAAAATTCTTAACTTTAGGCGGCTGTTAAAAGTAACAGGAAACAATTCAATGAAAGAGAACGTTATCAAAATATGGGGTAAAAGTTTCTTCACGTTTCTAATAATACTGAAACAATAAAAGGAAACATTTGCTAATGCGAATTACATCAACTTGCAAATAACATTACCGGTGATGGGATTCGAACTACATCACCTGCAAATGCGATTTCAGTTCCACGCGTTTCTTCCACTGATCCGTGAAGGATCTCTCGGATCTGTGCAGTGCATGGCTGTATTAAACAGAACACACTTTTTGTTGTCCCTTTTTACTCTTACAACATTTATCTTGTATCTCTTGGGTTCCATTTTCGTCAAGTGTAAAGCCTGAGCTATGTGCAAATTACTGATTTTATCTGAGCTGTACATCAAGTTGACAGTCCGTCGTGTTGCCGCATAACTAGAAGCCAAACCAGGACTAAAAGGACTTGAAAATGACGAATGTGATTTCGTCGAAACGTCGTCCAACCCCAAACGCCATTCAAGATGTTCTTCAACCAGTTGAAGAAATCTTCAAATTTATTAAGCGGTATGACACCCTGAAATGTTTACCTTTAATATATATATATATATATATATATAAATAATATAAATTAAATTTTATATTTTTATTGTATTAAAAGTAACATAACATGTCAAGAAAATGTGGGCAACTGTTCTAACTCCTTGTTTAATCTGGTTGCTCTAGCACAACCCTTCCATCTGTACATCTTCGGCGTGAATAATTTACTGGCACAAATTCGGCAGTAGTGTCTAGCTTATTATTATAAAAGCTCAAACAAAATCATTACATAAATAAATGTATTCTAAGTGGGGCTAAAAATAAAGGCTAATATCACTTTAATACTTACTAATAAAAACTAAATAAAACGTCAGTACAAGTGCGAAAGCATTTATAAAAGACGAAGAACAAAAATTTGGTTTCGTTTGGCACAGTAATCACGAGCCGCCACTGTCTGAAGCTAGAAGTACAAACGGCGAAAAACAATCAGAGAGAAACTCATTATAATTATAGTATCTACTAATAGCGGTGCGTATCAGTTGTAATCAATCACACTGCTGATTGCAGTGAAAGTGAGAACGCTGTTTCAATAATGAGAACATAAAGTATTAATGACTTTGGTTTATGTGAGACTGCCCCAATAGAAAATTCACTTATACGGGAAATCGCCCTATTGTACAGCGACCGCAATACAATTACAGTTACGTGCTATATTTCAACCCAGAGACCAACTTTACTGCTGCTGCTGGACTTCCAGCTGGAGAAAGGAACCTCATAACAAAAATGTTGAGCAAAAGAAACATGTGAAGACTGATGTTTGTTAGAAGAACGCCTTATAATTACGTAGCTTAAAAGTTATACGTCGAAATGCTAATCATTTTAATAAAGGTTGTGTGGGTATACAGTATACAGTTAACTATGTTGGAGATACATATAATCGATTTTATGCAAACAAGTGTTGAATTTCACAACAGAAAACAAGTGAATAAATGTTTCCAAGAAATTGTTGTTTGGGAATTATCTTTCGTGTATGAAATAGTGCATCTGGGTATTAAGCTATACAGGGTGATTTCCTATCTAAAAAAATTGAAAATATTCGTATATTTGAATTGAACTTTCTTCTGATATGCTCATATAATCGTTTTTCATATATTCGAGGTTCAATATAAAAAGCAATCTAAGCCTCTTAGAATGCTTTACTTAAAGGGATAACAAACAAACACCGTTAAAAATGCTAATTCAAACACGTGAACTCTCCGAACAGAACAAAAGACGAGGTTTAGAAAATAAAAAGGTAGTTGGCACCAGAAATAACTGACACGAAAAAACCAGAAAATTCAGGAGTAAATGAAATCCAGTATCCTATGAACTCAGGTAAGAAAAGAAGATAATAATTAAATATACGAGTTTCATTAAACAGTTGAAAACTACAATAAAAGAGCTTTCCAACGATGTACGATACTCGCCATTTCGCTAAAGTAGCGTTTAAAAAAATTAAAATACGGAAAACATGATTCAAAAATAATATTGTTCCAATAAAAAACATGGCTTTCAATTGTTTTAGTACGTTTGGGGCCATGCGGTACGTTTAGAGCCAAGTGGAATTTGTTTTGTATTTCTTGTTCGATTGTCGATAATTTTGTAGTCATGGCTCACTTTAGGTAAATATGTTTTCATAATTAAAAAAATAAGTTTAAACACTTTAGTTTAAGCGTGTATCATAAAGCATTTTTAGCGCTGTTTTCAAATATCTAAAATTAGACAGGCTGTTCCATGTAAAAAACCAAGGTCGTGTATCACTACGTAAAAGATGGAGGCCATGGCTTATAGTATTTAACATTACAAGCCAGGTAAAACAGGTTTTACTGGCGATAGGATTGGGATGACTGGCGAGCCGTTAGGCGAGCCTGTCATATCCTTGAGCCAGTAAAAATGGTTACCTGGCGTGTATTGTTGAATGTTTTATTTGTTCCTCACTTGTAAATAACTAGAAATTCACCATTTATTCAAAATGTCAAACTGACAAGCAACTAAATTAATCAATATGACACATACTAAGGAAGACAACTCTGGCTTTGCACGCTATCATTTATCTATGAGCACGCTTGTAAAATATAACTGGCTAGCCAGTAAAAAATTTACTGGCTAGCCAGTTAAGAAACGTTTTCAAGGTGAATAAAGTGACTTGATAAATCGATGTTTACAAGTGAGGAACAAATAAAATTAGTTTACGTCAATTTGTAAGTTGTATACTGACATTTAATATAAATACAAAGTTTTTTTCTTTATTTCTATTATATTAACGAAGTTACAGTCTATCTAGCGATCTAAAAACACACTGTATAATCGAGTTGTGTCTGCATTGTCAATTATGTTGATTTATGGTAATCTAGTGTGGCTAAAGGTGCGCGTACGGCTCTGATATAGTGTTTGGAGTGCTAGACTATGTATGTGCAGCAATTAAAGTGACTCCAACAGCGATTGCGAGGAACGCTGAGTCAGTCGCAGCGTGTCTAGCCCCAAAAGCGCAAGTCTGCAAAAGCTCAAAGGCTAAAATCGCCAATAGCGAGCGAAGTAAAGCCGCTGAATCCGCGCAGTGAATAGAATTTACTGCCAAAGTGTTTGCGTTTAGCAATCCAGCGTTCACGTTTCCAAGTAAGTGCCAATTAAGCCGTGTACCGTGTATCCAACATGGAGCTTTCCCCGAGTAGAAAATTGAGTCTTTCAAGAGTGATCAGTTGTGCGAGCTTAATCCGCCACGCAGCACTACTCAAGCCACGAGCTAAAGGTAACCCGAAATAGCGAGGTTTGCAGTATTGCAGTTTGAGCGAAAAATATTCGCTCAAGGTTGATGGGAAGATTAATGCGATTAATGGACAAATAAATACTTATGCGAACATGTTTTTACGGGGAATTCAAATCGAGTTGTGTTTCATGCTAGTAGGTTTAGCGTAGGTTAAAACATGTTAAGGTTTTAAGTTGTTCTGTCTTGTATTGGAAACATACCTTTGTAACAAGCGAAGGATTAGAGATGTAAATTGCAACCGCTGAATTACTACTTGGATTACCATATTTACTACACTGTGATATTATATTACGTTTTATAAGTAGCTCATTTTATTTTACTTTAGGTACAATTGACTTTTATATCAGCAGATAGGGTCATACATAAATTATAATTCTTTCATCTTATTTTCAAATTTAAATTTAACATTTAGATATTGACATGTCGGTAGTACAGATCTCCACTTTATCTATTCTAAATTAGATGCAGTTTGCTTAACCTCACTTTGTCGAAAACACTTTACTGTATTTTAGCAATGATGAATATTATACATACAAATCACTTTATTTTTAAGATTTCATTATTTGAATTACTCAATTTACATTAAATAACAATCAATATGTACTCGGCTGGTTATCATGCATTTCTAATTAATAAATTTTGAAGGTCATATTTTAGTATCATTACAATATATGACTGCAGTTTTCAAAACCTTAAAATTTCACCTCCACACTCAGTGCGTGCCAAAAATTATAGAGAGCAAACAAAAGCAACGCTGAATAACCTTCTCCTATATAAGTGTCAATACCCGCCCTGGACCATCTCTATCTCTAGCACTGAGCTTCAGTTAGCAGGATTCCATAAGCAAAAAAACGCCTAGTGCATTATATAAAGTACATCTAAACCAAATCCTAGACCAACATGGTGAATACCATCATGTATAGGTATTCGGATGTGTACAAAACCGAAAATAGCGTTAGATGTGCCTTTATGTATAACAGTTTATATAGTTCATTTAAACTAAGTGACCTCAGTTCGGTATACACAGCAGAATTATACGCCATCAGCAAGGCAGTGGAGTTCGGGGCAAAAAACTACCAAAAAAAGTTATTTCTGACTGACTCATAAAGTGCGGTACAGTCAATTGCAAAACCGTTTATTAAAAATCCCCTAGTGCAAAACATACAAGACAGCTTAACAACTTATAAAGATAAAGCTTTTAAGTTTCTGTGGATACCATTACACGTAGGCATACAGCAAAATGAAGTCGCCGACGAAAAAGCTAAACGAGCAACAGAAAAATTTGTGGAAGATGACGTTCGAACTACTAGCAAGGACATGAAGACCTATCAAAAAGTACTCGTGCGGGAAAAGTGGGAAAACGGGTGGAAATGTATTGGTGACAATAAACTAAGAAAAGTGAAAGAGACAACAGAAAGATGGGTTCCCAAACTAAAAATAACCAGAACAGAAGATATAGTATTAAGAAGATTGAGAATCGGACATACGAAAATAACGCATGGGCACCTTCTAAAAAAATAGCCAAAGCCAACCTGTGAAACCTGCAATACTCCGCTTACTTTACAATATCTCCTATGCGAGTGCAGATAGTTTGAAGACCAAAGAAGACAATCCCAACTGAAAAAAAAACTTGAACACATGTTAAAAAATGACCATGAGGAGATACAAAAACTATTGACATTTCTCAAAATGACCGTCTTATTTATGTTTATATAACTAATAGAAACATTGTGATGACAAAATTACTATAAGTTATATTTAGAAGGTGTCAAAGACCTGAGTAGTCAGAGCACCTAAAATAAATAAATATTCTATATAAAAAAGGAGTTCCTTCGCAATCTATAAATTGAAGCTATGGTTGTGTCCTACATTCGTTGAAGTGGGTGAACAAATATATATATACTGTGTTACCCACAAAAACGACTTTAACGACATAAAAACTACACAATCGGGAATTTAACTGAATACGTAGCCCCAACCCCGTTACGATGGACGGTAACAAAAGGTTGCTCCGGCTTGGGAACTCTCAGGCGAGGGCAGGTTCTTTACGACCTTTGAATCAAGGCTACAATTCCATTAAACGAGATAAAAGATGTTAAATATTGATGCGCCACACCATTCGGGCTAAATCGGGGAAACAAAATCCGCAACACAGGTGAACACACTCTGAATGTGGAAGCGAGTGATTTGCCTTTTTCCTTCTACCTTGGCACAACTTGAGGTGGTGGCTGAATCGAACCTATCTTTAACTGCACTTGCTTATATCATCTGGATTTCTGTACTTCAAAACAAAACACAAAAAGGCATGCAAACACCAATGAAAAACGTAGATAATTAACAATGAACTCTATTCAAGTAATTATGAAGGTGAATAACAATGAACATGGAAATGTTTATTGGTTACAGTTAAAAATAATAGGCAAAATGGGTTAGTTAGGTTAAATGGCGACGTTTAAACAAAATAACTACGTTACATGAACGAAATTTAACGACAATTACTTCAATAATGGTACAACAACGGTTACTTGAGCTTAAAACGCAAAACCACGTGAAGACAATAAAACTTGACGGTGCTCTTCAACATTTCACGATTTAAATCAAACTATGACAAAATTTGCCAAAACAACACTTCACTATAAATTTCTATGAGTTACAAACACTGTTATCAACAAATACCTTGCTTGAAGAAATCCAATTCTAGCTGCGTGTCGCACCTCAACTATGCCTCGAATAGAACGACAGGGAAAGCAGAGGGTGTTTGAGGGGATGCGGTAATCGGGCCTTGATGATGTTTACCACAGCCAGGGGTTGGCAGGGCGATAATCCACTCAACAGTTGAAAACGCGTAAAACGAAACTTCCAATAAAGGAACAACGGGACGAGATACAACATGACGTCTTAGTTAATCTAGATCTGGGATCTTTAAGAGTCCGGTAAATGATCCGCCCTAGCGATAATTAAGGTATCGCAACCCCACGGTAAGAACTCTTCACCACACTAACTCGATTGCTTCACTAAAAGTTTTGAACTGCCTGAACGACGAAATTCTGAGAATGCAATGTGCGCGAACGGCTTATGTCACCTAAGAAGGAACAAAGCTCATTTCATACCACGCCGGAATAAACTTGAATTGATCCTAAAATAAACTGCAACGCTTCAGTCTTTCAACAGGCTGTAGAAAGTATCGGGCAGAGTAAAGGTTTGATTACACCACTAAACTACGACTTTGACTTAGAGTATGTCGGAAAAATACAGAAACGTACTAGTTTCGAAGAGTGTCCTTACAACTGGGCAAGTAGTGGCAACCTTATTTTAATGTTTGCAAATGGAAAATTACTAGACAATATAACAGTTTCACATTTATGAAAGAATCCTAGCTAAATATTTATTGACATATTAAAAATCGGAGAAGTAGCGTGCATGGTTGTGACGATACGCCTCTGTTCTTCGAACCCATTTTTCATTTTTTGCTGTTGCATTAGAAAGCATAATGGGTGCATTTATTGCCTTGAAGTTATTGGGCATATTACTGACAATTAAAACTGTCGCATGGTTGGGGTAAAACTGCGGTTTGTAAGACGAGAAAACCTGACTCTCAAGTTAAAAGGCAACGCTCAGCAATAAACGGACGTAATTAGGAGGCACGTAAAATTGAAATTGCAGAAAGCGATTGAACGGTTCACAATTTATCAGGAATCTGTAATGAAATAATAGCCGGTTTATGACGTTGTTAAAGGCCCATACACCAAATGAAGACGAATAGTTGGCTCAACCCCAAATTAGGCAATGGCGTGATGAAAAATTGCGCCCAACGCAATCCTAGTGTATTGTAATAAGCAATTTATCACCTGCTTAATATCCTTTGTTAACCGCAAATATTTGCCCAGGTAAACGAGTGAAACGTGAGAGAATTCCTCGTTATGGCTGCCTTTTAAGGCTGACGCCCCGTTTCCGTGTCTTTAATAGAGAACATTCGTTTTCGGAGCTCACTGACACGAAATTTGCGGTAACTATCCCTTATGGGGGCTCATTTTTGGTTCGTTGATGTTTGGGACTAAATTGTTTTTATTTCATTCCACAGTGTGGCTGCTAAAAATTTGGAACTGAATATGATGTTACAAATAATATATACATACATATGTATTCTAAATATTTAACAGTTTTCGGCATTATTTCCTTGTGGATTGTCTTATTTATCTTTTTTCTAACTGCCTGCCTTTGGGGAATCTGAAATTCATTTTTGTCTTACGAGATAGCATATTTTTATACAGCGCATCAGCCAATTTCTGACACTAACTCGATCAAGCACAACAACAACAGCTGAGGAAGAACTTCGCATTCTTCCTCATTTTTGCCGTTATTTTGGTATATTGAGACAATACTTTGCCGTTTTTGCAGCCGCAAAGCCAGCAAGCACATGTTCGTCAGAAATCGTCGATTACGCGATCCAATATTAGCCATTCGAACCGCACGATACGATACAAATAGAACAAATAGCTCGTCGGTACACAAATAATTATCTCTAAATCAGTCGTCCTCGATTGGAAACCTCTGTTATGGCAGTCCAGCGACCTCGAACATGCAGCCGCTTACCCACCTTGCACACGTAAATTTACAGCCTAAGCATTTTAATACAAAAGTTAGAATCCTTTCACTTGTTGCGAAAATACGCTCGGGTCAGCTATGTATGATTGTTCGATTCATTTTGTTGTTTACGGCCTCGATGCGTTCAAATGGAAACCAGTTCGTTAGCCCAGGAAAAGCTGCCACTGCTGCCTGTACAGCTCTACACTGATGGATCACAATTATTGGTTTTTCATTTTGTATAAGACGACATTTAGATCCACATTTGAGATCGCTACAAAGCATGAATTAATTGCAGATGATACTTATAAGTTATAACTGAAGTACTTACATGCAGCACAGGTAATTATCAAACAATATCCAACTATTGTTCTGTAAATATAAGCCAAACAGAAATCGAAAAGAAACGCAAGACACGCTTGTTCGGCGAAAAGACCTCACTTCACATAGTTTTTGCAAAAAACAAAACTTAACATCAAATCGGTTAGTAAAATATAATTGATTGCATATAATATTTTGATTAATACATACAACCAATCACAAACCATGAAAATTTGAAGTTAGTGTCTTGTTCAGTTCATGTTTGACCGCGGCCCAAAATGTAATAATAATAATAATAATCAACAAATATTTAAAAATTACACAACAGTCTCTTACGGGCCAAAAGTCATTTATAAGTATTTACATGTTTAATTGCCCTATTTTCGATAAATCTAAATATTATCGGCTACTTAATTTAAACTATAAGTCACGTTTCGAATTTTCATGTAATTATATGCCTATTTAATTTGCTTCAGATTAAGCATCACTTGATGCTCGTGCTAGTTTGGTTGCATACTTAATATTTTCGCTCTTTCCCAAAATTTGTGGGTCTTATCAGCCTATTTTGTCCATTTTGCCTTGATGCAGAAAGGTTGCTCAGTAATCTACGTTTGGGATACGTACCATGATCTGGGTTTTTCACTAGTAATCTTACATTTCTGTTTTTGGTCCTGTTTTGAGCGAAATATTTGGATGACGTCCCGTTGAGGTAATTTTTGGGAATTTCTCAAAATTAGACATCGTTCTGGATTTATCTACATCGAGCACATGGTTTTACTTCGGCAAAGTTGGGAGCGGAACATCGAAACGGTATGCCTACCTTTTTTTTTGTATCTCATCCGTAGGATTCTATTGTGTTGCATTTAATTTTAGCTCCCCCTTCTCGTGCGGTTGAATTCCGCACAACTTTGGATAGGCGAACGCAACTCTTTCTTGAGATTTTGCAAGTTCGTCCCGCTTTGTCCTTGCGACCGTGCGAATTCCATTTCTACAACAGATTCGTAGTAACATTTGGGGGTCGCAGCGTCGGAATTATATCATACCTGTGTCGACGAACGCGGAGCAGTAGCGCTGTTTGTATTGAAAACATCACCTAGTTCCCTCGAGGCTTATCGAGAGGGTTTCCTGTATGCAGACACTAGAGGTCTGTTTAAGCTAATTTATTGACCTGTTTGCGTTAGGACTGAACTCCACATAACCTCTGATGGAATGCCTTTTTAATATGTTTGTGTCTCGTGTTAACTTATATTGTATTTGACAAACATTGGAATGTCTTCATCAATTACTTGAATTGATAGCTAGACGTAGAACCTTACCTATTTAGCACAGTTTATCGATCAACAATTTACTGTTTACAATTTCATTTGTCAAACTAATTTGTGGATGTGTCTCCCGCACCGTCCACGGTATTATTATTTGTAATTTCGTGTCTGGTCAAGCAATGTTGCATGATGTTGATGAAATTTAAAATTTCGATAATCACGTCGTGCCAATGACCATTTAACATCGTTGAATTACTCACGTTAGTTCCGTATTTGCAAGATATTGCTTTGATTGATTTGCGTGACGCATTGATACATATTAATTATGTACTAAGCGTATTACGGGTTATATAATGTCCTACCGTGAACCAAGATCTTGGGTCTGTAGAACCTTGCTTCTTATTAATGATGGGTGGTGTAGTTTGAACAAGCTTTCACGTTCGGTCAGTAGAGTTAAGCAACGCTCTTTCTGGTCAGAACTTGGATGGGAGTTCCATGGCTGCTTCTCGCGACGCCACGTGATACGGCAGTCACGTAAATAGTTGGTCCCGGATGTCATAATAACATCATGACAGTCGTTAGTGGGTTGGAAGTCCCCATAAAATGTACAGCGACGCCTATAATTGGCCTAACGGCTGTTAGCTGAGTACCAAAATAAATAAATAGGTAAATAAATGACATATGATAGTAGGTATGTGTGTATGTATTTTTAAAATTCTTAATCCACTGCATATCTGTGTGGGTGTTTCCTGGTCAGATATCTATCCGCACTTGTTTTCTTTACTAACAGTAACAAACAAACACTGCTCATACTCGGTGAAATCAGCAAAATGCAATTAATATGTATCGGGTCTCTCACTTCAGCGTCCTGTTGTTTTGAAGAAATTCATTGCCCGACCGCGAGTGTAACACGAAGGGCATTAGATGTTTTGCGACGTAGTGTTCAGTGTCGATCTATATTCTCTGTTTTATTTGTTCGGCATGTTCGTTGTTCTCTAATTATTGTTCCGAAGTATGTATATTTTATTACTTTTGCTATGGTAGGTCTATTGATATGTAACAATTCATTTCTGGTAGGTGTTTTTGTTATAGTCATGAATTTGGTTTTTCTTTCGTTTAGACTTAGGCCCTTGTTTTCGCTGATTTCATTAACTTTATCGACTAACCTCTGCAGATGTTTTCTGCTATCAGAACTGTATCGTCAGCGAATTTTAAATTATTAATTGGTTAGATCTTCATACCCGCTGTTTTGTTTTTTAGAACCTCTTGTATAATGTCTTCTGAATACAGGTTAAACAGGGTTAACGACAGTACGCACCCCTGTCTTACTCCTCTTTCAAATTCAATTTCTTCTGATGTTTCTTGTCCAATTCTCATTTTAGCTTTTTATCTGTAGTATATATTCTTTATGATCTTAATGTCGTCAGGTTCTAGGTTTTTCTTTTCTAGGAGATCAATGAGGTGATCGTGCCGCACTTTGTCGAACGCTTTGTTGTAGTGGAGAAAACAGATGTATACCTCTTGATTCATATCCAAACATCTCTGGATTATCCAAACATCTCTGGATCAGAACGTTTGGGGAAAATAGTGCCAATTGCAGTTCTAAAACCAAACTGTGTCTCACTAATGCTGTCTTCTAGTTTTCCATGTACTCTATTATGGATTATTTTCAGGAACACTTTTAATGTATGGCACATTCAGCTTATTATTCGGTGGTCGTTACAGTTTTTTGCTTTGGGTTTCTTAGGTATGGCAACGAATGTTGATATGAGCCACTCCTTTGGAATATCTCCTGTTCTATATACTTAAAGAGATCAATCAAGATATTTAAGTGTTCTTCGTCTATAAGCTTGAGAATGTCTATTGGTAGGTTATCTGGTCCAGTGGCCTTGTTGTATTTCATTTGTTTAATTGCGTGTATGAAGCTTCGTCGTTGGTGATTTCCAGTCCATGTTCATCATATGTTGTATTGTTCCTTTGATCTTCAAAGAGATTTTTGATATACGTTTTCCACCTTTTTAACTTGTTTTCTGTTTCCCATATTATTTATTTCACCTTTCTCATCTTTTAATGCAGTACTGTTTTGGTTTCGTTTGTATAGTCCTGTAATCTTTTACTTTCTTGTGAACATTGAATAAGTCGTTCTTCCGTTATAGTTCTTCTATTTCGTGACAGTTCTCTTTGTAGTAGTTTCCTTTGGATTTTCGGATCTCAGTCGTGATGATGCTTTAGATAAGTTTATATTCTTTTTATCTTGGTTTTGTAAGATTTTCGTTTGTCCATAAGATCAAGTATTGCTGGGGTCATTCAATTTCTATTGTTTGTTGCTTTTTTGTTTTGTGGTATTACTTTTTCCGTGCTGTTTATTAATGTCGATCTGATTTCCTTCCATTTCCTTGTAAGGTCTTCAAAGTAGGTTGTTGTATCATCGTTTTGGGTTGTTGCGATGGTTTCATTTATTCGTTTCTTGCGAGTATTCTTGATTTGGGGGTCTCTCAACTGGGGTCATTCCTAGTTGTGTTGTTTTACTGCGCACTTTGTTTAATTGTATTAAAATTGCTCTTGTTCTCTACTTAATTGGATTATGGCCTATGTCCATATAACATTTTTGTCTCGAAATTATAAGCTCCTTGGTTATTTCATTGCCATCAGTAGTCACTTCTTCCTCAACTTACCATTTTGAATTGGTATCAAATCCAGTATAATCTAGTTTATACGAACCTTCAATTATTAATTTGATGGTCTTCCATTTACCTGCGAAGTTTGTTATTTCTTCTTTTAATATTATAGAAATTACAGTCAAGTCAATCTTTATAAATTTTTACGACAAATCTTTCAGAGATTTTTCAGCTAGTTCTGCCTTGGTGATTTCCTCAAAATTAGTTGGGTCCAGAATGCTTAGATATAACTCAGTGTTATTTAAAAAACTCTACTGATGTATCTATTATGACGTTATGAAAGAAAGCTGATCCTGAGTTTCTCATTATTACATTCTAGACTTTAAAACGCCTCGGTCTATGCTCAGCGGTAGGTTCTACAATGGCGTCAGCGGAAGGAGGGGTGTAGGCGTTACCCTTATTGATGCTGCTAAATAATTGGTGTAAACTTTTAATACGTTTATTGCTAATGACCCGGTGATCCATACAAACAAAAACCAACTTACTACTATATATATACAAAAGGAGAAAAAAAAAACAAGAAAAGAAATATGTACAAAACAGTCGTCTAGACTCGGGCGCCGATGGCGCGGGAGGTGATGGGGCGGCCTTTCCCGGTTGTCGGAGACGGGGAACGCGGCCTGGACGAGGTCCGATCCTTCCGGGGAGCGGCGCGGAGCACGGCTCGTTGTGGGGCGTCGAGCGGGGCTGCGAGGTTCTCCTGGGGCGTCGGCGGCGCGAGTAGTCCTCTCGGGGACGGCGGCTGGAAGTGGTTGCTCCTGGCGCTCGAAGACCCTAAAGCGGAGCGGACGGCTGCTAGTTGGACTCGGGGCTGAGTAACGGACCCTTGGTGGCTTCCTTCGGGCTGGAGTCCTGGAACTCCTGGAAGGCTGGAGGCGGCTGGTGGTCCTGATGCGGCTGATCCTTGGAAGGCTGGATGATCCTGAAGAGGCTGATCCTTGGAAAGCTGGATGGTCCTGAAGAGGTTGATCCTTGGAAGGCTGGATGGTTCCTGGTGGACTCTCCTGAGTAGAGTTATTTCTTCTGGCCTGGGCTTGTCTATTTAAAGGAGCTCCGTCCTTTGTGTTGAGCTTCTTGGCCGCTCATTGGTCCAAGGAGAAGGGAGGACTGCTTATTTTCCTCGCATTTAATAATTCCGCGATTTTTTTCGCGGCCCGACTTATTAGCGTGTTGAGGGGTGTCTCAATGGATGGCCGTCAAAATGCCGATTCTAATGATACCCCATTTGCTATGTTTTGTTAGCTTTAATCAAAATAAGGTTTTGTTTCCCTCGAGCTCTGCGTATAAAATTGCTTACTCATTATTGTTACTGAGTGTGTTAAAACGTTCTCCTTGTTTTTATTATTTGCGCGCTGATTTTATCTGCTTTTTGATACCCAATACTCCTGCGTTTGATTATTTCCAGCGCTAATTAAAATTCAATTTGTAATATTTGTGCATTCGCCTGCTGTTTTCCTTTGTCCCGATTTTAGCCGTTAGAGAGTGCGTCTTTGGTTAGGTCTCCGCTTGTTTCGAATTTCTGGGCAAATTCGCCCGTACGCCGTACTGCGATGATTTCGCCTGCTGGGGAAACAAATCGTTTTTAATCGGCCTGTATGCTTGTTAGCGATTCGAGGATAATTTGATTAGGTAGCGCCTAATTTTTCCTATGCATGTGTGGTTTCTATTGGGCGTACTATAGATTAGGAGTGCCTTAGTTAATTAAAATTAGATTTTAATTCGGCGTGAGTTTCGGCTGTTTGTAGAGGCTTCCGCTCGGGGATTGCCCTGGAGTTTTATGGGGGTGTTCTACTGCATCTTATAAACTGGCAGGCTGTTTGCAATTTATTGTTTTATTTTCTTGCAGAGTTTTATTTGTGTACTTTTAGAAACTGGCATGCCGTAATTTATTGTTTTATTTTCGGCAGAGGTTTTTATTTGGAAATTTGTGTAGTATCGTGGCGTATTGTTAAACAGATGCGCTTTGTTCTTTGTTTGTTGTCCCCTGCTTGGCGACTCAAACTTCCTTTGTTGATTGCTCTGTTTAACCGATTCATATTAACTTTATCAGATGTTTCCCATCAAAGATTTATTTTCTTTTCAGCGAACGGGTTCCAGTAAATTGTTCTTGAATAATAAAATCGAATGCTCTTCTTCCAAAATCGATTTTCGCCCACTTTACAAATTTATCTACAGAGGCTATATTTCTTTGCATTTTTTAGCTTTAGTATGGAGACTTCAACCATAGAATTACATTCTAATAAAATCTAAAAAATTGTATGCATGTCCTTGATAAAGCGCTAACGGTTTGAGAAATATCTGAACAATCGAAACATTTTCATATTTTATTAAGCCTACTTTGTAACCGGCAGCAGTCGCTCTAGCATGGGGATTGATTTATGCAGTATTTTTGATGATGCTCAGAACATCAATTAAGTTAACATATAATGGTTTATTATCTGGTGCACTAAGATTTCTAAAATGTTTGCTTAACGCTGCTTTCTTCAATCAGCAGCAAGTTGCTCTTATCGACATCGATTACATCAATAACATGAGGGTGATTTGAAACTTTTTGATTTCTCATTTCGATTAATTCCGAAATCCAATTTTCGATTTCCCAATTTATCGTATACATGAAATATGTTTCACAGTTCTTCTGTGACTGATGGCTACTTCGTGTCCCTCTATGCGCTGATAAGCTTGTTTCCAATAAGACCTACGTCTATAAATACTTCATCATATGCCAACCAAACTGTACAGTTTATGTACTGTAGCTCAGCCATATCCTTTTGGACGTGTTCTTCCGAGTAAATGCTTTTTCAAGATTGAAAGAAATATCGATGAATTCCTATGAGTAGGAATCAATAAAACCATCGAAAACATATATACAAGACATAAAATCCAAGGAAAACTTTCAGAACCAATTTCTGTGGGACAAGGCATTAGACAGAGAGACTCTCTAAGTCCTTATCCTTTTTAATATCGTTATAGACGAAATTATAAGAAAAGTATCCAATGGAGAAGGATATAAAATGAAAATCAGCAAATCAAAATACTCTGCTATACCGATGATGTCGTGCTAGTCACAGAAACCGAAGATGATCTGCAAAGACAATTGCATAATCAGAAAAAATACAATATGATTATTTTATCACAAAAAACAAAGTGTTTGACAACATCTCGCGAACCTCTCAGATTCAAACTTGCTATTGACGTCGCAAATATTCAGCAAGAAATGAAGTTCATATATCTGGGGATTGAAATATCTAGCAGCCGAGATATAGTGGCAGAAATAAGACAGCAAACAACTAAAGCAAGCAGAATAGCAGCATGCTCAAACAACACGGTTGGGAAGAATAAACACATAGATATAGAAGTCAAGTTGAGAATATACAGTGAATTTATTTTAATGGTTAACATAGCAGTTTCGTTTCTATGCCTGCATTTAATCGTACAGGTCACTTCCATAGTTACCAATGAAATCAATAGATTAGAGCGTTTATTTTACGAGTTAACATACGAATTTGAATAAGATACTTGCTAATAAGAAACTTTAATTTTGTTACCGGAATGTAGGTATGCAACTAAAAAGTAGATACGTAGGAACAACTTGTGTTTTGTATTTTTCCTTCAGTGGTATACATTAGGATAACTTTTAATTGTCGTTTTGACAAGTAATAATTCCTATGTTAACTCGTAAAATACACGCTCTAATCTATTGGTCTCATTTGTAACTATGGAAATGACCTGTATAATTAAATGGTGGCATAGAAACGGAAACGCTTATGTTTAACTATTAAAATAAATTTCCTGTATAGGGCCACAATACGATCAATAATAACGTACACCGCAAAAACGAAACCACTTCTGGAATCGGCCGAAATGAAAATTACTCGAAGAATTTCCGGAAAAATTCTGTTAGAGAAAAGAGCGAGAATATTATTCAGACCTGTAATATAGAAAATATAAACAAATCGGGGCTGAACAGAAAAAGAGGATGGGACGAGCACATCAATAGGATGAACGAACGACCATTCAAAATAGCTCGAGATAAATCACCAAGAGACCACAGACACCATGATCGACCACGGAAGAGGTGGAGTAATAACCTGAACGTGACATAAATAAGCAATAATCCGAAGAAGAAACAGGCGAAAGCGTAATTTAGAAGTCGGAAGAAAGAAATATCGTTTTGAGTGGCAGACTCTTCGATGATACCCCAACATTAATTTCAATTTGTTACGATCAGGACGGTTAAAAAATCGTCATCATATTCTTGTCGGGGACGAAGCCTCATCCTCTGTAATGAATCCAGAACAAGACGAGGCCGGTTCTTCTAGATCACCATGGTCATTATCATAATTCTCTTCTCTTCCTTCGTTCGCGTGTTCTGATATTTCTTCTGACTTTTTTTAATTATCCAACCGATCTTCTTCGTTTGCGTTTTGCATCTCTGTGTCCTCTAACTGATCTAAGATATAGGGGCGCGGGGTGAATCTAAATCGCTGATGATAATGGATTTTTCAAGTCGAGGAATGAGCGAGCATACTATCCAGCGAGTGGTATTCTTTTTTGCTATTTGAAATATTTTCCTGCTCTCTCTTTCGATCATTTTTGCCTCTATTCGTCTCAATATGTTAGTTTTATTTTTCATATTAAAGATGACATTATTTTGTAAAAAAACATTGTCCTTTTTGGCGTGTTTGCATTAAACATTTCATGTAATTTAATGTAATTTGATTATAATTTTTTATGAAACTAATATATTTTTAAATTATTTAATTGGGACTATTTCTTGCATCTCCCATTAACTAATGAAATACCATGATTTTTCAAAATTAAACCAATTGCGTGTTTTTTATAGTGGTAAACAAAAATTTCCCTTGGGATTTAGCAGTATTTTTTGCCACTTGTATCCATGGCAAGAAACAAATATGTTTTTTTTAATCAAGGCGGTATTTTAAAAACGTTATTTAAGCTGCCGTTGTGCATTAGTATAAATGTCATATTCATTGCATACCGATACAAAATGAACCAATATTTGAGAATAGTCCATAAAATGTATTTCGGGGTTATGATTTTGCTCGGAAACAGTTTTACTGAATATTTGTTGTTTTTTGGCAACGTCCTTCGACAAATTACCTTAGTTAGTTTGTCTTGTGACATTACTAAAACAAAATACCTTGGTAACACATTTTTACCGACAAAATAATTTACCCTTAATAGATTTTATTATTAATGATAACATTTATTAATAACTTGATGGCATTTTGAACTATTTATATATTTTTTATTTGAAGAATAAATTTTTTATGCCTTGTATATCAGAGTTGATTTTATGTAATGTATTTGCTTAATTTTAAAAATGTTAAAAGTATTTGAAAAAATATGTAGATGCTTTGATAATTCAATTCGAATCAAGTTTTTTCAGAATAACTATTTATGTATCAAGAGGGAAAAGTGCGTGTTTATTAGGGTGGGCCAATTTTAAAAAATATATTGCGCTTTTGTAATAGTAGAATTGAAGTAAATAATACCTCATCTCCAGGTTGTGCTTTGTCTTCGAAGTTTACAGAAGCCAGTAGCCATAAAACATAAATTTCTAAAGAAAAATTGGGTTTTTAAAATAAAATAATCGTTTATTAATAATTAAGAAAAGAATACAGCAGAAAAAATAACGCAAATCTTTAAATATTGATGTCTTTCTTGCTATCGAAGTTAGGCATTTTTCTGTGAGATTCGAGTTTTTGGCGGCTCGTTCAACGGCCTGGGTGTGACTAGGAAGCCTCAAAAATGAAAACTTCCTCTCCTTTATTCTCAATCGATAGTTTTAAGGTGTTCTTTTGAAATTGTCGTCAATATTGGTGGTTCAAACAAGTTTTCTTGCCAATCGATTAGGTCGTAGTAGTATGGTGCCAAAAAAATTAATTTTGATAGGTCGAATGACACTAGTTTTATTTATATTACGTGCTTTCCCGAACTTTTTTATTTTCATCGGTTAACATAGCTAGAAAAATATTTTCCGAATGAGCTAAGTAGTTATTACTTTAAAATTATTATTAAAAATTCGAATTTCCCTTGGCACATTGTATAATCTTTTTGTAAAAATTCTTACATAAGACGCACCAAATATTAAGTAAATTCAAAAATATTTCACGGGTGTCATAATATCACTAAAAGACAACATAATTTTGGTTTTTTGACCGACTCTAGTGTTTATGGCACTTTTTGCTTGTATTTCATACAATATTTTTTCTACGATCGCAGCATCAGTAGAACAATTTTGTTCGTTGAAACTTTTTCTGTCACACTGTATTAAATTCTTCCACTTCAACGGTCGGCATTGTGTCCACGATCGGCGATGTGTCCTAATATTCACTAGACTGACTAGACACTTAGCATACGCCTAGGCAAATGATCATTTGCCTAAATTTGCTTTATGCCTACGACATCGACATATACGTAATTTATTGTCTTTCCTTTTTCTTTACGACCATTTTACTATACCCTGGATGTTACATCTTTCTCTGATCGCTGTCGTACGTTGTCTTGTATTGTAACGTTATTCCCAGAGTCTGTTAACGTTCGCATTTCTGTTGTTCGAAGTATCAGTTTCGTCTTTTGTTTTTCAGCTCTTGTTTCCACGCCATATGTCATTATGTTTTGTAAATTTTAAGATTTGCTCTCAATGCGTATATATGTTTATTACGCCATACTACCTCTTTAGAACTTCTTAATATTACGGATGCTTTTGATGTTTGCGTTTGTACTTTTTTTTTAAATCTCTGTCCCTCGACATTACCTTTGTAATGCTCCAATGAATTGTTCTATACATTTTGATCAATTAAATTACTTTACTTTTGCCTCGAGTATGCTCAGATGCCCATCGATTTGTTACCACTCAAATATATAAATACAGGAATAAACAGGTTAGAAATAAATCGTATAATGTTTCTAAGTACAAAATAAATCTTAATCTGTAATGATATGTACATAGAATTAAACATACAATTTCCTCTGGTAAGCGGGCTGAATCGATGATACTTGGCGGTTGGAAACCCACTATACACGTCGGTTCTGCTCGGTTGCTCCCTTGGATCCTCTGCAAGAAAGTTAGGATGAGGTAGAGCTCCGGTGTACTTGAACTAGAAACGATTGGTTTGAAACAAGCGCTATTAATGTCGCCGAAAATGACGATTGTTTACGATTTTTGTGTGCGGGCCAATTTAATGGAACAACTAGTTTTACGGTGCTAGTGACGTGTGTAATTAGGGTGTTAAGCTAGGCAGGCCGCGGGGATTCCTTGGTATATAAGTTTGGGTCCCCAGGAATAACTTAAACAGAACATGTTCATTGTTAACCTGCAGCGAAATCCGCCTTTTAACTGCCGTGGTTCTCGACCAGTGTTGGAAGATCGTTTCTGCTCTCGTGCCTCGACTGGCGAAGTACATTTCGCTTTCGAAGGATTATCAGGAAGGGTCGTCGGATCAAGCGCGCTCTTGCTACAGGTATACTAGCGATTTATTGAGGTTTATTGAGCCGGTGGATTACGGTCAAATTGACCTGGTGGACGCCGGATGCTGGATTTAGGTTAACAGAATATTCTACGAGACGGGTTCCGTCACAAGGCAGAACTCTGTCAGGTCCAGGTTAGGGGGGAAGTACTACGAAACAGGTTCACGTTACAAGGCAGAAATACATCAGGAAAATATAAGGAAAAGGGCCAAGCCCTCGGAGGGGGGCCTAGAGCTGGAGGTCAGGATCAGGATCTTACGTCTCAAGTGATTGAAGTGGGTACGGAAGTTGCTTTTATACTTTTCGGTCCTCCTTACCGTTGCAGTCGCTCCAGGCACAATTGAGTGGGAGCGGCGCTGTGTTTGCTTGTACGAGACTCTGCGCACCGCTGGTGGACGTCTTATTATCTTCTGTTCGAGCCCTAAGAGGATGTAAATGCAGATTGTGACAGAATAAGCGCCGTACAAATTTCTGGCATAATATTGATGCATGAGATAAATTTGCTACTGGCGCTAACGTTACACCTTGGCTATTCCCGTTAATTTTCAACATGCATCGTAACGGAGTTTTACTGATCGTCATACATTTTGTTTTCTTTGTAGATATTAACGTATTGTAGTATTGGCAAGTTTGACAGAAGCTATCCAGCATTCTTTGCAGGTTGTCTTCATCTTCAGTTAATAGCAGAGCATCGTTAGTGTAGTAAGTACAGGATATTTATCTTATTCTCCCCTATCTTATAACCTGTTACGGGTAAAAAGCGTTACGTTTTAATGCCCCATTAATTATACCTTCCTCTTTATGTATTTTGGCTGAACTTGTTTTTAACGTCCTTCAATCGCGCGAGATTGGATTATCGATCCATTGTCATGCGTAACTAGACTAAGTATTATTCAATTGTCCACGCGCACCTGCGGCGATGTTTTTTGTTGCTTGCTTTCTTCTGCAAGTTTTTTCGACTTGATCACGCGTGTTATACTTCGTATTAACCTTTGCTTGAGTTTTGTTTTAAATTAAGATACTCGTTACAAGGTCTCTTAATGTTATTACAATCTGATCACTTATGTAGATTAATGAGTAATTTTATTCTAACTTAATTGATTACATTTGATGATTCTTAAACTAAGGACTTACTCACTAGTTTTGCCTTGTGTTCTAACAACTTAACTACACTAATCATAACAGGTAGCACGAACCGCACGATACTCTGCTTTGCACTATCACTATTTCACTAACTCATAAGGCTTCGTCCTCTTGAGTCTTCTTACTAGGTTTGTGTTGTCCAGGAGCTGGATAGCCTCAACGTTCACATGGTGAAGCAGCCTATGTATTGGCAAATTTGGCGATGGTTTGATCAACAGTATCCATTTGAAGATCCCTATGGATGTCTCTGTTTCAGCAGTACCAGGGTGCATCAACAATGTTCTGAAAGCGCTGAATCACTTGGATGTTGCTCTTACTGGCACAACCCCAGAGTTGAATGCCATAGGTCCAAACAGGTTTTAACATTTGCTTATATAAAAGCAGTTTGTTGTATGTTGACAATTTTGAGTTTTTTCCAAGTAGCCAGTACATTTTTTTCAGTTTGATACCAAGCTCTTCGCGTTTCTTTTTGACATGAACTCTCCAGCGGAGTCTAGCGTCTAAGGTCATTCCCAAGTGCTTAGCTGAGTTAGCATAGGAAATCTGGGTCTGGTTGATTCTGATGGGAAGATGTTGCTTCCGTTTGTTAGTAAAGTCTATATGTACGGACTTATTTTAATTTAACTTGATACGCCAAGTTTTAGTCCAAGTGTTAATGCTATAAATGGAGGTTTGTAATTTCTCAACAACCTCTGCATGATCTTTTTCGACGGCAATAACTGCGGTATCATCAGCAAATGTTGCTATTGTTTCGTATTCAAGGCTTGGAATATCACTAGTAAAAAATAGGTAGAGTGCCGGACCTATCACGCTACCTTGTGGCGCTCCTGCTTTGATTTCATTTAGTTCAGACTATGCATCTTCTTGTTTGATTCTGAAATATCTTTCTGTTAGATAAGATTGTAAAAGTTGTGAATATTGTCGTGGCAGAAACAGGTTCGGTTTGTGAAACAAGCCTTCATGCCACATTTTGTCGAAAGCCTAAGCAACATCGAGGAAGACGGTGGAACAGACTTTTCTTTCTTCTAAAGATTTTTCTATGACGTTTGTGATTCCATGCACTTGATCGAGGGTTGAATGGCTTTCCCTGAATCCAAACTGGTGACAAGGAATCAGATTCTTTTCCTCTACTATATGGGTTTTAGTCTCTTAAGCAGTATTTTTTCATATAATTTTGAAATCACTGGCAGCAATGATATAGGCCTATATGATGCTACCTCTTGAGGAGGTTTCCCCGGTTTAGGGATCATGATGACCTGCAACTTTCCACCTCCTGGGAACATACTTCAATCTGAAGGATGCATTAATAAGATTGGAAAGTTTTACTATGGCTTTTCTTGGGAGTTGTTTCAGAACTTCACCAGTGATTAGGTCAAAGCCAGGGGTCTTTTTTGGGTTGATGTTTCTTTTAATTTCATCTGATACTTCTTTTGGCGAAGTAGTTCTAATGATGACATCTTGTTGCTCCGGTTCATCCAGTCTTGAGGGTCTTCTCCATCATTTGGCTGCAAAATGCTCTCTAGATGTTCTGCAAACCTATGCGCGTTTTGGGTATTGTTTCGGGCCCAGTTTCCTTCTGTATTTCGGATTGGTGGATTATGTAGTACTGGTCTTTTTAGTCGTTTGGTTGCCCTCCAAAGTGAGTAATCCGTTTTACTGTCATTAGTTAATTCACTCAGGTAGTCTCCAATCGACTAGTTCTTGATACGCTGAATTTCGCGCTTTAATTGCTGAGTAGCGTTGTTCAAAATTGTTTTATCACTTGGTGCCCTGGTCTGCTGCCATTTCCGTCTCAGCTTTCTCTTTTCTGAAATAAGGTTTCCAATCTCTTTTGGATAGTTATTACCTTTTGTCCTACGGATGCGCTCAGGTGTGTTGTCCCATGCTGCTCGTTGGATGTTCTCAACAAACAGATCAATTTCGTCATCTAGTTGCTCTTCTGTTTTTAGTGGAACTGAAAGCTCAATGAGTTCTTCAAGTTTTATTTTAAAACTTTGCCAATCCGTCATCTTGTTAGTTAAACTGGGTGGATTTTATTTTTGGATTACACTGTCACTCAGTGTAAGAAGTATCGGCGAGTGATCTGAGTTCATGTTCCATGCTTCTTCAATATGGACATAATTTGATGAGATATTCCTGATTACAAAGAAGTCTATGAGATCAGGAATTTTATGCGGATCAGTAGGCCAATACGTTGGCTTACCAGTTGATAATACTTCGCATTTTAGTTGTTTCGATGCTGGTCCCAAAGTTTCCTACCTCTAGTTGTAGTTAACCTATATCCCCAGTGTGTGTTTTGCGTTAAAGTCACCTCCAATGATGAATCTATTTCCTTGGCTATTGAGGAAATCTGCATATTGTTCTTTCTTTATAGCATGTCTCGGTGGGCAATATAATGCTGTGATTATAAATTCGTATGATTTTGTTTTAATGTTAACAGATATAGCCTGTATTTCCACTGTTTGGTAACCCATTTCTTGTTTGTGTTCAGTATTAATCATTAAGTAAAAGTTAAGTGATTCTGTCAAAAATGTAGAGGTTATATTATTAACTACCTTTGCTCACCACTGCCAACAGATTTTTTTTTAATTCACAGCCCTCTAGAGAATAAAAGTTTTCGAACATACGGTATCTCTCATTGCGTTGTTACAATACTGGATATTTAATTGACAGAATTAATAACGTTTGATTATTCATTATTTCACCTTAAAGGTGCGGAATGGCCTATGAAAATAAAGAAAAGTTTGATATGTTAGAATGTTTTTTTCAGAGTAATACTAATTCTGAGACAGCAAGTAAAACATATTTTAATCGTTACTCGCAAAGACGGCAATCTAATAAATCTATTTTTGGGACATTAAAAGAAAATCTCATTCATTGTGGGACATTCAACAAACCAAGGATAGAGAATTATAATATTCAAGATGCTGCCATACAAACTACAAGATAATTTAAAAAATATAATAGTATATTACATACCGAGGTGGAACGTGTTTCATTCCTGTCGAGAGATTAAGTAGTTAACCGAGACGCGAACCGTCGATGTTAACTTTATCTCCAGACAGGAATTAAACTTTTCACCGTGGTATGTATACTATTTTATTCCCAACCACTTTATTGGACAAATTTATTTGACAGGTTGTGACTGGCATTTGATGATTTCGAGAATTGACAGAAATGTCACTTTCCGACCAAGAGAAGAAAGATAGATAGATAGATATTTTTATTAATCCCAGGAACATGTTCATAAATACAATAGAACTATGTATATAAATAATGATATGTTATAGGACTAGTCAATGAAAAAATATCTCTACAAACTAAATTAAACTATAGTTAAGAAAATCCTCCACAGAATAAAAACAATGCTTTTGCAGCATAATTTTGATCTGAAATTTAAATTGTTTCATTGGCAATACTTTTATGACATTTGGCAGATGATTGTACATTTTTATACCGTTGTAGAGAGGACTGTTCTTAAATAATTCGAGGCGATGCATCGGTATCTCAAGAGTATCTGCATTTCTTGTATTATAGTTACTAAACATGGATAACGTACGAAGTTTACTTATATTCTTTTTCACATACAATAAGCATTGCAACATGTAAATGCAAGGCAATGGCAAAATTTTGTGCTGTTTAAAAATATGTCTGCGTGAATCTCTAGATCTTAGCCTAAGCATATAACGCAGACAACGCTTTTGCAACACAAAAACTCTCCGAGCATCCGATGCACAACCCCAGCACAGCAAAGCGTATGAAATACAAGAATGGACAAAGGCAAAATAATATTTCTTCAATGATATCACATTGATAACCGTCGTTAATTGGCGCATGATATAACATTGGCTTGATACCTGATTACAAACAATGTCTATATGTGCACTCCATTTAATTGCCGATCAACATTAAGGCCCAAAAATTTAGTTACATCAGAATGTTTTATACTTTGATGGCAATGACGAACTAATATGCTGTAATCATGTATACTTCGAGATGTCTTAAATTGCATCAACACTGTCTTTTTTACATTCATAACAAGACCATTTGAAGTGATCCAGTCATCAATTGCTGCAATAATGGTACTTACATTTATGCTAGCTGTATGTAGATCTGCGCCTGAATGGAACAAAGACGTGTCGTCTGCGAACATTTGGATATTTCCATTCACATGTCTGTGCATATCATTGATATAAATAATAAATAATAAAGGTCCGAGAACAGATCCCTGTGGAACGCCGCAGTAGTTAAATTTTACATCCGATTTGATATTATTTATCTCAACGATCTGGTACCTCTTATGGAGGTAACTCCTAAACCAATCATTCATAATACCCCTGACGCCATATGAATCTAATTTGGTCAACAGTATCGAGTGATTTACCAGATCGAATGCCTTTGTGAGATCCACAAAGACACCAATCGCATTTTCACCACGATCTAGACCGGCATAAACATTATATAAAAATTCCACTAAAGCATCAGCCGTACTTACATCTGCCCTGAAACCGAATTGAAAACTAGTGAGCAAGTCATACTTATCTAAGAAAGCAACTAGTTTTGACGCAACAATTTTTTCAAACAATTTTGAAAATGTAGACAAAAGCGAAATTGGTCTATAATTCTCAACGTTCGATTTCGGGCCCGCCTTATGAAGAGGTACTATTTTCGCGCATTTAAAGCAACTTGGAAATACCGCTTCTTCAATAGATAGGTTATATAAATACAACAAAGGCTCCATGACAATATCTAATACTTTTTTAAGAAGTTCAGTAGTTATATTATCATTCCCCGAAGAATTTGACAATTTCAACTTACTGACAGCACTCAGTATATCATTTTCTGTAATGGGTGTCATAAAGAAAGATATATAATTATTCATTGGTAGTGTTCCAGTTGTGGTAATATTTTTATCAAAATATTTGATCGCAACTTCATTAAAGTACTGAGCAAATAAATTTGAAATAATTTTTACATCGCTTATCTCAGTCCCGTCATTCGTAACAATATTAAATTCGTTGACGGCTTTTTTGCGAGTGTATTTAATACTTGCCAGACTGATTTAGTGGTTTTGCCATTGTCTATTTTCTTTTGAAAATATATTTGCTTCGCTAGATTAATAACTTTCCTATAGACTTTTTTGTACTTTTTATAATAGTCTAGAATTTCAACAGTTCCAACATGTACTACATCAAAATAAATTTGCTTAATATTTCGAGAAGATATCTTTATACCGTTTGTTATCCATGGGCTGTTTTGTTTGAAATGGTCACTGTTACTCTTTTTTATAGGAAATGCAGTTTCATAATAATATTTAATTATATTTATAAAAGACTGAAATTTTTCATCAACAGTGCCATTTCTCAAATCATCCCAGTTCTCTTTACTAAGGTTATCGCGAAATGTTTTTATAGTATTTGAATTTATAACTCGGAAAATTTTATTTTGGCTTTTTTCCACTACGTTTTTTGAATATACTGTCAATGATTGACCAGTGTGGTCAGACAAGCATGAAAATATAACAGTTGCTTCAAATTCAATAGACTGATACTGAAAATCTATACAAATATTATCGATACAAGAGCCAGAGTCTGTAGAATATCTAGTTATATCTCTAATCGTATGCTTTAGATTATAAATATTCAGTATTTCAAGTAATTTTCTACAGTCACTGGAATCTTCAATGAAATTGATATTAAAGTCACCACAGAGAATTAGAGAAATATTTCTATACTTTGATGTAATTTCTTCTAGACAATTGTCTAAGTGTTTTAGAAATTCTTCTTTATTTTGACCAGAACTTCTATAAATGGTGATAACAATGTAAGTTTTTGAGTTCGACATAAACTTTACCGCACAGCACTCAAAAAGTCTTTCACTACAATGATGCTTCAGATCGATTGCTTCATGATAAATTTTGTCTTTTAATAAGATAGCCACTCCACCACGATCTATCCTACTTCTACAAAATGAACTTCCCAGGGAATAACCAGATATTGGGAAATGAGGATCGTTCAGCCAGTGTTCGCTTAGGCATAGGATATCACATTTTTCATTTTCCAAAAATACTTCAAGTACTGCAATTTTATTTGACACAGACTGAATATTTTGATGACATAGTTTGAAATCGAGCTTGACTGAATGATCATTCGAAAAATCTCTCGGCTTAATAATTGGTTGCTATATGTGGTCATAATTAATTTTCGATTTTAATATATTAACCTGTTGTATGTATGAGGGACACATACGAGAAGTAGCCGTGTGATTTGTCTGTATATTTGTTTTTTGACGCGTGTTATGGTTTTCACAATTTATGCACTTTGTAATATTTGCCTTGCAGTCCTTCAATGCATGATCTCCAGTGCAAATAGGACAGTATTGCTGGTTACTCTTACAGTCCTTCGATATATTACCAAAGGCAGAACATTTATAGCAGCGTCTAATATTAAAATGCTCGGTAACAGTGCATTTTTTCCACCCAACATATAAGTGACCTTTTTCCATAACAATTTTAAATAGTTTGGCATTCACTTCCAAAACTACAAACATTGAATCTCCAGTTTTTTGCTTCCAGACTAATTTAACATCCTTATTTTCAATTAAATCATATTGAATTAAAATTTTCTTACAGATATCGGTACCTTCCTCATTCGAAATTTCCATGTTATTGATTCTAATTCTTGGATGCAAAGTTTGAACCACTGACACTTTGCAGGTTCCACCAATAGATTGTTCCAGACTTGTTCGAACTTTATCCATGCACTGTTGATTAACATTTACAATGAATGAACCGTCTTTTGCTACCCCTACATTAGTAATGCCTTGTCCCAATTTAACCGGGTCTATGCGCTTTTTAAATTCGCTAACACTTTCATTTACCGTAGATTTTATTTTTAAGGCTGAAGTTTTAAATTGCCGTTTAAGCGCATCAGCAAAACTGGTTTGTAGATCTCCCGAATGTTTTGAAATTCTGGAATTACTGTTCAAGTTTGATAAATCAGAAAACTGCTTATAGTTAGGATCAACATCATTTAACCGTAGTTTCAGTAAGGTATTTACATTTTGCAACTCCACATTTAGTTTCTTTAACAAATCATTTTCCGACGTCAATGCGTTTTCAGTTACTTGCACCCTCGGTTGTTTACAGTCTTTACATTTCCAATCATCCAAATCAACATCCATAAAACCCGAAATCAATTCCAAACAACGTTTATGAACTTTGTAATTACAGCCCGTGCATGAAATTGTAGAATTTAGAACAGAATAGCAGATATCGCATTTCTTTTTCTTTTGTTTCTTCGTGCTAGCCCTAGATGAAATTGAGCCAGTCTCAGAACCATCATCATCTTCGTCTCCCATAATAAATTTGGTAAAAGTTCAAACTAAAAATAAAACTGAAGCCGGGCCTGTTCGCAACGATCACTCGACCGCTTGACCTCGCCGATTACACGTGCATTTAATCAGCTGCAGGTGAAATTATGAATTTAAAAATGTCTAGAATAAAGTCTACTTGCCCGAAAAACACCGCAATAACAGCTAGGAGTATCACACACTATCTAATTTCACAGATGCACATCGGCAAACTAATTATTTGGTCGTAGAAACCCTGTTTTGGAGGCAAAATAAACTGCAACAATTGTACACCGCCATATGAAGCATATGGCAGTGTTGAACTGTCATTTTCCACCCAAGAGGAACAAATTTCCATCCGCTGTCATGGTAGTCTACTTCTCGCCCGGGGTGGGAAGTAATAGTATATTATATCATGAGGGACTAAAGTGCACCATTTAATCCCGCGAGTGGAGTTTGTTGCCTCGAGGGCGAAGCCCGAGGGCAATAACCACTCAAGGGATTTAGGCACTTTAGTCCCGAGGTATATACGCTATTTTTTGCACTTTTGGGAACATTATCATCAAACATTTCCAAAATTTGGAATCTGTCAATTTGGAAACTGACAATTATAATTTATTACAAACTGAATTGCAGCAGGTCCTGGATAGCCTGAATCAGTTGGCAGTACTGCAGTGTATTGTCAGTATATGTCAGATTCGAGATTTGCAGGTTAAGTTTTACGTCAGTGTGTGTCAGATGACAAACAAAACCTAACCTACTAACCTCGTGTGTACATAAATTTACCATAGTTACGGTATCATTTTTACTTTAGTCCCTAGGGATTAAATGAGTTACTTTAGTCCCTAGGGATTAAATGATCTACTTTAGTCCCTGTTTACGGGGACTAAAGTATCAACTTTAGTCCCGAAAGTGCAAAAAAGTTGGTAATGGCTCATTTTTCAACTTTTTAAAAGTCAGTAATGACATTATATTTGGTTGTGAATAATAGTATATTTCAAACCAAGGTAAGAAAGTGCAGTCTTGCATACCGAGCGCAAAGTTTATAAACCGAGCCGAAGGCGAGGTTTGTAATTGCGCAAGGTATGCAAGAGCACTTTCTTAACGAAGTTTGAATACTATTTTTTCCCAGCTGGCCTCAGTGGAGCAAAATTTGACACTATAAAAATAATTCAACAGACTGTTAAAGTTGTTAAAGGTGACAATATCCTGCAAAATATGCAGCATGTTTTCCAATTTTATGCTGTTCTCAAAATGTTTCTAAACAGTTTTATTCATAAGTAACTCTGAGAACTTAAAAATTTTGTCGTTAAAAAATCGCTTTACTGTTTATACTTTTTGAGCGTATGTCCACTGAGGTCAAACTGTCAAAGCAGTTTTGGTTGGATTAAAAAATAAAGCGCGGGCGCGCACAGTGATTTTTAGCCTCTCCTGTCGTGAGTACGCATGCGCGAGATGTTAATTTAATTCCTTCGAATGAAGGGCCACTCACGGGGCCACTTAAGGTTTCGTACTTACCTGCATCAAAAGGATGTGAACACTCACAGAATGCATTCCTAATTCCTAGTATAAACAGACTGTAACACAAGTCATAAAGTCAATTATGCGTCGACTGTCAATATGTCAGCTGTCAGAATCAGCACGCGTCAGCAGTCAGCTAACATGCGGTACAGTTTCTTCATAAAAATTGCATGATTTACTTTCTTACCTAGGTGAGAAAAACGAACTTTCTTACCTCAGATGAGGTGAGCAATACCTACTATTCTAACCGGCTGGGAAAAAAACTATTTACACTAAATTTTCAAGTTGGAACGAGTTATTACCAACTTTTAAACTTTCCAACCGGTCGGAAAAGTGGTTGCCGTAGCAGCGGTTAGAAAGTAATCAATTGCCGACCGCTGTCTAGGTAGGGGCACTGGAAATCTCGTTCATCCATCATGCGCGTCACAATCTGTCGAATCATAATATAATAATAATTTATCTACAAGCAACATTATATTGTATATTTTCATCATAGAAACACAATATGAAAAGCTACTCATAACTCCCAAGGGACTTGTCCAATTATTTCTCCCTCAAACTCATGGTAACAATGCAATTACAATAAACGTCTTAGCAACCATACAATGAGCCAATCCTTGATGTTACTTACATATTCTAATTTTAAATGTCATTATGACATTTTGAAATTACTTCGACACGAAGTGTACGAAGTATTGAAATTCCCTCATATCGAAAACCACTCTGAGTCAAATATCTCTAAAATTCGAGCCAACCGACTAATGAACCCACTATATCAAATCTCCGGCTCGGCGGTGCGGATGTTTTGGTGAAGATCCCAGCCCACTTTTAATCCCCCGTATTGGGGGGTGCCTAAACGTGCTGTGCGGGGGATGTCTGTTCGTATGTGTACACGATTTCGGTCGCCAGGAACCTTCCTGAAGTCTTGGATCGTTTTCATACGATAGGTCCTCCGAAAATGAAGGCAACATCAACTGTTGAGCTATGGTCGTCGGCAAAAAAATTTGTTTTTGTTTTTTTTTTTTTTTGATAATTAACTGGTTCATAGCATTTCATTGTATTAGCGAAACGGAGTGATGCTGAGTATCGAAGTATTCTTGGAAAGCACGGAAGGGCGCTTTTCTTGGGTGGGGGGTACCGTATATTTTCATACTATTTTTACGAATATGCTAGTAGCTATAGAGCGTCTCAGGGTGACAAGACAGCGTGGAGAGGATAGGGAATGCTTTCCGTATGGGAATGTCGCTCCGACGTTGCCATTTCTATGCAACGGGCGATGTACGTAATTGTTTTGTTCATAAACTTGTTTGAATGCCACTGACAAAACGTACCGGGTAATGAGGGATTATAGTTAAGCTGTCTCTATTACAATAGCCGGATTTGTTTGTCTGTGATCGGTGCGTTTTTTCTACAGAACACTTTTGTGGAGACATATGGCATCGCTGTTTGTTGCTGTTTGCCATAAGGCCCTGTACTGTCTAGTCACCCTGAGACGCAGTATAGTAGATAAATTATTGTATGCACCACGGGAGATATTCATGTTCTTTACCTTCGGTTGAGCTCTCGGTCTGTAACACATGTCAACCTCAGGGAAAAAACATATTCATATCTTCCTTAATGCATAAATATCTATATCCAATATTGTTTAGAATGAAGTGGTTGTAAATAAGATAGTATATATACCACGGAGAAAAGTTTCATTCCTGTCTCGAGATAAAGTTGACCTCGACGCTTCACGTCTCGGTTAACTACTTAATCTCTCGACAGTAATGAAACACTATCCACCTCGGTATGTAATATACTATTTACGGTGACAATAGGATTTCTGTGCCTCTAAATTATTTACTGTGCAATTATATTAGGCTTTTTAACTAGCTCAGCTTATTTTAGATACAATTGACTCTTTAATCTTATTTTCAAATTTAAATATGACAGTCAAATATGACACACAGGTCTGCACTTTAGCAATAATTCACAGGTAAATAAGTAAATTTGCTTAGCTTCCTATGATACCAACTTGCATTGCTTTTCCAACAAGGTTGATCACTTTCCTGTATGCTCCTTCCCGCTAACGTGGACCCTCCGAGCGAACTTTAGGTGCGCCCTGGCGATATCTGCACAGCTGGAACGGGGTTCTGTGACTGTCCTCGTTGAAACGGCACTTCCTCCAGGCCCAACACAGCCCGATAATCTCGTAGTCTATGGATCTCTTTTACGTCGGCAAACGCGTAGCTTCAGGCGTCGAGGATCGACGGGATCCCAACTTCCTCTGCGTGATATCCTCAAGGTTCTACCTTGCAATTTCTCTTGTAGATGCCGCCGTGTTTCGAGACTGCTTTTGGGTGACCACTGCTGACCACTGTGCATCGGACGCTCTCGTTGTGTAGCGCGAAGATTATATTTTCTGAATTTATTTACCGTTTTTGATTTTTATTTATTTGCGGCCCTTCTACCACACATTCACTCGTAAAACGATAAATTGACACTTTTACTGAAAAAATTGTACTTATTTTTTCCCAGTTTTGGGAAGTACATGCGTTTTAATTCTTTTCTGGGAAAACTATTATTTTTACTTTGTTAAATCGTTAACGCCACCAACTCAGTTATTTCATATACATACATGATAATTCACATTACCTAGTTTACATACTTGATTAATGTGATATATATAATTCACTCTATTTTTAAGACTTAAATGTTTGCTTATTTAATTTACAATAAATAACAATCAGTATGCAATGAGCTAGTTATCATAAATTTCTAATTAATAAATTTTATAGGTCATAATTTAGTATGGTTACAATTTACTATGAAAGTAGTGCAGATATTTTGTTTTCATTAGTAAAAAATGTGTGGAACGGAAAATGTAAACAAGGAGTTTGGAATTTCAATATTGATCCAATGCTTTATTGGGAAAATATTTGCCCAGTGGATTTATTTGCGTGTGTTAGAACTAGTTGGTGTTTTAATCTCCGCTTGATGCAAAATACCGATAAGTTCTCGCCTGCAGGCGAAATATCTCTGACGCGTATCATTTCGGATGCGCGAAGCGCTTAAATGCCGTGGCCGTAAAAAACAAATCCGCCGCAAAACGTTGATTTTCGTAATGGAATGGAGTAGTTAAATGGATTATCGGGGTTAACACCCTGGCTTCCTGTTTAAACTTTCATATCATTCTGTTGAATGTGTTAGCTGTACTATAATTTAATGGCGATCGATATTTATTTATGACTTTATTTATGAGCCCTTTCATAGGCTTTGTCTCTATCAGATTGGAAATTTATGCAGCCGCCTTTATGATGCACTTTACTGATTGTTAAATTTCTATTCTGTTCCAGCTTTATGGGACAGCTTTTATTGCTTAAACACCCCATTTTTGAGCGGAATGGGCTCTTAGTCCATTTATCCCACAATAGCATTTTCCCATAAAACTGCCCCGCATTAACGGAATTTTTATTACGCAAATCTAGAACCGGCATGTTGTTCGACCTATACATATACATACACCCTTCACCCGGTTGTTACAGTTCCCACATACATTTCTAAATAAGTTGCGAAATTTAGACAAATTAGGCTAATGCTGAATCTTTACGTTTCAGAGAAGAGGAATACCTGTACCTTACCCTTTAATACTTGGACCAAGTGCGTACATCGACCCTGATGAGGTGAGTTTTTGCAATCAGTGTAATGGAGAAGCATTTTATCTGGCTTATAAATTGTACCTAGGTATTTACAAGCAAATGCCGCTTGTTTTTACATTTGACGGCTCACTGAACACTGCACATTCTACGCGTGCATCTCGATGTTTTCTAGTTGCCAACTTTATGGAGTTTATCTCGTCAGTCTGAATTTACTGCAAATTGCATGCCTGAACGCGATCGATAAATTTCCGGCACCAGATGATAATGAGCTCATTGAAATCGAATATGTGCCTTTTTGCGTCTCACGGATTACAGTGATTAGGTGATTTGCTGTTGTGGGCAAGGGAGAAATTAATGCATAAATTAGTCTAGTATTCAAATATTTTTAATGGGACACAAAATAAAAGCTCTCTACGTTCTTAACCTGTTATTAGGGCAACAGATTGGCGCCCTTCAAACGATAATGACATTTTAACAATACGTTGTTTTGTCGTAAATGTACTGATCCCGAAAAAACGTAATAAATGGATAAATGGTATTGTTTGCGTTTTTATTTTGCAGGTATCGATTTTTGTGCCTCAAAATTGACTCGGAAAGTATTTATGGCATACCATTTCACGATTTTGCATAAGGAATGCGTTAGTTACTACTTCTTTCAAGTTGAACTTAAGGAAACGTTACTGATAATACAACTTAGCTTATCCCTTGGGCAATGCTTAATGTTATTCAAATATTCAATTTTATTCAATTCTAGTAATTGATTTCATCGTCAGAAATCATGAAATGTGTTGTGGCTTTTTTATAACTTTTCACAGTATTCATAACACTATTAGTAGTTATTAATATTTTTATCAAAATCGCTGGTGCTGTTTTATCTGCATTGACGTTGGGCGGAGTTGATCAGTTGATCACTGAACCGTCTCTGCAGGCTTCCTATCTTTGAATTGATACTGATACAATAATTTAGAGGGTCTTTTGTCTTGCACTTCGATGTACTTATTCTAATTATTTCCGTGTTCAATAATTTAACCCTCGTCGTATGTAATCGCTACTTTTGAAGAGTAGATTTTGCCACTGCCCTTGGGAATTTCATTTCTGCAGTTTTTACGTTTTGCGTCTATCTCTAGGTTAAAGTCCAATTTTAGTAGTTTAAATGTCAATATTGCGCCTATTATATGCACATTAATACAAGGCGCGGAGACTAGACTACTACTAATTTAAAGAGTATACGATTGGAATATAAATTTAAAAACTAGAAAATAAATGGGAGCTCATAACACTCAACAAGTTAGAATATTAAAAAAGACCAATTTGAGGGTGGTAAAATAAAAAAAAAAATAGAAACCGAAAATCAATAAAATAGAAAATAGGCAGGACATAATCAGAACAAAACAGAGAAGATCAAATAAGAGGTAAATTTTTAAAATGAGTAGAGAAATAGTAGAAGAGACTCCTAAGACACTACTTAAAAAATGCTTTAAAGGCGGAACATGCTATTCTACGTTTAAACTATAGATTTAGTAGAAGCCTTTCCTACAAACGGGCACTAAATTTGAATAAAATATTGCTATTGTAAGCCGGTTGTACCCAGCACAATTTAGTTGAAATCGAGGGGCAAACAACTCATTAAATATGGTGTACGCTACGAATTTTTAAATACTTAATTACATCTTTAAGTCTTTTAATTATCTTAATTCCCTGTAAATTACTTTTCCAATATATTCAGTACGTCCGATTACTTTTTAAGTATTTTAATTACCTTTCAAGTACTTTAAGTACTTTTTAAATATTTTAATTACTTTTTAAATATTTTAAATACTTTTTAAGTGTTTTGATTACTTTTTCATTACATTAATTACTTTTTCATTACATTAATTATTTTTTCATTACTTCAAATACTTTCCAACTACCCGACGAAACTTTTTTTTAATATTTATATATACCGAGATATATACTTATGACGATTCATGAGTATTGCACAAAAATTCAAGGTCGCATACCTTGGTTCAAAATACGGAGAATGTTTTCTTATATAACTTCAAACACCCGTTCCGTCCCCTTAGAGGTTGAATTTTAAAATTCGTTTTAACTGAAACCTTATGTCAAAAGGTTTCAGTTGAAAAGACTTCAAGTTTCTCTCTATATTAACTTTAAATCTCCATCCTACCTCTTTAGAGTGGAAATTTCGTATAATCCTTTTTTAGTGGAGGTCTACGTCACAAAAGGTAAACTTTGTCTAAATTTTACGATCATAGTACAGCGGTTTCGTCTTGGCGATGATGAATCAGTCAGACAGTCAATCAGAACATGTAATTTTATTGAGTCGCCTTGTATAGATATTGAAAATTTGGTTAATAATCATTGTTGCCAAAGAATGACGTAACGAGAAATACAGTGGGATCAGTTGTCCTCGGATTTGTCATTCGGATATTTGGTGATGATTTGATTGAATTGAAGGCGGTGGTGTGGGTATGCATATTCAATAATAGAAAATATTTCGAACCTTTTGTAAGTAGAAACATTTCGACAAATTCGAGACCCAGTTTTTCATCTTTTTGATTTTGGGAAATAATTGTTTGGAACAAATCCCACGCCATCAACTCAGTTATATTATATCAAGTATCAGTCTTGACTTGACAAAACAATTGATTATATAATTACTTCCAATACTGATGTAAACCTATATAGAGACGAAAAAATAATTGATTAATTTGGCAACATCTTTTCAACAAAATTATCCTTTTTCAGATGAAGACCTACAAGATTCCAGGGTAATCAAAGCATTTGAATATGTAGATCTAGACCTGGTAGATTTTACAGATGTGGAAACAAAATCAGATAGCTATGTAGAAATAAAGAACAAGGGCAAAAGCATCAAAATAAAAAAAAGTACCCTATGCTGGTTATTAGAATCAAAAGACTCGCGTCTTAGTACTGACAGGCTCCAAAGAGTTAGGGACCAAAATCGTTTGTGAACAAGTCAACAAAGAAACGAAAAATTGTTCATGAATCTGATTCGTCCAAAACAGAATCAGAAGAAAGTTTGAAATATGATGATAGCGAGGATACTGAAACATTTTCAGATTTGGAAGACGCTTCGGGAAATGTTTCTACCGAAGCCCAATTCCAAATTGAACATTATTATGCTGTAGCGTATCACGATAATTGGTACATTGGACGCGTATTAGAAACGAACAAAGTTCAGTCAAAATTGAAATTTTTAAAATTTTACCTGGACAGGTATATTTGGCCGCAACGGGAAGACATACAGATAGTTAACACAATTTCATTTTTGAAGGCCCTATAAAGCTGTCAGGCACATGTCCTTTCACCATTACGGCGGCAACAAAAAGACTCATAGATGTAGAATATAAAATTATAAGAAAATGTGATTAGTACGTAGGTAATTACATACGTATATTATTTTTGTTCCTATTTTTATTATCATTTATGATATTTTATCAGAGAAGACTGTTTTGTTTGAGTTTCTGTTTGTATTTTTTTTGTTATCAATCCTTTTTTGAATATACCATTCCTTCTGCTTCATGTGTTGTATTTTTTTGCAGAATGTTGAACGTTCGTTATCATATGTCTTAATTATGAATCGGAAAAGAGCTTGACGATCTTCGATAGTTGGCGAATGATATGACACAATTTTATATTAGTTTCATTTCAAATTATTCTTGTTTATTTCCAATATTTCCATTAACCTGAAGTGCTGGTTTCATTGAAGTATAAACATGTTTCATTATCTACCCAAGTAAAATATGCTCATTATTTAGCTAGGTTGAAAACATGTTATTTCTCATCAGAGTAATTGACTCATGTGAAGTTGGCGCCGACTTTTTTAAAAAGAATGATTTTTTTCTGAGTTCTGATCAGATTGGATATGGTTCTGAAGTTCCTCATAGAAATTTTGAATAGTTCCAGCAATCGAAACTCTACAAGAATAACTACTGGTGTGAAGCCAGCAAGAAGAAAGTTTATCAGTTTTTAAACAAGAAAAATGAAAGATGTATTACTCAAGCAAACTAACCTGACTCTCTAGAGTCAGAGAGAGTCAGGTTAGATTGTCTCTAGTCAGAGAGAGTCAGGTTAGTTTGCTTGAGTAAAATATGTTTAATTTTTCTTGTTAAAAAACTTTTTTCTTGCTGACACCGAATCTCGATTTACACTTGCAATTTGCTAGAACTATTCAAAATTTCTATCAGGAACTCCAGAACTATATCCAATCTACTCAGAACTCGGAAAAAATAATGCTTTTCAAAAAAGTCGGCGCCAACTTCCCACGAGTGAGGAATTGCTTGAGTAACGGTGGTTTCACTAGTTATTAGTGGACAAATATTTTTTTATCTGCACTTGATATTAAAATCTGAGGACATATTTATTAAGACCTCTATAAAGTTAGCAGAGCCACTCGCAAGGATATCGATGAGACCTATCCCAGTAATTGTCGAGTATTTGTCGTGAACGAAATAAAATTGTCGCGCTTTCAGTTTTTTTTATATGGAGTGGCGTGCTCTATAATAAAGTTAGCACAGCCACTAGAATAAATCGACAAATGAAAATCAATCATCATCAGAATTGTTACCCATAATTGTCGAGTGTTTGTCGAAATCCATTTAAAGTGAAAAAATGCAAAAATTTTTTTTCTAGCAAATATTTATATTCAAGAATTATCATAGCCATCGTGGATATGTCGAGATTTTTGGCAACGTTGCATAATTTTTTTTACTTTTTTCGCATTCTGTTAACATCATATGATGTTGAATCACTATGACTCCATAAACACACACAGATCCAATGTTGTAAAATGTATTTATCGGTGGACAAATAATTTTTCGGTTTAAGAAAATCAAAAGTTTCACGACAAATCTCGAATATGTTTAGGTCATTCCACAATTGTTTGTAATTATTTGTAACAATTGTGACGATATTTGATATTCATTTGTCGTTTCATTCTAGTGGCTGTGCTAACTTAATAAAGTTAGCATAGCCACCAGCCACCCAATAATATAAAAAAAAAACTGAGAGCGCGAAAATTTTTTTTTGGTCACGACAAAAAATTCTCGACAATCATTCGATAATTACTGGGATATGTTTGATCGATATCCTGGCAAGTGGCTCTGCTAACTATATAGAGGTCTTATTAAGAAGTTTTCCATAGTTATATTCATATTTTAATTATTCTGATTAGGTACTTTAATTATCTTCAAGTACTTTTTAATTATCTTACAAATATTTAAGTACTTCTTAATTACTTTAAATATGTTTAAATACTTCTTAATTCCTTTCAAGTATCCTAAATATATTTTAATTATTCTTAAGTATTCCGATTACTTTTCAAATAGTCTAATTACTCTTCATTACTTTTTAAATACTTTAAATACTTTCAATTATTTTTTAAATATTTTGATTACTTACAAGTATAAAATATTTTAAATATGGTGTACACTTTTATGAGAGTTGTTTGCCCCTCAGTTGAAATTAAACAATTTTTAAATTCTCCCAAGTTCTTGACTTGTAACATGTAAAGAAGGTTTCTGTAATATAGGCTCCTCCCAGTAATTTTAATGTCGAATCTATTCGTTAAACGAAGTATAGGTCAATGGAAAAAAGCGGAAACGGGGAAAGAAAACTAACGAAAATATTAAAAACTATTGTCTCATCAGCTGGTTATTATCTCATCTTTATAAATCGTAAACCTTCTATACCATAAACTTTTATGAACCCATTGTCGACGAAAATACGACTAATCGGTACACTAATTGCAGCAAGGCATTTCAGTTCTTCGAAATATAGGCCATTGTGGAAGCTATGGATAGTGCTCCAGTATAACAAGAATCAATAAAACATTAGAACAAAACCAGCCCATAGAACAAGCTCTCGTTGATTATCTAAGAATAAAAACTATACAAAGAAGATAAAAGAAAATAGGATGAAGCACAGACGTGGACTATACACAGGAAATTAAGAATCAAGCTAAGGATATCCAGGCGAAAATGGAACATATAATCATCAACCTCTACCAGAAAGATCGAGTAAAAAATATTGAAATTTCGAAGCAAACAGGGGTCGGCTAGACGAAAGAAGATCATGAAAACCAAAAGAAGGTAGTTGAAAGAAATGAAGACCAGCTGGAGGATGGGAAGAAGAACCAATAGAGTATCTGGGGAAGAAATGGAGGGACAAAGTTAAAGAAAGGAAATTATGGAAGGAAAAAGGGGCGGCCTTTGCCCAAGATTAGGATCATATTGTTAATGTATATAATGCTCAAATTAAAATTAAGTTATTTATGCAGGAATTGTCCTGAATTTCCAGCTATTTTTTATTACTATGATGTGGGTGAAGTTACCACTTTTTCGTTGGTGTATGTTTGATTTCCTAACCGTTTTGGTCCATTTTTGTGCGATTTCCAAAACTCTTGGGGCAAGGGAAATTTTGATAAATTTTTGGAAAAAATTGTACTGAGAGAACGACTTCCTGTAGCCATCTTGGGCAGATTGAGTGATAGATTCATTCGGAGAGGCGTTTGATGTGGATTTAAAATGTGTCCGCTATCTTGGATTTTTTTGATCAGCAGTAATGTGTTGTACATGTAGCCTCTGAAATTCAGCTAATAGTGTAAGAATGTAGAAATATTTCAGAAGCACACTTTACCCCTGGCCGCTCTCCACTCTCCGGCCTCTTACCCCACCCCGATTAGTATATGTATTTTCTTCTTGCAGCGCTGATTCCATCACGAAAATCGTCTAGAGAAAGGATATACTATAAGCAGTTTGGGTGTACCACCCAGCTACGCCGGCAACATGTCTCCCTCCTACGATTTCACACCGCAAACTTGGGAAAAATCCCTAAACTTCAATCCTGCAGTGGTTGAGTCAGCTTCACCAGTCCTATAGCTTTTTCATGGTCGCCACCTACAGCTTGTACATATAAGGTACCTCCTTCACGATTCCCGTTCATGTAGAGCCATTTCTAACACGCAGAGACGCAGAAGTGGAGAAATATCTCCCGTGGATATGCCAATTCCTTATCGTAGTGTCTTATTTACTGTTTGCAGCACGGTTCTAAGCAGATCGTTGAAGAATAAATTGGCTGCAGCTTTACTTATATTGTATTAGGACTTTTTAGTATTGTTATAGATATTTTTATCAGATTCGACGATTTTGAACGCAATTAGTTACGCGTCGAACACGTTCAAGCAACGACCCTTATACGCGATAATGTTAGCAGCGAGGTAGTACCTACTAAGCTTTTGTCTGTTGCTCGTTGAAGTTTATTACACAAATTGAAGTGTAGTATAAGTTATCGGAGACAGAAGATCTTCTCGGTTTCTAACGTAATCGAGCCTCTTATGCTTTTCGCTTTTAGCCTCGTACTCCGTTTTCACTTGGTTCTTATTTACGGTTGGGAAACGTCCACCCATCCACGCAATTGCGAAACAAATCATAAAACAAATTACTATCTATTAAGTTTGTATGAATACCATATTTTCAATAGAACTGTATACAAACAATTTTACGTCCACAACTAGTAAAATTATAGATATTAACGATACAAGTTTGATTATGAGCATCTTAACGAAACGAGTTTGATTGCCAAAACGAGGCGGTGAGCCGAGTTTTGCGGCAATCAAATGAGTTTCGTTGTGTACCATAAGCAAACGTGTATTGTTCAATATTTTATCTTCATCAATAAACTCTGGTTCACTGTATAAAAAGAGTGCGGTAATATTCATTACCGTACTGAGTGCGGTAATATCTGTCCATTACCGCACTGAGTGCGGTAATATTCATTACGGTAATGAAGCTCTTAACGATACTAAAATTAATTTGGTTAAGACGCTATAACAACACGGATGAAGATAAAGATAATTAAGATACGGTCTTATCTGAGTGTATACAGGGTGTTTGTAAATCGCTAGACATCTCGTAATTCTCATAACAGAAATATTGAAAAAACTTTGTTTTGTTTTAAATACCAGTGTGCAACTTACAAGTTGTGGTAGACCAATTTAAATCATGGCCTCCTATTTTTGCGTAGTAATGTGCGACTTTGGTTTTTTAAATGGAATACCCTGTATATATTTTTAAATATTTGAAATCGTCGCTAAAAACGATTTATGGTATTATACTTACAATAAAATTTTGGAGCTTATTTTTTTTATTCAAAAAATTATTTGCCTAAAGTAGGTCATGAATTACCCAAAATCACTAACAATCCAACAAGAAATGCAAAATAAAGTCAACTTGGCTCTAAAAGTTCCTCATGGATGAATTATTATCGTACCACCCGTATGAAAACAATTGGATACTCTGTTTTTTAAATGATATAATTATTTTTGCATTATATATTTTATTATTTCCCTCGTCTGAAAGACGAAGGAAGTATTGTAATCAGGGTCCCTTCACGTTTCAGGGTCCCTAGATGATGAAAAACAGGTTTTCTCAATTCCACCTGTATGTCTGTCTGCCTGTCTGTTGGAGGTATAACTAAAAATATTGTTATGATACATAAAGGGCTGTCTAAAATCAAATTCATTAATTGAATATGAATTATGATGCGAGTTAAAATGATATAAAAGGCATTTGAGCATTCTACAGTGGTTTAAAATAATTATAATATTATTACAAGCATATGGTACGTATGACGACTATTATTTCTATTAAAAGTAATATGAAAGTAGGTAGATTTCAAATAAGATAATATTGTAGATGGCAGGAATAATGATATAGGATATTAAACATTTTGTTAAAAACAGATAACATAATAAAAAATTTATGAAGAACAAGATGTAATTATTTTTGGTGTGAAAAAAAAAATTGCTAGGTGTTAATTAATACAAGAAATATATTGGTGACATGAAGATGAAGTTATAATTATTATTGGAAGGTGAGTGAATTAGATACAAGCAAGTAAAAGTAATTAGAATAGAAGTGGATTGGGATAGAGTTATTTATTACGTTATTACAAGTGATAAGAAGTGACATTATAAACAATTATGCATTACGAACTACAATAGTGGAATACAAATGGACGTGAGTGGCTGACTGCGAGAGACTGCAGAGGTGTTATAAGTTGTGAAGAAATCTCTTGGTTATTGTCGACAGATACAACTAAAGTGGGCCTATAAAAGAGGAACATTAATCGAGGATTGGATAGGATATCAAACTTACCGTGAGCCAGTTGGAGTAGAAGGATCGTCAGGAATAGCGGACTTGCCGTGACCAGTAGGAGCAGATAGGACATCTGGAAGGTGACAGGAGTTTTGCTGAGGAGAAACGATACCGTTGGTGTTAGCAGCCAGGGATTTGAAGGGTTGTCATTTGCCTTGTCATAGGGCCTTACGTCATCGCAGGGATAGCTGTAGGATCCTGACAGTGGAAGCAAAGTAGTGTTTCGTGGAAGCAAAGTAGTGTTTCGTTTTTGAAGGAACATTGGAGTGGCAAAAGTAGAAGTTTATCCAGGTGGGTTAATAGTATCAAATTGAAGCTATATAAAAGAAAAGACAATTATAAAGAGTGAAATTAGTATAATCAATTACTTACATTAAGGTATTGAGTCAGGCACACATGAATAGAAATAATATTTGTCATTTTAATTGAGAATATTACTTAAACGTATAAGGTGACAGTTGGTGTCATAAAACAAACTAAAGTCATTATCAGAATGAACTTTGTAAAACAAACAACTAGATATTGATCCTACTCCTGAAAGAGTCTCAAACTGAATAATTCAAAGTAAAGATATCGGATTAATTATTACATAAATAAAAAAGGCGCCCAACTGAAAAACTGTTATAGCTATTAAAGTAAAGTAATAGTAGTTGAACATTACATAAAGAAATATCATAGCAGTCTTACAATTATGAGTAAAAGGAGCATATTAACATATCATAAAACATAAAACCGTGTCATGTGCAATCCCAACCGTGAGGCTTTGTAAAAGTTAAAGTAAAAGTCAGTTTGTTTATAACATAATTAATTAATTAATTGTGACATAAGTGTCAGGATATTTAAAATAATTTAAAACGTATCATAATTGATTTCTTTAGAGATTAATACAATAACAGAACAGGATAATCAACAGTAACATCCCAAGTGCATTAAAATAGCCGATAAAATTTTGACGTTTTCTGTCAGAATGTTTTGCTAAGAAATTTGTCAAGTAAATTTGCCGCTCACTAGGTTGAATTGTGTTAGTACATAAATTTCTTATTATTTTTGTGGTGAGGTTAGGCTTCATGTCGACAGGTTGACATTTCATTATTTTAAATTGTAGCTTAGGCTATTATAAACTTGAAATGTGATTTTATAATTTGATTTTAACTAGTTGGTAGGTATTGCACTAAGAGCAATTTTAGTTTATAATAGCCAGAACTACAGTTTAAAATAACTACAGTGTCAATCAGTCAATATAAAACCTATCCTCATTGCAAATATAATAACCACAAGTTTATGTAGGTACCAACACAATGCAATGCAGTGACAATGTTTGTTCTCAATGGTTTCCCTAGATTGCATTTCCATATGAAAAAATCTGGAAAGGGGTTTACACTGAACTTCCTTCGCACGTATACATCCATTTGCAAAAAATGTGAATTACATCAATTTTTGCCCCCAGGCGAATATTTCGAGCCGAGTTTCTGCTGCGTCAGAAAGACACCATATTATCCTGTCCCACTTGTGATGTTTACCCTGTATCTGCTAGGTCTCATTTTTGACAATGATAAAGCCTGAGCTATGTACACATTATTACGTTTATCTATTTCTCAGTTAAAGCAAAAATAAACAAAATTTATTTTTTAAGGTGCTCACGTTGTATATATTACTCTGAGATGTTTTCGGTTTTATGCCAGGTAATATCGCCTTCCTCCAAAAAATAGTTGTTGAGCTATACCGCCAACAGGCAGACAGAGAGATAGACGGAATCGAGAAAAAAGCATTTTAGCTAAATTATAACTACTATAGTTATTTATGTATCAAGTATATAAATGTAGCGCTTTCTTGGAGTATTTTATGCAGAAGAAGACGAGTCAAATAAGGTTTGATTATGTACGAGCTGCATGCAAAGCTTTACGTTCGACTGCGCTGCAGAATATATTATTTTATCTACAATATCATTTATATTACACACAGAAAATTCAAGTTGCTATTCAAACATTTGATAGTTGATAGTTTCGTTAATTGCCTTATTAATATCAAGAATAACGATTTATTACCGTAAGGTATTAAAGATGAATTTCTTTATATTATTTGTAAATTTTTCAGTAACCTAATACAATTTTCTTTCCTCATTTTAATAAAATGACATTTATTTTCATAATAACTATTGAAGATTGCAGGCGAACAGGTGAACTAAAGTGACACTTTATGGACGCTATATAATAAAGTGTTTTTGGAACAGTCGAACATAAAGCTTAGTCATGTTAAACCATTTAAAAAAAGTTTTGCCCCTCCATGATTACAGTAGTTCCTGCGCCGCTGAAAGGATACAAGATGGCACGGAAATGTTAAACAGTAGTTGAACATTACATAAAGAAATAGCATAGCAGTCTTACAATTATGAGTAAAAGGAGCATATTAACATATCATAAAACATAAAAACCGTGTCAATATATACCTGGAATGAAACCGGGAAAATGTTAGACAAATATATACAGGTTGAGCACCTTAAAAAAATAAAATTTTGTTTATTTTTCATTCGACTTAGTAATAGATACAAGTAATAATTTGTAAATAGTGCAGGCTTTATTCTTGCCAAAAATGGGAGCCAATTGAAACAGAATACAATACAAAAACGAGGCACAAATTAGGGCGTTACTAAATAAAGCTGCGACTCAGGAATTCGAGAGGTCGGTCCTCCGTGGCGCAGGTAGAAATTGCCCAGTCCCTTACGATATCCCACTAAACGTTAGGGCTGCACACGCGGTCCGCCTGCCGTTCGAATTCGACCACCGGTAACGTCTTTTTCTATTTGAAAATGTATTTAATTTATTAGAAACGTGAAGATATTTTTACTCCTAACTTAATTTGATTTTTAACATTATTTAGTGTCACAATGTCGACGAGGGAAGTAGTGGGTAAAGCCTTTTACAGATTTTATTAAAATTATTTTTACTTCCCTCGTCTAAAAGACGAAGGAAGTATTGTAATCGCGATTTCTCCAGATCTTCACGTTTCAGGGTCGCTAGATGACTAAAAACAGGTTGTCCCAATTTCTGTCTGTCTGTCTGTCTGTTTGTCTGTCTGTCTGTCTGTCTGTCTGTCTGTCTGTCTGTCTGTCTGTCTGTCTGTCTGTCTGTCTGGCTGTCTGTCTGTCTGTCTGTCTGTCTGTCTGTTGACAGTATAACTCAAAAACTATTTGTTGGAGAAAGACAATATTTTGCATATACATTATATATCTACCTGGCATGAAATCGAGAAAATTTCAGACAAATATATACAGGGGGAGCACCTTAAAAAATAAAAATTGGTTTATTTTTGATTTAACTTAGCAATAAATACAGTCAGAACTCGCCGTTCTCGGGGGTTACGTTCCAGAAGAATGCCGCAAAGCGCAAAACCGCGATGCGCAAGTAAACACATACATGATAAAAACGGGGTTACGTTCCATTAACTAGATTTATTTATACTATGCAACCTCAAAAAACCAAAACTTTTCTGCGTTTTTTTGTCTGGCAAATCTGAAACAGAAACTTTACGCTTTGACGACATGGTTTTACGTGTTTTAAAAATTAAACTCAATTGCATTTTCGGCAGAAACGCTGGAGAAGACAGTAAAGTTTGAACTAAAATTCCACACGTAACATAAGTCTGCCACTTGAATCTAGAGCTCGAATGTCCATTTGTTTATTCAAGTTATAATTTTACAATTTTATTTGGTCCGATTTGGTGTTTACAAGTTCGTGATAAATAATGTTATTTAGATGTTCATGACACAAACCGCATACGTCTGCTTTATTTACTTACGGCCGGTCTTATGAAGGTCACTCACCTGACGTTAACTTTAAATCGCTGTTAAAATAAACAAAAAATAATCATAACGTTGGCGCTTTTGACATATTATTCATTAGTAAACAAAGTTTTTATGCGTTTTTGTTTATTTTAACAGATTAGTGGCCTTCATAAAACCGGCCGTTAGTGTGTAAAAGTTGAAATAGTTAACGTTGGCAATTGCATCCGCGAACGGCAAAGCAAATATCCGCGAACGGCAAAGAAAAGGGAGCACAAAGGTGCCCCTAGTAAAATCAAATCAGCGAACCGCAAAACCGCGAACGGCGAGGTCTGACTGTACAAGTAATAATTTGTACATAGCGCAGGCTTTATTCTTACCAGAAATGGAACCCAATAGCTACAGAATAAATGTTGTAGGATACAAAAAGGAGCAACGAATTAATGCGTTACTAAATATAGCTGCAACGCAGGAATTCGAGCGGTTGGTGCTCCGTAGCTCAGGTAGAAATAGCCCGTTCCTTTACAGTATCCCACAAAACGTTGGGATTGCATACGCGGTCCGCATGCCATTCAAATTCGACCACAGATAACGTTTTTTTATTTGAAAATTTGTTTAGTTTATTAGAAACGTCAAGATATTTTTATTTAGTGTCACAACACGAGGGAAGTTGTGTGTAAAGCCTTTTACAGACTTTTTAAAAGCTACTTTTAAAGGATATGACGAATATGAGACATCGTTGGAAAGCTTTTATATTGTAGTTTTCAACTGTTTAATGAAACTCATATTGTTCTATTAAAAACATAATTTTCAATTGTTTTAGTAAGTTTAATACAATATTTGGCCATAAGAAATATTTAGAGCGGAGTGGAGTTTGTTTTGCGTTTCTTGTTCGATTTTTAAAGATTTTGCGTGTCAGGGCCTACTTTAGCTATATTTTTTTTAGATTTTCATAAATGAGATCAAAAATTTTAATTTAAATATGCTATCTTAAAGCATTTTTACGTCGATTTCAAATATCTAAAACTGTATGGAGTGTTCCAAAGCCGTGTCTCACTACGCAAAAATAGAAGGCCGTGATTTAAAATGATTTACGGCAATTTGTAGGCTGAACACTGTCATTTAAAAAAAAGTTTTGTTCTCAATATGTCCATTATTAACGAAGTTACAAGCTGTCTAGCGATGTACAAACACCCTGTATATGGGTGTAGCAATTATAATTTCTCTGATGTCCTTCTGAATATTTTCGCTTGGGCAAAACGGATGCTTCTTGTGGAGCTGACATTATATTGTAAATAAACATTGGGTTACAGCAATTTCCGATTTTTATTTATTGCTTTTTGGGAAATTTCCATCAACAGCTGTAGATCTTCTGGTTTGGATCGTCTCAAACCAGTGGCGCTTTCGGACAACCCAACCTTTCCTGCTCAGAAACTAGCTGGCAAGACTTTGCTGCACCGCAAGACAGCAATTATTATTGAATCCTTGTGTTTTTATAAAAATTCGTCGTGTATCAATATGTCAGCGTCTATTCAATATCATCTACTAATTAGGAAAGTATTCAAAAATTGCAATAGCTGATCTTCAAGGGAAATTTGTAGAAAGTGTGACTTTCTATAGTGACTATTGAAAATTTCCATTACTTTCATGTTGGAAAATTTCACTGGAGCGCAATTTATCATTTAGTTTTTTTAATTAAACCTCAAATGTAAATAGAGATAAAAGAAAGCAATGTGGAACGAAATAAATAATTTGTATCCAGAAATTTCAAACGCTACAAAAAATGTATGTTTCCTATACTGAAAGGACATTGGAATCCTCCCGTCCGCCACTCTACAATTTAATTGCAGGTTCGAGCAAGCTAAGAATTTCTGTTATAGAACTAAGAGCGATATTTGGACATTTTTACGCCGTGCTAGCGAGAGAAAGACAGCGGAAAGTTTCCGTCAGGTCTTCCAAGAACTCGTAATTTATGTTGTTTATTCCTACACGCATGCCTCTGCCCGAGGGAGAGTTCATTAAAATGCGGGCTCAGGGAAAATTAAAAATTTTTCCGGGAAGCGGTTCGTGTCCGTCCAGACACTTCTGCATTGAAATTGAAAACGCACGACTGGTTATTTCAGGTTCAGGAAATAAAAGATTTTATCGCCGTGGAAAAATCTCCCGAGATACTGCCGAGTTTCCAATAGGAATTAATTGTGGGAACTCATGTATTATGCATTGTGTTCTTAGTAGGCGGTTGCTTACAAAGACAGTTCCAAGATCTTGGCAATTAAATGGATGTCATCGACTGAAATAAAGAGTGAGTTGCACTGAGACCGAGGGATGTTTTATTGTGAGTATAGGTGTATGACTCCAATTTCGCGGCTCATCTTGCGTCTCTCGTGTACGTTAAACATTTTTAGAGTTCAACAAATAACACTATTCGCCAAAGAATTTGTAACCAAGTAAAAAATAAAGCAAACAACTCCATTTTCATGGAGAGTTGCTTAATTTGTGCACTTTTTTTATAACGAAGCTCTCTTTCTATGCGCTGCCTTTCGGGCGTACACACCCTTGACTAGCTCAAACTCTTGGCGATTGTTGTCATGGGTAGGGATTAGACTAAGGGCCGGTTGCAGAAAGCAATGTTAAGTCTGGTGTTAGCTAACGCGAAGTCAAAGTGAACAAAAACGAATCAAATCTCAAATGCTTATGGTAACTAATACATTAGTAAACAAAATTTGATGCGATTTTGTTCACTTTGACGCGACGTTAGCTAACACCAGACTTAACATTGCTTTCTGCAACCGGCCTTAAGGTTCTTAAAGTTATTCAAAGAAACAAATTAAAGTTTAATACAAAATGGCGCTAGTTGCCAACAACGACAAAAAAGAGTCTAGTCTGTAGACAAATACACTCATTTGCCGTGCACGGCTTCTAGCTTAGAAGGACGTACTAAAAAACGAGGAGGTTGGGTAGCTTACGAAGAAAAACCCAAGAAATAAAAATCAATCACCGAATCTTTCATTGAATAACAGCTAAGCTCCAAAAAACCGAGTGTTAGTTAAGTGAGGTATCAAATATTGCCATTAAACTACATATTAATAAATATTATACACCAACTGAATTAAACATATGTTTATTTACGACACGTAGTGCGAGTGAGATCATATCTTTGAGTTAATAAATGTTTAATTCACGTTGCGTATATATGTTTTTATTCGATTTTGACAAAATTTTGAATAAAAAAAGATTCAAATTAAGATATAAATTTGCCCATTCATCGTCGATTTGATCTAAATTTTAGTAATTATATATTACACACTACAAAGAGAAAGAATAATTGAATGTAAATATTTGTAGAAATCATAAAAATATGTTGTTCTTCATTGAAACGTTTTTAATTCTCTAGTGAATTACACTTTTTTAATTCTCTAGTGAATTAAAACACTTTCATTTCTCTTGTGAATCATAGACTGTTTATGAAGGTTGTTATGGAGTTAATAATGTCACTTTAAACTGTCAAAATTGAATAAAATAAATAAAAACTACTGAGTAGATACATTCAATTAGCTTAAGATTTGGCTCGAAAGTCAATTGAGAGTTTAATAGTATCAAGGTTTATAATTATAATACGGCTATGAGCGAGTGTCAGCGAAAGCCCATTCTATCTGACTGCAGCTCGTCAGGATAAATTTAACACAAGTCTACAGGTACGCATTTAAAAAACTTAGAAATATAAAACACAGCGAGTACCAACAAAATAATATCTAAATACCTTTAGTTTGCTGCCTTGGACGCCAAAGATGAAACTTCTGTTGGTACTATCTTACCCACAACTTTTAATTGCATATAAAAAATATTAAATAGAGCTAATGCCCTAACTCGTCTATGACCACGGTTGTCCGTACGGTGTGACCAAACTAGGATGCATCGAGGGCAGGAATCCAGCGCGTAGGAGCTGTTGATATAACAGCTAAGATGTTCCAGGGCAAATTCAGCATGCGGGTGTAGCGAATTTTAGCGCTCCCTAACGTGTCCTAGCGTTTCATAACAGCCCTATAACGCAAATCGCCTAGTTAGCACCACTAAATCAAAAAGGAAAAGGCCTACCTTAGACGAAGGGTGACCCACGATCAGGTGCAATACAAATATGAGGATTGCACGATACGCATCTTGTACTTAACAAATACCACGACACTGGCTTCAGAAAGCTACGAATGCCTCTTAATATTCGATGATCTCAGAAAAATACATAGGAAACAAATTCCAAAAGACCCCACAACACAAAAATACGACTTAGCGGGCGAGCGGAAGTACCGGTCCATCCAAAATTCCATTTAGCTAGTAATAAATAAAAAATAAAGAACTATGCATGCCTTAGGACAATCTTAAGACACCAACGCCAAAATAAAAAAGGGCCGTTACATCTAGTGGAATTATTTTAACCTGCTTTGGTTAAGATGTACAAAAAATAAGCACAATGTTTTTGTTTGTTGGAAATTCTCATCGAGTTAATTTCCCTAAACATCTACTTTTGTTTTAACTGCTATTTCCACAGAACCTGTTACGATAATTAGAACATCTGGTATAAAGGCATTTACAACTGGTTACTGCTGTCCACCATGCCAACATGTTTTTTAATAGGTTACTCTTTTCCTTCTGGTAGGAATTTTGCTGATTTATTACTTGGTAGATAGATTGCCAGCGGTCGCACCATCATTTGCCGGTCGTCGGTCATTGTTCATGCTTTTCCTTCTTCTTGCTCTCACCCACCATACTATGTCTTCGACCTTGGACCAATCTCTTTTGATCTGCATTGCACCTTCTATCAAGTATTGTATGTCCGCTGTTCTTAGGTTTATCTTCCCATATAGAGACTCTGAGGTATTCCGATGCTTTTCATACTTCATTGAAATAATTTTTAATATCATTTCTTCACTAGCTTAGCCTAACAGACGTATACCTACAAAGATGTTAAAATGTCTCCCATCACTTCGCAAAATTGCGAAGTTTTTACACATTTTTCAAAACATTCTGTTATATAGCAGCACTGCAAAATGTTCTATACTGAAAGTTTTTTTTTTAGTTTAATTTTAAAACAATATTGCTGTGTAACGATTTGATATTAATTAGATGTATAAGAAGTACCTCATCAGAATAGAATAAATCAATTTTCTTAATCTTCTTCGGAAACACAGCCAAGCTGCCAAGCATGATTTGTACTTTTAGTAGCTCAGACTTTTGTTGTTGGTTTTTACTTGGGTATTATATAAAAATCTGCTGCTATGAGTTCTACATTGGATTAAGATCTGAAGATTGGGAAGGGCAATCTAATCTCTTGTTACTGGTATGGCACAAGATTATCAGTAGCTTATGTAACAAATGTACTTATAAGCAATCACTATCAGCTAACAATTAGATAACACTTCCGTCTTGCTTCTGGGCAGCCAAGTCCATCCAGTTCCGTTGCATCTCATCGAGCCCTATGAGGATCTGAAATCCCATGCCGTATTCCAACGTCATCGAGTATTAAGAGGCATTCACAGCTTTTCTGAAATCAGCGTCGTGGTATTTTCTACAAAATTCAGACCGAGAGAATTTAATTTTGTTCCACTGCATGAGCTCGTGGGTCGCTCACAATCGCAGGCCCGTTAGGAAATGTTAGGATAAGCTATGACGTTTAAGGCCAACATGCAGATCTTTTGCCCACTGCACCGTTCTCATTCGTGATAGCTGAAAATCCTGGAAGCTTTGTCCCGGTCCTCGTTAGATTCTTGTGCGTTAGTTCATTAGCTGTATTTAATAATTTCTATATATAATTAAGTGTTGTGGGTAAGATACTACCAAAGGAAGTTCCTTTTTAGCGCTTAAGGCAGCTAGCAAAATGTATTTAAATATTATTTTGTTAGTGCATGCTGTGTTTTTCGAAGGCCTGTCGACCGGCTTGCGTTATATTTCTCACGTTAAAGATTAGCTTTTTTATCAACGCTGGACTGGCTGTAGTCAGACTGGATGGGTTTTTGCTGACACATGCACGTAACTGTATTATGATTATAAATTAGAACACTGGATGCTATTGAATGCGCAATTCGTTTTTTAGCCAAAATTTCAATAATTTGCTTTCATATCTAATTCTGATTATTTTATTGCTTTGATGCTTAACGTAGGTTATGCTTATTGTATTAACATGTAACTCCTGTGTCGCTTTGCATTCAGCGACCCAGTTTAACCTAGGTGCCCATTTTATTTTGCAGTGTATCACCCAGATTTTTTTAATCGAATGGTTTAACTGTTATGCTTCCTATTTAACTGTAGTCAAACAGTACAACTATTAAAGTCTCACTCTCATCCCCTGTCACTGGTACATTATGTTTTATTTGACCCAACCGATACCCGCTCGTTTTATAGAGCATACTATAGGTTGGTGCAATTTGAAAGCCGTACTTGGTGAGTTTTATTTAGACTGTGAGTTCGACTGTTTTTGTTGTTGTCGTGGTTGACGACTGGTGCTCGTGTGTATTTTGCTGTATTTTATTTCATTTATTAACCTGAAGAATCATTGCGTGATGCTTGCCCACAACAACTATCGCGGAAAGGATTTGAACTACTCCGGGTGGTGCTGAAGGGCGGTGCAAGCTTGTCGATTAACGGTATATGACAGTCGTTATGAATCGCTTTCTGATTCTGCGATTATAACAGCAATTTATCTTCACACATTCGTCATCCAGACGATATCCGCTTTAGTGATTGTATCCATAAAAGAGCGGTAAGTCTATCTCTTTGATGAATATATTTTTTTATTGTTGATTTGTATTTAGCTCATGTCTATTCTCCTGTAAGTCTGCGCCACTCTTTGGTCTTTTCTTATTTTTCGAGTACGTCGGATAAACAATTAAGCAAGCGAACATTGCATGATGAATATACATGGCATCCACGGTGGATCTATTCTTCAGAAATCCGTGTTGTTCTTCGGGTATGGGTGTAGTAATCTTAATTGTCTCCGCTATTACGCTTCTGAAGAGCTTCGTTTCTGTGCTAAGTAGATATCTCTGCATACGTCTGTAGTTGGATAAGACAATTTTTGCCCTTATTAGAGATATGAATAGCAATCTTTCCCCAGTCTGAAGGCATTTCTTGGTAAATATGACTTAAAAACGTTATGAGTTGTATTCATACAGTTGGTCAGCCTTTTTAATAAGTTCATTGGGAAAGTTTGTGCATCTCGCACGTATTTTTTATTTTTTTTACTCTTGTTCACCTGATTTTTTCTATCTTAATTATTTGCTTTATTTCTGGCACGAACAATGGTTTTGGTTTTGGATTTCATTTGAATGTACTATGCGAGTTCCTATTGGCTCTTGCGCTGCTGTTTTCCCGCAGTTTATTTCAGGTTTTCTCTATATTCACTTGTGACTGGATTCAAGTATATATATCGCTTACCTATGTAAAAGTTGCAGGTACGAAAGTGGTCCACATACTGAAATAGTTTTGACTATACAGGGTGTCTCAAAAAAGTGTGGCAAATCAAACTTACTTTTTTTATGGAATGCCCTATATTTAGGTAGCTTAAAAGTTTTAAATTGAAACTAATCATTTTGATATAAATTTGTATGAGTCTAACGTCTAACTTTTCCGTGAGTTACTTTTAGAGTCTAAAATAAATAGTGGCTGGGGTATCTCTGCTTTACAGAGTGGTCAACAAATGTAATCATTTCGGGTTTTTAAAAATGGAACACCCTGTAAATTTTTATATTTTTTTGAAAAGCCCTTTTAATGAGCTTTCGTTTGATATGTAACGTCATGCCCTAAATTCAACTGTTTTTCAGATATGCGTATTTTAGCATAAAGAAACAATCCAAGCCCTTTAAAAGGCTATTTCAACGGATAAGAAACAAACGAAAAAGATTATTTCTTGTTAACGTTTATCTTCATTCATTTGTTTTCTGTTACTTACAGCAGCCGCCTAAAGTTCAGAATTTTTTGCATAAATCGTTAATATTTCCAAAACAGTTGACGTTAGATCAATACAACTATCAAAATGATTAGCATTTCAATGCAAAACTTTTACGCTACCTAAATATAGAACATTCCATTTAAAATAAAGTAAGTTTGATTTTCCACACTTTTGTGAGACACCCTGTATAATTAGAACTATTGTAAAAATGTGCACCTACAACTTTTATATACACAATATTTATGTAACTCTCGTAGTTTTAGAAATATCTTCCCCCGTATCGTTGCCGAACCCTGTATTGGTACAGGCGATTTCTGTATAGATTATTACCTACGCTTTCGTGCATGAAGGATTCCAAATTAGAGTTTCGACGGAGATAAAAAAATACGTATTCTGCTTAAGGTGAGATTACGGTGAGATCTAAGAAAAGCCGATGACTTTTGACATAGAAAATTTGGTTAGGTTATATTACATGGTTTGTAATGCTTGTTTTTACTACCTTATAATGTTATTTTACGTTGTTTTTTGTGAGGAAGTAAGGTGTTACTGTGTATGCAAGATCAATTAGAATTCCTTCTTCTTCATATGTCACAGCCTCGTGGTGTTAATGTTTTACATCTGTTTGACTTCGTTTGGTCACATCAAGAGCATGTACTCGTACACAGAGAAAAAAAATGTTACATTAACATTTAAAATGTAGTAAAACAATTGTTGTTATAACTACAACAATTGTAGTAAAATTAAACGCGGCTCTAACGTTTTTTGTACTACACCAGCTGTAAAATGCACTTATGTATTGTTGTACGACGGATGCAGTTAAATTTACAATATTTTTGTACTTTTTACTTCACGTTATTGTTGTTATAACACACAAAGTAGTTGATTTTTAGTTAATAAGGAGGTTAGTAAAGTCTACACCAACATTGTAGTACAAATTAACGCGTATATTGGAACGAAATGTTGAATTTCTCTGTAACTTTTTGCAATCATGCAGTTTCTATAACGGCAGTTTACTGTGACGCATAGCTTATCGCGTCGAGATATAAACATTTAGCGCCAATGTTTTGTTTTGTTGAATTGCATTGCTTTCATTATTAATCGAGTACGCTTGCAGTTCGGAGTTAAATGAGGTTTTTGGTTCTGTAATTAATAGTACGAGTGCATTACAGTATGGACGAGTTTGTCGAGAACATTTTACAAGAATGGGAAATGGCATACTTAATGGATTCATTTAAAGGTAAGTACACTTCTGTTTAATAATTCTCAAACGCACAGAACATACAGCTATGGGTCAATTAGATATATACGTATATACCCATATTTTTTAATGGAATGCTATATTTTATGTCTTATGTTTTTAAATTTCAAACTCTGAACTACACCTTGAATATTGATTGCAACAAAAATCGATTTACTTGCTGCAAAATCGCGCAATTGGCAAACCATAAACATGTTTCAAGGGTGTCCCCTAAATCTGGAAAACTGAGAATTCAAAATTGTAGCCACCTGGAAAAATCATGGAATTTGTGAAAATATTCGGGAATTTTCTTTTTTCTGAAGTTCTCTTGGATGCTACTATTTAATATTTTGTCAAAATGAAATGATACGTCATGTGACCGATGCTGACGCCTGCCTATGTAGTGTTTTGTCTCTGCGCGTCTCGGCTGCAAATATACCTGGGAATGATTGTAATGTAATGTAATATTACTAACACTGCACTTGAAAGCAAAAAAATAGCTATTTCGCAACTTCGGGCGTACTCGTTAGTACGTGGATTGATTTGTATTTTAACAACACAAACACTTAGAAAGTAAATCTTTCCGGGGAAATGCTGGCATGTTCCTGTTTTATTTAATAAATTATGTTGATTATAATTAATTTCCAAAAAGCCTGACCTACTTCCTCTTTCTACTTACTGTACATCTACACAACTAGTTTTGATTCCTATCTTTTAACCCAACTGTCCCAGACGCATACTGCATGGTTTATTATACAGGGTGTCCCCAAAAGGTATGCACTAGGGTTTTTGGGGTCAAAATAAGTTAATTGCAGCCAACTTACAACCTACAAAAAAGCACCGTTAAGGCGCTATGGTGCATCGGTTTTGAAAAAAAAAAATCTTTTGTCTTAGGCAATAAATGGAACGCCTTAGTCCATTTAGATGAGATTTGGTTTATGAATATTGATAAGTAAAATACTCTTTTTGGTGTACCTACCTAATTAGTTTTATTATCGGCATATTTTAAGTGGCTCAAATCGGGTACCCTTGTCAAAAAATAACTTCTATTTTTGTTTGTTATAGAGAACGCAATTGACAAAGAGGTTTTTCTCGCATTAGATGAAAAGATGATCAAAGAGCTAATTCCCCAAGTATGATTTCGCTATAAATTTAGCCAAAAACACAAAATCTTTGTAGCACCCATTGATTTTGAAGAAAATTTTGTACAAGATACTGAAAGAACTCCTACGCCAAATAGTTCAGTATCCGCACAATCACTATTATCTTTAACTAGTGATAGTGGTAACAGTCTAATTCAAGAAATAGAAGAAGGTAGAAATTTCTGATATAAATAATTCTTATTATGTAGTAGTGTAGGTAATTTTTTACGGTTAAAGGCAATTATTTTTACAGTGATACCCGTATTATACCCTAAATCATCCAAACATTTCGTGCAAATTAAATTAAAAAGCTTATTAGAAACTCAGAGTAAAGGGAAGGAGTTACTGACTTCCTATAAAAACACCAAAACATTAGATAGAGCAAAACTGGCCAGTTTAATTATTGACTCAGAATTAGATAATGACTCCGATAAAAGGTGAATTTCCTTTCTCTGCTGGCTTACAAGTGTTTCAATTCTAAACTTTATTTACAGAATAAGTGGTTCCAGATTTTCTGAATTGGCGAACGAAATTGAAGATTATTTTCCAGGAGAAAGACGCCAAACATATTACGTGCCATATAGAAGAGGCCCAAACGGACCCCTGGCTGCAAGGGGCATATTATTTGATAAATATATAAACAGACGCAGGTTATTAGGAAAGATTGGAGTTTTGGAAAATAAGCATTCGCGGTCATCGACTCTTGAAATCTCTGGTATGTAGGTACCTATTCTAGTTCATTTTTTTTATAATAAATTTGTATTGTATGTACCTTTAGATGCATCAAATAAACCAAGTGAAATTGTCATAGAAGAGATACAGTGGTTGAAAAATAATATTGAGCCACTTCCTGAAGTGCTCGAAAAATGGCAGAATACATGCAGCACAAGATTGTCTGATAATAGTTGTACAATAGCGCAGTATTATGAAAATTATAGAAGTTTAAAACTACCAACGGGATATTTATTGGTAAATATGAACGATTTTCCAATATCTTTAACTTAAAAAAATGATGTTTCAGTTGGACATAGATTTTGTTTATAAATATAAAAACAGTGCTAATCGGCTTTTAGTTGAATGGCCAAATGTAGCAACAAAAATAGTTAGTCTAGCAAAATCAGTCAAAGACCCAACAGTTAAAAATTTCTTGGCGATTGACAAAAACCAGACACTAATAACGGAAGGTATAACCTATTAGTTTTATATGTTTAACAAATTTTAATAATCAATTTCGTAGGTAATATTGAAGTATTGGCATTGTTACTATTACCATTACTTCTTGGTACTACAACTGTTAAAGCTAAAAGATCTGGGCAACATTGGAGGCCTTCGAAAGCGGAGGTGCAGAAAGGATTTTTGCATCATTTGCAGGTAATGTTATGGCTACACTTCAATATAATTTAAAAGAAATAGGTAGTATTAACAGGTAATATGAATTTTAGACAGCAGCAGAGTTGGAACCTGAGCTGGAACAAAGTATACGTAAACTGCAGGGATTCAAACTACAAAACCAGCCTTTTCCAACAATTATAGGACCATTGGAGAACCTAACATCATGTCTAGTATTGGTCAATAATGTGAGATATACAGTACCATCGGCTTTGAAAGCAGTTGTCCTCTGCTTTAAATGTTACCATTCTTTGAATGCACAGTATCCAGCCGAATGTGAACACCTATGGTTATTTTTACAAAAATATGTGTACAATATTGACAATACTTCAGACAAAAATTACGTAAGTGTTAATAAACTTATTTCAAGCCTGAAGTGTTTATAAAATGATGTGCTTTAAATGTAAACAACTTCTAAACATCAACTTAAATTAAGCTATTTCCTTCAAAGCAATTACTATTCTAATGCCAAAGATATTGTATTGGGTCCTATTTGTGAAGTCGACTGGGACCAATACCTCTCATTCAAACATTCTATGAACGATAGTCTTATGTGTACCAAATGGGTTAAAATTAATGGAGTTGAATATCAACGTGGTACAGTGTTGCTAGTTGAAAATGATGAATTTTGTCTCCCCAACTTTGGTAGGATAGATGACATTTTAGTTGATGAAAATATTATCATTTTTACTTCCTTTTACAATAAAGGAAGTATTGGATTCACCCCAAAAATTCGAAATTGAGTTTCCAACAGATCTTCACGTTTTAGAGTCCCCTGAACCCAAAAAACATATTTTTTTTCATTGGTCTGTCTGTCTGTCTGTCTGTGTGTCTGTGTGTCTGTCTGTCTGTCTGTCTGTCTGTGAACAGAATATCTCAAAAATCAAAAGAGGTATGGCGTTTAAACTTCATATATAAGTTTTGTGTACTCTGTAGATGAGACAGCAAGCTTTTGAAGAAAATCGCATGACCGGAAGTAGGTGTTTACTCTTGTGATTTTTCAGTTTTTTTCAATTTTTTCAAAAACGGCTCTAACGATTTTTTTCAAACTTCTCATTTTTATTACATTTTTAATGTGTATTGATGTGAGATAGGTGATTTTCCAGTTGAATAACTCTAAAATGGGTTTCTTTTGTTTCTTTTCATATTTTTTTTATTAACTACTATTTTAAATAGAACACCCGGTATATTATTACATTTTTGAATTCAGCTTAAAATTCTAGAGAAAATTTGTCTCTTCAACTAACGCTCTATTTTGTACCGTTTTTGCAGAATTTGTAATTTTTGAAAATTTTTGACAAATGCTTAAAACATTTTAAATCAAATTTTTGGCTAATTATAAGATCACTGTAAAAGGAAGTTGTGTGCGTGTATCACACCAGATTTTTTCATTATGTTATTTAGAAAGTTATTGCTTCAATGAACATTACCATGCATACGAGGTAACTTTTGAAAAGAAAAAAATTAAACTGCAGTCATACAACGAATTGCCTAATAAAACACCGTGCATGCTTATTCAAAAAGACCTTGCATTTTATGTGCAAGCTAGATTCATAATTTAGGTTTAAAGTGTTTGAGTATGGTTTAGGTACCTACTTGTTTATTTAAGCCAATTGTTTTCATTGCTATACTACGTTTTTAAAATATAATTTAAATAGTATAAGTGTCTGATTTTATTGTGTTTTGTTTTAATGTATTTGAGTTGGAGTTTTTTATACTTATTTAATGCTAATTGTTTTCATTACCTACCATACGATATACTTTAAATAGTATAAAGTATCTGATTTTATTGTATCTTATTTTAATGTATTTAAAGTTTGGCGTCCTTTTGTTTAATGCTGATTATTTTCATCGCCATAAGTTTTTTTACATAATTTAAATTTATTGTATTTTATTTTAATGTATTTGAAGTTTGGCATAACTGTTTAATGCTAATTGTTTTCATTAACATATTTTTTGTATATAATTAAATTATGCTATGTTAATAAATAATTTTTATTTTAAACATTTATTAATTGCAATTTTATTTTCTCCCGACAGGTCAACAACACGGAAATAATTACTTTCCATTCTATTTGTAAATAAAAAAAAATTACAACAAATTAATTGTAAACTTAGCATTTAAAAACTAGTAAAATGTACTACAGTTATTGTAAAAACTACGTGATGGTATAGTAGACGCAAAGATACTTCGGACAGAGTGAGCTTTAAAAGTTAAACCGCAAATGAGTTTACTATTGTTAGTCCGCTTAAGTCGTGCCAGGTATACGCAAAGGTGGGAATATTTCCAAGGTGGTATTTATTTCGTTTTGTAGTGGAGTTTCTACTTAATTTATATTTAATTATCTAATAATATTGAATGACAAAATTAATTTTACTAGGTAAATAAACACATGCGATTATGCCCTGATTGAGGAATAAATTATTTTTGCTCAAATGACATTCCTAGATAAGAGAAATCGACATTTAATGTTTCGTCGCGTCATATTGGCATTAAAGTATGTATTTACAACTACATCCCTTCCAGTAATTAGAATGAAAGATAAATTATATAAATCACTTGACTTGTCTTTACTTCCCAAATTTAATAATAACGTTGCTGTTATACTTTGACGCACGTTAATTATCATCTAGTATTTGTGTTGTGTTGTATTTTGTGGAATATGTGGAGACCATGGGATACTAATGAAACATTGCGTTTCCGTAGCCGCATTTCGATTTTAAGGATATGGATTTGCTTGTGAACTATTACAAAGGGATTGTCGTGTGTACAACATAATCCCACCTGCCATGCTCATTAACCTTTAAGTAGTAGCCTGAGGCGTCCGAAATATCTTTGCTCCAACTATAGTAGTAGTTCCAACTAAATTCTAATGTACAACTAGCAACATAAAGAGGTAATATTAACAACAATTCTGTAGTACAATTAACTACACAAACTGTTAATATTACTTAACAACACTGTAAAAGTAACAATAGCGCGAAGAGTGAATCTTACTTTATGGTCGTAGTTTTTACTACAAAGTAAATGTAGAGTCAACTAAGCTTAGGTGTTAAAACAACTAGTCACCATTAGTACTGTTTACCTAAGCACAAGTTCTTATTGCAACAAAGATATACCACAATGTAGTTAAAATTTCGCTACAATTGTAGTGGGATTTACTACCTCTATTTTACTACAAATGACGTGTAAGTTTGACTAATCTTTGGTGTTGTCACTATATTTACACCTCATTGTGGTAGATTGCGCAGCATTTGCAGTTATTTTAACAACTTTTTTTTTTCTGTGTATTAATTATACGCAGGTGTTTGCGATGAAGTAGATGTTAAAATCAGTGGCGGCTCGTGGAGAACGTAAAATGCATTTTATGTTATTTTGCGGATCCCAACGTTTCTTCTGTCGGAATTGCACACGACTTTTAAATATTTAAAGCATATGGCGACGTTTCTTCATCAGTCCCGTACGTGTCAAAGATGTACAAGCAGCGATATCAGTAATCTGACACGCGCATTATTTGCAGCCGGAAAGGGCAGACTGCTCGAGTGTTTTCGTTGTCGTGGCTCTGATGGATTATTACAATATCCTTATCTTTCGACCTACTTCTTGCCGTTTAATCCCCACGGCGGTAAATGCTGTTGAAAGCTTTGTGCCGCTTCGGTGTGGCTTCTATGCGTCCAGAAAGCAAGCAGCGCGTATCGTAGGGTTACCTCGCATTAAGGAAATAAAAATTGCTCCTGCTATGTTTACGCTTTAAAATTAGAACAATGATGAAAAATAAGTACAGACAAATTTTCTTCTAACTATTTTAACAAAGCACTTCAGTGTCTCTTCAATCCACAGCTTTACAAATCTAGTGGATGGCAAATCACGACATATTGATGATCTACTAGTGCTTAGTTGCTTATAAATATAGCACAATGTGTGTTAAAAATGCACCTGAATTTCGAAGCTACTAACGGTGTAGTATACTGCGAATGTAACTTCTTCTTACTACCTTGGACATAAGAAATGAACAAATAATAGTATGTTGTTTTATTAAGATTAAAAGTGGCACTTTGTTCGACAAGCAATTAGTATGTTCGCATTTACGAAGCGAGCGAACTCAAAAATTGCCAGTTAAATAGAGTAATTTTAGTCCGAGTAATACATACTATTTGTATCTACTCCAGTGGGATAAGTAACTCATTACGTCACTCATTTGACACTATTTCAGTTATGTAATGAAGTTCATTACACCACTCAGTTATGTAATGGCTTCCTTACCTAACTGATTGGTGTAACGGCTTCATTACCTAAGTGAAATTGTGTCAAATGAATAACATAATGACATTTGCCTACTAAAAGATTTTTGAAAATAGCAGATTTGACATTTCTCTTACAGCCGGTCTTATAAAGACCACTAATCTGACGTTAACTTTAATTCGCTGTTAAAATAAACAAAAGTGCATAAAAACGTTAGTGCTTATGACATTTTATTCATTAGTAAACACATTTTGATGCGCTTTTGTTTATTTTAACAGCGAATTAAAGTTAACCTCAGATTAGTGGCCTTTATACGACTGGCTGTTAATGTACTTTTCTCAATTTTGGGCAGTTGTAGATAACATTTTGTACAATACATGTGTGATAATGTATAATGCTCTCATCCCACTTGTATAGTAAATAACTATTATGCAACAAGAAAGTACAAAGTATTTTGTCATTATGTACTGTTTGAGGCTTTTGCGGTTACTCGAATTATTCTCCTTAGCATAGAATTTCGGCTTAGACCGCGTAGTATTTGTGTATGAACACCCAGCATTTTCTGGCTTAATGTGCCTTGCACCTTGTGAAGTCGAGCAAAAACCCGCGCGATGGCCATGCTCTCTGGTGGCTCGTGTTGTTTGAGTATCTTGAGAACGAGGATACTTAGGCAGATTTGGTCGTTTTGCTGTTTGTGCATCCTTATTCACTAACGTTTCGCAAGACCTTGCAGCTTGCATCATCAGAGTGAAAGTCGCACTAAGAACCGAAGGTCGGTGTGGAGCTATTTATAGTGCTCTGTGCCAGGTGCGCAGAGTGGCGTAACGCTGGTTGGTCATCCGAGTGCAACGTAATCCGTGGGGCGTGGCCGTATGACGCACCGTGGTTGTAATGCTTTAAATCTTGTATCACAGGGGTCCACGTTTTACTAAGCTTAAAGCCATCTTCCCTGTTGATATTATTTGGATGTTTTTCTATTTCTATGGCTTCACGTATCACTCGCGGGAAGTAATGAGGTATTCTGGCAAGTACTCTGGCATGCTCTGTACATCCCAACATACAATTCACAATGGAAGTAGAGGAAAATTGCAGTATTCCGTTTCTAGACGTCCTGGTGAAACGTAAACAAGATGGCAGTTTAGGACATGCAGTCTATAGAAAGAAAACACACACGGACAGATATCTAAATGCTGACTCACACCATCATCCAATGCAAAAAGCAACAGTTCTCCAGACTCTGGCGACAAGAGCTGTTCGTATCTCAGATAAGGAAAATCTAGAGAGAGAAAAGCTACATCTGTTTGACTCTTTACAAAGGAACGGATACACAACTACCGCCATACGAAAAGCTCTAGACAAAACTATGACAAAAAAGGCTAAAGCAGAATCTCCACCTCTGGAAGGATTAGCATTTCTACCTTACGTTAAAGGCTCGACTGATAAGATAGGACGTGTCCTGCAACGATGCAACATCAAAACTGTGTTCACCAGCAAGGAAACTTTGGGTAACGGCTTCAGATCGGTAAAAGACAAGATTCCTAGTTTAAAAACCGCTGGCGTATATCGCATTCCTTGTTCTTGCGGCTCGAGTTACATTGGACAGACTGGTCGTTCCGTTGATCTAAGGCTCCAAGAACACAAAGGCGATTGCAAACACAAACGCATCACAAAATCAGCCGTAGCTGAGCATACATTTACAAATGGGCACACTCTAGAATTTGAGCATGCCAGAGTACTTGCCAGAATACCTCATTACTTCCCGCGAGTGATACGTGAAGCACTAGAAATAGAAAAACATCCAAATAATATCAACAGGGAAGATGGCTTTAAGCTTAGTAAAACGTGGACCCCTGTGATACACGATCTAAAGCATTACAACCACTGTGCGTCATACGGCCACGCCCCACGGATTACGTTGCACTCGGATGACCAACCAGCGTTACGCCACTCTGCGCGCCTGGCACAGATGACTATAAATAGCTCCACACCGACCTTCGGTTCTTAGTGCGACTTTCACTCTGATGATGCAAGCTGCAAGGTCTTGCGAAACGTTAGTGAATAAGGATGCACAATCAGCAAAACGGCCAAATCTGCCTAAGTATCCTCGTTCTCAAGATACTCAAACAACACGAGCCACCAAAGAGCATGGCCATCGCGCGGGTTTTTGCTCGACTTCACAAGGTGCAAGGTACATTAAGCCAGAAAATGCTGGGTGTTCATATACAAATACTACGCCGTCTAAGCCGAAATTCTATGCTAAGGAGAATATTTTGTCATTCTAACCTCATTTTAATTCCACGCAATAGTAACTGTGGCCGAAGGGCTAATGAAATTGTCTTTTATGGATGAATGCTAGCCAGTTCAATCATATCGCACCATTTTAAGTCTTAAAATGTACTATGAAAGATGAGGGCAATGGAAGTATCACTAAAACTTTTCAGAATTTTAGGTTGATATTTAAATGTCCAATTTTGTCAGACATAATTCGTTAAAATTTCTTAACCACACAAATATTTAACAACCGCTAAATAATCATTTCGACAGCTAAGCTGTCATCTTCTGCAGCCTTGAAGAAAGAGACTAACCCGGCAAATTTGGCCGAAGATCTGCTCTTCACCAAACCACCAGTAAAATAATTTCTTCAAGGCTACTAAAGATGACAGCTTAGTTGTCGAAATACGTATTTAGCGGTGGTTAAATATTTGTGTGATTAGGGGTTTTCAACGAATTGTGTCTAATTCATACCATAGACTCCAGCAGTGTCTTAGTCAAATCTTCATGTTTATACTTTAAATAAAAAAATTGTTATAAAACATTCCATGTAGTTGTAATAATAAAAATAAAAATTAGTATAGGCGAAGCTGATACAATAACCTGCAGTCAGTTGCATTCCTTGGGTGTACTTTAGTCGAGCTTATCATTTGAGGGTAGCAATTTATGTAATGTAGGAATATATCTTTGTTACTTCGCTATTTGTCAGTGTTAAACGACGTAAAAAATGGCTCGGCATCATTTGAATTCCTGGTAATTCAGTAAAACATTGGTCTACCTAGCTAGTAATTGTTTGTAGGTAATTGCATTGAACACATTTCCTTCGGTTTGCAAGTGAATTATATCCAGTTGATTGCTCAACTGCAATCAAAAGTACAGCTCAGCATGTTTTATACATTTCGTTTTCAATATTAGTTTACGGCTCCGACTTAATGCTATAACGTGTTAGAATGATCGTCTGGTTAATGATATTACAACTCCCCGCTAATTTGGCGAGTGTGTATATTTTAATCCACTCAAGAGTTTTTTATTGCGGATTTTATATGTGAAAATAGCTACATAATACTATAACTGGGAAACTATTCTATTTGCGTCTTGAGCGTCCCGCTTTAAATTACTTCAATCTATGAAACCATGTTAGTTATAAATTACTTTGATTAAACGAATGTAAAACCTTGGTGTTTATATTAACAGAGAGCGTTTATCAATAATTGCTACCAGCAGATAATTCAGAAAATATAAATTGGTTATGGTGCTTAAACGGCAAGTTGGCTTAGTTACAGGTTCGCATTTGGTTCGCGTTTTATAAAGTTCTCTTTTAAACAGACAAGATGTAATTAGTGCAATACTTAGGCGTAAACGCTATGTTATTTGTTGGTGGGTGGCGAAACTGATTAAAAAACTTTAATGGAACGTTAATTGGGGCAATTGCCAGCAAATGACTTATAGCCGTTCTAATTGATATTTTATGCAGCAATAAATAGCTACACATATCAAACCCAAACTAGTTTATTTGCAGCACACGAATTAAGCAGCTCAATAAATCAGTATATGCATATATAAAATTTAGTAAAAATCTTAATTTTCAACGTAGTGAGTTGGCATTGCCTAAAAAGTATCAGTAAATAGAAATAATTGGGGAAAAGTATAGTTTACCCTCAACAAGTTTTAAGCTCCCATATTAAGCAAATTTATAATAACGACAAGAGCCAAGTAAAACTGGCGTTAAGTTTGCATTTTTGAAATAATTTGCTGTATGCCAGATCTGGGCAATCGGTTCTTGTAATTCCGTTAGTGGTTTTATGGCTTTTCAATTTTTATGTATCATGTAGTTAGAGCAGCGAGTTAAGAGGTTAATTTCATCAAATACGTCGTCGTCGGGGTATGTAATTGGACGCAATTAATTTCCATGGTATGAAAATTTACTCGTAACTACATCGCAGTTACTGGCGGTATAATTAAATGCTATTTTTGAGATTGGCATCACCTCAAATTCAAAAATGAACGCCAATTAATAGTACAATCGAGAATTACAATCATTACCTACTTGTACTAACAAACCTCAAAATTGAGATTTTTATGGAAATGTGCTTTTTAGGGCTTCTACAGGATTTCTACATATATCGTGATTTATAAACCGATTTCTTATAGACAAAGAGGCTTTTCTTCGAAATCCGTAAACCATCCCAGAAAATAAGGCAGTTTTTCCCAGAAAGTTTTCATAAAATTCCTTAACCAAGAGTTTCAGAGGCTATGAAACAGTTTTTTCGGAAATATTTTCAAATTACTTTTCAAAAGTCAAGTTTACTTTCCTGTACTACCATAATGGAAAAGTATGAAAAAATTCAATTTTATTGTAGAAAACGCAATTTATAGCTTAAGGATTTTGAAAGCACTGTTTAAACAAAATGTTTTTAAATGCGTGGATGCGTGTGTGTACGTTACAGCTTGTGAACAGCTTTAAACCACTCATTTTTCGATGTTTGTGAACTAACGTTTTACTAGCTTTGCAGATTGCATCATTAGATTTTTTATACTCTCAGCGTTAAAAGTAACATAAACAGGGACTATGGTTGTCTCTTTGTAATACGGATTCCTTGCATTCGCAGTCTAAAGCTTTAAAATCGCAGCTCTTCGGCCGATCACTCGTCGCCGTCTCCAAGTGCATTGGACTAGAACGACATTTAAGTACCACAATGCTTGCTTTTCCTTATTTGAGTTTGCTACGGGAAAAACGTTATGTTTTAATGATCCGTTAATTATTGTACCGTCCGTTTTATGCTGTTTGGCTACCCGTGTCTGAACGCTGGGCGTTTTTCAGTTATCGATGTCGTCGAACTCGTTTTGAACGGCCTTCAGTCGCGTACGCATAATTATCGGTCCGTTGCCATGCGTAACTAAGCCAAGTATCATTCAATTGTCTCCACGCATCTACGGCGACGTTTTTTGTTCCTCGTTATCTTCGGCAAGCGTCTTCCACTTAATCGCACGCGTTTACTTTATTAATTTTTGCCTTAGTTTATATCAGGTTTATAGTGACTTACGAGGGCGAAAACAGTGTCCTAGCTCACTCACGGTACCACAGGATTTGTATGGTTGATTTATCGAAAATATTTGGGTGTTAATTATACAACGTATTTGATTGCGGATTTTTCTTGCGTTACTATTAAAGTCTTAGATATTTACGCTGAAGAACCAACTATGGAGTAGTTAAAGTATGAGCAGCTAGTTTGTACTATTAGCTTGGCAGCTGAGTTTTCGGAACCATTGCTGAGTCCCGTTATTAGTTGGAAGTTCCGCGGATTCGCAGATGTATGTCAAGACCCTTGTCTTGTGTCCCCACTTGCTTCTCGCGACTTTTCCTGGTGGCTGATTGTTGCTGTTTGCGTTCCGGTGCCGTTTCGCATCATTGCTGAAAATATTAAAATAATGTGTTGTGAAGGTAATCCAAAATCTGTACATTAAGCGCACGGACATATTGCAGTCACCGGCTAGTGTTACATCACCTTCAAGTTTGTCAGTAATTGCAGACCCATTTATAGAACATTCTAAATGTCTACGTACATGGTTGCATACTATTATTGTCGCCTTCCTGCTATGTTCGACCTGCAACATAACGATAATTTTGTAATTAGCTAACTATAATTTGCTTATCTGCAACATCACCTGAACTTTGTAATTCTCATACGTTGTTTTGCTTGCCTACAACATCATTGTCATTTGGTATGATTTAAAATTGAACTCCTGTAATCAGTGTCCATAATCATGTGTACCGCACTTGTAACTTTCAAGCTATGGCATGAGGTAGCTCCTATGTGTTTTATGTGAGTACTGATAGTAAATTGGCGTAACCTTTTGTATTATGTATTGTTGTTGATCTTATTCATGTTTACTATGATTTAGTGTATGGCTAATGCCAGCTATTGAGGTAGCGATTGCTTTTGAAGTATGTTTCATGTAGTGTCGCGAATTCGTCTAAAGTCGGGGTAACTGACAATCATTTTAGTTAAAATGCACTTGTACACGAAGTCTAAAGCTACTGTTGCGAGATTAATAGGAACACTTAATTACAAATACTTGCATTTATTTTCTGCCGTTAACAGAACAACTTAAGTTTAACACCGTTACTTGTTAAGTAACTAAATTCTAAGTCTAGTTTGACCAAGAAAACTGAGTAGGCGTTCACAAATTTCCAAATAAGCCTATTAGAGCAGTTCTAAATTTTGGATTTATGTCACATACAGACGTACGTGAGAATTCATAGTAGCTCTATGCGGCCGACACCTCGCAAATCATCCCTAATAAATTTTACAATTTGCCTAAAGGAATTTGCTCCAGCCGGCACGTAATTTTTATGACTGAGTTGCAACAGTGGCACTTCTGATCACGTACTAATAACCTAGCTTCGCCCAATTTTTCGGTTAATGAGGTAAACCCTGCAAAAATTTACCCATAACCATTCCGTTAGACTTGAATATTTCCATCTTCCCAGAGAAAAGCACGTTCTAAATTATCGGCTAAATGCTCGCCTGTTGTAACTTTAATATGGCCATTTTGCCTACCTTTAAGTATTTACGATACAAATTGCTTATGGCTAACTAAAGTACAGTCTATTCGTGCAACCGCGTATAGTTCATTTTCACTCAAGAACGCAAATCGTAACAGCAGTAACGATTTGGCTACGCATAGTACCTTACTGATTTTAAGAGTTCTGGTAAGCTAATGCACTTATCAGTTGTTCAAAACACTCTTTGACGCTTCCTGGTAATTTTGAATACCTTTTACTACTAATAAAAAAATAACCGCATTCCGTCTCCACTGTATCTAGTCGGCCCTTCGATATCTCCATAGCCTGAACGTTTGTTTTGTACGCTTTGAAGCTCGTTAGTCATTGAGAAATTTTGGTTTGAGGCTTGCGTCTAAAATAGTTTGTCGTTCGTAGTAAAATAATTATCTTCCTCGAAATTGGTGGCAAGTAATTGCTTTGTTATAATTTAATTCTAACCACAGCATTTTCATGCAGTCAAGAGGCTCCGGTTTGTAAACAGGCCCTCTCTGTGTTCGTCTCTCAAAGGTTGTTGCGGTGGCTGCAAATGGTGTTGCATACGAATTAACAGAAGTACATTCAAATCCAGCCCAGAGAACTTTTTTAAATTTAATGTGTTTATTTAAACCACTAGAAACCGCGAAAGCAACGGGAGACCACAAAAAAAGTTGCTATCCTCTCTCGATACACATGCATCACTTCAAGAAGGAATCTTCGCATTTGGTATTGTAAGAGGTGGGCAAATTAAGTCTCTTACTACGTTTACGCTTTTGTAATTAAGATTGGCTTCTAATGCTTCTTACATTCGATCTACCTCACTATTTTTTTTACTGTGCTAATTATAGAAGACGTTCTTGCCCCGGAATTGCAGTCCCATTCGAACCTAATGTGTTTTACATAACTGTGTTCTCGGCTATTATGCCAGTAATTTCATAGGGCCATGAGAACGAGCAACAATGAGCCTCTAATAATTAAGCACGTGCAGAATGAGTATCGGCGTGACTTCTGACCCCATGCGCCAAGCGTCTGCCTACTTAGATGTTATTCTTTGCGATGAATCAAGAACAATGCGACACGTACGGTTATGGCCTTAAAGCCCCCTCGCAGGATATTGACCGAGTTCTGTCACGAGCTGGATACAAGATACAATATTAAACGCACAGGACCCGAGGCAAATGTCAGATTCGTCACTGAAAAACCAGAGCGCGTCCCGGTTCTTGTATAAGCGAAACTACCTGACAACAAAAATTTCTACACTTCCTTTGTAATTTAAACTAATGAGAACTGAATGAGCTGCGAGTTCGGTTGGCAACACGTTCTGCTTCGCTCCTAGGATGTAGTTTGCAAAATTCGCTTGTGCCAGTTTAGTAGCGTGCTGATTTTTTGTGTTGCTACCTATTTAAGATCTAGGAGTTATTACACCACCCATTCTCCGGGTTTTTATGTATAATAATTAAATTAAGATATCTACCCTATTTGCTTATTGAACAGAAGTAGTATCAATAATAACGTATTTCGTACTTACCTTGTTACTTTCAAATGAATTCTAAATTGACATATCTCATCAATAAATATATGACATTGAAATTATGTCATTTAAATCTTTTTAAATGTACCTCGGCTAGCCAGCTTATTTAGCAATTAAGAACTCTATTTCCTTTTCAGCTGAATGAGTTATTGTTAATATAAATTATATCTTTAGAATTGTATTTTGAATTATCAAATTATTATCAATTTGACTTGCTTTTTAAATCACACTATTTAGTACTTGAAATTGAACCTTATGATTCAGTTATAGTGTATTAATATGTTTGGCTTGACATTACATTTAATAATCAAACTAAAGGTTGTCAAAATATTTAATTAAATTACTTGTTCCAAAAATGTGAGGTTAAACTTTCTTAAAGATAACTAGACCAAAAATAATACAATTTCTAAATATAATAGCCGAAAACGTCGAGTAGGTACTCAAATCAATTCAAATTTGGAAATCTTAATATTCTAAATGTTCTCTAAATCTAAAATACAATGTTTTATTCTAATTTTGCCGTACCAAACTGTTATTAAAATAGACTAACCTTCTCAAAGATGAACTCGTACCTGAAGTGTGTTTCTATATCAGCTCCAAACTGATCACAGTCGTCAAGCATCTCCTTTAAGATGTCGAAGACCTATAAAAACTCGTTGTAGTTGTCGTGACAGTTTAATATTTTGTTAAACGGTAGTGCAGCATGCCACAAACACAAACACTCGCACTAACTGATGACTTAAACACCAATAACCACTTGAAATGGTTTCTATTAATCTCCAAATCGCTATGCGAATAATAATTGTGACTCCTTGGTCAGACTTTGATCGTGCAGAAGGCTATTCTTGCTAACACGTACCAAACTTCAATATTATTCTCACAATTAAAGGGATATTAGACCTTTAACGTGACTAATTAGACTGAGATAACTCAAAATATAGAAACTTTTTTCAGTTGCAGTAAACAACCCTCTGGTTGCTAATATTTACTGCCACCAGCTATTTACTTACACTTGTTATCACATGATACTCTTTAGATATCTTGATATTAATTCTCACAGCATGCTACATTACAGAGTGCATTAAGATGTTACCTTGAGCTGTGTAAGGCGCAGAAATAGTATAATAGTTCGAGAAGCCTGTTCGCTAGCAATGGAAAAACCGAAACATCACGAAAAAGTAGAGTTCCTATGTAGTACCAGAGTTGAGACAACGCAAATGTCAGCCGCCATTACTGTTCTAAAAATAAATGATAGCGTACAAGACCAGAGTTGTCTTTCTTCGTATGTGTCACCTATGAATTTAATTATTTGTCACTTTGACAATGTCAAAAAAAGGTTAATTTAAAGCGTTTATGAAAACTACACTGGTAGGTATCTACTACGGATTCTGTATAAGTAATGTTTGAGAAAGAGTTGAGACAACGTAAACGAAGTAGGTACAGCATTCGGTTTTAGTTTTCGTTTGCCACCCAGACGCACTTTTTCCCACCGAGTTTGGTTCTACTTGTGAGTGTTCAGTTTATATTTTTGAACTATTCAGCTCTTTGCTTCTCGTTTTTGGGAATTTGTGTCAATGGATATAAAGCCCCATTCGAAGCTACTTTTGCAGCCCAAAATTCAACAACCCGTAATTTCAAAAACTGTAGAAAAATAATTATTTATGTAAGTAACTGATTTTCAAGTAAATTCCATATACATACCTAGAACTCTGCAAGATATGCTATATAAAGAACTATTGTCAGGTAGAAATGGAACACATATTAATACATTGCATCAATCAGGGTAAGACCTAAAGTCAAATAAAAATTTGTCAAATGTGACATTCTCAGAACTGGTTTCTACAGTAACTATAGGACTTAAATCTGGCGCAAATTCAGACGAAACTGCGCATGCGCGGTGGATCACACCAATCAGCATCTATTCCCAACTTGTCTCAACTCTTATAATATCTAGGAACTCTACGAAAAAGTAGCTGTAAAGGAAAGAACATAGTAAATAATAACAAGAAAGCAAAACCAGCACATTTCCAGTAACAAGTAGGCCTATACATTTATTCAAGCAGTCGTATGGTTAAGCAACAAGCAAATCGGATATACATCGTATCCCTAACTAATTTGTAATAGTAGTAAGTATACGGAAGCCTTTAGCCTTTTAGGATTTAGGGACCAGGAGTCGATTGCTTAAATAAATCTTACACCGAAGAACTAAAAGGGAAAATTAGAAAAGTGATCTACCTGATTATGGAGCAAAATATATGTGATTTCTTTATAACTTTATTACTTTTGCTCAGGAGAGCTGAAACTTGACTCGTACCCAATGTATCCTACATTATTGTTAAAACGCTTGGTTCAGATATTTTCAATGCTGTAGCGATTGTGGATACTTTGTTACGCTTCTTTTGTAGCTTCCCCTGTACTAGTAAAACTTTGCTAGCTGAATTTTTATTCCTAAGTATTAGTAGGCGGTTTTTGGTAATTTTGCATGCATTAGTATAGACCTTGGTAGTTGTATTTTAGTAAATAGTTTATTATAATTAATAGGTGGTTTCGCATGCAACTCCTCTAGAAATTAACTAGACTCTCAGCATTTAAATTTATTCTGCTCCAATCCATTTACATTTAAGCCTGGTGGTTAGGCAACCGTACTCGCAATAATTGTAAATAAATTCCCTGGCCTGATTTGTTGCCAGAGCAATGTCGTTATTTTGTGCTGCAGTCAGATTTTTCAGGAGATTTTTTGTGAATCCTCTTGCCCAAATGTTGTAAAGTTTTTGATATCTTGTAACTTGTGGAACTGTTGGTGGATTTCTGATATCCTTCTTTTCCATTTTAAACTTGGTGTAAGCTAGCTGTGCCCCAGCAGTGTGGTGCTTTGTAAAGCCCTTTGGTTTGGGTTGATCTCCGTTGAATTTAAGGTGGACCTAGGACACCAAATGCCTGTGACGTTCGTAATTAGTTATTTTGATTGTTTTACTTACGTCGTTTGCAATTGCGGATCACTTGGGGCCAACACTTTTTTGCACTTCGACATGGCTAACCGTTAACACTATGTAAGCTGTCGCTAGCATCGACTTCTTGATCGAGGGTTTATTCGGGAATTTTTGTACGTTTTCAGCCAACTTTTTACTGGGACGGAAACTTGCGTGGGAACCCATCCATATGCTCCTGGAATGTGAAGTACTGTAATTGGACTTCGTTAACTATCCGCTGAGGACCTCGTGAGGAATTCTGAGGCCCCTTTTTCACATCTGTAGTCTAGTCCCCTTTTGCTGCCTTCGTTGGCTTCAGCACAAGGTCATCTACGTCGCTTGAGCTACAGCTGGAAGCAGTCCCACCTCCGTTGCCCAGGCGCACCAGCTGCAAGAGATCAAGCGGGATAAATATATTTGGGTGTGTACTAATGCAATCGAACCGCTCGGTTAGTTATTCTAAGGACACACTATGTCAATCGACCCGCCTTGAATATTTACGTAGGATTAGGCGAATCCCCGCACTATTAATCATAGGGCATGTTAGCTAATTCGTTCCCCTGTGCGTATTTGTGTTCCGGTCAGGCAAACCAGTGGATACAGTTAGCAAGAGAGCAGGTTATGCTCGTCGTTTTGATTTTAGACGTTTACTTTTTAAGCTCCAGTTAGGGTCGGCTGCTTTTCAGCTCACTGTTAGTTATTGTTCAAAGAATTTACCTTGGCTATCCTGAAGTAATTTAGACTCGATTTCGGGAAGCTCCCCTCGCTGCTCCACAGCGTCCATTTCCTACAAAATTAGTATAACATAGTATTTATAGTTGTAACAGTAATATGGTAGAATGATTGTACTTACCGGTAGCAGGCTTTAACCGTGCTCGCGGCACTTTGGGCCCCTATTTACATAAGCCCAATATCCTACGAATCGAGGTTAAAATTTTTTGACAGCCACCGCGTATTAGGCATGAAGTTGGCGCTTATTTCGGTTGTGCCATATAACCCCTGGTGTTTCGCACCTTAGAAATTCTTGGGTATCATAAAACTTCGAGCTAACGCTCGGGGCTAGACGTCACCTGAAGGCTTGCAATGCTCTGTCCTGCAGCGCCCCGCCTCACTGGACGCTTGCAACCTATCTGCTTGCGCCATTAGTTTATTGTTAATTATTTTTATTTTTATTGTTTGCGGAACGCCATTTGCCGTGCCGTTTTTGGCTGAGGAAATACCTGCACCCGTTAGGTCATTATAGTCATTATACATTTGTAATTGTGTCGTCGTTTGTTTGTGCCGCGTACGCCTAATTTTAATGTGTTTTCTCGTTATGCATTTGCCTGTCTGGTGACCTAGTCGCCTAGTTATAGGAATATGTATATAGATATTTATTATTGCACTATAGTATCTACAATTTAATAAAGCTGTGATAAGTTATTTGATTTAGCTAATTTTGTTTGTGCTGCTGGATTAATCCCTTACCTTGTAATGGTCCGACGCAAGGATTAGACAACGTCGAGGACCTGGCGCCCTCTCCCTTCGTATTGTTTTTTTTTCAGCGTAGCTGGAACCCCGACCCTTCTCGGCGAGTTAGCCGTTAGCCCAATTAGGCCGATATTTACCAGCCAGCAAAATATCTACTATAACTTTCGCCAACAGGTGAGGCCAAAAACCTCTATCCTTCCCCACAACTTTCTTCGACGATCCTCTTGCTTCTGCAGGTCTTCCACCTCTAGGATCACTTTCTATGGATTGTCGTCCTCGACGAAACTGCTTTGGCCAAAATTTAATTGTGAAATAAAACCGCGCATCGTCTCCATATACTGCAATCATTCGCTCCCGGATTATTTTCGGATCGTTGCCTGATTTTGGGAGAAACTTGATTACACTTTTGTGCTCCAATTTCGCAAGACTCATCTTCAGCCGCTAAATACACAGAAAATAAATAATAACGTACGAAACTCAGTCAAATTTGGCACCTAACTACGGGAAACTTGTCACTATATGACATTAAAAACTGAACTATATCAATTTACTTTTGAAAACTAAATTAAAGCTCCCAAGTAGTTCCAGCTGGCACGTTAGCTACTGATTCCTAGAGGCAACGAAGCGATTCAATCGTAGCAGCACGAAGCTCTAACAGCTTTGAAAAATGTGTAAAAGTTGATTTTCAGCCATTCAGTAATTTTAAACTAACACAGCCATTATTACCCCCCCCCCCCCTCAATATTTGACAGCGATACGAATGATTTAAGCTATTGGAAAGCTTTCAAAAAATACAAGCTTTCCACCCACAACTTCTTGCTTCTCTGTCTGCACCGGAAATACTACGAAAGACAAAAGAAAATACAAATTTCCTATAATGCATTAGCCGGCTCTCAGTGAGTTGTGCTCACGAAGAAATCAATGGAAGCGGCTGGAAGCCTTGCGGTATAATAGTTAGAAAAGAAATCAGTGGTAAAAGCCATGCTCACATGTTTAGGAACATTCTCTATATTCCTAAGTTTTCACATCCTAAATCTTGAGATCAATTTAAACATTTAAGCCAGTTTTTCTGACCGTCTACTTAATAAACTATGGGTTTTCAACAGTGTTCGTTGATTCTATAATCTACCCTAAAAAGTTATACCACTTACCAACCTTAATTACTGTTGTTGATTGCAATAGTGGAGTAATGACCATACCAGTTTAAATTGCATATGTTTTGCTTTGAGTAAAAATGACCTGTTACTGTCATTGAATTTTTAAAGTTTTCTAACTTGTGAAAATTTACCTCTTTGAGAATTTCGCAACGAATATAATACGAAGATACTGAGTGGGCCATAAGCCACGTTACCATTGAAAAATTTTATAATTTGTTTATTTTTCATTATTTTTATTTTTAATTGTCAGAAATAAGTAGGTGACGTTGGGAAAGTTATAATGGAGAAATTCACAACGGAACAAGGAACGAAAATTATAGAATTTTATTTTAAAAATCAGAAATTTTTGACATTCAATTGGCCGCCATGTTCACCCAATTTGATTGCACCAGGCTATTTTCTTTGCTTTTATCTAAAAGAGCGAGTGCATAACAACAACAACAATCCGACAGCTCAATGACAATATCCAAAAATTCCAGCTCTACAGCCAAAAATAGTGAGGTCTGTAATGGAAAATACTCTGAAAGTTCTTCTCTGCAGGTTAGAAAATGAACATAATTTACGTGGCATTGTCTTCCAAAAATAGATAAAAAAATTTTCCAATCTTGTGTTTTTATTTAGATCTTCTTTAATGTATTTATTCTTAAAAATAAATAAGTTATTCGATTTTTTATTGATAATGTGACTTATGGCCTACCCATATTAAAGATTTTTTAGATATGAGTTTATGTGTTTGGTACTAACAAGTTTAGTATTTTGATGTAGTCTCATCTGTACATATATCGCAAAATAGTTATCTAATTGGTAATTTACGTAAACATTCTTCTTCTTTCGTGCATTAGACTGGACTTGGCCTACTACTACTTATTCGATTTGTGAGATTTTAGATTCTAAATTATTGCTATGCGATCACAATTTAATTACCTATATCAACAGTGAACGTAAGTTCAGTATATGATATTAATATTTAAAAACACAATTGGTTCTTTCCCTTGTACGTGATATATTCCCTGTAACGAATATACAGCGTGATCCAGGAAAAGGACCACAAATGGACAACTTTCTCATTGCAATTTTCCAAGAAACTATTTATACAAGTTAAATTGGCGTTAATCCCAATGCCGTTTCGCGTACATATCTCTGATTTAACAACTACCGGAACCATGTAAAAAAACTAACTAGAAAACCCATGAGCTTTATATTTACAATCCATAGTCACTATATACTTTTTTGGTTGCAAAAGATTGAGGAGTTTTGAAACTTGGCAGAATTATATGCTTGGTGGCCCTAAGTATAACCCTAAGTTTTCGACCGCCGGCGCCGCTCGCGCCGCCATATTGAAAAAATGGCGGCTAAAATCAGTTTCTGTAGGTTTTAGAAAAAAATTACCATAAAAATTTGTTACAAAATTGCTTTTATATTTTTTCAGACCAATACTTTCCGAGTTACAGCGCCGAACAGTAAGGCGAATTTTGAAAAATCTCGTATAAGCAGCATTTCCATGATGCCTTTTACCAATTATGTATAAATTAGCCTACGTAAAGTAGCTTAGTGTAGTAAATTAATAAAAACATAGGCTACCAACGCGTTTCCCCACCACCCAGGAGGTAGATTTGAGCGGCGCATTTTTTTGACGTGGTATCTCCAGTATGCCTAATCCACACTCCCAACTTACATGCACGGTTTCTGCCGTTTTGTACTATGGGATATCCGTGGTTTATTTAAATCTTGTTTGTCTTCCGTCTCCTCCAACACCCACTCCAACGAATCAAAGTCGTCATCAGCGTCGTTTGAGTCTTCAGGATCGAAATCCACTACTAAATCGGAAATGTTTACACATGCTGTCCAGTTACAATATAGACACAGCACTGAGCGTTTTAAACCTGTTTTCCGACATCCACACGCTCCTGCACAGCCTTTCTTACAGTTACATGGGCGCGGAGTGGCACAGAGGACTATAAATAGCTCCACACCGACCTTCAGTTATTAGTGCGACCTTCACTCTGATGATGCAAGCTGCAAGGTCTTGCGAAACGTTGGATGCACAAATAGCAAAACGCCCAAATCTGCCTAAGTATCCTCGTTCTCAAGATACTCAAACAACACGAGCCACCAAAGAGCATGACCATCGCGCGGGTTTTTGCTCGACTTCACAAGGTGCAAGGCACATTAAGCCAGAAAATGCTGGGTGTTCATATACAAATACTACGCGGTCTAAGCCGAAATTCTATGTTAAGAAGAATAATAGTATATTATACATCAAGGTAGCGAAGCGCAGTATTATAACCTGAGCGCATATTAGATACTGAGCGCGCAGCGCGAAGTATCTAAAGCGCGAAGGTTATAAGACGATTCGCTACCGTGATGTATATACTATTTTTTGCACTACCAAACGGCGTAATACCTAAATTCCCAACGAATTTCGAAAATATTTTAACTGTCAACCTGACAATACAGCTGTTGAAAACGTCAAAATTAAAATAGTCATATTTGGTAACTTAGCAATTTATTAGTTACCACGGTGAAAATTGTTTATTTTACTTTCTCTCCCTTGGTGGAGAAAATCAACTTCACAACCTAAAAATAGGCCAATAACGGTGCGTTCTGAGACTAGTAGTGCAAAAAATTAATTATGTTCAAATCAAGGCAAAAAATACTGCAGAATATGTATTTATGTACAACAATAAAATTCAAGAAATACGCACTTAGTATGCTACAAATACAGAAAAAAAGGTAAAATAAAAGTGGTACCAAATGTTTACATTTTTAATTAAACATGTAATTCCAAACGCTTTTTGAACTGCATGGGTATTACCACAAATTCCATAATTAGTTAGGTATTTCCATAATGGCATAATAATTACAAGTAAAAATGTTTTCATGAATATTACGAAAAGTTATTACCTATATAAAAAGTAAACGCATAAATGGAAAGAATCAAAAATAAATTCTTTATTTTCCCTGTGGCATTTTACGAATTGTTTAGATAAACAAAAAACTCCATAAAGCACTTGTGGGGAACTAACAGCCACTGTTACCGATAATCGATACAGAAAGCAAAAGTGTGTAAAGGAATTTTTGTTAGGAAAATTTGGTATTTATACAGACCAGGAATGTGCTAATTTTATTACAATCAACGAAGGTCGCAATACCTAATGAGCAAAGGGCAGTGGGGCGAATTCCGGTACTTTCACAATTTGTCATATATAGTAATTGTTATTATCAGACAAATCATGTTTTTAAATTCCTGTGCAATGTTACAATTTCTCAGTATTCTGAAATCGTTTACAATTACAAGATATCAATCACACCAAAACATTTCAGTGAAAATTCTTTCATTTCGCTATTCGGTAACAAACAAGGATGTATTGGGCGAACTCAGATATAAATAGAAACTTTTCTGCAGGTAATAGATTTTCAGATAAGGTACTTAGCGAAATAATCCGCTTCCAACATTTGCATACAAGGCAAAGTGATGTATCTGCAGTTGTCTAGGTAGTTTACTTTCAAGGCGCAAATCAAAAATTCACCTCGCTCACTGTAGAAATATATGAGCTCTCCTTAGCCGCCTTAAGGACATTACACAGTGAAAACGAGAACGGACAAGGCGCCTCTCTGTTCTGTGTTTTCATACCATCGCGCGCGGCGCGTATACCTGGAACAATAGAATTAGAACAGTATACGGGTAGTAGGTACCACCAATCATATACAGACAACAAACAAAGTGTATATGTCACTGTATAAATAGTTATATAATAGATTAGACTACTTTAGATAGCTTTTACGAGATTTTTAAAAATTCGCCCTATTGTTCGGCCCTGTAACTCGGAAAGTATTTGTCTGACAAAACAACGTTATAAAAGCGATTTTGTAGTACATTTTATCCTCTTTAACTTTACATCGGATTTTTTTTCTAAAACCTTCAGGAACCGAGTTATATGCCAGAAACTGATTTTGGTCGCGATTTTTTCAAGATGAAGGCGCGTGCGGCTGTCGTATGACGTCGCAAACTTAGGTGCACGTTAAGGTCTGTGCTCCTGCCAAGTTTCAAAACTCCTCAACCTTTTGTGCCAAAACACTATTATTATGTGTCTGATTACTGGGCTATTAGTAAAATAAAATCAGTCATCTTTGGTTATTAATATACGTAATTCCATTATGATCTCAAATGTTTTTGTATAGAACTTGATTGCTTTTTAAGACAAATAAAGTTTAACTTCATTTCTATGCAAAATTTATAATGAAAATTTTCCCATTTGTTACTTTTTTCTGCATTACGCTGTAGACGACTGAATTACAAAATTGGAGTATATCTTTTTAGGTTCGCCAAGCATCTGATGGACCACGGAGCCTTCTTGATAATTAATCATTTTATTCCTTATGGAAGATGATAATCCTGATTAAATTTTTAAATAATAGTATACTATGTAATTAGCAGATAAAGGGATATATTGTGGAAGTAACATGCCGAAATCGCGCATTTCTCCAACCAAATACACTTGAGAAGATATAATATTTCGTTCGATCGGAAGTATCAATAAAATTTTATATTTGCAATGAGCACAAAAACAACGACACTCAGGGTCGTAACTAGGTATAGGCTGATTAGGCCCCCGTCTACAGGCGCAAGCGGCAAGGGGCGGAACTGCGAAAAAGGAATTTCTCTCGTAGTAATAAAAAAACAAATTAACAAGTGGGCAATTTTACAAACAAATTAATTGTAATAATAATTATTTTAGCCTAAATAGTGCGAATTGCGCCCAATCTGGTCGATATATTAAATTGCCTTGTACAATTTGCAAAGGGAATGTTACATGTCCACCAGATTGTAACTGCGTTTGTTTTATAATTCGCACCTATATCAATTAAAACCTTAGAATTATTTGCTTTTTAACCCTCCGCATGGGTGGCCTTAATCTAATTATATTTTTTTATTGTTAAAACTGACTGTAATACAACAGTGGTGACAAATTAACTTAAATTTTAAAGAACTGTTCGAGTGGGTTTACTGATTGCACCAATCAGCAGAACACCACAGACCGATGACGAGAGCTTACTTGTTCCCCTACTATAACATTTTTCGCTACAATCACTTGCCCGCTAGAATTTGTCCAATTTAAGACACTTCCGCGACCCTACACGATGGCACTTTTTATTAAAAAATGGATTATCCTAATCGGCCTGATATAAGGCTCATACTAAGTGCCGACAGAAAAAGCTTCACGTTTTAAATATATTGGTTACTACAAGACGGTATGTCAGTGTGGTTGCGAGTATAGAACCTTATTCTACGGTTATATGTTATTACGCACAATAATATGTAATTATTGGTTTATATTGTATTATTATAACATATTGACATGTCTACTAGCTTTTGAGCTCACCACATAGGTGGTCTTATTCTAATTTAAATAATTTTGCATTTTTAAAATTGATTTGAACGTAAAACAGTTACCAAAGGAAATGCGCGCTGCACTTTTGCTAGATTGAATTATGGTTGAAGAGCCTTCAAAATTATCTACAAAATAGGTAAAAAATACCTTAATGCTGCTAATAATACTGAAACACTTAGTAATGCGAATTACATGAATTTGGAAATCTAAAAACATTCAAGCCAGTGGGATTCAAACTCGCGTTAACTGATAAATGCATATGCTTATCATTGCGTTATAAATGCCGCAATCGGTGGCGGTGAAATGGTGACCCAGAGACGCAGGTACAACACATGTTTATATAGGGATTTGTAAAATGTTCTACCGACTACATAGGTAATATTCTGTACTTTTTACAAAAAAAAAAGACGAAGGAAGTATTGTAACGCGAAAGAATCACTTTCCGAGATTTCCCTGGATGACGAAAAACAGGTTTTCTCAATTCCGTCTGTCTATCTGCCTGTTGCCGGTACAACTCAAAAACCAATTGTTGGAAGAAGACGATATTTTGCATGTAAATTATACGCCTTCCTGGCATGAAACCGAGAAAACTTCGGTAAACTATATACAGAGTGAGCACCTAAAAATGATTTTTTTCTATTTTTTATTTAACTCTAGAAGTATTACTTAAATGAAAATAATATTTTGTACGTAGCTCAGGTTTCTATCATTGAAGAAAAAGGGTATATGCCTTACAAAATCAGTTTTTGTTTAGTTTTGTTTTAATTTAGAAATAAATAACAGTAATAATTTGCACATAGTTCAGGCTTTACACTTAACGAAAATGGGACCGCGCATTACACAGATCCGAGAGATCCTGGATGGTCCAGTGGAACAGATGGGTAAATCCGAAATCGCATTCGCGAATCCCTCCACCGGTAATGTTTTTTTATTTGAAAATTTATATAACTCGCATTAGAAAGTGTTTCCTTTTATTATTTCAGTATTATTAGGAACGTTAAGATATGTTTACCCCTAGTTTCCTTTAATTGTTAAAATTGTTTATCATCAAAACGTCCACTTGCGCGGGACGTTTTGAGTAAAGCCCTTTACAGATTTTTTATTCGAATTGTGTTTTAGAATCTTGTTTTCAGTCTTATTTCATTTGTATTGTATTTTGTTATTTTAAGATTAGTTTTTTATTTTTAAAGCTTTTGAATTAAAAATGTTGAATTCTTACCTGTTTGTTTTGAATATATCATATATCCGGAAATAAATGTAGAAGTCATACAGTAACTTCAGTATTTTTTCTCACATACATCGTTAGTGTACTGAGGTGCGCAAAAATGTTGGCTTGCCTATAATAAAAGTTTGCCTAGTTACTGCTCTGACGACATTTATTCCGATTGAGAGAGGCACGAGACTGAATAAGTTAACACTGGCACCCTGAGTGATAATCTTACAAAAATATTGCTTTGTTACGTACCGGCTTGTTTATTATATTTATATTGAAGCTCTTATTAGGTGTCCGTTAAAATTCCAGAAGCAAGTTCGTCATGTTGCCATGCCAATTTAGCTGACAATTCTGATGCAGCATTGGTTATGGAAGTACTTAGCAACAATTAATTACGTGCAGCGGCCGAGAACAATGTGCGATTGTTGGCAGCATCCAATCGGCCAACAAAGCTCAAATTTGCTTGCATATCGTGGAGGTCAGCAGACGTAGAGTTCAGTCTTTCATGGAGACGAATGGTGGAATGGCATTTACCAAGATAAAACGATAACAAAGCGCACGACAACAGCAAACACCCAAAACGCTATTATCAACACAACAATGGTTTCAAAACGGTCATTTTACATCAACAGGAGTACGTTCACTTCGAAACATTAAATAACATGACTCGGTCGAGAGGAGGGTAACAATACATGCACGGACGCAATCATGCAACGGTAATGAAAGCTCGTGCAGTTCGTCCGTATACTATCATGACTTGTTGGCAACTTATTGGATTACTGTTTTATCAGCTTTCGAGATACCGCTGCGCTGCTGCGCCCATAGTTTTTATTTATGGGGCTTTTGAGGAAGCCACTTTGCATCCAAATATATTTCGAAAGTGAAAGCCTTTGTTATTGGATTGCGGTACCAGCTTCTGGAAGATGCAGTGTTTTCAGAGGCTGCCTTACATTTTTCCATTGCTCTATTGCAATTCTTGCTTTGCTAGCACTGTTTCGATTACCCTTCAGCTAATTCGCCGTTTGCTGGCTTATACACTTTTAATACATAACGCTGGTATACTTTCTGTACTTAACAAATCATTCTGTATCATTTTATTCACATTATGTTTGACGTAACTAAGCTCAAATCCGTCAGTTACAAATTAAATTGCATTGGTCCTTCCGAACATTTATCATATCTGAAACCCTGAACGTAACCCTTCTGAAACCTGCTTTATTTTATGCTAACTTTTATCCCTCAAATTAGTTACTGATGCTCACATCAAGTGCACTATTAACGTAAAGTACTGATTATCTTACAATAAATAAAATATTTAATTCTGTGCTCATGTTGACCATTTAGTTAATTAGGCAATCACAATTGCTGTGCGCAGTAAACCATTACAATACTATTGATGTGGTTGCTCCAAATGAAGTTCTCAACCCCAGTTTGGGCTCCGATTACTCTGATCCCATTTGTTTCTATGGAAGTAGTACATCCGCTTCTAAGTGACCTAGATTGTTCGATGGCTGCAACTGCAAACTGGTATGTTATATAACTCCTTGGTCTTCCAAACTGCCCTTACTGCCACTAAATTGACCTCTCTTCGAACACTGCTAACTCATCTACTGCTGCTCCTCCACCCCCTAAATAAACTTCTTGCACTGGTATACTTCATATATTTTATATTTTTAGGTTATGCTGTTTATCCTTGGTTACTCTGTATCGGAGATTGTATTATTATGCAGGAAAAAAATCAAACGAAGATTACTATTTTAACAAAGACCGAATTTAGAATTCAGGCGAATACCTGTTTTGGCACGAAGGTGTATTATGATTGCTTAAACATTTATTTTTATAATATTTAAATTATGGGGAGCAGATTACAAACACTCCGCGTGTGTATTAACTCCTCAGACTCCAAAGAATTTTCCAATCCAAAATTTTCCTTCTGGTCCGTTTTGTGACAACCCACTCCATCTCGCGTTTTAAGTGAGATCCGAGAAGGAGCGTGTAGTGTGCGAAAAGCGACGCACAACAGAAAACCTCCTCGCGAAGAGCATATGTTCTATATGTCCGGCTTGCTACTTGCAATGTAATCTAAATATTAACCAGCGATATTTGAGCAACTTTTTTAAAATGCCTGCCACATGGCTTTTCAATCGGCCAATTGGGAACCTTTAACATGTGTTGAAATTTTGTATTGGTAAACACTTTTATAAAATTGTCACTTATAATACCATGAGTAGTCAAAGTTATGTCGACTATTTTTGTGGTGGTGTCACGAATGTCCATTGCGCTTTGGTACGATTAGGACGAGTGCGATAGCACGAGTCCTAATCCCAAGCGCAATGGACATGAGTAGTGATACCACCGCAAAAATAATCTACTTAACTTTGACTAAGAATGATATTCGAGGGACTATTTAATGAACCAAACTACTTTTTCAAATTAGTTTTCAGTAAATCTAGCAAAAAACTATGCAATTTCTATAGTAACAGAACACTAATATTGACTTTTTCTAATAAAAATCGCATTTGTTTAAAATAGTCACTTGAATACCTTCTAGGAAGATATATCCACTGATATTTTTTTGATTGTTCAAGAAACGTCAGAATTCTGGATTTTCATTGGTCACTTTTTGACAGATGACAGGTGAATCGAATAGTCACTTATAATACCATGAGTAGTCAAAGTTATGTCGAATATTTTTGCTGTGGTATCACGAATGTCCATTGCGCTTAGGTTCGATTAGGACAAGTGCGCTAGCACGAGTCCTAATCTCAAGCTCAATGGACATGAGTGATACTACCGCAAAAATATTCTACTTAACTTTGACTAAGAATGACATCCGAGGGACTATTCAATGAACCAAACTACTTTTTCAAATTAGTTTTCAGTAAATCTAGCAACAAACTACGCAATTTCTATAGTAACAGAACACTAAAGTAGTGTACCTAGGGGCGTTCTGGGCCACATTTGACCTTGAACTTCTTCAAGGACACGGGCCTAGCCGAGGTCAAGGTCGTTGACCTAGCCGAGGTCAAGGTTATTGGCCTCTTGAACTTTTTCTAGATCACGGGTCTAGCCGAGGTCAAAGTCACAGGCCTAGCCGGTGGGCGGGGGGGGGGAGTCATTGTCCTAGTCGGGGTCATTGGCCTCGGCCACTTCCGGGAATTTTTTGGACTAAATGTCTAATTTTGAAATTTTTACAAGACTTATCAAAATTTTCTCAGGCTCGACAGGATGTGACTCATCGTCTAGGAATGCAGACGTGTTTATTCTTGCAGGATGTTGTGGAACAATGACATCCATTGTTTGAGAAATCTGCACGATATTGGACAATGAAGCCATTGTTGTCTGGAGATTAAAATGTGCAAAGCTGGTAAATAGAACAATGACATCCATTGTTTTAAAATCAGCACGATAATTGGACAATGAAGCCATTGTTGTCTGGAGGAATTTTTGCTGACCTCCATTATCAGATAAACAGGATGGTATTGTCTGAAGCTTCAGACTTGTCCAGACATGTTTGAGAAATGTGCAAAGCTGTTAAAAATTGAACAAAGGAACCCATTGTTTGAGAAAAATCTGCACAACAGCTAAATTGAATGCTGTCTTTGTTTGGAATTTTTTTGCTGATGTAGTTAATGGCCTCCATTATCAGTTGCCATGATGATCTGCAAAACTGATGTTGAAATGCCTCGAATAGGCCGATTGGAAGCATCTTTTTAGTAGATAGGTAATGTGTTCGATCCCACTGGAGGACTTTTTAAGCGGTAGAGAGTATTTAACATAATACAAAAGTGTTGGAGACATTGAGAGCAATCCTCAACATTGTTTGTAAGCACCGAATGTAAATATTACGTGTTTTTTCCCATACTTTATTAAATATGCAGTCTCGAAATTGAGCCGATAGTTATTTATTTCGCTTTTTACTGTTGGATTTATGTACCGAAGACAGCATCCCTCACTTTAGCAATAAACAAGTTCCTAAAGAAATATTATTATGCTGTAGAGGTTTACAGGTTACAGTTCGGAGGGTAAACTGAGTTAAAAATTTCTATACAGCTATTAGCAACAGTACAATTTAATTGCATATTGTTTTCTTTTACGTAAGACCCAAATTTTAAATTCGATTGTTTTAATATAGGTTCGAAAGCACTGCTGACAGACAGACAGACAGGCAGAAAACTTGTAATACAGCTGCCAAACCGGGCCGTGTCAAATATCGAACAGCAATATATATTAGTAAAAAATATTCTTCCAGGTTAAAAGTTTAATGTAGTTTTAACCAATCTTATACACATTCCAGCACTAAAAAATGGTAGGAAGTGGAGTCTTGAACAGCAGAATTTTATAATACAAAACAGAGCGAGAAAATAACCGTGTGTACCACCCATTTTTCAGTTTATTCGACTCAGCAACTTCCGCATATCGCAAAAACAAACACCTTCTTTGTTCTTGTGTTAGCACCTTGGCTTTAAGAATGTTATGGTAGTATATTTACGAAATCCGACGCCACAGCACTATATGTTTTAACTACATTTTTTAATAACTACAAACATAAAAAGCAGCTTAAAATGGTGTTCCTAAAAGGAGTGGTGGTGTAGTTGTATCATTTGAATTTCGATTTCTTACAACGGTATTTGTAAATAGTCCAGTTTTTGGTTGCAACGACCATAGTTGTAATCTGACGAATAGAAGACTATAGAAGATATAAACAGACAGTAATATTAATCTAAAATTGAATTGACTAATATAAACAAAGTTGTTAAGCTTATGATAAAGGCAGTTATTAATTACTTAATAAATACAATTGTCCTATATCAGGAATTTATGGTTTATGTATTAATCTGATTTTAATAGTCGATTATAGTCGAATAACTAAGGTTATTACAATGCCAAAGACTGTACGCAAAAAGGTAAGATACCAAAATTTTTAAATAAAACCCAGAGAATAATAATTAAATAAAATAAAGCCAAGTAAAAGCTATTAGGCCACAACAATATATTAGTAAAAAATACTCTAATTAATAAAGATGTTATAGACGATACCCAACGGTGAGGGACAGTTCATTTTTTCCGGATAAAAACTTATCTAGATTGGTTAAAAATCAGATGTATAAGAGAAAATCTCAAACTTGTTTAAAAACATTTTCTAACTAAACAATGACACTAGAAATTGTGTAAATAAAGCTAAAATTAGAAGGAGGCGCAAGTTTGCTAAAAATAAACCGGATGTCTGAGGTTTCTGCGTAGGTCTGCGCGGGGGTCTGCGCCAGGGTTTTTGCGCAGGTTTGGCGGGAAATTCAAATTATGTGTATAATTTTGGCGGGAAATTCAAATTCTGCGCGTTATTTTGACGGTAAATTTTAAATTATGATCAGGTTTTAGGTGGGAAAATCTGGGAATGTGCAAGGTTGCTAAAAAAACGGATGTGATTGTTGTCTGGAGTTTCTGCGTAGGTCTGCACGAGGGTCTGCGCGATGGTTTCTGCACAGTTTTGGCGGGAAATTCAAATTCTGCGTAGGTTTTGGCGGTTTGATTTGGAACTCCAGATGTCCATCTAGCATAACGGTAATATTCATACGATCGCAACCAAACCATGGAAATAACTTTGAAAATTCATAGAAATACTTCTCGTAATATTTTTCTTTGTAATGAGGGTGGGTCAATGACCCCCATTATGTGAGCCGGATGTGATTGTTTGAGAAATGTTGCTAAAAAAATAAAATGTATGGAGTCTTTGTCTGAGAAATTTACACTAGATGTAGTTAATGACCTCCATTATCAGTGTCTATAAATTTGATAGATAGACGGACAGACAAGCAGACCGACAGGCAGGCAGACAGACAGACAGACAGACAGACAGACAGACAGACAGACAGGTAGACAGACAGACAGACAGACAGACTGGCAGACCGACAGACAGACAGCTAGACAGGCATGCAGGCAGACAGGCAGGCAGGCGGGCAGGCAAGCAGGCAGACAGGCAGGCAGACATTCTTAACACCATTTATTGTACAGATTGTGAGCAGTAATAGAAATAGGAGTGAGAGAGATACCTGTACCAGTTAAGTATAAGTGTCCAAAATGTAAAGGGGAAACCGATCAAGAAGGACGAAAATGTATTGCTTGCACATTGCACGAACATATGAAAGAAAACAGTGATGGTAAACATTATCCTCAATCATATTTCAGATAATTCTAGCGAATAACTGCAGGGTTTATGGGCACGACGGTGTAATAAAACGACAATTGTAAATATAATTGTATTTTATTTGTCTAATGTACATGTATAAAATTGTTACAAATATATTATACACTAGTAAATTATTGTGGTAGATGTGTTATTGTCATCTCTGTCTGGATGGTGTCACGATGTCCTCGTGCTGTTTCCGAACTGGATTTATTCAATTATTCCTGCCTCTTTTAACTCTTCTATTATACTAACAATTTCATTTATATGATTTGTATGGCCAGATGCTTGAGAGGCATACAGTAACTTTAATCGATCAACTAACTCGTTCGGATCATCCCAGTAAACATAAGCCAACGGATTATTGCTAACTTGTTTATACATTTGCTGCATATCTTTACCAGTAAGCTTTGTAGTCCTTAATGATATCGATGATGGCGAGGGTGATGATGGCAGGTTAGATTTTATAAATTTCTTGTATTTCGCTTGGTTGAAACCTACCTTCTGATCATTTTTATCAAAATTTCTATGCGCCGCATTTGTTCTGTTTATGATATCATTATAATTTAGTCTATCTGTCAGTGTTGGAGTTATTTGAGGATCGTTTTTAAATAGTAATTCATACAAACCAGGCGTACCTTCATAGTGCACATTTTTAACAATTATATCTGATCCCTTTATATCTAGCTCATCTCCACCAAAATAAAATTGGTTTTTATCAAAATCATATCTAATTCCATACCTCCCTAGATTTGGTCTTTCTATAAGATAATTGCTTACATATTTCCTAGGAAGTTCGTCATACTGTTCTAAGAAAGAACTTATAGCTTGCGGCTGAAATTTGTTTGTTATAGTCGTATTAGGTTCATCTTCGGCGGATTCACACAATACTTCATCAGCCGGTTTTGGTGTAAATAATTCTAGTTTTGGAGGATTTGCTATATTGATATATTCATCATCATCATCATCCTCCGCGTCATAATCGTATTTAGTTTTTCTTTTAAGATTATATTTATCATCATTATAATTGTATTTAACTTTCTCTTTCTTTTTCAATTTGAAAGGCTTAAATTGTGATGGAGGATTATCTTTTTTATTTATCTCTTTTGCAACACTTTGCATTTGTTCTGTAACAGGTTTAAAAACTTTACCGAGGAGCTGTTGTTGCACCAACTTACCCTCCTTAAGGTGTCGAACTTTCTGTCTTATAATATTTTTAGTTTTAATAAGTTCTGTTGCTACATTCGTTTTCATTATTGTCACAAGTATGTAAGCGGTAGAGAGCCAGACAGCTAAACAGTTAGACAGCTAGACAGGTAGACAGCTAGACAGGTAGACAGGTAGACAGATAGACAGATGGACAGATTGACAGCTAGACAGGTAAACAGCCAGATAGACAGTTAGACAGACTGACAGATTCCAACTAGTTCACACGTCAACAGTTTCTTATCAAATAATAGATATCAGAATTGTTAGATGTATATATAAGAATCAAATTCATGACGATAGCGTCCACCAAGCTGAGTTCAGTTATTCGCTAGAATTGTCGGAAATATGATTGAGGATAATGTTTACCACCACTGTTTTCTTTCATATGTTCGTGCAATGTGCAAGCAATACATTTTCGTCCTTCTTGATCGGTTTCCCCTTTACATTTTGGACACTTATACTTAACTGATACAAGCATCTCTCTCACTCCTATTTCTATTACTGCTCACAATCTGTACAATAAATGGTGTTAAGAATGTCTGCCTATCTGTCTGTCTGCCTGCCTGTCGGTCTGCCTGTCTGTCTATCTACTATATTTATGGACACTGATAATGGAGGTGATTAACTACCACACGTCAACAGTTTCTTATCAAATAATAGATATCAGAATTGTTAGATGTATATATAAGAATCAAATTCATGACGATAGCGTCCACCAAGCTGAGTTCAGTTATTTGCTAGAATTGTCTGAAATATGATTGAGGATAATGTTTACCACCACTGTTTTCTTTCATATGTTCGTGCAATGTGCAAGCCATACATTTTCTTCCTTCTTGATCGGTTTTCCCTTTACATTTTGGGCACTTATACTTAACTGGTACAGGCATCTCTCTCACTCCTATTTCTATTGCTGCTCACAATCTGTACAATAAATGGTGTTAAGAATGTCTGCCTGCCTGTCTGTCTGCCTACCTGCCTGCCTGCCTGCCTGCCTGCCTGCCTGCCTGTCTGTCTGTCTGTCTACCTGTCCGCCTACCTATCTGCCTACCTGTCTGTCTGCCTGCTTGCCTGCCCGCCTGCCCGCCTGCCCGCCTGCCTGCCTGTCTGCCTGCATGCCCGTCTAGCTGTCTGTCTGTCTGTCTGCCAGTCTGTCAATTGTATTTATTAAGTAATTAATAACTGCCTTTATCATACGTTTAACAACTTTGTTAATAATATTAGTTAATTCAATTTTAGATTAATATTACTGTCTGTTTATATCTTCTATAGTCTTCTATTCGTCAGATTACAACTATGGTCGTTGCAACTAAAAACTGGACTATTTACAAATACCGTTGTAAGAAATCGAAATTCAAATGATACAACTACACCACCACTCCTTTTAGGGACACTATTTTAAGCTGTTTTTTATGTTTGTAGTTATTAAAAAATGTAGTTAAAACATATAGTGCTGTGGCGTCGGATTTCGTAAATATACTACCATAACATTCTTAAAGCCAAGGTGCTAACACAAGAACAAAGAAGGTGTTTGTTTTTGCGATATGCGGAAGTTGCGGAATCGAATAAACTGAAAAATGTCGGGTGGTACACACGGTTATTTTCTCGCTCTGTTTTGTATTTTTTAGTGCTGGAATGTGTATAAGATTGGTTAAAACTACATTAAACTTTTAACCTGGAAGAATATTTTTTACTAATATATATTGCTGTTCGATATTTGACAAGGCCCGGTTTGGCAGCTGCATTACAGGTTTTCTGCCTGTCTGTCTGTCTGTCAGCAGTGCTTTCGAACCTATATTAAAACAATCGAATCTAAAATTTGGGTTTTACGTAAAAGAAAACAATATGCAATTAAATGGTACTGTTGCTAATAGCTGTATAGAAATTTTTAACTCAGTTTACCCTCCGAACTGTAACCTGTAGATCTCTACAGCATAATAATATTTCTTTAGGAACTTGCTTATTGCTAAAGTGAGGGATGCTGTCTTCGGTACATAAATCCAACAGTAAAAAGCGAAATAAATAACTATCGGCGCAATTTCGAGACTGTATATTTAATAAAGTATGGGAAAAACACGTAATATTTACATTCAGTGCTTACAAACAATGTTGAGGATTGCTCTCAATGTCTCCAACACTTTTGTATTATGTTAAATACTGTCTACCGCTTAAAAAGTCCTCCAGTGGGGTCGAACACATTACCTATCTACTAAAAAGATGCTTCCAATCGGCCTATTCGAGGCATTTCAAGATCATTTTTGCAGATCATCATCGCAACTGATAATGGAGGCCATTAACTACATCAGCAAAAAAATTCCAAGCCAAGTCAGCATTCAATTTAGCTTTGTGCAGATTTTTCTCAAACAATGGGTTCCTTTGTTCAATTTTTAACAGCTTTGCACATTCCTCAAACATGTCTGGACAAGTCTAAAGCTTTAGACAATAACATCCTGTTTATCTGATAATGGAGGTCAGCAAAAATTCCTCCAGACAACCATGGCTTCATTGTCCAATTATCGTGCTGATTTTAAAACAATGGCTGTCATTGTTCTATTTACCAGCTTTGCACATTTTAATCTCCAGACAACAATGGCTTTATTGTCCAATGTCGTGCAAATTTCTCAAACAATGGATGTCATTGTTCAACAACATCCTTCAAGAATAAACAAGTCTGCATTCCTAGACGATGAGTCACATCCTGTCGAGCCTGAGAAAATTTTGATAAGTCTTGTAAAAATTTCAAAATTAGACATTTAGTCCAAAAAATTCCCGGAAGTGGCCGAGGCCAATAACCCCGACTAGGCCAATGACTCCCCCCCCCCCGCCCACCGGCTAGGCGTGTGAGCTTGACCTCGGCTAGACCCGTGACCTAGAAAAGTTCAAGAGGCCAATGACCTTGACCTCGGCTAGGTCAACGACCTTGACCTCGGCTAGGCCGGTGACCTTGAAGAAGTTCAAGGTCAAATGTGGGCCAGAACGCCCCTAGGTACACTACTCACTAATATTGACTTTTTCTAATAAAAATCACATTTGTTTAAAATATTCACTATACCACTAGTGAAAAGTGTCGATTATTTTCACTAGTGAAAATTGTCAAAAAATATTCACTATACCACTAGTGAAAATTGTCGATCATTTTCACATGTGAAAATTGTTAATATAGTTCATTTTTATTGGCTCAAAGACGTCAAATCTTGTATTTTTATTGGACAGTTTTTGATACATGACAAGTGAGTTGAATAGTCAAAAAATTTTGGCTAATAACACCTTCATCTTTTTAAAATAAACATAACAAAAACAAAACTATGACCAACACCAAAAAACGACATTAATATCACATTGAATCAGACCAACATAGAGCTCATAGACAGTTACATATATCTGAGACAAAAAAATAACATCAAAGAACAATATAAACGAAGAAGTAACCAGAAGAATTAAATTAGCCGGTGTGCATTTGCAAAACTCAGTAACATCTTTAAATCCGATATCCCTAACAACTTAAAATGTAAGGTGTACATTGTACAACCAATGCGTTTTGCAGTCTTTACATATGGAACAGAAACCTGGAGTTACACAAAAAACAACATAAGAAAAATGGCAAGAGCCCAGATAGCCCATGACAGACAGTTATTTTAAACATCAAACTATCTGACCGTATAAGAAATCCGGAGATAAGACACCAGACAAAACTTATCGATGTAACACAGAAAATGGCACAACTGAAATTGTCCTGAGCTGGACATATCGCAAGAATAAAAGATGACAGGACAAAACGCGTAATAGATTCGCGCCCCAGGGAAACTAAACGCAGTGTGGAAAGACCAAATACACGATGGAGAGACGATGTGGTAAAAATAGCTGGTATGAGATGGCAACAAATCGCACAGGACAAACATAAGTGGAACAACAAGGGGAAGGCATACATCCAGCAGTGGATGAACATAGGCTTATCGTGATCGTGATCGTGATCATCTTTACTCCAATTTAACCGACTTCACATTTCTTACTCGAGATTCCCATAATTAAACGTGAACAACTACCGCCCTGTATATAATATCAACCGTGTACACCGTTAGAAGTTAATGCAAATAAACAATAATTGTATTGGAGGTATCCAATTAAGGGCAGCGCACGAACGCGTTCGGAAAAAGAGGACGCTCAAAAAACTACCAGCCGCACTACTTCCTGACGTGCTGCTAATACCGATCGACTTCAGCTAAAAATTATTAGGTCGATCGTGCAGGCAATACCGATCCAATGCAAAACGCGAAACAAATCCAAAGCCGAATTATCGACGTCCCAATTACGACGTAATTGACAGTTCCTCGTTTTTGCGGTACTAGAAGTCTATCGTTTCTCTCCAGGCCCGGCCGTGTGGAAATGCAGGCATTAGTGTCCGAAAAATAATTACATAATCTGTATGCAAATTGCATGTAGATTGCTCCTTCGGCGAATAATGTGCCCTCGCGCTATGCTAGATCAGCTGCAGCCTGGCAGGTACCGTTATCATAAATAAAGAGTTTTTTGGTACGTCGGAGGTTCGTCCTGCTCACGAAGGGGCCCAGGTGCTCTCTAAGATTGGGCCATCATACTCGCAGAGTAGAAACGATGGAAGGCCCAATTATAAATTCTAAATTCTCCCAACATCACATTGCAACAGCTGGGAGAATTATCTAAATTACGCCGGTTTTGAACAAAAGATAATTCTCCAAATATGCATTTTACCTTCAACATTCAATCGTTTTCATTGTACACTTTCTATTTCTTGTTTCGAACACAACTACTCTAGATTTTTTAGGTCTGGAAAATCGGTAAAATCTTCAAGGTATGACTACATTTACACGGCAATTTAACGGTGGTGTTATTTAAACCATTGTTATTAAAACTCGTGTAAAACGTGCATTTACACAACGGGTGTTGTACAGGCGTTAAATTGTACGTCAGTGTTAGCTAAAACCTTGTCGCAGTGTGACCAACTGCTTTGAGATTTTCCATCTATCACTCTGTCAGACGCTGTCTGTTATTATAAAATGGGAAACATAACCGCCATAACCTACAAGTATAATACATCACATCTACTTCTCAGGTAACATTTTATCTCGATTCATTCACAGTGACGTTGGTGTGATTGACAACTGTGACTCAGAACAACCAACTGTCTTTACAATTATGTTGGTAGTCCTGTTTCAAAACCGGTGTAAGTCGAAAGTATCCATTTACACGTACATTTTACACCTGCTCACTAACGTCACGGCTTTTGGCGAGGTGGTGTAGCGTTAGTAAACAGGTTCTAGTAAAACCCACGTTAAACCCCATTTACACGACAATTTACAGCGGTGTTAACAACAACTGATGTTGTAACACCGGTGTTGGCAGACCGTGTAAATGTAGTCATTGTGACTCTGTTTACGTGTACGTATTTTTTCCGATCTGGGAATATAATTCGTTGAATTTTGAGACAACCATCATCTCTTAAATTTAGGACATCAGCAAATAGGACCTTCTGTCATACTGACAATATAGCGACTCGCTATTATCGATTTGGTACAAGCTAAATTGCTTTTGTTTCACCTGTCAAATAAAATAATTTAGAAACGTCAGTTGATTTTTCTAGGTTATGTCATGCATTTCAAGAGTAAAAAGCGACAAAAGTACGTTGGGGGCAAACATTAATCATTAGCCTTGATAGTGAAGTAATAAAAAATAGTATATTACATACCGAGGCGGGAAGGATCCATTCCTGTCGAGAGAACTATAGTTTACCGAGAGGCGATAACTTCGAGGTGAACTAGTTCTCCAAACACAGGAATGGACTTTTGTCGAGGTTTGTATACTACTTCGCAATCATCTAATTTTAAAAATAACTACAATTGAATTCTGAATAATAAAAATCCTACCATGAAAACAACCCACTCTTCAGGTACCTTGTTAATATTTTTCGGGGTATGTAATAATTTACCGACTAGTTTCAGTAATCATCTAGTTCCCAGCTGTTGTCATGTCATGAAATTAATCCATTACAATATGATTGCGAATAAATAGTATTACGCTCTTTCTGGTATATATTTTAAATCATTATATTCTCTTCCTGAATATAATTCGTAGTACGCGCTGGTGACCTAGTGGTAAGAGTGGCAGACTCTTAATTACAGCGATCAGTGGTCCCGCGTTCAAACCCCGGGGTAGGCACGAATGTACGTGAAAAGACGTACAAAAATCAGTCCTTCTCAAGACTAACCAGGAACACCTAACGACGGAAGTAGATCAAAAACTACCGAAACGTCGCGTCGTGTGATCAACACCCGAGACAGTGGAAAAAGTCCGATAAAACATATCCTTGATAATGTACCTGACATGCTATAAAGAAATTTGTTTGCCTGACAAAAGATCAGTTACGGGTAATTAATAGGTATAAGGTAATTATTAATTTATCCTGAATGGTTAGTCAAGAAAATCAGATTTACGGTTGGGGTTGGGGAAAAACTGTCTATCTGAAGTAAACTTCGTTATTTTCTCGACTAAAATACCCTCGTCGCCCTTCGGCCGCATTACTTAGAATCTCAGGATGAAAAATTGTAGTTTACGTTCTTGGCGCGGAAATATTATTTTATGTACCATCGAACGGAATTGGTCACTGTATACCCTGTCTTTGAGTAGGTTATGTATCACATTACGGCCCTAGCGCCATAAAGTACTTTTTGTACGATAGCTTTAAAAAGTAAGCTGTAATTTGACGACAGATAGTTAACGTTTTCCGACGAATAAGCAGGTACGTCACTTTTTCGCTCATCTCCAATAGCAACGAACGGAACAGAACAATTTCTGTTTGCTTAAACAAAAATAGATATGGATGCATTGTCACTAGGTGCAAAAGCTATGGATGACAGTATGATTGATTATGTTGCACATTAAACAATTATTTTATTCTTCCTTGAGCTGTCGTAGAAAAATAGTAGATCGTGTATTATGAGCGTAAAGCCACTTTTGTGCTCTTACGTGTGCGAGCACGGAAGTATCTCTTTCCGCTCTTAATAAACAATACACTATTACGGCCCTCTAAACGACACTAAGCGGACCGTAATAGTTATTTATAGTACAAGTGGGTCATACTAGAATTTATCCATGCGAATGGCCGACTAGGGTAAATTTCCATGTTTAAAATCACAATAGCAACATCGAAATTAGTAGGTGTTGGATCAAGTACTGTAATTTATTTTATTTTATCCTATTATGTTACTATGGTAATAACTCCTTAGCAACGAGTTGCTTTAAGATGCATTTAACAGCACTAGTATGGTTTAGAAAAATAACATACCGATACTTTATTAGCATTTAATCACATGTTGGCAGAACTAACGTGTATTGTTAGTGACAATGTCATTCTATGTCAAATTCGATGTTAATAGGTTAGGACTGACGCAAAACTTAACCTGCTAATATCGATTTTAACATAACCTGACAGTGCTACTAACAATACAGTACTGAGTGATACCACCACAGCCATAGCAGATATATGTCTCGCTGTTGTGTCATTAATAACAATTTTTCCAATTTTTTGAAAAAGATTAGTAATGTAAAAAACTTGAAAACGTTACTTGTATCGTAAATTATCTACTATTATTTGTTTGTCAGTTTGACAAGCAGTGGCATTGTAACTTGCCAAAATTTATAAAAATTATAAATCTGGTTTTAATTGTGAATATTCTACTCTGTACATAAAATGTTTTACGCACCTCGTGCATAACTAGCGGTTATGACCCTTGTCGTGTTAGAACCCGCAGCTAGACCTTGGACCCTAATTTTCACTCTTTACGCCCTTAGTAATATTATATCCAATAAATGACGCCATTCATTTGAATGCCTATTTCCGCCCGATTTAATAAGTTATACATTTCACGCTGGCACATTTCGGCAGGAATATCAGCAACCGCTTGTGGAATATTGTCTTTAATTCATTTAAATCGTTAGGACGGTTTCTAAACACCTTTGACTTGAAGTAACCCCATACAAACAATCTTACACGCTTTAATTTGGAGAAATGCTGTATAATCCACGTCTCCATTCTATGATACCAGACGATTTGGGAACATGTCTTATAGGACTGTCATGCTTTTGTTCACTATATGCGGTCGTACTTCATCTTGTTGGAACCACATACATTCAGGAAGCTATAGGTGATTCGTAGCGTCAACCAAAAATGTTGTCTAGTTACAGAACCGCTTCTTAAAATCAGTTTTACTATTCGTACACGTCAGCAATTGGCCAGCGCTCGATACCAAAGAAAACGTATGATTTAGGGATACAAAATAACATATCACTAATATTTATTTGAGATTAAGTGTTGTCATAACAATTGGCAATTTTAGAATAATAATAATAATAATTTATATTTAATATAGAAATATTCTTGTAAATGCATTTTATTGTTTTGTGAAAATTTCAGTCTCTTGCCGTTTTATTTTATCGAAGCAAAATTTTCTGAACAATGAAACTCGTCTTCTAAGAATGTCGCTAACGGACGTTGACGTGATGGTAAAAGTTATATTTTTAATCGTCCTTGTCGTCGTACACCTTGTATGCCTTATAATCTTGGGAAATGTGTTCCTTGCGGTAATTTTCTGTTGCCTTCCACAGAATCGTGTAAACGTGTATAGAATATTTAAACCCTACTTGCGTTATCTTAGAGATTATTTAGAAGCAAAATGTTAGTCCCTAAGTAGTAGGCGTTCGACAACAAACCATCAATAGAATGTATTATTTTACATAAAGTGAAGTTCACGTCCGTTCTAGCTTATTATTTTGTAATTATCTTAAACGTCTTAGTCGGTTCGAGAAATTTTTAATTTTCAGTCGTTTCACGCCGTCGCATCGCGCGTCGCTACCAAAAATATATGTTTCAACAATTATAAATAATTCAACAGCAGAACCGGCCTTTTCCCTATTTAATTTTTGACAACTCGGGCAGCATAAATTTGCAACGTTTTCTTAAAGCCACAGAGGTTGCTCCGATTATTTATGGAGAAGAGCAGCGGTCGGTGGCGCTAATGAAGGGGAAATATATTCAAGCAAGTCCAAGTAAACCGACTGTTTATTGGCGTTGATATTCTACAACATACCTCTGCATCAAACGCCGCAAAAAACTAAGCTGCCGCGTACGTACTGGATCTGTAAAAAATTTGTAATTTAAATGTTTACGTGGACGCGGTGCAGTGCGGAAACAGCAATGCAGAATTTACAACGCTACAAAAACTAATAACAGCTAATATGTAAATTTACAATGGACAATAACGTAATTACGGGCCGAGCTTCCGGAAGAAGGATTTCCACGCGACTCGGTGAATTAAAACATTAATTTACAGCTATGGGCACTGACAGCGACAATCATATTTATTTGTAATTGAGTTTCGGCCGAGCGAACGCGCATAGACGAATATTATGTCGAATTAACTGTATCCAACTGTACACAATTGCACAATGGACAGAATAACAATGTAAATCGTAAATTTCGCAAAACACTAGCACTCACTTTGCTTTGCAATTAATGGTCTTATTATGCACCACTGAAGGAACACATAATCATACAAAAAAAACATTAAAAATTTAAATAGGAAACTTCGGGTAGAATTCTTCTACTTCCAGTCATGATATGTTTCACGTAGAACAATTGTTAGGGTTAGTAAAATATTTTAGTTATTTTGTTTCAAATAGTGATGGGCTTATTCGAATGAAAAATAACCGGTTATCCGGTTATTGAAATTACCTATGTAACTCGGTTTTCGTTCCAAGTATTCGAATGAAAAATAATCTCATGCTGATACGTACTACGCTTTTAATATAAAACCTCTATTCAAAGGTACTACGTGCCATATCTCAGCGACCTACGCAGTGCTCGAAATTCTGTAAATATAAATACGTCATAACTCATAAACAAAGCAGGTTGTACTGAAAACACCATTTGGTTATCGCGTACCTACCTCCTATCATAAAAAATATCAAATTATCAAATTCTGGGGACCTGAAACCTGAACGCCTAAAAACTGCAAACGCAGCAAGCTATAAAACAATTTTTTATTTGCTTACATCTCCAAAGGTTCAAAACAAGAGGCGGCGCCTTTAACCCGCCCGATTGATAAAGATAAACGTTTTACCACTTTTTTTATTGCGATTAGCAAGCAGTTCCGCATATTTCTTTCTTTCTACACTTCTTAATAAATACCTCTTAATTTCCAATACATAACACATAATGCACGGTCGGCGCCTTAGAAATCGGGACACTACACACTATTATGATATATTTTCCATGTATTTTTTAAGTGTATAAACTGGGTTTTTGCAGTTATTATGGTTTTAATTGTTACGTCAGATTGTTTATTGTTTGTCAATTATGAAATGCCATCTCACATTAATGAAGTAACCGGAGCAAGAATACTCCAAAGACTAGAAGAACATATTACGTGTCCCGATTTCTAAGGCGCTGACCGTACATATTATGTTTTGGTTATAGATTGGAAGAATGTACGAGTAATCGAGCTAATGCAGAATAGCGAGCCGTAAAACATACAATTACAACAATATATTATTATATTATTATAAATCTCCAGAAATCTAAAACAATAAAGGTGTAACCAGATATATTTCATTCATATCCACAATTACTTATTGCACAAACTCCTTAGAAATCAAATAAAAATCATTTATACAATTATTATAATAATTAACGATTAACTGAGTTCCTCTGCTATCTGCAAGTTACGATGTCGATGTAGATGACGGTGAACCGCCAACCGGCAAACCGGCTGACTTAATCGAAACGAATCGAGAGGCAAAATTTATTCGAATGATTATTCAAATAATCATTCGGTTATTAGTATCATTCGAATGCAAATAATTCGGTTATGAAAATTGTCCGGTTATGCCCATCACTAGTTTCAAACATAAACATGCCTATCGATTATCTAATTCTTCAAGAATAATTTGACAACGTAAACTTTACTGGTGAAATTGATAATTAGCAGTTCACTCGCGGCCAGTGGCGTAGCTAGGATTTTTGGACATCGCCCGAAAATATTATGTGGCGACTTCACCTCTGGCTGTTAACACTGTGATATAAAACACATTTATAATAATAATAAATTTATTTACACGTTTGTTTTTTACATGTTTGTTTTTCAATTTACAAAACAAAAGGTTGTACATTGTAAATAAATAAGTACTCCCACTTAAGTTATCTAGGCAACTTGTGTGTGGGTAAAATAATATTTTTCTTATAATTATTACATTTTTTTTTAATTTTACTTACTACGTCAGCATACAAAATGCTATACATAGTATCGATGCCATAGAACTATAACCTTTGTATATTAATGACAAGTAGGTCAACCAATGGTATAGAGCAGGGGTCGGCAACCTTTTTCGGACGGCGGGCCATTTTCAAAATAAATTTTTTTATGCGGGCCGCACATTCAAATGTAACTTAAATAGTGCTTTTATATCATATACGAGTATAAATATTATTAAAAATAAATATAGAAAAAATTTATTTTTATTGACATGCTATAATAACAATAATGTTAGAGAACAAAAATTTTACAATTCTTAAAAGGGAAAAAAAAGAAAATACAATTCCAATTAAATATGTATAAATATGTAAATATAAAATATATAAATATAAAAAATATAAAATATTGTAGTGAAACGTCATACGGCTGTCAACATGAACGCACATATGAACATACAGTAGCAAACTGGCGAAATGAAAGAATTAGTGATGGGCCTATTCGGAATGAATAATCGGAAAGTTTCCGATTGTTCAAAAAATCGGAAGGTTCCTATTATTTCGGAACTTTTGGGAATTCGATTATTTTACTGTTCGGTGCACAAAATTCGGAACTTGCGGAATTCGATTATTTTACTATTCGGTACACAAAATGAGAAAACGAAATGCCAATTTGAACTGAACGGAATACGGAATGTTGTATTGACTCACTTGACTGCTATATGCTGGTTGGCGAATGTCGACGGGTCGCGCCGTGTGCGCACATGTATGATACGTGAATGGCACTAATGGCAGTGGTGTTTCGTAGATTAATTATTAGATAGTACACCTACAGACTTCAAATTCAAGTATTGTTTTATACTATCTATTATGTACTTTATGTGCTAATAAACTTTAAAATATCACTACCATTTTCCGAAAGTCTATTAACGTAACTACTGTAATAATTTGAAAAAATATTTTATTTCCTCATATCCCACTGTGCGACTCAAACTCATAAATTGTTTTTTAGGATACTGCATTGCTAACTAGCGTCTACATAGTTACAAACGAGTCCGGTAGATAAAATTTACCGGCCTAGACCAGTAGTAATAGAACTACTACTGGTCTAGGCCGGTAAATTTTATCTACCGGACTCGTTTGTAACAATGTAAACGCTAGTTACCAATACAGTACCCTAAAAAATCTTATACGATACACGACCGGTAGAATTCTTATGGCCTTGCCAAACATACAGGTCTCGCCCTACGGTTCGACCTGTAAAGTATTGGCGCGGCCATAAAAATGTTGCTACCGGTCTAATAACGTAAATAGCTATTACTGACCGTCCTACAAACCCAAACAATAGATGCCAACGCAGATAAGGGCTTACGGCGCGACGGCGAGTGCTCTCATCGTAAATTTGCACGCACTTCATCTTCCTTCCGCTTGTTGTTATTTCGCTCGTCTTCCCTTGCTTGAATTTACGGAATGTAAAATAATCGGATGATATTCCGATTTTATAAACATTCCGAAATGGAACATTCCGATTATTGAAATCATCCGATTATGCCCATCACTAGAAAGAATGCTACACTTGCTAAGCGAGACGTCGTATTCGCTGGGGAGTGGGGATTAAACTTGCGCAGTAAAATATGCTTCTGTTTGTCGCGCATTGTTGTCACCGGCCACTTTTCGGCACGCTTACGCTCTAAGTTTGTTGATTTTTCCTAAAGTTATATTGGTGCTTTGGCGGGCCGCGCACAAAGTTGCAAAGGGCCGCATGCGGCCCGCGGGCCGCAGGTTGCCGACCCCTGGTATAGAGACATGCTGCCGCCTACCGTAAAAATTCTTTACTAAAAAAAGGTACGAGACTCGGCTAATTTGAACGGGAACGTTGCGAAACATTTGGCCCTTCTGGGCGAGTCTGGAGTACGACCTTGTACGACCTACGGGGCGCGGTGTAATATTTACGGCCACACTCAGCAAGTTCACGTTGACACTTTATAAGTGACGATTATTGACGCATGGGTATTGTATTGCAGCACATTAAAAGAGCAGCATTTTTAAATTTGGTTTATTTTGAGATGAACGTAAGATATGAATAGAAAATATACGTGTTTCACTAAATAGATCATTTTATAAAAAAGAAAATAATAATTATCCCAACAACTTCACAAATTCTCAGTTTCGATTAGGTATTTGAAATACCTATTTTATAATCATCATCGATCCAAGATTAGGGGTACACTAGTAGGTCGATTAAAATAATTCACTCTGATTTAATTACTCATGAACAACTGCATTTTAATTTGTGATCCGTCATGTTTTACACATAGTGTGATTTTGTCAGAAATAGAATAGAATAGATTTTTTCGTTTACATAATTAGAAGATTTAATAAGAAATGCCCTATTTCTATCATGACATTTATTAAACCTTTTTAGTTTTTTAGGGAAATAAAAATTACTAGTAACTTACCTGAAATAATGTATCTTTCTGGGTGTGTAGACGTTTATTTTCAACTCGGAAATGCGTAGGAGTTGTCAAAACAGTCAATATAAAACTGCAAAAAATGTTCGATCTGTAAACATGAAAAATGACTAAATAGCTGACCAGTCTTTGTGTCGAACAAATATTTAAGTTTATGTTGATTAGGTACAAAGTTCTTAAGAAAAACTACAGAGAACCGAACAAAACCTATATTTAGAAAATAACAATATAACATAGTCACAAACATTACAAAAACAACACATATGATCTTGTTTTAGACTTAACTATGTTATCTTTGTAGTGGTTTATATATAAATACATATATACAGGGTGGTCCATTTTAATCGACGCATCCGAAATCTTCGTTGGTAAGCTGAATAAAAAAAAATTGTGCAGACAAAAGTTGTTCAGGACGATGGGGGTCATTTGACTGTACTAATAACTTTGACTTTGGCGTCAACTTGCAAGGTCATTTCAGGATCTTTTTTTTAATGGGAACCCCTATTTTTGACGCCGGATTCGGAAAGAGTGGAACATTTTCTGTCCAAAATGATAGTTTATAACTCGTTGGAGTGACGTTGAAAAGGTCAAATCAAGGTTAAATGTTGAAAATTCGTCCAGAAGTTTTTTTTCGAATTTGGATGATTTAAGGGCAAAAAAATATTTGAGTAGACTTAGGGGACAATAACCTTGACCATCTTGTCCTTTAGGTCAACTGTGGAGGTCATTCGAAGGTCAAAGTCGATTCTTCTTGCCAGTAGTTTTTTTTACTACATTGTTAATTATTTACAATGTAATTAGTGTAAGTTTTAATTATTTGTAATAAATGTAATTTAAATAAGAGTTCTTTTAATACATCTTGCATAATTAAGTATATTAATATTAATTATTTAAAATGTACATTTATTTTACACTTTATTTATGTAATAATTGTATTTTGATAAAAATGAAGTCTCGTATTCTCTTTTATGCCCGAATTTTAATTTTGAATTAAAATACAATTATTGCAAATAGTGAGATTTTTTATTTAAAAAAATTACTTTGACCTTCTAATGACCTTCACAGTTGACCTAAAGGACACGATGGTTAAGGTTATTGTCCCCTAAGTCTACTCAAATATTTTTTCGTCCTTAAATCATCCACATTCGAAAAAAAAAACTTCTGGACGAATTTTCAACATTGAACCTTGATTTGACCTTTTCAACGTCACTCCAACGAGTTATAAACTATCATTTTGGATATAAAATTTTCCGCTCTTTCCGAATCCGGTGTCAAAAATAAGGGTTCTCATTAAAAAAAATGATTTTGACCTTCAAATGACCTTGAAAGTTGACGCCAAGGTCAGTTATTAGTACAGTCAAATGACCCCCATCATCCTGAATAAGTTTTGTCTGCACATTTTTTTTATTCGGCTTACCAACGGAGATATTCGTATGCGTTGATTAAAATGGCCCACCCTATATTTCTTTACATAATATATATTTTCAACTAAACACAAATGTTAACTAAACAACTGTAATCTTAATACATTAGCAGCAAACAATAAATTAGTGTTTTTGAAAAGGCTTTTGCCCCGTTAATTAATTGATATAAACAAAATATTATTTGCTTAAATTGAATACCAATAATAAAAGAAACAAATATTTTTGTCATTGTATATCAACTTCACCATAGAAAAGACTAAAAACAGTTTTTTTCCAAAAAGTACATACATATTTTATTAATCTTTTAAAATATAAATGTTCTAAAAAAATGTATCACATCACTATTTTTTCAAGAAAACCCCATCCCCCGTCCTCAAACTACTACGATGGCATGGTTTGTATATATTCGGTTGAAATAAGTGAAAAATGTGCCAGATACTGAATATCATTTATGACATAATATTAATAACACATCCCCTTTCAACTGGTGGTACCAAATTGTCACGTTACCTAATTTATTTTTGAGCTACCTCCATCCTCAGCCCCTAGGAGTCAAAATGCAATTTTAAGTTAAACCGTAAATATAAAAATATTTAAAAATTTATTTTGTGATTTGCGAATATTCAGTCTAAACATCTGGAACCTATCAACGTTCAAATATTGATATACATAGTAGTTATTTATCATATAAGATGAGAAAATTGAACTTTGTCTTTGAGAGTGTATTTAACGTCGAGGCGTTAAAATCACTCGAAAAGATAATCAACAATTTTATCGCCGTGTATAATATAAAATTTTATTCAATCTTCACCGTTTTTACTCCTAAATGAATTTAATGCTTTGAATAATAATTATAAACTACAAAAAATTCAACAATCAAATAAATGTCTAACAACGTTAGAAACTCATACAACAATGAATGTTGGCATAGATGTATTGTTTTATTGTCTAAACGATAAAATTGCATTTTAACATGAAGTAAAGGGTAGATAAAATGCAATTTTAACAATTAGGATTGAATAAAAGTAATATATAAGACGCTATTTTGAAATAAATGGACAAAACTAATTATAGTTTTATGCATAAAAAAACTCCAATGGTGAACTCAAAATTATATGTTGGTTCACATTTTTTTGTTCAACTTCCTCCCCTCTCCCACCCTTCTGTGCCGAGTGGCACCAAAAACCAATCAGGTGACAAAACTGATGACTTGTACGTACGTGCATGCCAGATTTGAACACATTCGAATCAAATTTGGAAATTATTGAGAACATTTTAAATTAATGTTTAAAATCCATAGTTATGTTCGTGAAAATACGATGAAATGCAATTAAAATTAAGCATTTTGTAATATTGCTAGTTTTGGTCTAAAATCTACATTCTTAATATGCTTCGATATATCTTTACAATGTTTAAAAATCATTGTACGAATTAATAGTGCAATTAAAAAAAGTCTATGCTTTCTGCACTGACCTTCAAAAAAAGTAGGCACATGCTTTGTTATTTTCATTGTGACGTAATTGTTTAAAATTTTGCTTATATTGGGCCTACCCAAAAACATTTTTAATTTTTTACTTACAGCTTTCATGGCAATTTTAATTACAAAAATCATTACCTTGCTTGGACGTAGAAGACTAGACGTATTTTCAATATTATATTCTTTATAAAAAATAAAAATATGTTCTTCATCTTCTACACCACCAGGTATTTCTAACAGTTTTTTGCATGAAGAACAATTAAATTTATCAATGCATTTCTTCAACAGATATCCAGCAAAATATGTGGTTGTGAGGTCTTCTAATGTTACTGATGCTATACTGCCTTCTTCTGATGATGAAGAAGATGGCAGTGGTTCCACACCCTCCATAGCACTCCGAGCAGATGCAGTTGCAGCATCTTCTTCATCTTCATTAGCCCACTCTGGCATCGTTGTCCCGTCAAAGAAATGGTAATCTTCGTCCTCTTCACAATTTGCGTGGTCTGGAGGACGCATCAGTTGCAAAACACTGTGGGATTTGAAGGACGCTTCAAATGTTCGTACCGTTGGGTTTTTGTTGTATCCCCCACGCTGTCGAATAATAGAAAACCAGTTTTCTAAAACGTCTTGATTTAAACGGCCGGTTAATATAAACGCCTTTTCATTATTTTCACGCTCTTGAGCATAAATTTGTTTGATGGCATTAATAGAAATTAAAAAACCACCGAAACTAGGGACTCGCTTCAGTTGCGCGGGGTCTCTCTTCTCTCGTTTCGTCAGTGATTCCATCACTGTGAAACCCTTCTCTATAGCCTCCAAAACGTCTTTGTTGGCATTACATAATGCGCGACCGCAGGGCTTCTTTGAATACAAATTTTTGCTGTTAAGAGCATCGAACAGGTTATTGACCACCTCAATAAAAGATGCAGTATTTAGTGCTTGCCTTTCATTCGGCAGTTGTCCAGTAGCGACCGCTGTTTTTATCGCCGCGGCCATACTATTGCTAAAAACTTGTGTTGCCAAGCGAACACTCATTTTTTGGAATGGGTTTGGATAGATATGTTTATCCGTGATTTTTAGTAGAGCCCTTCCTGTTGAACTCTTTTTATCTAACATGTAGACTGCAGCAATCACATCCCAAGAAATATCTTCGCCGTTTAGAACAAAATTAGCTTGCATCAAATTGTTCCTGATATTCTTCACCAAGTGGGGCACATCATAAATTGTGAAATAAACCTTTTTGCTCTTGCTATGTTTAAAGTAAGGCTTTTCAGCTGTCACTTTGAAGTGTTCCTTAAACAAATTTTGATTGGCAGCGCCTTGGTCACAGACGATACCAATGGGTTTCAGACCTGCTTCTTCCAAAACTGCAAGATTTTTTTCTACAATCTTATAAAGATCCTTGCCTTTCACTCCAGTTTCCGAGAAATAATAGGCCACTGGTACTTTCCACTCGGAATATATTCCTCGCAAGAAAACTACCAAAACTTTCTTGGCTGGTACTGTCTTGCTTCCAAACTCACCCAAATCTTCGAAACCTATTATTCTGTCCTCTTTTTTAGAAAATTCGAGGTACATTTTGATGTCCATCTCATCAAACATTAAAACGCACTTCTTTTCTTGATCATTTAGTGTTTCGGCTTTGAATTTGAGCCGCTGGAAAAACTTTTTGTTGAAACCAGTATGGCTCTTAAAATTGGACAACCACATCTTAATTGTTGTGGGTGAGGGCAAAATCACTTTCTTTTTCCGCAATAATTTATACAGCCCCGGTGACTTGTAAAACATTGAGATAGCAACGGCTTTTTCGTCGGGAGACCACTGCGTCCGCTCCCTATGGAAAAGTTGCATTTTTGTTAACGCACGTGGAAATGGGGGCAGTTCGTGCAATTCCCTACTACGCAAAATGCGTCTTGAACGGTTCTGCGTTTGTTTCACAACTCTTTTCACTTTCTTTAGTTCTTCGCTCTTCTGTCGCAATTGATTATGCAACAGTTTTACGTCCTCTTCTACCAACTGCAATTTTCGCCGTGTAGTTGGGGGTGATGGCATTGTTGCAATAACTTCAGGGGTGGTAGGTATGGTGTCAGCAGTTGAGGGACACTTTTCGTGTTCATTTTTGGAAGGAGTTAAAAATCTCACTTCCGTACATGAAGATAGAACATCCATGCGGGCCCCAGTAGTTTTGCTTGGCGACCTTGGTTTCGTAGACACTATCCCCCATTCAGTGGTGGTGCCGGTGGAAGTAGAAGGCCGATAGGAAGCAACTGGTGAAGCCCTTTTGAATTTGATGGGAACTGCCGTTGAAACCAATTTTTTTGCCATCATATCTTCCATTTTAAAATGGTCCCCACAAATGAATTTTTTCTTCAACTCTTCGGTACTAGCGTCTAATAGTTCCGAATTTCCTGAAATTGAAAATAAAGGTTATTTTCTTAGTGATTTTATCTAAATTATATTTTTGGGTGACAAGTAAATTTAACTATAAAAATAAACAATTATCGATATACCAATTAGTTATGAAATAATCGTGAATCGTTAACAAAAAAACAAAACAACTGAATTGATAATACCTTCATACAAAACAATATATGCCGTTTGTTATATAGCATAACTTGCCCCCTCTTATTGTGAACCGAAGTGGGGTAAGTAATGGCTAAGACGTTTTTGTGCAAAAGTAATATTGTTATTGTGGTTGAGGATACTTCGAACTTCCCGAATTTGACGGTAATCGGCAGCAACTGCATACATTTTTAGCATGTTGCGATATTGTATCAAAAACAATAACATCTTTCAGCTTAATTTTATAAGTATAGGCCATTCACTAAACACAAAAACATTTTAATGTTTTTGAAGTTGGCATATGTACCTATACAATTTTTGTACTGGGGATTCTGTATTTTGTTTTGCAATGGTTCCCCCACCTACATAAAGGCAGGTTTTAATTTTAAAATGACAATCAATGACAATTATTAATATTTCTCATTCTCGGCCTGCTGAATTTTTCGACAAACGTCATTGTCACACAATTCAGCAGGCCGTGTTCTCATTATTTCAGAGTCAAAGTCGATATTTTCCGGAAATTCACGTAGGAACTTATAAAATGTAACAAAAATATGTATTAATAACCGCTACGTCAATAGTTTCCACCAGAGTATTTATATAATATCCTTAATAGTAGTTATTTATAACACTTATAACAGATGCTAAGTAAATGTCACACCTTTAACGAATTAGTTTTAGTAACTTTTTGTAGTACATTCCTAGATAAAGATGAATTTCAGATGTACACTCATGAAATGTTGGAAATCAACGGCCACTTTGTGTTTTTACGTTTAGTGAACAGACTATACCTACTCACCTGAGTGAAGTATCCATTCTTTACAGCGAACCTCATCTTTAACGGGAAACGAAAATTTTCTCAATCCAGGAAATTTTCGTAAACTCTTGTCGCACATGAAATAACTGCATCGATTTCCTGACATATCTTCTGGAAATTAAGCCATCTGATTAGCAATAAAATATATAAATATATGTAAAAAATTGTTTTCAAATTAATATTTCAATCATTACTTTAATAAATACGGTAATAAATAAGTACAAACCTTAGAGAATGTTTCGAAATGCGCCAATTATCAATATAATACACAGTAACAGATATATACAAAACACAAGAAGAGATAGTCACTTAAACTAAAAACACTGTCTTTGATAAACACACTCTATACTAGTAAGTCAGAATTTTCACAGCACTAGCAAACTGCACCGAACGTATCCAAAACATACGTGACCAAAAGACCAAAACAGACGAGTCGAACGGCAAAAACTGATATCAGCTGTCAAAATATTGACAAGAGCACTGACCGAATATCGCGCAGTGTCGGGTTGTCGGGTATGTTCGTCATATCGCTAGTCCTATTCCTTTCCCGCTTCACCCCCTTAGCAACGAAACAAACCATGGACTTTTAAAGGTCCATCGCCATCTGTCCGTCGTGGTCCAACACTACTGGAAATAGCGCGACGTTGGACTACTTGTAATTAATATACAAAGCTATAACTGTACTAATATTATGTACAATACGTAGAGCGCTTTTTTATGTTAATCATTTTCACTGCCTTCGTCACTGGTCACAAATATATCTTGCGGTAATTGTCTTTTCAGTATTTTGTGAATATGTCGTTTACCTAGCGAATATGTCTCTGCACTATCACAGTTGTGAATATTATGATAATATGTGTTGTTTAGTTTATGTATATGATCACGTATTAGTGGAATTTTTAACTTGCTGTGGATTTGGGAATTTCTTGCATACCAGGGAGCGTCTATAGAAATTCTGAGGATTTTGTTTTGAAGAGTCTGTATTTTGTTGATTTGGGATTTTGACGCTGCACCCCAGACTGTGCACCCGTAAGTTATTATGGGTCGAACCACTGATTTATAAATTAGTAGCGCGCACTCCGTTTTAAGAGGGGATCTTTTGTTAATTAGATTATATAACTGTCCCTATCGGTTGTAGCACTGATTCAATTTGCGATTAATGTGGTATCCCCACTTTAATCGCCGATCCATATAAATACCTAGGATTTTATAGCACTGTCGGGAGGATTCCATTCAATTGATCTGTTATTAATTATTATGTTAGCTGGCTCTTGAGGTCGCCTTAAGGTAAATATTTTGGTTTCGCACTTGTTTTCGTTGACTTCCAATTTCCACGTTTTAAACCAACCCATAAGAACGTTGACTGAGTTCTGTAGCTGTTGCGAGGCAGTAGCTATATCTTCGTGTTGAACTATTAGCGCTGTATCGTCAGCAAACACAGCTATCGTAGTACTCGGAGGTTGGGGGATATCAAACATGTAGATATTGAACAAAATTGGTCCTAAAACAGATCCCTGCGGCACACTCCCTCTGATCTTAGTGACAGTAGAGACACTCGAGTTAATACAAACAGAAAAGGTTCTATCTGTAAGAAAGGATGCTATTATTTTTACCAGGTATGAGTCTATTTGTATATTTATGAGTTTATAGATAAGCCCATCAGTCCAGACTCTATCGAACGCCTGTTTAATGTCTATAAATGCTGCAACAGTATGTTTCTTACTCTCGAATCCTTCTTCAATTATCTGGGTAATTCTAGTTAGCTGGTGGATGGTAGAATGTTTTGACCGAAACCCAAATTGGAAGGTGGGTAAAATTCCCTTAGTTTGAAGTTCGTTTGAAATCCGGGTTTGGATGATTTTTTCGAAGACCTTCGATAAGCTTGGCAATAAACTAATTGGCCTATAGCTATTTACATCATGTTTGTTTTTGCCGGGTTTATGGAAGAGTAAAATATGAGCATGCTTTCAATTCGAAGGGAGATGCCCTAACCGTAAGCATGCGTTAAATGTGGTTGCTAGGTATGCAAGCGCCTTTTTAGTTAATTGCTTCAGAACTATGTTTGCTATTAGATCATCACCGGGAGATTTCTTTATTTTTAGCTTGGGAATAATTTCCTCGATTTCACTACGTGACGTTGTTCTGAAATCTGCTAAGGGGGGCAATGTACTTGCTGGTTCTTGTGTGACTTCATTGATTTCATCATTGTTGTTGCTACTTGTTGTAAAAACTGTTTCGAGGTGCTTGGCGAAAACTTCGCATTTGTCGTGGGCAGAGGTCACATTTCTGTTATTGTGAATGATTACTGGCATAACTTCTGGTTTCCGTAATATCTTTTTTGTGGTTTGCCAAAGAGTTTGGTCTTTGGGTGTCAGTTCTTCTATGTATTTTCTGTAGGCGTTGATTCTTAATGCATCTAATTCCCATTTGATGCGGCGTGTTAATCGATTAATCAATGGTCTTAGATGATGATCGCGGGTTTTCTGCCAAAGTCTTCTTAACTTATTCCTCTCATTAATTACATTCAGAATTTCCAGTGGAGGCGCATTGAAATTGGCTTGCCTTCTTTCATCTTTTACCGTCGTTGAATGATTTATAGACGTTTTGATCGCCTCCGTAAGGTTACTAATCGCCTTGTTTATATCTTCGGCAGTTGTGATTCGACTAGGGTTTGTTATCCGTTGATTTATTTCATCGTGGAACTGTTCCCAGTTGACCTTTCCATTAATAAGACGGGGTTGATTTCGAACAATACGAGGTTCAGAAAAGAATGTTATCGTTACCGGTACGTGATCCGAATCTAAATCTATATGTACCGTTTGATAGATAGGACGATTGCAGTTCTTTAATACCGCTATATCAAGAATGTCTGGTAAATGATCTATCCTATAAGGGTAATATGTATATTCATCTGGTGCTGCAATTATTGCCGCGTTATTTGAAGCATAGGTGTGTAATTTTGTGCCAGATGGGTTATCTGTCCTGCAGCGCCAAATCTTGTTTTTACTATTAAAATCTCCAATTATCATTGTAGGTTCGTTACCATCCAGGAGGTTTCGAACATCTGCTTCTTCCAAACATTTGTTGCGTTGCTATATGTAATGTTGAATGAGCTGTCGTCATTCAAGGCTAGATTAATAGTGATAGCTTCTACGCTGAGCAATTGAACATTGGGAGGTGGAGTAACTAATAACTGTTTCTTTGCTGCTATAGCCACTCCACCGGATGCTTTTTCTGCAATACGGCCATTCTTGAATATATTATATCCAGGTGTTTGGAGGTTTTCGTTGACTGAAAGGTGGGTTTTGCTTATACAGGCTATGTCTACGTTATGTTGCCGTAAAAAGACTATAAATGCGGATCTTTGTCGTTTTATCCCATCTGCGTTCCAGTTGAGTATTTTTAATTTGTGTTTATGATTGGCCGCACTGGTTCATTGTTTAATAACTTATTTGAGTTTTCGTTTATGCCATTGCTGGGTGTTGTTATACCATTAATGAGGTTGCTATTTATATCCATTAAATTCTTCAGAAAATTGACGCATAATTATCGGGATAATTGATGCCAGATGTGGTTTGAGAATATCTATTATTGATTTTACTATTATTGTTATAATTCCTGATATGTTATCTGAAGTTGAGCTTGAATTTTCTGTTACTGCTGAGTATGTATTCGCTTCTGCAGAGAAGGGTTGACGACGATTGGGTAACTGAGGGAAGTTTCTTTCATTGATGGCTGGGCCTGGTTTGTTTGTGCGTACATTATTTAAGTTGCTTGTAGTAAGCTTAGTTTGCACTTTAGGGTAGTATGAGCAGCCCCTATAATTTGCGGGGTGCTCCAGTCCGCAGTTAACACACTGTGGTTTTTCATTTAATGTATTTGGGCATTGTGTGTACAAATGAGATCCGGTACATTTTATGCATCTGTTCTAGTTGGCAATAATTTCTAGTATGGCCGTAACGCTGACACCTTTTCCATTGAGGGATGTGAGGTGATTTTCGTCGCGGCTCCACTGTTACAATACATTGGAATATTTTGTTAAGATTGTAAATATTGTTCTTGTTTTCCGTTTTTGTTATTTCCAGAGCGCAAATGGGTATTGGAAGTCTCTGCGTGTTGTAGAGTCTTGTCACTTTAGTTACGGGATATTTTTGGTTGTTCAGTTCGGTTAGGATTTCGACTTCAGGGACTGAGGTGGGTATAAGTCTCATTATGGCTGATATCTGTTGAGATTGTGGTTTCTAAAGGTATGGTATTTGACTTTATTACTATCATAGAATTCTGTTAATTTTCGATAATCGTCTATTTGGCTTAGATTAATTCTTAGAAATGTACCTTTGCAGGTGGTGGTAAATTCTTCAGTTACTATGGTTTTTATATCGTCTACCACTTTTTGGTAGTTATTCGCTTTGTGTAGGAAGATTGGCGGTATTTTGGGTTTTTTGGTTACTTGTGTTGCTTCAGTGTTTAATAATTGTGGTATAGTTGTGGTTGTGTCAATTCGCACCGGTAAGTAGTAGCTGTTTTGTGTTATCAGTTGAGAATTATCAAATACGTATTTTTTATTAATGCCATGATCTTCGGGTGAGTCATTATAACGTTTTTGGCTGGAAGTAGCTAAGATATGTTGACTGTTATCTTGACTTAAATTTCCTTTTTCGATAATAATAACCTCAGGAGTTAGAGGATTGTTCTTGTCAATATCCATTTCGTTTACACCGGCAAGTTTTATGTTATTGTGATCATTTGTATGCAGTGGAGTGGTATTTTTACTCAGTTTTTCAGCATCTTGGCGGCTAGAAGATCTCCTGATAATTCTCGTATGTAGGAAATGTTGACCGATTGGTTTCAGTCACAAAAGTTTTTATCGCAGCGCTCAAGGCGCGCGATTAGGGTGGGGCTTTGTATGCACAAGAAGTGTTCGATTGTCGCACTAGAAAGATAACTATTTTATAACGGCACTAAGACTTTTTTCGAAAGAAGTTGCTTAGTACTGATCGAGGAACCATCCGCGTCTAACGGCTGCTCGACTCCGAAATGTAATCAATTATTACATTACATTACATTATTATAATTATTGCTTTTTAACTATAACTATAGGTACACTACATATAAACAAAATTTGATGTAGTTATTAAATCAGGAGAATACTCAAGAACGTGGAAGTTGTACCTCAATGCATTTCTCGATTTAAAAGAGTTGTGGTCTGAGATACGACAACACTTTTTTTATAAAGTCTGTATACAGCCTGTTCAAAATTAAGTGTGCACTATTGCTATCTCGGTTGCTATTATAGCTACGAAGTTGGTTAAATTAGTAAAATAGTAGCATCTTTCGTGCCGATTAAAATGGCACAAACAAAAAAAAACAATTGAGCGTCGGGTTTTTGACATAGGCCAAAAAATGCATTCTTTTTAAATGGAACCCTCTGTATATTTTGACGTCAATCGATAGCCAATCTTCTTCTGAACAAAAAACTTCTTATACCCTACCATCCTAAAGTTAATAACAATGGAGATATACGCCTGTTCAAAATTAAATATGCACTATTGCTAACTTGTTTATTATGGGAGCTACAACGTCGGTTAAATGGGCGAAGTAGTAGTATTTTTTACGTGAATTACGATGGTAATTATAAAAAAAACAATTGAACATCGCATTTTTGAGATATTTAGCAAAACTTTTTTTTATTGGATCACCCTACTTATACATTTTAACATATCCGACATAATAATTTTCATTGCTTGCTTGCTTGATTGATTGACGCCACTTTGAGGTGGCCAGTTAACAGATCCACGAAATGGATCTGTTAACTGGCCACCTCTTTCGTGTGATTTGACGCCGTTAGATTATTTTCTTTGAGGATATGTAAAGTCGCATGTCTACGTCGATAAACCGGAAACAATTGAGCACTTGGAAGCCAACATTCGACACGTTATTGCCGAAATACAGCCTGATTTACTGTGTGTGAAAATTGGACCTCCAGATTACGTCATGTACACGCCAGCCGCGGCGGTCACATGCCCGAAATCATATTCAAACATAAATGCCATAAAATTATCTTTCAGATAAAGCCAATTTCATGGATATTAAAAACATCTTTCTGTGTTTTATTTCAATTTAAAGTTGTATCCCTCTAAAAAAAAACACCCTTTATAACGTATCATAACCCACTAAACTTGATAAACCAGCTTTGTTGCTTATCTGTTTTTTGCAGTCTTCTGCATTCGTAGATTGCAACGTTTTATATTCGATAGCTTGATAATTGTTTATGAATCTATCCGTAAAGTAAAAAAGTACTTACACTAAATTTACCATTGGAGTTATTATTTGATGTCACCCGCACTTAACACTGGAATAATTGCTGACGTGTCGGTTTTCCGTACAAATAACCTTGAGTTTTTGAACCACACAAATTTAAATTTTCGTTTACCTTCCACATTATTCTGCTTTGCCTCATAAAACTAATTTTTATAGTAAACCGTCATATGTTCATTTACATAGATAGGTTGGGGCGGCAGATTATTATAGATAGCAGTGTTCGGCTTGCAGCTTTTACACTTGTTTATAAAATCATCCCTGGTTTGTTATCCGAATCAGTTTTAAACGTGCAAGCCAAACAGCATCGTTGGCCTTGGTGTCTGTAGAATATTTGCACCAAATCGTTTCCCGCACATTAGCACACTTGTAATGCCACTTTTATGACAACCTTTGCACAATACAAAGTCATTAACGGATCTTTACAACTATCACAGTTATCCATTTTTAACAAAGTTAATATAAAATAACTGTACCTAACGAGAATTAATGCCGTGTGCACTCCAACAGCGACTATCAATAGTAATAGTATCATTTTCAAATAAAACATTTTAATATCAAATTTAAAACCAAAATCAAACCATTGTGACTACATGGGAACATTTGAGGGCCGGCTAGCTAACAGTGAAGACGACGTGCGGTTATTTACATCAATACAAAAGGGGTGCCAATGAGTCTTTATACAACAAATGCACTGAGATAGGAACGAGGACTCATAAACTCAAAATTTAACCAAAATTACAACAATTTAATGCGCAATAAATATCTTAACCAGGTCATAACTCAGTTTGCAGCAACGAAAACTTAAATAATTATAATCATATATCTAATATTCAGTAATCTATGGTATGTATGTATTATCTGTAACCTCATTTACCTTGCGGTGTAGAGGCTGGTACTTTATACGCTAACATCTGGCGGTACAATGCTCAACTTGCCCCGGATTCCGGTTACAGAGTTGGAGCGCGCCTTTTGTGCTTGCGCAGCAATCATTGTGTGCGGTGTGTGTCTTCGTAATGTGTTGACCCTGTTGATCTATCTCTTAGGTCTGTGGTTCTGAGCAGAGCACAGTTAATTTGGTGCCCAACTGTGAATGGTCTCACCGAGCCCGATTTCAATCGCCAAGGCTGCGGGAAAATTCCGATCCCCGCGGGATACGAACCGAGGACTTGCTTAATGCAAGCCTAGCGCTATCGTTGGTTATCATGCCGGCTATCATATTTACTATCATGGTCTTATTAACAGCTGCTCGGAATAACTGGGTTGTGGTTTTTCCAAACCACTGCCACTGCCGTAGGTTCTTTAACCAGGATGTTCTTCTCCTTCCCGGGCCACGTTTGCTAGAGATTTTCCTTGTATGATTAAGTGTAAGATTTTATATTTTTCGGGGTGTCTCATTATGTGGACAAAATATTCCAGCTTTCGCCGCTTTATAGTTTTGACAATTTCCAGTTCTTTATTAATTCTGTTAAGAACATCATTATTGCTGACCCTGTCCATCCAACTAATTTTTAGTATTCTTCTGTAGACCCACATCTCGAATGCTTCTAGTCGTTTAAGCAATGTCTCTGTGAGTGTCCATGCCTCCACACCATACAGTAGAACTGGAAATACATATCAGCGTACCATTCTTATTCGGAGACTCATGGTTAGGTCAGGGCTAGTTAAAATGCCTTTTATTCTTATAAAGGTTGCTCGTGCCTGTTCTATTCGGATTTTGATTTCATTCGCTGGGTCCCAATTTTCGTTAATATTACTGCCCAGATATGTAAGATTATCTACTCTCTCCAGAGCGTTGTTGTTACATACGATGCCATTGTCCTGCACATCGTTCTGTTTGCTGATAATCATATACTTGGTTTTCGTAGTATTTAGTTTTAGGCGATATATTTCGCATGCATTATTTATTCGATTCATCAAAATCTGGAGATCCTCATTGGAGTTGGCCATGACTAACGTGTCGTCAGCATAACGGATATTGTTTACAGGCATACCATTAATGATAACTCCTTCTATTGCATCTATGAGCGCTTCCTTGAATATCTCTTCCGAATATAAATTGAAAAGCAGTGGAGATAAAATGCAGCCTTGTCTTACCCCCTTTCTTAATATTTATTTCTTCTGACAATTGTTGCTCCCATCTAACTCTTGCTGTTTGGTGCCAGTATAAATTGGCAATTATCCGTTTATCTTTGCCATCGATGCCCGCTGTTTCTAGAACCGTCATCATTTTGTCGTGCAGTACTTTATCGAACGCTTTTTCGAAGTCAATAGAACATAAATATACATTGTAATTGATGTCACGGCATCTCTGAATTAGGACTTGAACTCCGAACAAAGCGTCTCTTGTGCCCAGGCCGTTACGAAAAACCAAAACTGATTGTTGCTGATTTTATCGTCGATTTTCTTATATATTCTGTCATGTATTACTCTTAGAAATATCTTCAGAACATTGCTCATTAAACTTATTGTTCTGTAGTCACTACATTTTTTGGCTCTAGTCTTTTTTGGAATGGCAGTAAATGTTGATTTCAACCACTCAGTTGGTATTACTCCTGTTTCGTAGACAGTATTAAAGAGATTTGTCAGGACTTCGATGCCGTTTTCTCCCAACAGTTTTATGATCTCGTTGCTCACGCCATCAGGGCCAGTCGCTTTTCCATTTTTTGATAGTCGTACTGCTCGTGCTATTCTTCGTTTGTAATCGATGGGCCTGATATGGCACATGTTGGGTCATATTTAGGCCGCTTATCCTCAAACAATTCTGAAATATACTTTTTCCACATTTCTAGTTGTTGTCTGATATCTATGATTGTTTTTCCATTATCGTCTTCTAGGTTTCTGAGTGTGTATCGTCTTCCGGTGTTAGTAACTTCTTTCAACTTCTTGTGTAAATGAAATAGATCATGCCTTTCCTCATAATTTTATATCTCAGTACATTCTCGAGTGTGCCATTCTGCTTTTGCTTGTCTTACTTTCCGTCTTATTACGGCGTGGATTGTTTTGTATTTATTATCGTTTTTGTTCTTATATTTCTTTCTTTCGTCCATTAGCCTTAAGATATCAGTCATCCATCCATCCATTTTTTGTTTTTTTGTTTCTTCGAGTTTTGTCTTCTGCACTCCTCTTAGAATGTTTTTAAGTCTGTTCCGTTTGTCCTCAACGCTTGTTTGATCATCTGTTGTTGGTATTATTTTCTCTTCTAGTAACTGCGTTATCTCTTGTTGAGTAGCTTCATTATGTAGTTTGTTTCTATCTAGTGTTGTTCTTGTATTTTGATGTTTAACAATTTTTTTGAGACGTACTCTTATCTTTCCTACTAGAAGACTGATCCGTAGGTACAGCTGATTGCAAATAAAAGTGGGACAAGTCTTGAGACTACTTTTTGCGTTTTTAATAATGTGTGAATCGTTCTCTAACTTATATTTCCGTAGGTGAATACATAAAATATTATTAAAGATAGAAGCATAAGAAAAGGAACATAATTACGAGTATTTAATATGTTTTTGTACTTCATATTACAATATTACATATTAGCTGTCCCAGTTTTATTTGCAATCAGCTGTACAACTGCTCCTGGGTAAGTTTTTACTGATAGTACAGAGTTCTTGTATCTCTTGTTAATGCAGATGTAGTCTATTTGGTTGCGAATAACCCTATCAGGTGAATCTGCTGGTGCTTTCCACGTATATAGGCGACGTTTTGGTAGTTTGAAAAATGTGTTGGTGGTTACCATATTTCTTTCTGTACAAAATCTGATTAATCTATCGCCTCTATCGTTCCTTGTGCCCAGGCCATAGTTTCCTACACTTTCTTCTTGTTTTCCTTGACCTATCTTCAAATTCAGGTCCCCCATTATTATAGTTACTTCTTGATTCTTTGTTGACACTAACACTTGTTCTAAGTCATTGTAAAACTTCTTGACATGTTCTTCATCATAGTCTTAAGTTTGTGCATATACTTGAATAACGTTCAACTTTATTGTTGTAGTTTGAAATTGTACCATATTGATTCTGAGTATGGGATTACATTTTTAACGGCTTTGGCGGCATCTGGCGCTACTATAATAGCCACTCCATTTCTGTGGTTTGGACTATCTTCTCCTACGTAATATAAAATGTGGTTATCGATTGTCATTTTTCCTGAACTAGGCCATCTCATTTCACTTATTCCTAAGATGCTTAGTCGCATCCGTGTCATTTCCTTTATGGTATTGTGAATTTTTCCTGGTTGGTACATACTGTTAATATTCCATGTTCCGATTTCTATTACTTCCGACGTTCTATTCTTGATATTAGCTGATAGTCCGGCCGCCAAATGAAAAACCCAAAAATATCGTATACATTTTTTTCTCGATGTAATTTGTTTCATCTGGGTAGTCTTTTTCACATATCTGACTGATGACAAAGTGTCACCTCTGGGCAACTGAAGATATACGCTATTTTTAATAATATTAAAAAGTTATTGAAATTGTGAATATGGGTATTTGAAGATTAAAGGTTTAAATCGGCAATGGGAATTGAAATTTCATACTGATGTCAAAAACCACATTTTTCGGGTTATTTATGCTACAAAAAATAGAGCATAAAAATCTTAGTACTTTAAAGTAAAATATTAAAGTTCAAGTACTTTAAAATTATACGTCAGTTGTTGACATGAAATTTGACATGATTTACAACTTTTTATTTAAAATTCATTAAACTTGCAGTATGAAATAAACCGTTGTATTCACCACGAACGAAAAGTGTTTTTAAAGGTCCTCCCAAGTTATTCCGTCCTAGGCTGACGCCTCGGCCGTGAACAACTTTCTCGTCCTTTAAAATGTCACTTTTCCTTCTAGATAAATAAACTACTATTAAAAGAATGGGACACCGATTAGTCATAGATTCCTTGCGTCATAATAAATCGATTAAACCTAATATACCTTAGTACAAAGTCCCTTCTGTAAGAAGTTATAGTGCCTTGAAGTTGAATTTTTAATTTTTTATTTTTTTGTTAATTTACACAAATGTAGAGATTTCGATTTGAATTTTGGTATACGTACTTACTATTATATACTGAACTAATAGGAAAAATTTCATAAACTAGACTTGACTGTAAAGGGCACTTTACCTAACTTTCAAAACTTTTTTTAGCTCTAACTTCGTTATCGGTAACATTTTTTGAAATTTTAGGTTATTATCTGAAAGAGAATTAAAATGCACAACAATAATGTACTCCTAGTTCATACGCGTAAGAGTAACCGTTTACCTTAAAATGCCCATCAAAGGTTTTTGGTTGAGATGAAGACGTGCAATTATCAAGTAGGCATGATCACAAAAACAATGGGTAATGATTGTAATCTAGTAAACATCAACAAGAAATCAAATAATGACGTTGGTGACATCAGTTTTTTTGTTTTTTGTGCTTACGAAAATGCTGCAACATAACGAACCTTTCAGCATTGGAGAATTCGTTATGTAGCGGCATTTTCTTAAACATAAGAGAACCAATTCTTATGTCACTAATATCATTAATTGATTTATCATTGTTTTTTACTAGATGACCATTGTTTTTGTAATCATGCCTACTCGATAATTACATGTCTTAGTGACAACCAAAAACCTTTGATGGGCATTTTGAGGTAAACGGTTGCTCTTACGCTTATGAACTAAGAGTACATTATTTTTGTGTATTTTAATTCTCTTTCAGATAATAACCTAAAATTTCAAAAAATGTTACCGATAACGAAGTTAGAGCTAAAAGAAGTTTTGAAAGTTAGGTAAAGTGGTCTTTACAGTCAAGTCTAGTTTATGAAATTTTTTCTATTATTGCAGTATATAATAGTAAATATGTATACCAAAATTCAAATCGAAATCTCTACATTTGTGTAAATTAACAAAAAAATAAAAAATTAAAAATTGAACTTCAAGGCCCTATAACTTCTTACAGAAGGGACTTTGTACTAAGGTATATTAGGTTTAATCGATTTATTATGACGTAAGGAATCTATGACTAATCGGTGTCCCATTCTTTTTGAGACACCCTGTATAAATAATATTTTATTCTGGAAGTAAAGCAAAAATTTAAAGAAAATCAAATGGAGAAACATCAGTTTAAAGTTTCAACACTATCAAAAATTGTCCAAACGCACTAATCTTCAATGGAATCATCAAGATCGTAGTCGTCATCCTGTCCATCATCTTGGGGTTTACCCTCTTCTTCATCATTATTTTCTTCAACTTTAGCAGCATGTGTTAAGTCATTACAACAACCATTCGTACTGCATAAGCAAAACATTGTGCAGGTCGAAGCAGCACTTTTGCGTTCACACCTTAGAGTCTTGCATGGAGCATTGATTTTACAAGATCATTTAATCAATTCCATAATATCAGGAGGTGTGTTTCGGTAAATTTATGGGCATTAAGCATCTTGTATTTTTATCCTTATTGAAGCCATAAAGAAGTAGTGGATCCAAATCTGGGGATCAGATTCCAGTGAGTGTTTCCAAATACACGTTCGAAGGTGACCACGCTTCACATTCTCTACGAAAGCCGCATCTGTTGGAGGTAGCGAGCATAGAAGAGGCAGCTGTCACCTACCACTTCCAATTCTATTTGCCCATAGTTTCACACGAGCCTCTCAAGTTGTATTGCACGAAGATTTACCATAGCATGCAGCGATGAACTTTGATGTTTGTTGTATAACATCAGAAAGATTAGCATGCTGCTCTCCTATCATGGATAAAGATTTTCCACTTTTTAATGTTTTGATGACTTTACTCTTTCCAGTGCCATAACACATAGCAGTTGTATCACATCTGCTAATAGCATGAGCTGCTAGAATGTCAGGTATTATGTCTTTATAGCAGATGCTCTAATGTCTATTACTGAACGACCATGGACTGGTGATTTCATCAAAACCGAAGTAGATATTTTCTTCATATTATAATGGTACAGAAGTAGCAAGAAAACATCAGTGTCATCTGATATGACAATTACCTGTTCATATTCATCAGCAGCTTCCTGGACTACTTATTGAACAAGGATCGTGTCAGCTTCCTCATGTGTTGGTTTTAGGTCTGGCCTTAGTTTTATTTTTTAAACATTATACGGCTTTGCGTCTGCATCTGTCAAGACTAATTTGTGTTTGTACGCATACTCGGCATTGTATGTGTTTTCTGTTGCACTCATAACAACCTTGCGAGAAGGCAGTGGTGTTGTAAGTGTAAGTTTGTAACTCTGCTGGCTCTAGTGCAATCTTTGGTGCTATACTGCTTATAGCGATCAAACACAAGGTGCACGTTACCAAGTTGTAAATGTTTGTTTACAACCGTTTTTAACTTCTTTTGTGCAATTATCCACCGTAGTTTTTTACGGCCAATGCACACACCACAAAAGCGCTGACCCATCAATAATGATGACTTTGTCTTCACTAGCTCTGTTTCTGGCTGAAGATGTAACTTGAAGAAGTGTCTTCATATTAGATTTAGACTTACATATTCTCATGTCACCTGAATCTGTGAACATTGATGTGGCTACAGGTGAAAGTTCATGGGAAAGAACACGTTTCATATCCACTTTTCGTGAACTAGCCTGCAGTCATATAACTCGGGAGTAAATGCGGCTTTTATGAAATACCTTAACACATTTAGGTACTGTAGCGTGGAAACTTGATGGCCAGTTGTGTTCATATGTTTTCATTTGTTGTGCTCCAATACAGATAGTATCATGAACATTAACATTTGGTGGCATACGCGCCTCGAAGCTATGTTTATAAGATTATTCGAATGAGCACTGGGATCCATCGGATCAATGAAAAGTCTTCGATTGCTTCTGATTACTTCTTGATCCTTAGCATCAACTGCAATTCTAGAAAGCATCTCTTCTGTATGGTTCTCCTGTATGACTTCCTTATTTTCTCACATAGCTTATCTATAAAAGTCATTAATGGTAGTAGAATAAATTAGGGTTTAATTTTAACATTTAGAATGTAACAAATAGAAAAATAGGAAAAATATATTGTAACTATAGTGAGAAATAATTAGAAACCAACAAGGGATAAAAATTTGAAATGAAAGTGATATAAAATTTTGTAATTTGTGTAAAGACGTAATAAAACCCATTAGAATACTGAATAATTTTAATAAAACGTAAAGGTGTATGTCAATTACGCATTAAAAGTAAAATAAATAGTTCAAGGCAAGATTTTGGATCATTAACAACAATATAAACTGTGTAGGGCCAACTTGGTGTGTATCAGAGGTCCAATCCGTTATAAAGAAGGTGCCATTGAAGGAGCTACAAAGAGGGCAGATCCTAGGCCGTTCTCGTGTTTGGGTCTGTTGCAAAGAGGGAGCTGTCGGCGAGGTCACAGTTGGACGCTACAAATAGAGGCAATTAGAATTGGTTGCCTTGGTAGATAGTGAAGTTGCGATAATTACCTTGCCGTCCCAGCATCCATGATTCCGATAATGGTTGAGCTACTGAAACCAGCTCTGCGCCCCTATTTAAGGCTCGCTCCGCCGGTCACCGTGGGCGACCTGTTGGACAAGGTGTCGGCCATCGAACAAGATTTGGAGTACCAAGCGCCGCCCCGGTGCACGAGACCCGAACTCGGGAATATTCCGAGCCCAGCCTGCCTCGCTGCCATTTCTGCTCAAGGCGTCATTATAACAGAGACTGCCCCCAGCAACGCGACGCGGGCCAGCACGCAACTTTACCCCACCTCGCCTGGCCCCAGCACCAAATGACGCCTCAGCTCTTCGCCCCCAAGCCAGCCCGTCGGGAAACGAAGAGAGGCTCGGACGCCTGAACAGCGAAACCTCGCCTGCGACCCGAGCCAATGTTACCTATTAAGCACAACCACTAGTTTTGCCCTTTCTCGCATCGCGGTGAAGATAGGGCCACAACAGCAGGAGGCCTGCGCGCTGGTGACTCCACCGCCACCCACAATTTTATTCAGGCAGACTGGGTGCAGACAAAGCATCTACAACCCCATCCCTACCCCACAGCTAAGATGGCCCAGAAAAACGCCACAATGGCACTACTAGGAGAAACCCAGGTACAGCTCCACTTAAGGCAAGAAAAGTACCCTCTTCAGTACGTCATGGCGGAGGATCTAAGAGAGGACCTCATCCTCGGGCTACCATAGCTAATGGAACAAGGGGCTACTTGGGATTTTACGCGCCGCTGCCTGCATCATGGCAGACACCAGAGAGCCACCATCTACTGCCTCGATTCCAGCTCCAGCCAACGTTTCTCCACAACATGCTTAGAACGCGATAAACCTACAAACGACTTCCTTCCGGAACGTGAAGGTCGACTTTACGAAGTTACGAAAGACCTCCCCGAGATACAGAGTCCGCCCTGTCGTTTCTCGAAGGAAAAGAGAGGAACTATCATCAAGCCAAGGAGAAATGGCTAACCAAAGGCGTCATCGAGCACCTGCTCAGTACAAACTACGAGCTACCTAAACGGCCCCCGCCCCGCCAACCCAAACAGAAGAACGAGGAGCCACAACTAGAGCAGCACCAACCTCAGCCCCAGCCGGACCAGGAACAGGAGCCTAAGGAGGTGGATAAGAAGCTCGCAGTTACCGCCTCCGAATACCAGGTCGCTACCGTCGCGAACGAACCAGTTGAAGCCGCCCACGAACCAGCCCACGTTGCTGAAGCATCAGCACCGGTAACCCTCTCGGCCACAGAATTGGGAAAACCAGCAGAGAACGCCGAGATGCCAGTATTAGGAGAAAAACTCCACAACCGCTCATGGGACGTCATCAGCCGGCTGCCACCACCACACTACTTTCATCAGCGCACCAGGGCAACTTTTTCGCCAACGCTGATAAGTCCAACAGGGGATCACCGCCGCAGACAATCCCAGAGCCACTGCCCTTCGCAACCAGAAGAAGCAGAGCCACGGATGCCCCAAGCGTACGCACGGTTTGGCAAGGAGCTACATCGACCTGGGGAGTGGCAGCTACGACCTTCCGACTACACGCCGACCAACTCTGCTCCTTCCCCGGCAGGGCCGTTAACTAGACGCGGCTCGTTACACGGCGGCCCCCAGCGCTCGACAGATTATTTATGAGGGGCCATAAATTTCCCCAAATAGTCAAGAAACGAACGAAGAGTTCCGTCCTAGAGCCACGCCTCGTGACAGCGGCGTTGTTCGAATTTCGGTTTGAGAGCCGCTAATGTTAAAGACAGGAAGGCCGAGCAAAACAGCTCCTCGAGGCTCGGCAATAATTCATTCTTTAGCCTAAGAAGAATCGGTAGGTTTCTACGGTTAAAAGCGAAGCCCTACTGGGACGCGGTAATTAAATTAGTTCATACAGTCGCCGCGGAGTGATTGAACATCGAGAAATCTTGATCAAACCAGATCATATTTGGGTTCAAAATTTAAGTCTTTTTTCGAGCAATACAATACGGTTAAAAGTGAAGCGCTACTGGGACGCGCTAATTAAATTAGTTCATACAGTCGCCGCGGAGTGATTGAACATCGAGAAATCTTGATCAAACCAGATCATATTTGGGCTCAAAATTTAAGTCTTCTTTCGAGCAATACAATACGGTTTAAAAGTGAAGGGCTACTGGGACGCGCTAATTAAATTAGCGCATACAGTTGCCGCGGCGTGATTGAACATCGAGAAATATTGATCAAACCAGATCGTCTTTGGGCTCAAAATTTAAGTTTTTTTTTCAAGCAAGACAATGCGGCTGAAAAGGAAGCGCTACTGGGGCACGCGAATTAATTAGCTCATGTCTAGTAAGAAATTCTGCGGCGGCTCGATTGTTCTCTCCCCTCCGTAAAAATACGTACGCGTGAAGTCGCGTTCATCTCCTCTCACAGCCAATCAACAGCGAGAGAGGCAGCTACCCCGTGGTTGGGGTCCCTTTAAATAGAGTAACCCTGGCTTTAGGAAGACACTCGGTCGCGAGTCCCAGCAGCCAACAGCCATCTAAGGATCAACAGCCGCCTCCAGGAGTCTAGCCAACCTAGAAGGAAGTCACCTAGCCTGCCGTTCACTGAACTACCGATTCCGCTGGACTTAGCTGTCGCCGTCACTCAACACAGCTCCCTGCCATCTTCGGGGAACTTGGACGCCGAGCCACTTCCGCCGCCGCCCCCCAGAGGACATCATCGCCCGCACCTGCCGTCTATACCGTTCCCAGGACGTCAAACCACTTCAGCCGCCGCCCCCGAGACGACGATCAGCGCCCGCTTCTGCCGCCTACGCCGTTCCCAGGACGTCGAGCACTTCAGCCGCCGCCTCCGAGAGGACGATCATCGCCCGCGCCTGCCTCCTACGCCGTTCCCAAGACGTCGAGCCACTTCAGTCGCCGCCCCCGAGAGGACGATCATCGTTCCCACCTGCCGCCTACGCCTTCCCAGGACGTCGAGCCACTTCAGCCGCCGCCCCCGAGAGGACGATCAACGCTCGCTCCGGCCGCCTACGCCGTTCCCAGGACGCCAAAACACTTTAGCTGCCGCCCCCGAGAGGGACGAAAAGCGCCCGCTCCTGCAGTCCCAGCCGCTTCTAGGACGCTGCCCCCTTCCGCCGCCGCCTCCGAAGGACCCCACCAGCATCCGGCTACGGACGCCAATCCGCCATCTTCTGTCTCTTGGCTATATGTATATGTTGGCTAGTTCTAAGTTAATCTGTACAAAATAACGAAAATAATTTTTCTCCGATTAATCAACTATTTAGCAGAGGGTAACGCCCCCTTCCCTCCTTCGACTACCGCCATTTCTACCGCCACCGTTGAGCTAATAGGAGGTGTATTACCCATATAATGTTTAATGCAACCCTGTATAGTTGCTGGTCACATTTGAAAACAGTTATGTCTTTGCCTGCCTTTTCTGATAGATGCTGAACTTGTACCAAAGCTGTCATTATAGTGTCAGGATGAGCGGGACTCATGTCAATTAGTGGTAGATACACTGCAGCTGTTGCAAGTTTAAGCAGTGCACCATTTTCGTGGAATTTTCGAGTATTATAGCCATTGAACTCTGGGCAGTTATCATGATAAAGAATATATAATATTTTCACTGGCGTATTTTGTTGATATAATACCGCGACACAAAACTTGCAAAGGCAACGGTGATCTTTTTGAATCGTAAAATTATATGTACAAGATACTTGAAGCTTACTTAGGTTTACCTTTTCTTTAGAAAAAAGAAATTTTTTACCTAGCCCGATCTGAAGTTTAGTAGTTGTATTAGACAAAGTTGCAGATTACTCCAAATAAGTAAAGGTAGAGGAGTGCTATCCAGTTTTGATGATAACGCTCGGCACAAATTTATCAAGATTGGGCTATTTTCTTATAGCACATTGTCGAATTCCACATGTAAATTATACTGCTTCTTGTTTCTTACTATTCCCACAACCTCACGTTTTATTTGTTTTGCTATTTTAGTTACAGCTGCATTTATATCATTGTCATCATCGTCATGACTTAGTCTTAAAGTCGATGCTGCCTTGTTGGGAAAAGTTGCTTATCCTGGTGAAGCCAGCACTATGAGATCACTGCATTGGTCTTTATGATTGATCGGCTAAGTTTACAGTTGAGCCAGGTGAGCTCTTTATCTGCCAAAAGCGCGCTCACGGTTTCGTTAAATGCGATATCAGTTTGTAGCATTCCACAGTCAGTGCTACTAAAATGCGTTAATTCTACATTGTAACAAAATCTGAAATTTATACAACTTATAATACTTGGAAGAGATACAGGTTGCATAATCATCACCTAGTAATTAATTTTAAGCATAGGGCTAATTTGAAAATTTAAAAAAAAATAAAAGAGAACAGCAATTTCCTGTTTTGTAATAAAAAAAAACGAATTTGGTCTTGATAGCGTCCAGCGACGAATAAGTTGGATGTTCTTTCTTAGCTCCAGGATATGTGAATTTGAGACCCCCAATCTGCGAATAGATTTAATTCCTTGGACATATTAATTATAGAAAAAAGCAGTTACGATCTAACTGCTTTTTATTTCTCCTGAAATTCTTGATTGTGTTTGAGTACTCAGTGCAGTGATTCGGGTTGAATAGGATGTACGGCGTCTCGGCGAAGCCTTTTGAGTGCCTAATCTAAAGTGGACGATGATATTAAACTGGCATTAAGTATCGTTAGGAATCCCTCACCACAAACCGCTCTTCATTAGTCCGGCGACGGAAATGTTTCCTGTTACCAGAAACTCAACTTAATAAGCAAGGCAGCGGTTCCTGGCTGCATAAGACCAGCTGTTCTGTATTTGGTTGGTCCCAAACCGCAGAGATCTTTATGAAACAATTCAGTTCAGCAGCAACCAGAAATATGTCAAAATTTTAAGTTTAAGTAAACATATGAAATTTAACTTACCTTAAATAACTTAATCAGTACGTATCAAGTAAATTCAATTACCTTTTCTGTAGAAAATGATAACAGAAACCAAGTAAATAACCACAGGTTAGGTTTCAGAAACGTCATTTAGGGTTTAATGTTATACCGCATATAAGTGTCAAATAATGTGCATTTTGTATACTCTGGAGGTGTGAATTGGGTTATCAGATAGAACATCGAACGAAAAGTTTCCGCGATCAAAAATAGGTTAAAATATAAAGAGCTCTTTAATTTATCTTATTTATACGCATAGAATTAGAAAAAAAGAAAGAAAACTCCTTTTTGAGGAAAACTTACATTTAAATAAATAACTTGATCCATAAATTAATATAACTCCAATTTAATATTTCCGTGTAATGTGTGATTTATAAATTGCCATAGTAAATAGATAAAAACCATAAAATACAAGATTGGATATGGACATATTATTTAGAAATTACAATTTAATAAAATTGTTGGCGCCCAATACTTCTTCCTTAGTGTGAACCTAAAACCTTTATGCGAAAGTGAAGTAAACAAAAATCCCACATTCATTATACCCGTATCGCAGCCGAGAATTGAGCTAGTCGGAGTTATGTGACCCTTCTAAAGGTAGGTTGCTTATAGTTGGTACAAGTTACTTCATTTTCTTCACATTTAGGTTTTGCAAATTCAACTGCATTTGAGCCCATGAATCTGTTGCGACATTCAAGATGGTATTTTGCATCTGCAGCATGTAAGTCGCTAACACTACCAACCGATCGGACTCCGGACTAACTTCCGAAGCCTATTTGTCATTTCTTGCCGCACGCTTTCAAGAATAACGGTCTTGACTAATATTTTCTTCGATCTGTCTTCCAACTGTCGAAACGGAAAGGCTGCTTTCCATCAATCAGGATGTTCACAATTCTCGCCACAGAAGATGCAGTGTTCCTTAAAATGAAATGGTTGTATATTCAATCGGCGTTGTATCTTGAAATTTGAGGCACTGGCCTCTATCAGTAAATCCTGTATGAGATCTTGATCTTTTCACGTGAATTTTAGATGTGTATACAATGTGGAAATGAAGTAACCCATAAATTAATTAACTTCGTTGATATTCATTTTTATGAAAAAATCTCGAAAGGGGTAGCGATTTTGACCATAGGGAATATTTTCAACTGATTTTCAGTTTCTTATGTATTTTGTTTTTCATGATATGACGTATCGACTTTTTGTTTTAAATAACAACCTATGTTTTTTGTTATTGATTTCGGTAGTACTTTTTATGTTGCTTTCAATGATATAAAATTTTCAATATGTTACATCTGAAAAAAATCGAGAAAAATGGCCTTAAAGATTAAACATTGAAAAACCAATGAAATGAGCAAAATAAATCTAGTTAACTTTTAATGGAGTTCTAGTTGTATGTTTCAATTGTTTTTTTAAATTTCAATAAAAAACGAATGTGCCGTCATAGTATTTTACAGTAGAAGTCCCGTTAGGATAGCCTTTACTGCCGAGCCAGAGAATTTGTGAGACGAGCTCGAAGAGCGAGTCGAATAATACTGGCGAGGCAGTAAAGGCCCTAACGGACGTGTATTGTACAATAGTTTTTGTAATACCTACATACAATTCAGTCATATCTATATTTTTCTAATTTATTTTCATCAAAACGCTAGGTTTGTGTAAGTAATGACGTTTTAGAATGATTGGGAGTGCGTAGAACGTTGCAACTGTTCTTTATAAATATCAGTTATTTCCAATTTCGTGTATGGCTGTAAGCAGTTTTAAGTTGTAACCAGCTCGTAACTTATGACATCTGTAGAAAATTATGAAGATATTCCTAAAGACGTTAAGATTGTGAATGAGCAAGTTATTTTAGCGTATGTTCAGGAGTTATAGCAGTCTTTTGCGCCTTCTTCTATGTGGAGTTGAAGGCTTGCTTGCTGCTCGATTTGTGTGACAAATATCAGTTTGACGTTTGGCACACAATTTAGCAGGCCGTGGTCCTTTACGGACACTTTTTACGGCCGGGCCGTAAAGAGGTTGCTTACGCAGTAGTAAACAGTCCTTAAAGAAATATTTAACAAGTAGGTATTACAAAAATAACTTTCCGTCCAACGTAGGGACGGGCTTAAAGGCCCCACCGCCTTGCGGCTACTACCGCTGTGATGGCTACGCCACTGGTAGCGGCTCTATATAAACTTGTGTTTAATCGCCGGTGCAATTAATAATGATTGTGCATAGCCGCAAAATCAGCCTACCAGGAAATCTTTCTTGTAAGTTGCCAACTATTCTTGTCTTTTTTTTTCGCCACCTTGTAACCAGCAAAGGATTAGTCGCATTTTCTACGAACATTAACGATATTATCGCATTAGTTTCAGCCTTGAAGGGTACATTTCACAGATTGATTTGACATATTTATAATGATTAGTAAGATTCAGCAAGCAGGATTTGTATTTCTCGGTATGATGAATAAGCTGCAGAAGAGCAAATCATCCTGTTTTTAAGATACTGAAGATATATTAGATTTTGTTATTAGCCCCACTTAAAATACATTTATTTATGTAATGATATATATTTGAGCTTTTGATAATAATTAGCCCCACATTATTGCTAAATTTCTTTTACAATGACAAATCTCTTTTGTGCTCGTAAATTATTTACTGTGCAATTGTATTACGTTTTCTAACTACCTCAGCTTATTTAATTTTAGATACAGGTCATACATAAATTATAATTCTTTAATTTTATTTTATAATTTAATTTTGACATTTAAATATGACGTATCGGTAATGCAGATCTCCACTGTATCGACTCTAATTAGACACATTTCCTTTAACGTCACTTCGGCTCGGCACTTTACTGTATTTTAACCTCCTATCAATACTAACTTGCTTTGCTTTACCAACAAGGTTGATCATCTTTCTCTAGGCTCCTTCTTGCTTACAAGGGTGCTCAGAGTGAGCTGCAGGTGGTCCCTAATGCTACCTGTCAGATGCAATGGGGTTCGATGATTGTCCTCGTTGAAGCTGCACATCTTTCAGGCTCAACACAGCCCTATAACTTGTAACTTGTAGTCTATGGACCTCGGCAAACTTGTAGTTCCAGACGTAGAAACGCATCCCAGCTCCATCTGTGTGGTGTCCTCAAGATCCTATCAGCCGTGCTTAGGGGCTGCCTTTGGGTGACCACTGTGCGTCGTCCGCTGTTCGCGTGTATCAGGAAGATTATATTTTCTGAACTGAATTACCGTTTTTTACTTTTATTTACTTGGGCCTTTTCGCCACGCATGTATTCAGTCAATAAAACAAACAGAAACACTTTTTCTGGTAAAATTGTATATATTTTCCCCAACTTTGGAAGTACAAGGGTTTTTTTCCTCTGGGAAAACAATTTTTTATAAATATCCAAGGCAACCAACTCAATTATTTCATATAAAAACATGATAAATCACATTACCTAATTTACGTACTTGATCAATATTATATACCGGGTGACAATGAGACTAGGGCCATGTATCTATCTCCATTACTTATGAATGAATTTGGATAAAATTTGATACTAGACATAATTTCGGATTGAGACACAAATGTAATCAAAATGTCCGACTTCCGGTTTCACCGAAAATGACACTAACTTTGACTTTTTTAGATAGATCACCCTATATATTTTATGTATTTTTGGAATCTACGACTCAAATTACATACATCAGTGTTACCAAATTTGCTCCGGTATTACACTAAAATATTTTTAAATTTTACATCATTATGCATATCGTTAGATTGGTAATTAAATTTTCTATCTGACCCGTATAGGTGCTATTTAAAAAAGTGACTTTTTCTTAAATGCTTAGCAAACTTTATTCTTTTATTAGGGGTTTGTTATTAACCTTATTGATGAAATAGCTATTATTATGTGTTACTAGAGTCAATTATAACAGATTTTCCCAAATCACGGTCCTCTATGGTAAAAATAAAATTTGAAATAAAAATTGTTTGAAAAAATGATAATTTGACAGACTATTGTATGTAATTTGACTCGTAGATTCCGAAAAACATAAAATATAGCGTAATTTTTTTTATAAAGCTTTTCTCCCAAACTCAATAGCCATTTTTTCTCGTAATATGAACTCTAAGGAAGATGTAAGATGTAAGAATTAAAGAAGGATATCATTCTGCTGTTTAGATCGTGCAAGCAGAATGTGAAGAAATACTACTTGGGGAACAATTAGTAGGTACAAAAGAAAATTACCTCAACATTATGCATTTTCATTCATTACACTGCTTGTTCACAGGTCGTGGTGGGTAGTAGTTAGTAGTTAATATTAATAAGCGCGTATTTCGCCCATGGCAATAGGATTGCAAATAAATTATTCTCTAGTCAAAGCAAGGTTTATTCCTTTTTGACGAGAAAGTATATTTCTTCTTCCTGGTCACTTCTTCAGTACAATCTTAGCAGAACCCCATTGTGGTGAAATTGTGCCAAGAAGTGCCGTACTCCATTACTCTTCGCAAATATGTATGCAGGAGTTATTCGTAAGTAAATAATGCAAGAACTCTTGCAACGATGCTTGTTTTAAATGTATGCAATTTGCAAGTTTCTTATTCCAAACTTGTTGTTGCACTTAGTTTTTTGCTTGTTACAGAACTCGGTTTATTTCTGAATAAAATTGTATTATAGACTTTTTGTTTTTCTTGCAACCTACGTTTCAGCCAGTGCAATTAAACATAGTTTGGCACAGTCTTAAACGTTATTTTTTGGGTTAGCCATAACTGTTTTGGTATTACAAAGAAATCAAAAGAGAAAACTAATTTATTGCAATAGATTAACGATATACAGCAAGATAACTGGGATTGCAAGTGAACGAAGCGGAAACAGAGATCTCTGTAGACACCATGTAATTTGGGTCACACCGTAGATTTCATTAGACGTAAAGTTACTACTTCGTTTATAACAGAATATACTATGAATACTACTGCTATGTGGTTAAATCTATTCTTTATTTTTTTTTAAATTAAATAAAACAGCCGAAGTCACAGTGGAACACGGGACGTTCGGGTGAGAGTTCGTCTCCCGGCCCGGGTGTTCCGGTTTCACTTAGTTAAAGCATGATAGTTTAAGCGACGCCCTCACCCCCGAAAGTAATGCGTAAAGCCGTTCCAGGGGGAACGGCAGAGAGCTTAGGGGTGAAAAGGGAAAAGACACACTTATCGAAAAAAAGAAAATCTTTAGCGAATTAGGTAATTTACTTTTAAAGGTCGTGTTTAAGTTTCCAAAGACAGTCTAAGCCTGGACAATTCTTCTATTTATTTTTGAAGTTTGATTTTTCCTTCCCAACGTAATTTTGTTGCCTTGGATATTTGAAACTTATTTATAATTATTATTGGGGAACTACCAAGTTATTATTAATTACGATGCTGATTCTTTTATATATTGCTGTGATATTCGTTTATACAGTGGAGATTTAATGAAATAATGTAATTAATAACTAACAAAATTTCATTTGCAAGTGTAAAATTTCCGGCACAACAAATTTCTTGCGTTAAAATTAATTGAACTGATGTAAATAATCACATTTGAGGCATAAGTTTGTGTCAAAAGTTAACTATATGAGATTCTTGTAGCCACATAGTTGAATTAAGTTAAGCACGCATGTAAAGTGCATTCCACACACCAGCAAGTAAATTTAAGGTTCTTTCATGTCTGTCGCCAAATAGGCTACGGGCTTATGTTTTGGTAAAACCAGGTCAAAATTTTCCTGGAAATTCTATTTTTAGCTACACAAAGAGCCAGCAAACGTATAGGGAGGGGCACACGTTAGCATTAGTTGGCACAGAATAAAACTTTTGGACAAGTTTATGTGCGACTCAGTGTTCGTTCAAGTACGTTAAAGTGCGTTTTAAAATCTAACCATGCAGTGTAGTTACGGTTAAAGTGCGTATAAAACCGGGTCAGAACAGTAAAACTTGAAACACTTGCTGCGCTGGCGATGCAGATTAGGCCGTTGGTGTGTATTGGAGCTGCAATCGGAACTAGCCTGAGGTCGAATGGAAGCCGAGGACGTTCGCCAACGCAAATGTAGTGCCGTAGCTGAAAAATTTGAGGGTCATAGCTGAAGAGCATGTGTATTTTCAAATTCCCAAGCAGAGTTTCAGTTAGTCGAGCACCATCTTTGTAACCTCAACATATTTGAAACCAGCAACATAACTTCTAGTTATTTCATAGCTAAGGATAACTGTTTTAGGCGGTGGCACACTATAGTCAGAAGTAATACTATAAGTACTTCGATATTATCGGGTTATATGTGGATAACTTGTTGCACAATAATAAAAGAGTGTCAGTTTGACAGGTTAAATGGTCCGACCGCGTCAGCGGGAGGATTATTCTGTCAAACTGACACGATTTGTTATTGTGCAGGAAGTTTGAGACGTATAACCTGTTCGAAGTACGCATTGTATTCGATTTGATTATTTTGTGAGTAAATTTTAATATTAGGAACAAATAAATATTTTATTAGCAGCTCGATTTGTTTGAATTAACCTAGCTGAAAGTCATCTCCATGAAAACAACATCAAGTTGACAAAAGTTATCTATTGCGTTGCATAGTGAAGTTACTATAGTATAATCGATTTTGTATAATCGAAATTATACAAGATAACTTAACTAAATCCAGCCTTTTGATTGGTTGAAATCTCTACGAATAAAATAATCGTTATAATATATCGGTCATCTATCGGAATGCCAATCACAGCTAATGGTGCTTAATTATCCAGGCCGTTTGATCGGCACCCGTCGTGCGTACCCAAGCAACCAGCTAATTTAGTCAATATAATTCATTCACTAACTATTGATATTTTCTAACAATTCTCTGCTTGCTGGTTATCGCTTGAAGTTTTCAAATTAAAAACGCCACTAATAGCAGTTACACCAAGAACTCCAGTCATTCTGTAAACTATAAAACACTCAGAAACTTCAGACCTGCGGAACTTTCGAGGTCCATAATCCTTTCTAAGCAATTATCCCCTCATTTCAAGTTCGAGAAAACAATGCCTATCTGAAAATGATCCCGGGACTAAACGCGGTTCATGAGACAATCCTATTCATTCCTTATCACGCAGTAAACCGCATCAGGTTCCGTTTGCTGTTGTGGTATCAGATAATTAAACGCTGCATGCGGTTATTGTTCGAAATGAGTCACCAGAGACGAGATCATTATTATCTTTTGCGACCAATAACAATCTTATTCTGCTCGTCTTCGTACTAGTATTTTATTGCATTTTATATTTAAAATAGCTTATACTTACCCTTCATTCACAGAAGCGAGATCGTAAAATCTGCTACCCAACCTACTCATATCAGCAGTATGTTGATCAATAAAATGGTTTTACCAAAATTTAGATCATACGATGTATGTATAATATAGAGGTAATATTTTTTATCAAATTTGACACGTGGTTTTGCAAAGCTTAAAATTGTAAAATTGTACGGTGTCTCTCACAAAGACTTCTGCTGATTCTGATGTGACAATAAATGCGCACTTTGTTTGTTATTAAACATGACACATTGATTGTGAAATCCCTAAATACAGCAAAAAGGGCATGTCGCTTTGATAGAAATTTTCAGTAAGGTCATATTAGTGTTCTAATTACAGCTGATTTGTAACTGGGTTGTATATTTTACTATCTCGATTCGCTGATTTAAGGGGATACTATTTTCATGAAAATATACAGATAGAGCCAAATATACAACAGTAAAAATGCATCCTTGGAAAGTTAGGAACCCCAAAAGTTGAATCTTTATTTCTGGATTTTATTCCTGGCTCAAAACTATTTATCGAATCAAGTTTAAATTTGGCATTAAGTAGTTTCATTAATTATGTCAAATCCTCATTTAATCGAAATAACATCCTTGTATATGAGGTACTAGCTACCCTTCTACTTGACAAAAAGGTGGTATTTCTTTTATATCCACATTTTTGGTACAGCAGGTGAGATATTTTAACAGATATCTTTAATTTGACATAGAAAGGTGCACTTGTTTTGTACTGAACAATTCAATGGTTTGATACCAAAATGTTAACTACAGAAATAGTTTTCTAATTATCACGAGGCTACCTGGGCACATTCGATGGCCGGCTCACTGAAATGAAGACGAATGGGTTCTGACATGGAAATATTAAATCACTTCTAATTGCCGAGGGCGATAGTGAGTCTTTAATTAGACAAATGTGCCCAGATAGAAGCGAGAACTCAAAAAATCAAAAGAAGACAGTCCAAGCGATCATACATGTAGTAAACAATTAAAAGTATAAATACATTGAAACTCAAGTCCAATAGACAAACTCGGTGAATAAAAGTTAAAGTTTGAATATCATTAAATATGGCAACTTAAGTTTTGTTGAGGTCTTAAGTGGAACTCATCGAAGATGCTATCGCAATAACACAACGCAAGATACAATGTAACGAGAACCAAATCCAAGATTATCGTGCAAATATAAGGTGAAATCCGAGGAATCCTGAAGCGATTCCATCGAAGCCGCTGTAAAATCGGCACAGTTATTAATATCGAAATAATGGCACGATTTAAACTGTACAACGAATCTGAAGGATTTAGCCCGAGCCGTGGTAGCACTCTCCTGCCCACAATATGCAAGTTAACAGATAATAAAGGGAAACACAACCGTTGCTCCGTCGGTGAAATTTCTCCCCAAGTAGAATCTTACCTCTTGGCGACAGCAAACAACACAACGCCGGGTCAAGGATGCCTCATGAGTTGGCAAACTCACGCACCCAAAGAGGTCATCACACCGAGAAAAGTGGACAGCAGTATTACCTGAGGCGACCAGCACACGAAAGTAGCTGCAATATAGTGGCTGACGATAGCGACCCAAATCTCCAGCTAACTTGACCGCCTAATCCGTCATCTTGACGAAGGAGAAAAAATCCCACACGTCGCAACCTGCTCTACTTTATCACTGTTTCCAATTTCGTAAAATATAATACAATATAAAAAAATCATTGAGTTAATGAATAATTGAAGTGCTTTTGATGCATTATACAGTCAAAGAATGAATGGAGCTGTTAAGAAAACGTATGTAACTATCAAGCATAACTGCGATACTTCTGCGAGATCGATTCGTTGCCAAAATGGCTTTTACTCATATTATTTATGATGCAAGTGTAAAGATAAAGTGAACAATAGGCTGTTGCGGATTAAAAACGTTCTGAGTTCAATAAATGGTCTCTCAATTTTATTACTTTTCCAAGAAAACACTATTTAGCGGTATTTAATTATAAAAGTGAGAAACACAGAATGTCTTGCCCTTATAGCGTAAAGTCTGCATATGCTCACGCAGTAGCCTTTTATTAAATGCAAAATATAATATATATTTTATGAATTGCGATACTAAATCACATATATATTGTAATGATACTGAATGACCTACAAAATGTATCTATTAGAAATGTATGATAACCAGCTTAGTACATATCGATTGTTATTTAATGTTAATTAAATAATTGAAACATTCAAATCGAGTGAATTGTATGTATAATATTGATAAAGCATGTAAATTGGGTAATGTGATTTTTATTATATGAAATAATTGAGTTGGTTGTCTTGGAGACTTAATAGTAAAAAGTAATTTCCCAAAAGGGAATAAGAACGCTTTTACTTCTGAAATTGGGGAAAAATAAATACAATTTGCCAGTAAGTGTTAATTTATAGTTTTACTGAATGAACACATGCGTGACAGAAGAGCGGTAACTGAACAGAACTCAAAAATTATAAACAAATTTAGAAAATAGATTCTTCTTGATACGTCCCTAAACACGGGTGCATTTTCGAGGCACCTTGAAAGGTAGGATCTTGAGGATGCTACACAGAAGGAGATGTGATCGCGTTCCTACTCCTGGAGCTGCGAGTTTGCGGTTCATAGACTATGAGGTTATCAGGCTGTATTGGGCATGAAGGAAGTCCCGCTTCAAAGATGACAACCATTGAACCCCATTGCAGCTGTGCAGGAATTGCCAGGGGCCACCCGCATCTCACTCTGAGAACCCATGTGAACGAGAATAAATCTGCAGAAAGGTGGCCAATCTTGTTGGTAAGGCAATGCAAGTTAGTATTCATAGCAATCTACGCAAATCTCTCATTTACCTGTGAATTAATGCTAAAATACAGTAAAAAAGTGCCTCTAATTTGGACTAGATAAAGTGTAGATCTGTATTACCGACATATCATATTTAAATGTCAAATTTAAATTTGATAATAAGATTAAAGAATTATTATTTATGCTTGATCCTTCTTGATATAAGAGTAAATTGTATTTAAAATCAAATAAGCTGAGCTAGTTAGAAAATTTAATATATTTGCATAGTAAATAATTTACGGGCACAAAAAACATGCCATTATAATAGTATATTATGTAACAAGTTTTGTAAATGTCATTTTAGTCACGAGCGGAGCGTAGCGCAGCGATTGTTCTCTAAACGAGTGTCTAGACGAGTTTATATAATGTGTTAATGTGTTACATACTATACTTTTTCTACTAACACAAATTTATACAATATAACATCATATTATTTCATTAGGATTTTGAATATTAGGTTACGTCAAATTATGCTCGACAAACGTCAATGTTGACTGTTGAAAACTAACATGATTTTAGTTTTGACTGTGGCTAATAAAGCAAATACTGTTTGAATCTAACTTCACCCCATGAGTAAAACATCGTTGCTTACTTCAGCCCATGACTAAGAGGCTCTTAAGTCACAGGTTATGAAGGCGTGAATAAAATGTCACTTAGCGACGTGCATGTTAGTATGTTAAATGCCATTTTAGTTACAGGAGTAGAAAATAGTGTATTATGTATCAAGTTTTATAAACGTCATTTTAGTCACTAGTTTTATTAATCACGAGCGAAGCGCAGCGGAGCGAGTGTTTAATAAAATAAATGACTAATAAGTTTATAAAACGAGTTGCATACTATACTTTTTCTACGACCACAAATTTAGACAATATAACATTATTTCATTAAGATTTTGAAAAGTATGTTAGGTTAAATTATGCTTAACAAACGTCAACGTTGACTGTTGAAAGTTGAAAACTAACTTGATTTTTGCTATTAAAAAGTCCATTCCGTGACTAAAACGCACGAACCCACGGCTTGTGAAGGTCTGTTTAAAAGATTACTTAGCGTCATGGAAACATATACCATAAATGGCATTTTAGTTACAGGAGTAGAAAAAAGAAATTTGTCAATAGTGTGGGTCTAATTAATTATTATTAAAGCTCAAACATAAATCATTACATAAATAAATGTACGTATTCTAAGTGGGGCTAATAATCACTTAAGTATATATGTCAAATGAAAAGGAACATATTTATATAAAATTGTCTCGTTCTATTTATCAGCATCCAATCCTTTTAGAGGTAGGGGTAAAGTGCATTAGTGTAACTAAATAGATCGTACACTTCCAATTCGCTTCGACGAACAGTCCTGTTCAAATCTAAATTTTGTGTTTTACAAATAACAATTATTTTTTGCGCAAAAACTGTGGAGTGCTCTTCCGGCTGTGCTCCTCAATATCCCCATTGGAGCTTCTCGAAATGTCAACTTCCACGACGTTAATTAATGTCAAAATGTGGCGGCTGTCAGTGCTCCTAAATTAGCTAATCTGCTGCAGGAAACCTTCCAAATTTTAATCAATATTATTACATCAGCGCAGCGGCCCGATGCACCTAATCCCTCTCCACCGCCACACGCGTGAGCTTCATCCACTGATCCCTTTAATGCACCTTCCCTGTCGAAACCGGAAAAACGCGCCCGCCTGTTCTGAAAAATGGTGCTAGCTTTCTACGGTGCAAGTGAAACTCTGCGAACGCTCTAATTTGCTTTTGGTAAAAAATGCAGTCGGAACTGCGAGTTTCAATGGTTTGGCAGTGCAATAAATGAACTCCTGGCATTACAATTCAATCTCTGAGCGATAGTCCAGTAAATATTGACTAAACTTCACCAGTCGCGCTCTCGCTCGTACTAAATGTATTGTAGAAAAGTGGATCTCGTGACGGTACATGAAGATTTATTATTGTTTTTCAGATTTTTTTAATTTTCTCTTTTGGCTTAAATTATTTGTGGATAACTAACAAATAATACTAACAAAAAAATATATTTTGTGCAGAATCAACTGTTTTCGCAGAAATTGCATGGGCATTCACACGAGCGCCGGTCAAACGGTCTCAGTAGCTAAACAACATTAGCCCCGGTCGTCACTAGTTTGTGTGACCGACTGATAGATCATAGCTAGCTGTTCCTCCGAGAACACGTTAAAGCCGTAGGTCCCGTTGATCATTCCTACCACAAGCCGGTGGCAGGTCAGATGGTAGGCTCGAATTCATAAGGCCATTTCGTTGAGAAACTGCAAACATTGCCTTCTGTGCAGCCCGCTCAATTCCCCAGTGGAAAATTTTTGAACTTTGAACTAGTCTTAAACCTTCTGACCACATCTTACTATTTTCGTTTTCTGTCTAAGCAGTTACAGAGTCCCTGCCATCTGGGTGGCCCTTTCCACAGAGCCCTATGATCGGGAATGGCGAGGCTTTCCATAGACTAACTTCACCCCCTTCCACATTTCAGCATGAAGAAGCTTTATAAAATGATTAGAAGAATCACGCCCATTATCAGTGGAGGTGACTCAGAGGCACGAGCCTCTGGTTTTGAGTCAGAAAATCTGGATTCAAACTCCCGTAACTCCAAGGGCCGATTCCCCAATCCGGCTTTGGCAACTGTGGGGTCTTGATGCCTAAAACGCAAACGCAAAGCCACAGTGCGGAATCGTGCCGATAGTCCAGGCAGATCGTTTTCCTTTGTGAGCGAATACTTAGATCCCACAACGCGTTGTGGGTAATGTGGCATAGCCAGAAAGCGAATGAGGGTTGTGGAGATCTCGATGTACTTATGTTCTGGGTATTTTTTTTCGGCCATTGACCGATTTCACCCTTTGAGTGTAACATAACCTTTTAGATTTTATTGAATTCATATCTCTTAATGAATTCCTCTTGTCTCATCTCTTCACGATGGGCACAGTAATGTCTGTCCTCTATGCATATAGTATGTAGCCGTGTGTTATTATTAAAGCTGATAATTATATGCACTCATATGTATGAAAATATGTGCATATACAAGGTGTTTCAAAAATGTCTGCCAAAATTTCTAGGACGTATAGTACATCAAAAAATAAGTGTAGTTTACTCTATAAAACTATTTCTGAAAAAGCACTCCCAATGAGCTACAGCCCCTAGAAGAAGACTCTCAAAAATGGTTTTTTGGCATTTTCTTCAAAACTGTAACAGGTAACTTAACGAAATTTGGTACAGGGGCGTAGTTTTTTATGACAAATATTACTAATTTATTAGAATCTTCATATTTTATTCAGGGGCGTAACTTACAAGGGGGCTGGAATGGTTCAATTACCCTATCTTTTTTGTGCGTGGTTTTATCTAATACATTTATCAAAAATTTCAAAGCTTGATTTATCTTACATAAAAAAGGCATTCTTGTTAAAATGTTTTAAAGTTGACCGTTTTAGTGTAATTTGCAGTTGAATGTTGACGTGTTTTTCAAGCTTCTGAAATTGCTTGTCCAAAATGCATTCGAAAATCTTTTGAGTAGGCCTAGATATGACTTAAACAACTGAGCAACAAATGGCCTTTTTTATGTAAGATAAATCAAACTTTGAGATTATTGATAAATGTATTAGATAAAACCACGCACAAAAAAGATAGGGTAATTGAACCATTCCAGCCCCCTTGTAAGATACGCCCCTGAATAAAATATGAAGATTCTAACAAATTAGTAATATTTCTCATAAAAAACTACGCCCCTGTACCAAATTTCGTTAAGTTACTTGTTACAGTTTTGAAGAAAATGTCAAAAAACCATTTTTGAGAGTCTTCTAGGGGCTGTAGCTCATTGGGAGTGCATTTTCAGAAATAGTTTTATGGAGTAAACTACACTTATTTTTTGATGTACTATACGTCCTAGAAATTTTGGCAGACATTTTTGAAACACCTTGTATATGCATACATTTTGTTGAGTATAAGCACCCAAAGTTACAATATATGCACATAATATGCTCTCATTTTTATTTAAATAAGTGGAAGTGTTCTAAATAATATACAAAATTTAATAGTTTTGTATGAATATATTTAATTAACTAATTTTTATTCAAAAACGTCATTCATTTTAACGTTTGACTAAATAAACATGGACTGCGAACGCCAACTTGACATTTCCAACATAGAAATGAGATTTTCCCTAACCCCACCAGACTATTATTCATCTAACACTCGAAGTTCGACTCTTGAAATGGATTCTATGTTGGCTGATTCCTTATACATTGCTTCTATGGAAAAAGTGGGGGTTACTGGCAGTCTATGTTTATATAGTCGAAGATTTTAACAGCGACTTCCCCTTTTTTCTGCTTATTTCAATACGCGCACTGCATTCCAGCGGCAGAAAGTGAAGGTATATATGTCAGTTGCACAGAAAAATTGTATTAATAAATTTAATAAAATACTAAATTTAAAAAAAAAATCTTTAAAAGTTCATAAATCGCAAATTATTGCCAAATATAACCAAATATGCAAAATCCAGAAAGTATGCTCAAAAACGTATAAATATGCAAAATATGCAAAATGAAACTTGGCTTAAACGATTTGTTTTCACATAATTAGTATACATATGCAGAAAGCTTCCCCGGCATATCAATTATACAAAATATGCATTTGCCATATAATATCAGCTTTAGTTATTATCTTGTAATAGAGTCGAATAATTTCCATGATGGGATGACCTTCTACGGACTTAATTATGTCATTTGCGGTTTCATCCACTATACCTGGCGTCTTTCTATTTTTCAATTTTTGTATTGCTTTAGACACTTCGGTCATTATAAGGATGTCTTCTTCCATTGTACTCTCTTCTTGTTTTATGCTCGTCTTCGCTTTGTTTATTTTTATTATGGTTGGGTTGTTGTATGATTTTCATTTTTTTATCAAATTTTACGTATTCTATGTATATTGGTTTGTTGGTTTCTTTCTTTCACATTTTTAAGAGCCGCATAGATCATGCTCCATATTCTCTGCAAAGAGTGCCCAATAATCTCTTTTATTTCTCGTAATTCTGAGCGTGACTAGGTTTCTGATTCTTATATTTTCAAAATATGTTTCTGCCGTTATATTACTTACGTAAAAGCTGGTTGCATAGCCGCATGCTCCAAGGACTGGCCACAGTCTCGACAGTTAAGCAACGTTTGTGACGGTCGGTACTCGGCCGGGTCTCCGACCTATAGCAGTAGTAAAATCGCAGTCAGCCGTGCCTCGGAGAGCACGTTAAGCCGACGGTCCCGGTTGTCATTTAGGTGACTGTCGTTAGATTACATCAGAGGCGCTCACGCAACCTGAAACTGTGACACCAGGTTTCCTATCACAAGCCATACGATACAAAAAATGTATGTAAAAAATGAATTTCTACTATTGCTGTTGAATATCCAATTCTAAAACCATGGTGTTCCTTCGACAGTAGAGCTTCTACAATCGTACGCAGACGTTTGTTAATAATTCTGGCATACGTTTTTTGTCTGTAGGTAGTGGTTAGGGACTAATGCCTCTATAATAGCTAGTTTTATTACATTCACCGTTTTTAAAGAGAGATATTACTTCTGCACTGCAACATTTCCAGTAGAGTTCCTAAATAAATATTATAGGTTATAAGAGTTGAGCCAAGTCGGGAATAGATGCTGATTGGTTGTGATATACTGCGCATGCGCAGTTTCGTCTAAAATTACGCCAAATTTACGTCCTACAGTTACTAGAGAAACCAGTTCTCGGAATATCACATTTGAAAAATTTTTATTTTCCTGTAGGCGTAACACTGTTTGATGCAAATGTATTAATATGTCTGTGTTCCATTTCTACCTGACAATAGTTCTTTATAAGTAGGATATCTTGCAGAGTTGTAGGTATGTATATGGAATTTACTTAAAAATTAGTTACCCAAATAAGTATTTTTCTACAGTTTTTGAAATGACGTGCTGTTGCATTTTTCGCTTTAAAAGTAAATTCGAACAGGGCTTTATATCAATTGACACAAATTCCCAAAAACGAGAAGCAAAGAGCAGAATAGCTCAAAACTATAAACAGAATATAACTGAACACTCACAAGCAGAACCAGACTATGCGAAATCCATTTTGATGAGAATCGATGGGAAAAAGTGCGTCTGGATGGCAAACGAAAACTAAAATCCAATGCTTTACCTACTTCGTTTACGTTGTCTCAACTCTTTATCAAAGATTACTTATATATATTACTTCACAAATGGTCAATATTAACGGATATGTGTCGTCAAGGGTCTTCCTGACTTCCAGGGTTCCGCAGGGAAGCCACCTTGGGCCCCTGCTGTTCAATATATATGTTAATGACATAAAGGGGTGCTTTCGTGTCTGCAATTTCCTCATGTACGCTGATGACCTGAAGTTATTCTACGAAGTTAGGTCTGCTGCTGATTGTCAAATGCTACAAGATGATTTAATGCGTCTTTATAATTATTGTATCCTCAACGGTCTTGTACTAAACTTCGATAAGTGTTTCAGCATATCGTTTACACGGAATTTGTCTAAAATTACGTATCAATATTCCTTCGGTAGTAATCTCATAAAATCAGTGTCCAAAGTAAAGGATCTCGGCGTAGTCTTCGATTCTAAATTGATATTCGATGATCATATTGACTACGTTTGTAAAAAGGCTTATAAAATGTTGGGTTTCATAACTAGGTCTACAAGATTATTCAACCAAATTAGATCTATAAAATGTCTGTACTATGCTTATGTTAACAGCGTATTGAATTATGCAAGCATTATTTGGAATCCCCAATATCAAGTTTATATTAAGCGCATTGAAAGTATTCAACGTCGATTTGCTAAAACTATATAATATATAAATTTGCTTTGGGTATTGGGTATAAAGAATTTTGTACTAGATTTAATATGCTAACCCTTGTAGAACGTAGACTTATGTCCGATGTGCTTTCTTTGCACAAAATAGTTGAGGGAACTGTGGACTTCCCTTATATACTTTCGAGGATTAACTTCAGGGTGCCTGCATTTAATAGCCGCAGTACTCACACTTTTAAATCTAATATTGCTAACACCTCTTGTACCTTAAACTCTTGTATTTCAAGAATGCTAAACTCATACAACAACAACTTTTGTGATATTGATTTATTTGCGCTAAACAGAAGTCAATTTAAAAATAAAATCAAGTGTAAGATAGTTTCAGAAAGAAATACTTAGACTCAGTATATAAATTTACTGTTGATTTATTATGATTATATTTAACATTATAATTTTTCACCATACGTACCATACATTTTTTGTCTTATTGTCATTTAATGTTTGAAATAATAGGTATAATTTTCGATAATTTGTTATTTTTAGTTAGCTTCTACTTATGTTAATTAGTGTATCCTTTTTTGGGATTTTTATCCTGTTTGGATATTATTTGTACAGTGAGCGCCAAAAAGCATTGGCCAGTTTCAAATTGTAATAACAATGTGTTTGCTTAAATTACATAGTTAATCAAAACTATTTCTTAAAGACTAAGAATGGGAGATTCACTTATGAAAAATACTGTCTCTTAAATGACTCTCCTCTTGTTGAATGCACTCTTTTAAACGGCCGGCGGCCGAAATCTCTCAACACACGTTGCCGCATATCCTGCAGTATAGCTCCAATATTTTCTCGAATAAACATTTTAAGCTTTTCCAGATTTTTTATCTTTCTTGTAAATACTCTGCTCTTCAAGTAATCCAAAAAAAAAAGTCAGGAGTGGTTATATCTTGCGATCTCGAGGGCCAAGGAAGGTCACCATAGCAAGAAATCAGTTTATTTGGAAACGATTGTCGTAGGAGATCCGCATTAATTCTTGCTGTGTAATTGGTAGCACCGTTCTGTTGAAACCAATATTCATTTACTATCTCCTCCTCTATTTGCGATAAAAAGATCTTTGAAGCACGTAATGTCTTTGACATGTAACCGTTACCGTTTCACCAATTTCCTCGAAAAAATAAGCCGCGACAATCTTTGACGATGAAACAGCACACCACTGCCACTTTCGAAGGATGTCAAACATTAAAACAAAACTCCCAAGTTTCCTATTTATGAAGAAATTATCATTTATTCCATAGGTGAAGTGTATGGGTTTTTATTAGGTATTGAAACTGACCAATGCTTTTTGGCGCTCACTGTATAAATAAATAGGATCCATAGTAACTACCTACCAGTATAGTTTTCATAAACGTTTTTATTCGCAACCATATATGTAATGTTAACATTCCTGGCCTCATTTGAGTGGGGGAAGTCGTACATTTTAGCCCGCTACTTCCCGCACTCACTTCCCGCTCAAGTGCGGGAAGTGAGTGCGGGAAGTACATTCCCGACCGCTGAGTAGGTAGGGATACTAGGAATCTTGTTGATCTATTCATGCGCGTCGCAACCTGTCGTATCATAATATGAAATAATGAAACACTTCCCATCTCGGGCTATAATATACTATAAATTAACCATTTTTTGACATTGTCAAAGTGACAAGTAATTAAATTCATAGGTGACACATACTAAGAAAGACAACTCTGGCCTTGTATGCTATCATTTATTTTTGGATCAGTAAAGGCCGTTGACATTTGCGTTGTCTCAACTCTTATATTATATAGGAACTCTAATTTCCAGCGTTTGTTAAATAAGTGCAGCAGTCTTCCGTGTAGGAAGGGACGAACATTGAAGCAGTTCTATATTCAGACCATGTGCGCGTGACGCTTTCCTATTCATTGTTCCTTCTAGTGCATCTTGCAATTCTTCCATTGTGATAATAAATAATAATAATAATAAAGTTTATTAGCCGTTAAGGTACAACTCATTATACATACGATAAAGAAAACATACATACATACTGATATAATAATTTAAAATATATATAATTGCAGCAGTGAAACTAACGGCTAAAAGGCAGACAATCAAAAAATGCTTAGATAAGCTTTTTGTTCTTTCTTACCTGCCTACATGTGAATTTTGATTTCAAAGCAAATATAAAATGTTAATTAACGGACACTAGTGCTAATGTAAATAATAAAAAAAAAAGAAAAAAGAAAACGAAATCTATTTAACACGGTGATGATATTCAACCCTACGATTGTTTCAGCTGTAACATTCGTTTTAGTTTAATTTTCAAAGAGATGAGGGATGTCGCCCCAATATCACAGAGTCCACTATCCCATTCCCTCGCCACATTGTATGAAAAAGACCTCTCGAATAAAGCAGATTTATGAACAGGAGGAGTAAGTAAACCCTTGTATCTAAGATTTATATTATGGACATCTGTACGGAATTTTAAACGCTCATAAAGGTAGTGTGGTATTTTTTAGTGATTATTTCGTAATAAAGACATGCAGAATGCAAGCGACGCCTATTGTACATAGTTAACCATTTCGTCTCCAGAAGCCTGCAAGATACAGACTGTTTTCTTTTGATTCCGTGAATAAAACGAAGACATGCATTTTGAACTTTTTGTATTCTGTTGATATTCCCTTTTTCGTAAATTATATAAGATTTCAATGAGATTTTTTTACAGTGTGTTATTTTTAGCTACCTGAGCAATCTCAAGGCCAGAAAACACCTATTTTTTAACTTTAGCTAAAAATTCATTTTTCAATTTTTTAAATATTTTCAAAATTTCACATTTCTACCAAGACTTAATATTAAAATTCATTTTTTTTTATGTGAAGACATTAAAGATTTATAATTGGGTTGGAAGCATCATGGTTCTCCGCCTTCTCGAAAATTTAAGGTTTATCCATCAGCCGGAAAAGTAATGGCTTCTGTTTTTTGGGATGCCCAGGGAGTAATTCTAATTGATTTCTTACAAAAAAAAGCTACAATAACAGGCAACTATTATACAGATTTAATATCAAAATTGCGCGAAGCTATAAAGGAAAAACTTCGTGGCAAATTGAAACGTGGTGTTCTGTATCACCAGGATAATGCACCGAGCCACACTTCTTGTGTTGCTATGGCTGCCATAGCCAATGCAGGCTATGAACTACTTGAACATCAGCCATATTCTCCAGATCTCGCCGCTAGCGATTACAGAGTGTTCGCCAAACTCAAGAAATTTTCATGCAATAATGAAGTAGCAGATGATGTAAATCAGTGGTTTGCAGAGATTGAACAATCCTTCTTCCAGGAAGCCTGGAGCATCGGTGGGATAAATGCGTTAGGCTTAAAGGAGATTACGTAGAAATTACGTTTTCTTGTTCTTGTAAGTCTGATGTGTAATAAAAGTTCATGTGATGTGTAATACACAATACATGTAATCATTTTATTTATATAAGAACTGCCTGTATATTAATGACAAACATGGCAAATTCAGCTGCCATCTACGATTTTTACTGATTTCCTGGGCCGGGATTAATGGGGATTTTGAGTTGATGTAAATGGCATGCTTCAGTACATAATAAGTACCTATTTTGAGTGCGCATTATCTTTTTTACGGCAATAAAGGCAAATTCAGCCGCCATCTTGGATTATGACTGATTTCCCGGGCCGGGATTAATGGGGATTTTGAGTATTTAAAAATACACACTTTTCACAGTATAATGCAAAAAAAAATCATTTGTGTTGCAATTTTTCCCAGGTCAAAATTTATTTTGACTGTACTAATATGCACATAACGAAAAATATTCAGGCTTTTAATTTAACATTAAGAACATTTTTTTGAATAAAGCTACATGAAACAATCGAAATCACCCAAGGCAAATCAACAGTCTCCAACTACAACCGATATTATGTTAGATCATCCAAACACGACACACAACGATACAAGAAAGTTCTTGCACCACATTACCAACGAATAATGTTATCGACGCGTCGAGACTTCTCCACTCTCAAATCTCATTACATTTCGGAGCGATATATATTTAAATATTACGATAATCCAGCGGTTGCGGCTCCAACATTGTGAGTCTTCGAGTCACATTGAAACTGCTATATCACCGATTCTGCAGCAATAGCGTTTTCGCCCGTAATTCCCATACGGAGATGAGTTTTGGAAAGCCCACAGCAGCTGCCAGCTGCTTGGTGCATATGATACGAGCGAATGTGTTGACACATAACTCGTGTTCTGACATACTTGTATATTGTTTTACATGTTTTAAGAGCTATCGAGTAGCGATCACCTTTTTTCTAATGACAGATCAGTTGTTATTAGCTAATTTTAATTCGTTGCTCACTCTTTCAGAAAATTTACTTATGTACACTCCGGTGCAATTGCCGGCCGCCAGCTCAGCCGAAGAAGGCGTACAGGCCTTTAAAGGATTAGTCAGTAGAACAAAACAAGAGATAAATGCTCAGCAGGCCATCGAATGTTTTTTTATCAAATAACGGCGAGTGCACCCAGGTGTTCTAACGAGAATTCGTAAACTCAAATAGCTTATACACAAATACAGTTTCTGAAAGAAAAGCTTCAAATAAGGAAGGTAGCCGTAACTAAATCAAACCCTCATAGCTGGCATAATCACAGTATAATTTCAGAATAGCCACAGTAAAGAAATCACAGTATATATTCAGATCAGAATCGTAGGATACCACGAATTAAATGCTACGATTAATAATTTATCACAAAGAATATGAGGTACTTCTGACAAAAATTACAAGTAATCCTTACAGTTTTACACAAAAGTTTTGCAATAGCTTTATTGCACACATTGAAATAACTCGACTGGCAGGCAATAATTACAGGATAAATTCTTGATGTTGCTTGGTTTCGGGGGAAACGCAATACGCGTTCCAGATGTGGGCTCAAGGTCGACGACGCCACGGCTTCCAGAACGAAAAGGGACGTTTAGGCGCGCACCTTTAGGCGCGCATTATTAGGCGCGGGCTTTTAGGCGCGAAGCGTTTAGACGCCGGCGCTATTAGGCGCCACCTAAACACGTTTCCGCATGGTTTGAATATACAGATTGCGTCAGGCAACCAGGACCATTGCAAAAGCAAGGAGAATATGCATGTGACCGTCGTGGTGTTTAACAAAGGAACAATCAATGTGCGATAGCGGTAGGTCGTTAGGATCATTATAAATACAAGATATATATTCGATTTTTAAATTTTTTAAATACAATTACGGCCACATGTAAAGTCCTCTTGCTTTTGCGATGGTCCTAGTTGCCTGCCGCAATCTGTATACTGTATTGCCTAACCGTGAATGGTTACATAACTACCTCTTTCATAACAAACGTAGAAACTAGTTGTTGATGTTAACTACTCGCAAAATGTGAGCTGTTCTTTTAAGTCGCGACATTTTCGACGACTGAAATTTTGAATATTATATTTTAACATTTCTAAATGATTAATGTTATTATCTTAAATTTTCGTAAAGGCTGCTGTGCCGTTGTATCGATAGTCAACGGCAAGAAACGGCTCACCAAAAATCTTTAAAGATTTACAATTATTGAATGGAGAGTCCGATCTTTAAAAACTCGTCATTAAATGATTGCTCTGATATTTGCATAAAACACTGTTTAGCTATCACATATCAACTTTTGCCAAAAATCTACAGAGTGTTATTTTGAAAAATGTGTGCTGCTTAAATTTTGGAATGGTACATGGCGAAAAGAACGTGGTGAAATTATATGGTGTATTTAGTTCCACCACGTTAAACTATCCATATACAAAATGTAAATAACTCATTTTTCATAATCGATACAATGTAAAGTAAATATGTAAATTTGAAAAACTTTAACACTGAAGAAGGCTCGTAAAAAAGCCGAATAAATATTGTATATGAAGGTTTGAATTATTCTTGAATATTAATGACTGCAATAATTACCTAACAAAAAATTTTAAAATCAAGAATAATGTGAATTTCTTTCATGTGGCGCCTAACTGTCCCCGCGCTTAAAGTTGCGGCGTCTAAACGTCCAAGCGCCTAATAGCGTCCGCGTCTAAAGCACACGCGTCTAAAAGTGCACGCCTAAAGACGCGCGCTTAAAGAATCGCGCCTAAACGTCCTAGACCGCTTCCAGAACCGTTTGGCCCAATTTCGTGCGGCAGAAAACTGGTGGCCAGATGGATTTGCAACACGACGGCAGGGACAATTTAAACCTGCAGGTGGGCCTCCGTGTCGGGCTCTTTCTAAGCTCTAATAGCGCATGCGGCAGGGGTTAAAACGGCCCCGAAGATCCAAAATACCAGCTCAGAATCGCATTAAGCAACCACCTGTAGAAGCGATAGCCGACTGCAATTGATGCCTAAATCGGCCCTCCGCCACTAGCTGCTGTAAGGGAGGAAAAGGTCAACGATAGCATACAAGAAATACAAAGCATTTCGAAGCGACTTTCTACTTACCCTGGACAAAATTCCAGGCATGTGCGAAACACTCGGTAGCGTTAAAAACTCCGCAAATGGCATGTGATTAAACTTCTCTAATAACGAAATTCGGGGACTTGAAACCGCTCCAACAAAGTACGCAAACTTCACCCAACCAAAACTAACGGCAGCCCACCAATCCATCGAAATCTCAATACTGCTAACCCGACTTTATCTTGTTTCACTTATCGAGGTGGAAAAGGACCCGCTTCGAGACAATCGCCGTTGAAGGGTTCTCAAAGGGCTTGCTTATTGCCAAATTTTGAGTGGGAGCGTTGGAGTATTATGCAGTTCCCAGATTAATACTGCTATAATATGTCAATAATAAGTAAAAATAAAAAATAAATAAATAAAAATTACTTCATTCCAATATTCATTCGTATTTGCTGGAACTTCGGTGGAGGCAGTGCTTTGGTAAAACCATCAGCTAGCTGTTCTCCTGTGGGAATATATTTTAGCATTATATTTTTGTCGGCAATTTGTTCTCGCGTAAAATGGTATTTTATATCTGTGTTTGGTCTGTTTATTATTGGTTAAATTTGTGGCTATAGCAATACACCCATTATTATCTTCGTGGATTAAAATTTGGGTTTGTTGTTTTTAAATGTAAACTGCTTAGTAGTGACTTAAGCCATAGGGCTTCCCTTACGCCTTCGTAAAGAGCGGATCTAGGACACAACCCCCACTGTCCATAACGCCCACCATGTCCATAACCTCCACCGTGTCCATAACGCCCACCGACGATTTGGGCCATAACCTCCACCATGTCCATAACCCCCACCGTCGGGTTTGTTCGTAATTTAAACTGTGCCCATAACCCCCACCGTCGGTTTGGTCCATAACCTCCACCGTGTCCATAACGCCCACCGACGATTTGGTCCATAACCTCCACCGTGTCCATAACGCCCACCGACGATTTGGGCCATAACCTCCACGTGTCCATAACCCCCACCGTCGGATGTGTTCGTAATGTCAACTGTGTCCATAACCCCCACCGACGATTTGGGCCATAACGCCCACCGTGCCCATAACCTCCACCGTCGGGTTCGTTCGTAATTTCAAATGTGTCCATAACCCCCACCGACGATTTGGGCCATAACCTCCACCATGTCCATAACCCCCACCGTCGGGTTTGTTCGTAATTTAAACTGTGCCCATAACCCCCACCGACGATTTGGTCCATAACCTCCACCGTGTCCATAACGCCCACCGACGATTTGGGCCATAACGTCTACCGTGTCCATAACCCCCACCGTCGGATGTGTTCGTAATGTCAACTGTGTCCATAACCCCACCGACGATTTGGGCCATAACGCCCACCGTGCCCATAACCTCCACGTCGGGTTCGTTCGTAATTTCAAATGTGTCCATAACCCCCACCGACGATTTGGGCCATAACGCCACCGTACCCATAACCTCCACCGTCCATAACCCCCACCTCGTCCATGACCTCCACCGTCGGCTTTGTTCGTAAGTTTTCAGAGTTTAAAAATGAACTTGAAACATTGCTAGACGGATCGGCAAAATGCCAAGGCATATAAAATTAACGAAACCGTTCGTTTGAACTTTCCTATTTTGTCAAGTCAAACGCTATCTAATACAGTGACCGCCAAAAAAGTAAGTTATATACGGGAAAATTATTTATTATTGGTTTCTGAAAAATTTCATTCTTGATAAAAGTTTGTGCATCTTCTGGAAGTCGTTTTACGATTGTTCTATTTGTCAAATGATTTAGGGTGTGGCGCGAAATTTAATAATCTGAACAAAAATCCTACTGATGGATAAGATGAGAACTGTGCCGCCACTGGCGTATGTCGTACTGCTATTATGTTAGAGATCGAACTGGAATATTTATCAAAGCTTTTTTGTGAAGAAAACCAGTTTATTTACATACTTATATATTTATTTATTTTTAATTTCTTGGCATAAAAGAGAACACAGACCAAGTCTTAAATTTGTCGGCCAAAACAATAAAGTCTCCCAAAAATTATAATTATCTCAAAATTAAGAGAGTAAAAATAAACAATAATAATTACTTAGTACAAGTGTTTGAGATGAATTGCATCCCGTAACTAGCTACACAGTCAGAAAAGGAAGAATATAGCTACAGGTTACATTATTATTAATAAAGGTGATTAACTACTACCTAAATCTAAAAAAATATATTATATACAGGGTGAATGAGACCACCCGTATCAGTATTTTTTTTAAAGAACGGTGAGTCGTAGAGAGTTGGGATAAAAAATGTATTATAAAAGTCATACTAAAGAATCGAATGGTGATATTATTATTTCCCGAAAAAGTCAGCATCACGAGTAGTTTTGTCCACAATGTTCAAAACTCCAAAATTTTAAATGGCACCATAAGTCAAACAACGTATTGTTGAACAGATCGTTAAAAAAGAAGAAAGTTTTGTAGGAAAAATTATTTTATTACTACCACCCTTTTTAAGTAATATTCGATTAAAGTTGATAAATTTGAATTTCGTTGTTAACAAACAAAATTGAAAAATCGGCTTTTAATATCTAGTTACCGAATTAAAAAATGTAACAAGTGTTCAAATGTTATTGACATTAAACGTGTGTGTAACATTGTTTAATTCGGTAACTAGATTTTAAAAGCCGACTTTTCAATTTTGTTTGTTAACACCGAATTTCAAATTTAATAACTTTATCGAATATTACTTAAAAGGGGTGGTAGTAGTAAAATAATTTTTCCTACAAAACTTTCTTCTTTTTTTAACGATCTTTTCAACAATAGTTTTTCGACTTATGGTGCCATTTAAAATTTTGAAGTTCTGGACATTGTGGACAAAACTACTCGTGATGCAGACTTTTTCGAGAAATAATAATATCACCATTCGATTCTTTAGTATGACTTTATAATAAATTTTTTTATCCCAACTCTCTACGACTCACCGTTCTTTAAAAAAAATACTGATACGGGTGGTCTCATTCACCCTGTATACAGTGTGTCTGCTTAAGTTCGCACCATATGGAAAACTTTTTATTATTAATTTTACAAAAAAAATTATTCTTTATAAAAAGTTCTGCATGGTCCAATACTTAAAATTCAATCATCAGATATAAATTTTTTTAAGCCGTATACGAGGAATGTCAAAAAATATGAATTCTGCGCCAGAGTAAAGTACCTTTATTTGTAACAATATCGAAAATTGTTATTAAGAAAAGTCGATTAGAATCGAAAACTACTTTCAAATATCCAATTACACCTATCTACGATAAAAATCAGGTTTCGTTACTTTTCACATTTTTTTTTAAGTTGTTTTCATATGGAAAACTTTATTTTGACAATATCGGAAACTTTTTTCAGTTATCTCTTTATTCGTTAAAACTTGATAACCTTTATGTCTCGTAACCTCTATGTTGCATTATTTTAATGATTTTTCATATGAAAATCTGAAAAATAACAAAACCTGATTTTCATCGTACATAGATGTAATTGGATATTTGAACGTTGACAACGAGGGCAGATTGTCCCTCGAAACGTTCGTTATTTAATACGTTATTTAATAATTTTAATTTGCAGAGTGGCGAAATACCCAAAAAAGAATATGAATTATAGATTCACGCCCAAAGAAGTTTCAGAGATTATCTTAACTGTATAACACACAAAATTACAGAACATTAAAGTATAAATTAAAGGTAAACCTTAAATGGTTCTGTAATTACGTATGTCTGACAGATCGAACACCTCGAATCTATACTGTAGCAGGATTATTAACATTATTATTAACTAAATGTAATTAATTACTACCTAAATGTAAAAACATATATAATATACAAAATTTACAGAATAATTCAAATTTACGTAAGTCTGACAACATAAAATCTAATCTAAAAATATACATATTACATAATATATACAAAATTTACAGAATCATTAAAATTTGAATTAACCCTGCAGTGGTCGCGCCAAGTCTCACAGACCCGATAATACGTTATTGAGTGGGAATTTGTTAAGGGGGTGTAAGAGTGTTTGTTGTGCGTTTTGGTACATTTAATTTTTAGACTTGGTTGCCTCCGATAACCGGATAGCACAGTTGTTAGTGTTCGTGAGTTATTTGGAGAGAAGTCTGTGAGGCTTGGCGCGACCATTACGTTTGTGAAATGTTTGCGTTCTTGATGTTTTTTACATTAATGTAGCTGCAATGAACTCACAAATAATTTATGTTGCAAACCACATCGACGTTAGTATACTAAGGCGTCATGTATACAAGAATTAGCTTTGATTCCAACAAATGACCAATTACATCGGCGATAACTACTCAATAGTTTTCCCTCGGAAATCTATCTAAGAAGAGAAGAAGTAGCTGGAACCTATTCAGACCATCTAGCGAGCACTGCATGGTTAAAGGTAAACCCTAAGTGGTTCTGTGATTATGTAGGTCCACAGATCGGGCACCTTGAATCCACTGTAGCAGGATTGTATGCCTGCGTTGTGCAATACCCGCACAGAGATGGCCGCAATTCGACAAAACATAATTGCGCTTCCGACTGCTGCATATGACACAAGCGTCGCTTGGGGGAAGGTTCTCGTCTGCTTCTGAAAATGTAAGTGTGTCATTAGATTTTCAAAACATTCTGAATATATTTCTGTAATAGAGTACTTACCGTCATCGTATCCGATGCCCCTGAATGGATTTTCCGGCTGAACTTCGTCCGTTTGAAAAGCTTCCACTGAAATAATCATCACTTTAATTTTAATTTAAAAAAATTTAAGTGTGCCTGTTCTAAAATGGAACGTATTACAGTTAGTAAAAACTGGTGTTACAATATTTAGTGCTCCTGTAGGTGTTCTCAAAACCGCTTTAAAAAATTATGATTCCAAAATAAACAAAAAACGTCCGTGGAATGAGAGTCCGATTAGTATACAGGGTGTATAATATAAACTAGATCAATATGGATGAAGTTTAAATTTTAATTCGTTTCTCAGGCAGTGAAATTTGGCATACGGGTTTATTTATTTATGTCGTACTCAGCCAACAGCCGTTAGGCCAGTTATAGACGTCGCTGTACATTTATGGGGACTTGCAACCACACTAACGACTGTCATGATGTTATTATGACATCCGGAACCAACTATTTCCGTGGCAACCGTACCACGAGGCGCCGTGCGAAGCAGCCGTGGAACTCCCATCCAACTTCTGACCAGAAAAAGCGTTGCTTAACTCTACTGATCGAACGTGGACGCTTGTTCAAGCCACACTACCCGGGACCTTAGTTGTAGTAGTAAGTGCTACGGTCGAACAGCCTCCGTATAAAATTATTTAAACCAGGGTGTCACAAACAGGGGGGGGGGGGGCTGGTTTATTTCCCTTGTAGATTTTTATAATCTTCAATTGTTTTACCAATTTGACTCCATAATATCATTCTGCGATAAAGAATGCATACGGATGGTGGATGTTCTTGATTTTTTCTGTATGGCTAGCTATTTTACAGAAAAAATCGATTAAAATAATTTTCTACGTCAAAATTATCTCAAACACATTTATTAACTTTCGGTTCACAAAACTAAAGGGTAATTGATAACAACTAAGGGCTAACTAATTGCAAAACGTAATATTGCAGTTCTTAAACAATAACTGTTGATCATTTTTTTGTTGGCAATTTGTTTTCGCAATATTCATTTGGACAACCATTATTGTTTAAGAACTGTAATAATTAAGTTTTGTTATTAGTCAGTTGTTGTTAATATTATCTTTCAGTTTTCTGAACCGAAAGTTAATAAATCAGTATAAAACAAAAAAAAGGTTTTTTATATCTTTTTGAAGCAGAAAATTACAAAAAAAATCAAGAATACCATTTTTATGCATCTTTTATCGAAGACTCATATTACAGACTGAAATTGGTAAAACAAACCAAGATTATAATAATAATCAATAAAAATGACCAAGGACACCCCTGGGTTAAATAATTTTATGTGAAGGCTGTTAGAGATAGTAGGACTTACTAGTACTAACCCGTATGCCAAATTTCATTGCCTTATATTAAAAGCAAGCAGCTGCACATTTTGTTTGAAAACTTCAAACTCGTGAAAACTCAATTTAATAGTAGTATTTGCAAGTAGTTTCGACTTGTACCTAACTCTATTTTTATGTATGTATATACGTACAGTCGTGTGCAAATAAATCTGGGACAGTGTTTTTTTCACATGCAGATTCAGTTAAGAATTGAAGAATATCTCCATGGATTTCCTGCTATCAGAAAGAGTTACATTAAACTTTAACAGGTACTGAAACCCGTAACTCTCTCTGATAAGAGGAAATCCATGGAAATATTCTTCAAATTCTTAACTGAATCTGCATGTGAAAAAAACACTGTCCCAGATTTATTTGCACACGACTGTACATGGTATTGGCTCATATGAGTCCTCTGGTAGATGAAAAATGTCTTCATCGGCGGGATCGTCTACGAACACGGCAAAACATAAAATTTTAATAATACGAAAGTCTTCAGTAGCACTTTACCTGCAGACGCTTCATTAACCGTGGTATATATAGTGGAAGAAGGTATGTTATAAATTATTGCAATTGAGAAATAGAAAAAATTAAATTTAATGAAGGTACAAGCGTGGTTACGGTTATTTATTTTTACTTCCTTTACTATAAAGGAAGTATTCACCCCAAAAATTCGAAATTGAGCTCGAATGTCCATTTGTTATTCAAGTTATAATTTTACAATTTATTTCAGGTCCAATTTGGTAATAAGAGATTTAAAGAAATAGGCTCGATACGTGTGTTTACAAGTTCGTGATAAATAATGTTATTTAGGTGTTCATGACATTTTGTTTATTTTAACAGCGAATTAAAGTTAACGTCAGATTAGTGGCCTTCATAAGACCGGCCGTTTTTGTGTGAAAGTTGAAACAGTTAACGTTGGCAATTCCATCAGCGAACGGCAAAAAAAGGGAGCACAAAGGTGCACCGCGTATAATCAAATCAGGGAACCACAAAGCCACGAACGGCGAGGTCTGACTGTATCTCAAAAACGAAAAGAGGTGTGGCGTTGAAACTTCATATACCGTGTGTCCACAGGAGGACGCACCATAGGGATAACCTAATCGAATAGAAAGATCGGCTAATGCTGTAATCGCCGACACGCTAAACGTTGTTTTCTGGCTTCTGACTCGCCCCTGTGTGAAACAAATGTCACTTGTGACAGTTTATATGTGTGATTTAAGTAGATTTGATGTTGTTATAAATGGTACAAGGGTATAAGTTTTGTGTACTATGTAGATGCGACAGCAAAGCTTTTGAAGAAAATAGCATAATCGGAAGTAGATGTTTACTCTTGTCATTTTTCAGTTTTTTGCGATTTTTTCAAAAACGGCTCTAACGATTTTTTTCAAACTTTACATTTTTATTAAATTTTTAATGTGTATTGATGTGATTTTTTATATCTTGGACATGAGCACCCTTTTTGTGTACTTTTATCTGTAGATCATCGCCGATGCCGAAGCGCAAGATAAAAAAATAAACAAACAAAAGAAACCCATTTTAAAAGTATTCAACTGGAAAAGCACCTATGCCACATCAATACAAATTAACGAATTCCCACTCAGGATGAGTCTGTGAGACTTCGCGCGACCACTGCAGGGTTAATTCAAATTTTAATGATTCTGTAAAATTTGTATATATTATGTAATATGTATATTTTTAGATTTAGATTTTACGTCTGTCAGACTTACGTAAATTTGAATTATTCTGTAAATTTTGTATATTATATATATGTTTTTACATTTAGGTAGTAATTAATTACATTTAGTTAATAATAATGTTAATAATCCTGCTACAGTATAGATTCGAGGTGTTCGATCTGTCGGACATACGTAATTACAGAACCATTTAAGGTTTACCTTTAATTTATACTTTAATGTTCTGTAAATTTTGTGTGTTATACAGTGTGTCTGCTATAAACAGTTTTGCATGGTCTAAAACTTAAAATCCAATCATCAGATATAAATTTTTTTAATCCGTATACGAGGAATGTCAAAAAATATGACTTCTAATCAAGAATAAAATACCTTTATTTGTGACAATATCAAAAATTGTTATTAAGAAAAGTTGATTAGAATCGAAAACTACGTTCAAATATCCAATTACATCTATGTACGATGAAAATCAGGCTGTAGCACCGAGGTGAAATTTTTTAAGTACCTGGAAATTATATTTTCTAGGGCATACAAAATCGATTTTTTTATTTTCGCGGAAAAAGATTCTTTGACGCAAAAATATAACAACCGTTAGAATAAAAAAATTCTTTTTCAAAAATAGAGGGGGGAGGGGGCCGGTGCGCTTACATATATCCACGAGTGTAATATTTTTTTGCATATTCATATGCTCCATTATGCACTGAGCAATTGAGTGAAAACCCCAGCTACCTATCTTGTTTTGTTTATTAATTAAAGGGGTTTAAATTTTCAAACTTCAAAGCTTCGTAGAGGGCGCCACAGATAATTCATGAGATTCTTTAAAAAACAGATCGATAGCCCTTTTCGGGGTCTATCAGTGTATGAAGTTTAAACAAATCCCTGTGGGCAGTTTTTGAGAAATAATTTTTAGAAAATTTCCAAAATTTTGAAAATTTGTAATTTAGGCCCCTTAATATTTTTCAAAACACTTTTTATATCACCTCATGTTAGCCTTCATATACTATTCAGAAAAAAAAATCAATTAAATCGATTCATCCGTTTTTGAGTAATAGGGCGTTAAACTCAAAATTTTCAAAAAATCATAGCGCCCTTCATTTTAAACCTAGCGAGTTCGGCAAAAAACTAACAGATTTGTCTTATGACCCTCTATCGTTATCCGCGATAAAATTTTCAAAATTTTAATCTCAAAAACAGTGATACCAAAAAAACATGCGTAACTTCCGCTTCCGGTTTCGGAAGTTTTTGAAAAGCTTATTTTGTCGATGAATTTTCGATACACCCCCGCATTCCAAAGAGCATCAAAATCGGAGCAATACTTTCGGCTGTAGGAGCGTCACCCACCCACACACAGACAGACATTTTTTAAAAACCACTTTTTTGGGTTCCTAGAGGCCCAAAACGGATATTTCTGTGAAAATCTCGATTTCCAAAATTTTCATGATTCCAAGACTTCCCTATACCTATGGGTATGGGAAAGTAATAAATATATAAGTATGTAAATAAACTGGTTTTCTTCACAAAAAAGCTTTGATAAATATTCCAGTTCGATCCCTAACATAATAGCAGTATGACATACGCCAGTGGCGGCACAGTTCTCATCTTATCCATCAGTAGGATTTTTTTTTCAGATTATTTAAATTACGCGCCACACCCTAAGTCATTTGACAAATAGAACAATCGTAAAACGACTTCCAGAAGATGCACAAACCTTTATCAAGAATGAAATTTTTTCAGACACCAATAATAAATCATTTTCTCGTATATAACTTACTTTTTTGGCGGTCACTGTATTAGATAGCGTTTGACTTGACAAAATAGGAAAGTCCAAACGAACGGTTTCGTTAATTTTATATGCCCTTGGCATTTTGCCGATCCGTCTAGCAATGTTTCAAGTTCATTTTTAAACTCTGAAAACTTACGAACAAAGCCGACGGTGGAGGTCATGGACGAGGTGGGGGTTATAGACGGTGGAGGTTATGGGTACGGTGGGCGTTATGGCCCAAATCGTCGGTGGGGGTTATGGACACATTTGAAATTACGAACGAACCCGACGGTGGAGGTTATGGGCACGGTGGGCGTTATGGCCCAAATCGTCGGTGGGGGTTATGGACACAGTTGACATTACGAACACATCCGACGGTGGGGGTTATGGACACGGTGGACGTTATGGCCCAAATCGTCGGTGGGCGTTATGGACACGGTGGAGGTTATGGACCAAATCGTCGGTGGGGGTTATGGGCACAGTTTAAATTACGAACAAACCCGACGGTGGGGGTTATGGACATGGTGGAGGTTATGGCCCAAATCGTCGGTGGGGGTTATGGACACATTTGAAATTACGAACGAACCCGACGGTGGAGGTTATGGGCACGGTGGGCGTTATGGCCCAAATCGTCGGTGGGGGTTATGGACACAGTTGACATTACGAACACATCCGACGGTGGGGGTTATGGACACGGTGGACGTTATGGCCCAAATCGTCGGTGGGCGTTATGGACACGGTGGAGGTTATGGACCAAACCGACGGTGGGGGTTATGGGCACAGTTTAAATTACGAACAAACCCGACGGTGGGGGTTATGGACATGGTGGAGGTTATGGCCCAAATCGTCGGTGGGCGTTATGGACACGGTGGAGGTTATGGACATGGTGGGCGTTATGGACAGTGGGGGTTGTGTCCAGGCCCCTAAAGAGCTATATATTCGGCTTCCGTTGAGGAAGCGGCTACTGTATTTTGTCTTTTGGAGTTCCAGACAATTGTACTTCGCTCAAACAGTTTGAACACTAAACCTGTTGTACTTTTTCTGTCACTTTCATCGGAGCCCCAGTCCAAGTCCACATAACCAACTAATAGTTGTTCATAATTATTATTTTTTATAAACTTTAATTTAAGTTCGATTGAACCCTTGATGTAGCGAAGAGAGTTCGATGTTATTTTTACTCTGGTATCTGCTTAAAATGTTTAAAGAGACACATAGGTCAGGTCGCGTGCACAACATCGCGTACATGATAGAACCAATTAAATTTTGCATAGTGCGTCATAATATTCTTCCAACTGTAATGCCTGATAATGTACTTTAACTGGTAACGGGGTAGAATTTGGTTTGTATTCAGCCATATTATATTTTTCTAGGACATCTATAAGGTATGAATTTTGATCGATTGTTATTGAATCTTTTGTTCTTTCAATATTTATTCCTAGAAATAGTTTTATTTCGCCAAGATCAACCATTAAGAATTGTTTCATTAAATATTCTTTAAATTTGATCATTGTAAGATTGTTTTGTGCAACAATCATTAGATCATCTACATAAAGAATGACATAAATGTTTTGACAAATATTACCTTTATTTAGTATATATCAACAGGGATCTGCTGGACAAGATTGAAATTTTAGACCCTTTAAAAATTGATCAAATTGTTCATACCAACATCGGGCTGATTGTTTCAGCCCATATAGAGCTTTATTTAGTTTGCATACATGATCTTTAGGAGATTGTACCTCTGGAGGAGCCCACATATTGCTATGGTTTTAAGCCCTACCATTCAGCTCTGTTAGCATTGCCAAATTAATGGACGTTTCATGAAAGCTCAGAGTGAGATATTTTATATAACTGCAAAGCTAACATTTGAATTTGCCAGAATTAATACATTTGTAATGAGATGTCAGTAATTGCAGAATAATTAATTCATGAACGCAGTAAGCAAAGCTCGATTCACACAGGGATCCAAATTGGATGTAAGTTCAGTTAATTGATTAGGTTTGTGCTAAAGTAAATGCCAAGCCGAATGAAATTTAATAATTACAAGATGGATCGCAAACGCAGGGGAATGAAGCGTAGAATTCGGGTACAGTTTAATAGCGAAATCCAGTCAGGGTTTTATAAGAAAGGTAATTGAAAGATAAGTAAGCTTAACAACATGTAACGAGCAGATAAGAATGAAGCACATTAAAGCATTTGAAGGAATCCGTAAAAATCAAAAGGCAAGGGTTATAGAAATTGCAGAAAAGTAGACAGCATGTGAACGTAAATATGAACGAAAATCAAACAGTGAATTTAAAAGGGAAGCCAGTGCAGAAAATGCGCGAATTAAATACTCCAGTCAGTGCAGTGACATGTGAATATTAAAACGCAAATTAAAAAGACGTGCAGTTACAAATAGACACGCAAAATTAATATAAATGTAAACAATTATTTTAGATGTAATATTAGTGTACAAAATCATAGTTTTAAGTAGAATTATTGTTAAAAGTCAGTATTTTGAACCATGTTAATATCCGCAATTAATTTGAAAGTAACTAGCTTTTGTTTATAACAAAATAATGGAGGAGAACAAATGAATAAATTATTTTAATGACAGCGCGTTTGTGTCTCCAAATAAATTAAGTTTTTTTACATAGAAACAAATTGAGTTCATTAATAAAAAGTACACCATTGTGTTGGAAATTTACCCGGGAACAAGTGGAAGTGTGGGTTTCAATTTCCCTCATAGGAAAATAATTTTCCACCGTTGACGTCTCCGAGAGCTTCGCCATACCCATCTCAGCCTACGATCCTGAGCCACAGGCAGAAAGAGGTTCCTGAGCCCCAGGCAGAAAGATGTTCCTGAGCCCGGGGTTTCAACTGCTGCACGTCCGTCCAGCGTATAGGAGTCCGGCACGTTAATTCCAGCACCCCAGGAGAAGATCCGGCCACTTGACGTCATCCGAGGAGCTTGCCGCAGACTGCAGAAATCGCAGGTCAGTTCTACAAGAAAATATTGGCGCTAGAAGCCTGAAACTTACCATAAAGCAAGAGTACGACCTGAGGAAGCCGATCCCAGGCACATTAAACATCTATTAAAAGCCATAGAGCCAGAAATTGCAATAATCAAAGTTGAGGTTATGTTTTTCCAAAAACCGACGCTATAAAAACAAATGAAATAGCGTGCCCGCAAGATCTGAAACAAAAGACAAATTAATGCCGGGAAAACAACCTAATTCAAAAATTTACCGATAGGACTTTCGATTTCACGATATTTATCAGTCAATAGGCGCAATCTTGCAAACGGCGTCCATCTTGGTTAACACTTGACCTAATTTTGGATATTTGATTGTGCGCGTTCAAGCTAATGCGGAGACAGATCCGTATTTAAATAATTTCAATAAGTTATGCATTCAGGGTGGACCTAACAGAGACGAGTCGCTGCTTTATCGATTTGAGCTAGCGTATTGGATTAATTGCAGATAAATAAAATATTATAAAGAGCATACAACTATTTATTTGTATCTATCAATTTACAAGCAACTTTGAATTAACCTAAGATTTGATAACACAAATACAAAATATATCTGCGTGGTACCCTTATTAACATATTACAACACTAATTACACAGTACCGTTTTAATATATATATCCTCCTTCAAGAGGCTGTTTAAGAAGGCAGTTTTAACATCCATCTGGTGGATGAGTAAATTAAATTGATTAGCTAACGCTAAAAGTAGGCGAAAAGTAGCTATACGCGCGACTAGTGCATAGGTTTCGTCATAATCTGAGAGGTATTCTTGTTTAAAACCCGTGGCAACCAATCGCGCCTTATATTTAGTGCTATTTCCATATTTATCGTTCTTTAAGGTTAAATACCCATTTACAGTCGATTATGTTTATGTTTATAGGTAATGGTACAAATAACCACGTTTTATTGATTAAGAGCGAATTTATTTTCTCTCTAATAGCTTGCTCCCACTGAACTTTGTCGTCTTTTTCTTCAATTTCTTGGAAAGAGTTTGGAGCTTTTGTTGTTAAAGATTATGCGGCCAATAACTAATTATTTTCCAAATCGTCCTCATTATATGTGATTCTGGGACGATTTTTGAGCCTATCACTCCTTCTTAGTTGAGGAGTGTTATTTTTTGGTAATGATAAATTATTTTGATGTTGATTTACCATGGCATCTTTAATAATGTTATCTGACTTATTGTCAGCTGCACCATTTGGAACTATTAGTTCATCTGATTTTACAACATCAGATTTTATTTACAACATCAGATTTTATATCATCATCTGATTTTTCAATATCAGCTTTTGAACCTCCATATGAATTAAAAATAATATTGTCCTGCTTTTAACGGTCCTGAATTTAGAAATTTTTTTTCGTCAATTATAACGTCGCGGGCGATTATGAATTTTTCGGCTTCCACGTCCCATATCTTATAACCATTTAATTCGTAACCTACTAAAATTCCTTTAAGGGATTTTTCTTCGATTTTGGTTTTCCTTGTTTTATTATGAACATGAACCGTGGAGCCAAAAATTCTTAAATGCTTAATATGTGGTTTACGATTGTGCCATATTTTATAAGGCGTTATATTGAACTTTAATGCTTTGGTTGGTGTTATATTAATTAAATAAGTGGCTGTCTCTACAGCTGTACCCCAAAAAGTTTTATTTAAATTTGCACCAATTAACATAGCTCGGGCCTTTTCTGTGATGGTTTGCATCATCTGTTCAGCTACGCCGTTTTGATCAGGTGTATGAGGTACAGTTAAATGATAGGTTATACCTTTTTGTATGCAAAACCTTTTAAACTCGTTGGATATATATTCGCCCCCATTGTCACTATAAAGATAAACAATTTTTGAATTGAATTTAGCTTCGCTTTTGTTTACAAAGTTTTGACATACATCGAATACATCAGATTTGTGCGTAAGCAAATAGATGACCGTGTAATGAGTGTAGTCATCAATGAAAGTGACAAAATAATTTTTGTTGTTAATTGCGGGAGTAATAGGACCGCAAACATCGGTATGGATGACATATAACGGTCTGCTAATATGGCTTTTGTCTTTTGATTTTGCGAAAGGTAATTTTGCTTGTTTACCTTTTATACAGGCTTTACATAACTGATTGGTTGGGGTTATTTGTGAGATTAAATTTGTGTCTTCAATCATCTGATGAAGTTTTAAATTTGAAAATTTATCTCTACCAATATGACCTAACCTTTTATGCTATATTTAATAATTATGAATTTTATTCACAACATGCAATTGGCGGTTTGAATATTGCTGGTTTTTATTTATTTGAAAACATATGACAAATTGTTCTCTCAATGGCGTACCTGTTAGAATGGTTTGTCCGTCCTTGTTAATTTTAACTCCAGCTTTATCAAACACCACTGACATACCCGTCGCTTGAATGCGCCTTACAGACAGAAGGTTGCATGGCGCCTCTGGAACATATAGGACGTTTTCCAGGAAACCATTCACCCCTAGGTTAGTCTTCACTTGAATTGTTCCTCGTTTGGTAGCAGTAATGAATTCGTTCCGTTTTGCGATGGCGATTTTTATTCGTTGTTGTAAGTCAATAACGTCCATAAAAATGTCACTTGGATTGACAATGTGGTCACTTGCACCCGAATCAAGAAGAATAAAAAATCACAAGATGCTGTACACTTATCACTTGGAAAGTCTGAACTTGAAACACTTTGCATCATCAAGGCAAAACTCGCACTGTTACCGGCGTCAAAATTGGTTGTTTCTACGATCTGTACGGTATGCGGTCGATTTTCGGTATTGTTCAGCAGGTTCTTGTAATAGTAGCAGTCTTTTAGCACATGATTCCGACGGCCACAATGGTCACATTTTATATTAAAGTGTTTCGTATTAAAAATGATTTTTTGTTTAGTTTATTACAGGTATAATTTTGCGGATATTTTTTATACTGGCGCTGATTATATTGGTGATTGGTTTGAGGACTGCTCTTTTGTTGACGATATCCTTTGGATTTCCAGTGTTTAGACCAATCGCCGCTTTTGAAGGGTTTATTCGTCTTATTACGCGAATTTGTTCCAGTAAACAAAGCTTTTCTACTTGTATTGCCATCAGCTTCATTTTTTACTTTGACCTCATGGTCCAATAGTCTCGTTTTTGTGAATGCGAGAGTTAAATTGACTTCACTTAATGTTTAAAGCTGTGATACGTATGATGGTGGCATTGTTAACAAAAGATGAGTAACCTTATCTGTTTCTTTAAGTTTAGCGCCGCGCCGCGCCGGCTGCAATTAATTCGGTCACTAAATCGTCGAATTGGGAAAAATGCTGGATCAGAGTGATGTCTCCTTTGAGTTTGAGGCTTAACAACAGGGCATCAAGGTTTTTCAAAATATCCTTGGCTTTGACATTTTCTTTAGCAAATCCTAAGAATGCATCGCCGAGGTATTCGATTATCACACTTTTGGCTATAGTCTCGTTCCTGAGCCATGTTTGCTCTTCAGCTGCATCATCAAATACCGCGGGGATTTCACTTTCAATCACTCTTATTGCGTTTAATTCCGCGAGCAAAGATTTTATACGGAACTTCCATATCGCGTAACGTTCACCATTAAAGGGTTTTATATTTCGTTTGTTAGCCGGAAGATTTTCCATTGTTTATCACTTCTCACTTCATGCACAGCACTTACAAATGAATGCTGGGCTTATAACCCGTTGAAGGGTTAAGGGAGAAATCAAACCGATTATTCTTTATTAAGTACTTTATTGAGACTAAGAGTTGTTGCTCTGCTCTCTGCTTATTGACTGAACAGAATGCCTTAGAAATCTTAGAATGCTTGCGTGAGCATTTTACAAACACATACACATAATATGATCTCATACATTTACTGAGAATCGATACAAGAGTAATAAAAATAGTTAGGCCAGCTGAAGGCTGGCCTTCCAAGAAATGTTTGGTAACACCAGATTAAGGTCAGCGATTGCTGAATTTTGATACTATTGTTTATGTAACTTTATTAATCCGGGAACTGCATAAAACTCCAACGATCGCGAGCTATATCAAACTTTTACAGCAAGGCCAAGGAAGTAGGCGTGGCGCTAGCGCGCGAAGTAGAAACTTAGCAGCCAAAGACATCAAAACCGAAAAGATGCGTAACAATACGAAATAAATACCACAGATCTCGAAATCAAATGGCGGCGCGAATAAATCTTGACATTGTTGACGGGTGCGAGGCCCGATCCCTGAACTTCCAAGGAGCAACCGCGACTTCTAACAGATGTTACTATCTGAAATCCGGCCAGTCGATCGGTTTTTATATAAAATTAATCGTGGCTAAGAATTATCCGGTAATCTGAAATCGGGTATATTCGATTAACCGGATATTTTATTGCAACCGGAGAAACAATTTAAATATCCACAGATCTATTCAGAACATGCGGTCATGCATCCAAAAGAATAATGTTACATTTATATAAATGGTGACATTAACTTCAAAAATGGCCTTCCAACAAAGAAAGAGGTACCTATGTACTCGTATATGTAAATTTGTTTGACGAACGAAAATAGATAGGATATCTTCGTTCTGTGTTTATTCGTTGCAAAACTAGGAAATATGCTAATACACACATTTGAAGTGGACTAGTTTCTACGACATTTTTCTAACCTATTTATAGTAAAATGTAGTTTGTATTGTAGCTAATAATAGAGTTAACTATTGTTTTAAAAATATTAAGTAGCCACATGTAATTTTTAATTTATACCATTTTTAATAAATACACGAAAAGCCAACAATGCATAACTTGTAGTAAAGTTTAATTGACGTCGCGGCATTGTTTAAAGCGGTAATAATCAATATTTAATTAATAATTCATGCATTTTTATCAAACAATACACAAAACACACCAAAATCCTCAAGTTTCTTCACTGTAAGTTTTGTATTGTTAACTTATCGGCTACTTATTAAAAGTGATATTTTTAAAAAATGGCGTGTGGCGTGTGGCTACCTGATGTTTTTAAAACAATAGCTAATTTGCGTCCTAGCAATAATACAAACTATAATTTGTTATGAAAAAGTCGTCGAAACTAGTTTCTTTAAGTGATCCACTTCAAATGAACGGCGGTGTATTATTATATACATATTACAAACTTGGTTGTTACTACTGTGTTTTTTTCGTACGTAGGTATCAAGGCGCACAGAAAATTGCGAAGCCCTGAAACTTGTGTAATAAAAGCCATTACTCATCGCGATGACCAACCTTCAACACAATCTTCAAAGTGCGTTTAGGAGTATCAATTAAAATTAGACAAAAACTGACCTGCAGCACGGGAATAGTTTCGTAACCTACACTTGATGGTCTAACGGTGCATGTCATATGGTTTCGTGGGTTGGTCTAAAGCTTTTTTAGTGCTGGCGTTCTTTGATTTACTTTTTGTAAGCTATTATGTCATAGTATAGTTATAGGCTGGATTTGGGTTTACAAGCGATTGGAATTTTAAAATGTGCTGATAATTAGCCACCGAATCCAAACCATCAAAACAAACACAGCAGCTAATGGCGAAGCAGTTATCCTGCACAAACAACAACCCCGTTATTATGTTTGCCCGCATCCTTTATTATCATATTTGTCACTACATCAAGGTTGTCACCCTGACGTGTCCAGCGGGCAGCGTTCTGTCAGCGAACAGCTGTTCGGCGTTCCTGCAAATAAACCGACCTTTTGTCCCACAGCGGTCGTCATGTTTTATTTATCGCGCTACTGATGGAAGGTTGGCTCACTGCGCTAGTAAACAGCTTTAAATACTCGGTAGTAAATCGCAGATAGTTGCTAAGCACAAGACAGAAAAACAACGCAGTATAATCTCTGGGGCGAAACAACAGAGAAAAAAGCTCAGCGACATCCTTTTTATTATTTTGCTCTCTCGCCGTTGGTTCCACGTGTGGAGTGATGCAGCTTGGCTTATTAAGCCTGTAGGCCGACTTTTTGTGTACTTCTATGTAATATAATCGCTAATGTTGTTATTCATGTAGAATAGATCTTTTTGCATGACTTGGAAAATATCGCTATAGTTGGCAGTAAGCATGACATCATAATTTTGTATGTGAATTACCACGCCGGATATTTATGTAGTTTATCCTGGAACTGGAATCAAGATGCTGACAAGCAGGAGTTCTCGATATTTTCATTCTTATGTGGTGCTAAAATGAGAAAACGAGAACAATATCTATTTACCAATACCAAAAGCAGTGACGTAGCCAGGATTTTCTTTGGAGGGGGGAGCTCACTCCCCTTCCCTGGCTACGTCACTGACATCGCAAAGTAATATTTTATTTGAATCCAAGCGGTGCTCCAGTATAGCAACACTACTGTAAGAGCAAACCTTCAATTCTTCAACCTCTGTCCCACTGTAATAAGTTGTACAAATAGCTATTTGTGCAACAAGTGCTAAAAGAAAGCTTATTTTAACAAGTTACTAACTTGTAAAATCTTTACAAGTTAACTGTCAGTTTTACAAGCGTGCTCATAGATAAATGATAGCGTGCAAAGCCAGAGTTGTCTTCCTTAGTATGTGTCATATTGATGAATTTAGTTGCTTGTCAGTTTGACATTTTGAATAAATGGTAAATTTCTAGTTATTTACAAGTGAGGAACAAATAAAATATTCAACAATGCACGCAAGGTAACAGGTTTTACTGGCTTAAGAAGGTGACTGGTTCGCCCGCGGCTCGCCAGTCATATCCTTCTATTCGCCAGTAATAACCCTCTTACCAAGCTAGTAATCTTAAATACTATTTTCTACGACCACTACTAAAAGTAGGCCTTTTAGCACTAGCTTGTTTCACTAAAAATGTCGTTTTATAAATCAGCGTGTTAAAAGTGAAATCAGCACATGTGCTAAAAGTAAACAGCTGGTATTGAATTTAGAATTTTCAACTGGAAGTGAAGTTATAAAGTTATTCTAGTTACTTCTTTCGTTTGTGGTAAAGTTTTTTTTAAATAATTAAAGCATTATGTAATGAATAAAGTCAAATGTGTACTATTATAATTACCTTTGATAACTAACTTTGACAGCTACCGGCTGCAGAAACAGTCACCTGCTCCGTCAAGGCCATCTTTTTACTATGACATAAATTATAACTGTAATAAATGCAAACCTTTGTTAAATCGACATTTATGGATTAATAACAGTAAATTTAAGGCCGTAGAAAAAATATTGTGTTCAAACTCGTGTATAAACATCCACTTTTAGCACTTGTTGCACAAATAGCTATTAGCACGAGTTTGCACACAATATGTTTTCTACCTCACTTTCTGTTCACAATTCTAAATTCCACACCCACTGTTTACTTTTAGCACATGTACTAAAAGTAAACAGCTGATTTCACTTTTAATACGCTGATTTATAAAACGTCATTTTTAGTGAAACAAGCTAGTGCTACAAGGCCTACTTTTAGAAGTGGTCGTGGGAAAAAAGCTTTTATATTGCTATGGTATATAGAGGCTATGTACTACATTAAATATGTCTATTTATTTAGATGAATACAAAAGGAAAAGTTCAATACAGTAATTATATTGAAATGATTAAATGTAGAAAATTGTATTAATGACTCCTAACTTAATTGAATGATATAATTGGAATTAAAGATTCAAAACAAATTTTAAAAGAAAGGTATTGCAATTGAGTACTATTTGATGGTAGTAACAAGAGTTAATAATAAATACAAAGTTTAATGTTGCATATGACAGAATAAAATTCTATTGTAACAATTTATAAAGTGGGTACCATTCAAATTTATATAACATGTAGCAGGCAGGAATAATTGTAGTCTAGGATAGCAATAAAAATTGGTGTAATTATTGAAAAAAACAAGTTGAGAAACAGTCTGTAAAAATTAAGTTTGGTGAAAAATAAATCATAAATTTGCCCTTATCTATTTAATTTAAACTACAATTGATTCAAAAGGGTTACTAATAATATGCACAAGGTATAAGCAAGTGAATTACGAGAAGAAAATAATATTTAATTAAAATGAAAATATGAAATGGTGGATTTACATATGAACAAGGCATAGAAGCAAGAAAAATATATTTGGAATATATTTGAATTGGTGTTATATTACAAGTGATCAGGAGTTACATTAATTGGAGTATTATTGTTGTTTGAAGTTTTCGAGGACTACGCCTGAGTAACCAAGGACTAGTTTGACGAGGACCAGTGTGCTTGCATCAAAAGGGGGAGCTGTTGAAGGCTGAGACAAAATACCAAGGATCAGTTGACAGGGACCGGCTTGCTTGCATCGAAGGAAGGAGCCGTTGGAGGTTGCAGATTGTGCTGGATGCTGGCGACGTGTATGGAGATACAAGGACCTAAGGAAGGACACAGTTAATTTACTATCTAAATTGGAAGTATACTTACCAAGGAGGAATTGGACGCAGGAAGGTTGCAGGAGTGACAGCTGTGTTGGGGTTCGAGAAGGAACGGATGTCTGCCAGCTTCTTGGGTTGTAACGAGTTGGAGGCTGTTTGTTGGTGACCAGTATGTGTTAGCTGAGGTGTACAAGAGTTTGGATAGTAAGGGAGAAGCATACCAAGGTGAGTTGGAGTCGTTCTACAGTACAAGGAACTGAAGTTGAAGTTATCTAAATAAAAGACAATTAGAAAGGTTTACTACAATATCAGTGAATACTTATCATAACATTATCGGGTCATACAACAATGTAAAGAATTTTTATTTTGTCATATTGGTTTGAAAGTGTCAATGAACACGGTATTTAATTAATAGTTTGACAGCAATCGACTTTTATAAAGTTCAATTCAAATAAAGAAAATAGCAACTACAAACTTACTAGATTTTGGCGAACCAACCCTGAGTAAGAGCACTCATACAATAATTGCAATAATATTTAACAATAATTTGTAATAAATTAAAAACTTGATATTGAATTAAATAAGCACATATAATATTATACAATAGAGACCTCAACAATATATTGTAACGACCTTGGGGCCAGCTGTGGACGAATGAGTCATTGTTCTGGAGCTTCGGGAAGCGGCCTTGGACCCAGCTGCGGGCGGATGAGTCAGTTTCCAGATGATGCGAGAACGGCCCCGATGCGGTGCGTCATGCATGTGTCTGGAACTTCGAGGAAATATCGCGGCGTCTGGAACCTCTCCCCGGCGAATATAAATACACGGCCGTCTGAGTTCTCCAGCAGTTCTCATCAGACTCGATGCGCGTAATATGAATGAACCCGTATATATAACCATATAAATCCTTAATGTTTAAGTCGTGAATAAATAGCCACATAAATTAATTGATGTTTAATACAGCGCATATAAATAAATAGTGTATCGTTAGGTTAAGTAATTTGTGTTCTGTCTTGATAATTCGTGTGTTTGTAAATAATAATAATTACTCGTTGTAAATAAATGTTTAATGCAAGAAACGTCGTATAATTTATAAATAGCCCGATCGTAAAAACGAAACAATATTTTTTTATAAAAACGAGGCGACGTCAACATTTCGTCAAAAAATGACATTCAGAGAACAATTTGTCCAAAGTATTTATATAAACGTGATCATTGATAATTTGTCGATGAAAAACTGAAAAGTAAGGTTGGATTGCATTGTTTTGGTTTGGGCTTTCAGCTTCTTTTGCAAGCCTTTATAACAGGGTGGGTTTAGGCATAGTCTGCAGCACAGAGCCCCGTTTGATTAAAGAAAATAGTATAATTATGTTATTAGGAGCAAAAGTTATACTTTATGTGGCATGGCTGGATGGGTTATCTATCGAGCTTGCGAGGCAGGTAAGTTCAACCGAGCCACATAAAGATACTTTTGCTCCGAATAACATATAGTATTTTTTCTTAAAACGTTTTTATAACAAATTATTTACAACTTTGTGAACAAAATTCGAAGAAAATTATTTGATCTCGTCAGCGGCAGATAATATTATCTGCCGCTGACGAGCGGCAGATAAAGTGGTTAGCGGCAGATAAAGTGTTTTAGATGCCATGGCAATGAAGTGACAGTTTAGCATCATCAATCAAGCAGTATAATTTTACATTTTACCGCCGTTTGAAGAAACAATAAATTATACATGTTTTTTCTACGATCGTGTTAAAATGACAAATGTTTGCACAGTATCTAGTTAGTGATCAATTAAACCATTTGGGCTGTAGAGAAGACACAGACAGACTGATAAACTGACAGACATGATTTCAAAAATAACTTTTTCGGAATAAAAAGACACGAAAACGATCATTTCCACAAAAATCTCCCGTTCTACAAAAATTGTTATACTTTATTTTACTTACTTACTTACTTATTCCTATGCCTTTCTACCTTTGGGTGTAAGGCTGGTGGGGTTGAGTCCTGTATGTTTTCCTCCATTCTTTTCTGTCCTGTAGTAGGTTTCGGATTCCATCCCAGGCCATTCCCCTCTTCTCCACTTCTTCTTTTATTCTATCTAGCCATCTCGTTCTCGGTCTTCCCCTCTTATTTTTTCCTGGCACTCGCGTTTCGAACACTATTTTCGTAAGTCTATCGTCCCGCATTCGACTCACATGACCGAACCATCTGAGTTGACCTTCCACAATTTTATCATTAATGGGTTTTATTTGTAAGTTTTGCCTAAAAGTTTCATTTCTAATTTTATCCCTCCTGGTTTTGTTTTCTATTTTTCTTAAGAACCTCATTTCCATTGCATTTACTCGAGATTTTTGTCCTTCTGTTAATGTTCATGTTTCACTACTGTATATTATGGTTGACCTAACCACTTTCTTTACAACTTCAGTTTTTATGTTCTTTGGCACTTCTCTTTTTCCTAGAAATGTTGACTTCAACATATTAAATATTGTACCCGCTTTTCCCATTCTTTCGTTTATTTCCCTGTCCAATTTTCCATTTTCTTCTATTACTGCGCCTAAATATTTGAAGTGATCTACTTGTTCAATTTGTTTTCCATTATGGCTTATTTTGTGTGTTTTCTGTATGTTAGAGATTATCATTGTTTTAGTTTTTTCGTTGTTGATTTTCATATTTATCTTTGCCAGTTCTTCCTGTAGTACTGTAAGGTTGTGTTGTAGGTTCTCCTCTGTATCTGCTATTATGGCCATGTCGTCTGCGAACATCAATTCTGTCATCTGTGTTCGTTTCATTTGCCGGTACCCCAATGTTAATTTCTTCATCTTTTTCTTTGCTTTCTTTACTGCCTCATCTAATACCGTTGTAAATAGTAGTGGGCTTAGCACGCATCCCTGTTTTACGCCTTGTCTCGTTTCGAATTCCTTGGATTCTTCGTTATTTGTTCTGACTATGTTCGTATTTCCTTTGTACATGTCTTTTATTACTTCAATAATGTTCTTGCTCACCCCTCTTTTCTGTAGCACCTCCCATATGTCTTCTCTTCGTATCCTGTCAAAAGCTTTTTCCATATCTATAAAACATATGTGCATCTCTTTACCCTTATTAATTAATTTTTCACTTGCTATTATAAATATGAGATCTTGTGTGCTTCTGTTCTTCCTAAATCCGCATTGCGTATCTTCTAAAGTTGTCTCAATTTTATTTCTCACTCTTTTTTCTATTATTCTTGCGAATACTTTTCCGGGGACACTTGAGAGTGTTATTCCTCTGTAATTGCTGCAGTTTCTTTTATCACCCTTCTTATATATCGGTAAAATAATATCCGTTTTCCATTGTTTAGGGATTTTTCCGTTTTTCAATACATCGTTCATTATTTCTCTTAGTTTATTTTTTCCTTCTCTTGTCATGTATTTTATCATTTCCGGTGTGATATTGTCTTTGCCGGGTGCTTTACCTAGTTTTATCATTTTTATTGCCTCTTCTATTTCCTCTTCTGTTATGTCTTTTATTTCTTGTTCATCACTTTCTTTCTCTTCTTCCTCTTCTTCTGGGATTTGGACTTCCGTGTTTGTTAGTTCTTCGAAGTACTCTCTCCATCTATCCATTATTTTTTCTTCATTAGTTATTATTTTCCCATCTTTGTCTTTTATATTTGGCATATTATATTCCTTTTTCCTTCTCAGTTGTTTTAGTGTACCGTAAAATAGTTTTTGGTTCTCTCTATAGTTTTCTGTCATTTTATGTCCAAACTTCTCCCAAGATTTCATTTTAGCCTCTTTAATTGCCGTTTTGACATCTTTTCTTGCTTCTTTGTATGCCTCGTACTCTACATCTCTCTTGTTTATTAAGTATTTTTTCCACTTATCTTTTTTATTCTTTATTTTTGAGCATATTTCATCTGTCCACCATTCGGTTTTTCTCATATTTCTGTTTGTTATTTTTGTTTTACCGCAACTCTCTTCTGCTGCACTCAGAATGCTGCTCTTGAGGTGTTCCCATTTCTCCTCAATGTTTGTGCTTTTCCTCTTTTCTTTTAGTTTGTCTTCTAGTATCTTTTGATATTTTTCTTTATACTCTTCCTCTCTGAGTTTAAAACTTTTTATTTTTTCATTTACTTTCCTTCTTCTTTTATCTATTTTATTTTCTTGTGTCCGTTTCATTTTCATTATTAACAGGTAATGATCGCTTCCTATCTCTGTTTCTCTTTTTACCTTTACATCTTTTACTCCTTTCCATTTGTTTTTACTCACTAGAAAATAGTCTATGATTGATTTCTCATTCCTACTCTCACATACTCTCGTATATTTATGTATATTTTTGTGTTTAAATCTGGTGTTTGTTATAATTAAGTTGTTTTCAATGCAGACTTCTATTATTTTTTTCCTATTGCTATTTAAAGTTTTTTCTCCTTCTTTACCCATATACTCTTCTATCCCTCTATTTTCATTTCCAACTCGACCATTTAAATCTCCCATTATTAATATATTTTCTTCTCCATTATCTATCTGCTTTTGCAATTCGCTAAAGAATTTGCCCTTTTCTTCTTTTCTTGCGTCCTCATTTTCCCCGTATGCTATTATTACTGTCCATATTTCTTCGTCCACCAATTTTATTTTGATTGTTAATAGGCGTTCGTTTACGTATTCTTCTTGTACCACATCTTTTAGTCTGTTAGGTGCCATTACTACTGCAACTCCTTCCTTGGCTCTTTCTTTTTCATTTACTCCAGTCCAAAATATCCAGTATCCTTTGTGAATTTTCTTAACCCCATTTCCTTTCTTTTTTGTTTCGGTAATTCCGAGTATTTCTATGTTTTGCTGTATCATTTCTTCTATTAGCTCTTCTTCTTTTCCATTAATACTTTTGACATTCCATGTCCCTATTTTTATTTCGTTTAGTTCTTTTCGTTTTCCTTCGCTTTTTATTTCTTTCTCTTTCATTCTATTTGTTTTCTTATGTATACCTAATCTACTTTTTCCTTTGTTTTCATCTCGATTGCATTGCCTTTTTCCTTTGCGGTTGTCTTCATCTTTTAGCTCATTTTTGTTTTCTCTATTTGTTAATCGTTTTTTGAATTCTGTCCTGAATATTTATTTCTCTTCGCCCTTTCCATATCTTCCTCTTTTCCGTTTTTATTTTCGTTCATTGGTGATCTTTGATTTACCGTTCTTCCTTTTTTCCGTTTTTCTTCGTTCTTGTTTTCGCCGTTTTCTAGTTTTTCATCAGTTTGGTTTTCATATTGTTCTATAGTATAGCTATTCCCATTAATTATTAGTTTGTTTTGTTTTAGAATTGCTTTGTGCCCTTTTGATCTAGCTTCCTTCATGTATGGGATTAGTCGTTTCCTTTGTTCTTGCACTTGTTTGCTGTAGTCTTCTGAAATCCAAATGTCTTGACCTTTAACTTTTTCGCGGCTTTTACCACTTCCATTTTTTTATTCCATGATGAAAATTCTATTAGAATTGGTCTTTGTGTATTTCTATTATTATCCCTCATTTTTCCTATTCTTCTTACTTCCTTCGTGTCGGTTTCCATATTTATTTCGACGCCAATTTTGTTTAGCGTTTTTCTAATATTTTCTTTAACCCCTAAATCTGATTCCATTTCCATTTCTTTAATTTCTTGTACAATAATTTTGTTCTTCCGTATTTCTTTCTCCATAATCTCCATTCTCTTTTCTAATTCCGTGTTTTGTTTTTTCAAGCTTTTATTTTCCCTTTTTATTTTGTCATTTTCCATTTTTATTTTCTCTATTTCAACAAGGTATAAGTCTATCTTAGTCTCAATTCGTTCGTTTCGCGTCTCCATTTTTTCGAGCTTGTTTTGTATGCTCTCTAGTAATTCTTCCATATTTACGATTCATTCGTTTGTGACACCGTCCTAGTTGTTTCTATTTTTGTGCATTCGCGCGATAGCGCCGGTTATCTTGCAGCTGTTTATGTGCACTATTGACTACAATAATTTTATTTACTTACTCGCTATACTCCTGTCTATTGAATCCTGTTTGCTCTTTTTACTTATATATACTATATTATTTCACTAATATTTGTTTTGGTTATGATTGCGTTTTTGGTTTAGTTTTATTTAATCGCGCCGTGTTTTGCGTGATAACACTCGGTCTACGAAATTATTTATCGCCGCTCGCACGTCGCACATCCGTTCACTTTAGCACTCCAAACTCAACTCCTATACTTTATTTTACGAAGCAAAAATGCAGAAGAGTTACTGTTTATATGTTTTAATGTATTAAAAATACTTATATTACATAACTCGTAGAATGCTAATTTTGTTTCAAAAGTAAAACTCGTTTTCAGATAAAAATATTGTGGAAAAGTTATTATGGTAAGCATGGAAAAACATTTAAAAAAAATGTGTTATGTTCTTCAAGATACGGAGGTATTATTTATTTATTAAAATTATTTGAACTGATGACGTTGTTATTACTATTATAAGAAAGTAGTACAGTGTTAAGAAGTCGTAACAAGCAAATAATAATGAAATATCATCATGCAAATGTTGAAATGACTAGAAGAGTTCGAACTTAAGACCCTGTGTGTTCAAGCAAGCACGAGGTGTTGTGATTATTAGAAATTTTAAACTGGGGTTGGAAAAACGAATTTTCTATGTAACTCCAAAGGAAAAAATCCATCAGCGTCAAGTCTCTTGACCTTGCAGCCCACTGAACGGGGCCGTTTCTGCCAATTTATTGATTAAGGCAATTGTTATCACGCCATGCCAAATACCATCTAAAGAGCACAGGCCTCAGCTCTCTAACGTCACGGGCTCGTGAGCTCAGCTAAAGAAGACCAGTTATGGCGTCGACGTGAACTATGAGTACAGATGTTAGATACATGTTGACTGCAATTATCAGCTGTAATTCAGCTTTTTTAATAGACAAGTATTGCATAAATAAACATGTAAATAAGAGTGTCGAAAGAACTACACCAATGTGGTCGTACATGTATTTGGTTTCCCTAAAGATAAATATTTATGTCAAAAATGGATACTGCTATACTAGGCAGACTGTACTCCAACTAAACACACCAAGGTATGCGAATTATATTTTCTTAGTGGAAATACTATATGGACTATAACAAGGTTGAATTTGAAATTTGTTACAAAGAAAGTGCTGCGTCCCTGTAATTGGGTTTCAACTAAAACGAAATTATTTTTTGTGAACCATATGTACCGAAAAGTTTATTTTTACGAACGTAATCACGGCCGCGAAAACGAATTTCGCAACCGTAAACTTTTCTGCACGGTTGCATAAAAAATAATAAAGTGTTTTTGATTATAATATGCATCGCAGTTGCACAAAAATAACTATTTTGAAACAAATTGCCGGGACGCAACAGTAGAGTTATTTACTTCATTTTCCTGGGTGCCAGTATCATAATAAGGAACGAATGACGAATATTAACTCTACAATGACCTGACCTAACCTAACTCAATATTTTGATAAAAAAATTATTGTAGTAAAATGAATAGTAATCGATTTAGCAAAACAGATAATGGTGGAAAACTAAGTACGTTAACAAATAAATAAATCAAATTTGGAGTTTTATATTTTACACTTAAATTAGAACGTGACCTATTAAATGTTGGGATTGATATTATGCTATACCTATATACTAGAGTTTTGTATGCATAATTACGGTTTTTGCTTTGAAACTGCGTTTTCCATTACAAATAAGCGAATGGGATGCGACTAAGGGCTCAGATCACGACTTTTAACCCCATTTCCACAAGACACCCTTATTTTTACTTCCTTTTACGATAAAGGAAGTATTGGATTCACCCCAAAAATTCGAAATTGAGTTTTCAACAGATCTTTACGTTTTAGAGTCCCCTGATCCCAAAAAACATATTTTTTTCATTGATCTGTCTGTGTGTCTGTCTGTGTCTGTCTGTCTGTCTGTGTGTCTGTGAACAGAATATCTCAAAAATGAAAAGAGGTATGGCGTTGAAACTTCATATATAAGTTTTGTGTACTATGTAGATGAGAGAGCAAGCTTTTGAAGAAAATCGCATAACCAGAAGTAGGTGTTTACTCTTGTAATTTTTCAGTTTTTTTCGATTTTTTCAAAAACGGCTCTTAACGATTTTTTTCAAACTTTACATTTTTATTACATTTTTAACGTGTATTGATGTGAGCTAGATGATTTTCCAGCTGAATACTTCTAAAGTCTGCTTCTCTTGTTTTTTTCTATTTTTTATATTAACTCCTATTTTAAATAGAACACCCGGTATGTTATTACATTTTTTAATTAAGCTTAAAATTTTAGAAAAAAATTTCTCTTCAAGTAACGCTCTATTTTGTAGCGTTTTTATAGAATTTGTAATTTTTGAAAATTTTTGACAAATGCTTAAAAATTAAAAATGAAATTTTTGACTTATTATAAGATCACTGTAAAAGGAAGTTGTGTGAGTGTATCACACCAGATTTTTTAAGTTATAAACACATGTAAACACTGTTCGCATATGCGATTCAACGCTAAATTCTACCGACCGTCGGCCTTGCTGTGATGACGCGAAGAGCTGCGGTCTTTGTTTTTAGGTGGTATTGGCCATGCTCGCACTGGTGCTGTCTTACGTGCCGATGCACAGTCCAATTGAAACCATAAATTACTCACTGCTATCAGAGGAATATTATTTCTTAGATGCGGCCCGCACAACATTTCTAAATTTGTAGCTGGCCCGTCGTAAAAAAGGTTGCTCATCCCTGTGCTAGAGCCAACCACCGAACGTAATATTATATTGTGTATCAAGGCCGTACAAGTCATCTTTTTTTGACACTTTTGGCCGAAGTGCACACAACATTTTTTAGGCGATCATCACAAAATAATTCAAACATTTGGTCACAAAATTATTTTTTTCTGAACATTTTCTTGAAAAACATAGTTACCTTAGACAACTAAAGATAAAAGCATTTAGACAACTAAAAATAAAAGCATCTCCTGTCAAGTTTAATATTAAGCTTCATCGCGTGTGTTTTGAGCCCTTTAAAATGGGTGAAAAATAAAATAGCCGCCCCCCCCCTCCAAGGAATTAAAAAATATATTTACGTTAAAAAAAATATTAATAACAATTTTATAAAATAAAATAAAAATAAATACTCCTATAAAATAAAATTGTACAAATACAAAAAAAAAAACAAATACAAAGTTTAATATCTTAGAATTTAGCTTTTCTAGCTTTGACAGACGCAAAAGTGGTCACAAGGTTCTTGACATCAATTGCTTCTGCCAAGTCTCTCTCTATAGATATAATAGAAAGATCTGACAATCTTTCTTGCTTCATGGCCGAGCGTAAAAAGTTTTTAATTATTTTTAATTTTGAAAAAGACCTTTCTGCTGACGCAACTGAGACAGGTAAAGTCAGTAGAAGTCTTAAGGCAATTGCTGTATTTGGGAAAGTCGCAAGTAAATTATTTGTAACAATGTAGTTGAGAATTTTAGATGGTGTTTCAACAGATTGGAAATGTAATTTTAAATTTTCTAATTCATCACTTAATTCTACGGCCTCTTTTCTGACAGTGTCTTCTAATTTTAAGGATAAATCTGTACAGTGTTTTTTCATTGAATTATCGTCCATAATAGGAAATTCATAAATCACTTTGAAATTGTCACTGTAACGTTGTAATTGTTCAAAACGTTCCTGTATAGATACTTTGGCGGTATCCAAAATAGTAAAATAAAAATTAATCTTACAATTCAACTTTGGGTCAAGTATAGGCTCATCAGGGGTTTCATAATCAAATTGTCTTTTTTTTTCGACGTGGACGAATTATATTAGTTGGGGGAAATTCCGTTGCTATATCAAGTTCATCTGTAGCAAGTATTTTCGCCTCTTCTATAAACGCTTCAAAACTGTGGTCATTTCTTTTCTGTTCCAAATAATCTACTAATTTTTTTAACGCATTTGAACAATCTTTTAGATTTGTATTCACACCTTGAAGCATCTTACTGACGGAGTTAAGTTTAGACAGAACATCATGCCAAATAATTACAGAACAAACGAATTTAAAACTATTAATTTTTAAGGCCAATGCTTGGGCTTGTTGTTTGGTGTTAATGTCGCGTGATTTGTCATTTACAAGTTCTTCTAGACTATCATAAATTTTCCCTAATTGATATCGCAGAGGTGTAATAGCTTTAATTCTACTTTCCCACCTAGTTGAGCTAACAGCTTTTAATGTGAAATTTGGTACATTAGTTTAAAGTACATTCCATCTATATGGCGAAGAAGAAAAATATGTATATAATTCTTGTATAAGATTAAGGAACTCCGATGTTTGCAAGGTAACATTGGCAGAATCATTAACCACTAGATTTAGGGTATGAGCAGCACAAGGTACAAACATTGCTCCAGGATTGATATTTAAAATTCGGCGTTGCAATCCTACATGTTTTCCGCGCATATTTCCACCATTATCATAACCCTGTCCACGCATATTGTAGATATCCATATTAAAATCTTTCAAAAGTTTTATTACAAAATCGTATAAACCCTCACCAGTCACATCAATAATAGGAAAAAATCCGAGAAAATGTTCACAAATTTTAATTTGTTTATTATCATCTATTATAACAAATCGAACAACGAATGAAATTTGTTCGGTATGACTTGAGTCTGGGGTTGAATCTAGAATAATTGAATAATATTTTGCTTTTGACAATAACTCCCTAATTTGTTCTCTGATTTTATTTGCTGTAAGTGAGATCAGTTCATTTTGTAATCTATTTCCTAAATAATGAGGCATACGTTTATGTGAAATTTTACTGATTTGAATATTTTTTAGATGTTCCGAAAGAACTGCATCAAATTTTGCAAATGTTTCAACCGTCTTCAAAAAGTTTCCATTGTTTGATTCGAATAATTTATTGGATGACCCACGAAATGCTAAACACTGTCCTGCCAATAATAATATAATTGCAACAATACGTTCTAAAACATTACACCAATATTGTTGTTTCAAATTAAAAATACGTTGTTCTTGGTGATCGATTGTTGTGTAAGTACTCAATCTTTTTTCTAATTCAGTCCATAATTTATAATTTTTAATATGATCAGTTGATCGTTCGTGTCTGGATAAATTATTAGAAAGATTTCCAATCTGAAAAACCAGCATCTGTTAACTGAATATTTTTGGTCCCAAAAATTTTGCAACAAAAGCAAAAAACGCAATTTAACTTAATGGAATAAATTAGCCACATACGAGGTATTTTTTCACCATTTGCTAATGTTCGTGTATAATAATGAACCGAAAAGCGCCCTTGTTCTGTTAAAGGAAATGAAAAATTTTTTACGTGTGTAGGTCCCATTTTTACTAATACTTCAATTGTTGAATTATCAAGTGATTTAGGCCATGAAGCTGGATCTTCTAAACTCCCACTTTCAATGTCCTTTGGTTCTTCTGGAGTACAAGACTCTGCCGAAGTCGATGAAATCTGTGGCTCTATGCTATGGGGACGACTTGCTGACTGTCAGGCGTTGAAACAAAAGGATCTCCAGCCGTGCTTCCACTTTCTTCCTCTGCTCCAGGAGTTTTCAAAAATTGTTCTATAGAGCCCCGCAACTTCTCTTTTTCAGTTTCTTTAGACAGTTGTCTTTTTCTGTAAGCGGCTCCAGAGAGTCTTTTAGTTCGTCGTCGTTCCGAGCTTGACATCTGAATAAATTTAAAAAAGTTTTGTTTTAATTTACTTCTAGATTACAGTCTTAATAGACTATCAAAGCAGCTATTACGTGAAAATCATATAAATTAAAAAAAAAACGTATATCAATAGCTTACCTTTAATAACCAGGCTCTACAACACACGTTTTATTATGATGAAGTATGATAGAAGTAACTGAGTAATATAGATCTTTAATCAGTACCACAATATTTAATTTCCATATAAGGGCACAAAAATAACAATGGGTCTCAGTATTTTACACCTACATATTGCTTCCACCATTCACAAATAAACGCATTTTTTCGTCGGGAGATATTTATACCCTCGGTAAAATACGTCAACCGGGGATTTACTTGAATTAGTACGAACCAATTCGGGACTTCACAAGAAAGATTTGATATGATTTTACAGATTCCTATCTTAGTTTTTTGTCGTATTTTGGACATTGGTTTATAGAGGGTTCTAATTATTTGAAAGGGAAAAATGAAAACACAAATTATTGGTAATAGTTTCAAATTTATTATTGATTTTGTGTTAAAATATCTGTAATAAACGCAAAAAAAAACAAAAATTGGGATTTCGACTAACAATAAAGTGGTGTTTGTTTTTTGTTCGTGGTTTGCATTTTTCAGAGATGTTTTATTCTCAAATTACTTATTTTTTTTAATTTAAATTTGTATAAAATCGGTTTCGAGCGGCCGCCCCTTGCAATCGGCCGCCTGCGTGATGGACACGCAACACCCCACCGGTAGGAACGGCCCTGGTTCAGACGCCCCCGGTGAAATTCTGGAAGCTGCAAGTGTTGCGACCCTAAGTTTGCTCCCCGCAAAATGCCAGCAAATTTATCTGAAACAATACGAAAATTTTGTTGAGTGGTGTAGGACAAAGAACATAAAACACTGGACCGAAAATGTTTTTTGGTGTTTTTCTCTGAAAAGGCCAAATCATGCAAAGTGTCAACTTTATGGTCTCTGTATTCAATGGTAAAGGCAACAGTAATTATTAAAAACGACATTGACATCAGTAAATTTACAAAAGTAGTCGCATTTTTAAAAAACAAAATAGAGGTTACCTGGTCAAAAAATCCTCCGTATTTACTAGGGTTGATATTAACAAATTTTTCCTGGTAGCTCCTGATGAGACTTATTGAATGTGGAAGGTATGCGTAGGTTTTTTACAACATAATTTGGCTTTGCTTACCTTGTGTGTGTAGGTTTGTATGATAATTGGACTAACTGGAGCATGCAGGCGTGAAGAATTACGAAAAATGTCGATATGTGATATTGAAGACAAGGCGAACATGTTAGTGATCACTACCCCGGAAACAAAAACCGGCAAAAAAAGAATATTTACCGTCACTGATGAAATTCTGGAAACTGTACAGGTTTTACAGCTTTTCAGAAAGTATTTAGCCCTACGACCACCACACACACAACATAAGACGTTTTTTATAAATTACCACAACGGAAAATGCTCAACGCAGGTGATCGGAGTGCATACATTTGGGAAGATACCATCGTTAATTGCACAATATTTGCAATTACCAAACGCCAGTAGTTACACAGGCCATTCTTTTCGAAGGAGTTCAGCTTCACTACTGGTTGAAGCTGGAGGTGATATCCTTATGTTGACGCGCCTTGGGGGATGGAAATCTTCGACTGTGGCTAAAGGCTATATAGAAGATTCCATGTCCAGCAAAATGGAAATTTCGAACCAAATTTTGACAGGCTGGGATGGCCCTTCGACTTTTTATGTTCCTACTAACAGCACTGGTCGTCCAACGTCTTATTTTCCCACTAGCATCACCACTACGACCATAGAAAATGGGCTTCTTGTTGACAATATTCACAATTCTTTAATAAACAATGAGGCACTCTCTTCACGCTCTTCCAGCGGGATCCACTTTTCAAATTGCACTAACTGCACGTTTACTATCAATATTAACAACAGTAGCAACAAGTTCAAAGAGTGATTAGTACTTAAGTAGATATTAATAGCTTAGATTTAGGTAGTTGCGTTGTAAATTTTGACTAAAATTATTTAAATAGAAGTATTTTATTTTGCGTTGACAGCCGTTGACAAAACACCATCTGGATGGCCGTCGATTTAGATTTCATCAGCTGATTGTAGTTAGGCATACTATGCAACCACAGGTGCACGGCAGCATTCGTGTAGCAACCGACAGATTTAATGAAAAATATAAAGAGGTTATCAAACTGCCTATATAGGTAGGTAAAAAGTGTTCATGAAGTAGTTTCTGGCAGATCAGTTCCAAAAAAGTAGAGTTTGACAGATGCGTACAAAAAAAGTAACATTTGACAGATATGTACAAAAAAGTAAAACTTTACGGCGGCAAAAGGGGCCATAGCATCGCCATTTTTGTAATGATCGCCTAAAAAATGCATTTTCTACTCTCTCACACACAAAGACAGGTTTCGATATCCCGAAAGATTTAAATATTTCGTATATGGGTCGGCAAAAGCTAACAGTGAAAATATTACCAAACTTTACAAGCTAATAAAATATGATAAACTGAATCGAATATCTCTCTTTTATTTTTCGTTTAAATGAATAATTCGGCTAAAAAAGAATTATTGTATCTCCACTGTTTGAGACACACTTCGCCGTTCGCGGAGAAGAAGAATGCCGCAAAGCGCAAAACCGCGATGTGCAAGTAAACACATAACTGATAAAAACGGGGTTAGGTTCCATTAACTAGATTTATTTATACTATGCAACCTCAAAAAACCAAAACTTTTCTGCGTTTTTTGTCTGGCAAATCTGAAGCAGAAACTTTACGCTTTGATGACATGATTTTCCGTGTTTTAAAAATTAAACTGAATTGAATTTTCAGCAGAAACGCTCGAGAAGACAGTAAATTTGAACTAAAATTCCATACGTAACATAAGTCTGCCACTTGAATCTAGAGCTCGAATATCCATCTGTTTATTCAAGTTATAATTTTACAGTTTATTTCAGGTCCGATTTGGTAATAAGAGATTCAAAGAAATAGGCTCGATAAGTGTGTTTACAAGTTCGTGATAAATAATGTTATTTAGGTGTTTATAACATAAACCGCATACGTCTGCTTTATTTACTTACGGCCGGTCTTATAAAGATCACTAACCTGACGTTAACTTTAAATCGCTGTTAAAATAAACAAAAGCTCATCAAAACGTTGGCGCTTATGATATAACGGGTGTTCATAAACAGTCGTCATCCCAGTTGCTTTGAAAAACAAAATGTTATATCTTTGATTGATTCGTGCAACACAATGAAACGTCATTGAGTACTGTCATAGCTCAGTTTTTCTCAATTATAGTAGACATACGTTTTTGAAGTCAAAACCTACTGGGATGACGACTGTTTATGAACACCCGTTACTTATTATTCATTAGTAAACAAATTTTTATACGCTTTTGTTTATTTTAACAGCGAATTCAAGTTAACGTCAGATTAGTGGCCTTCGTAAGACCGGCCGTTAGTGTGTGAAAGTTGAAACAGTCAACGTTGGCAATTCTATCCGCGAACGGCAAATCAAATATCCGCGAACTTCAAAGAAAAGGGAGCACAAAGGTGCCCCGCGTAAAATCAAATCAGCGAACCGCAAAGCCGCGTACGGCGAGGTCTGACTGTATTTTAAGATGCGACAATTTACCAGTAAATTATGAGTTAATAATATAGATCATAGCATAGTTATTTAAGCAACCGTATCTTAAGACCGTATATTGACAATTTCCCAATATTTTTCACGGGGATGGCGTTGCTCATTAGGCACTCTACGTGCGAAATTTGTAAGCATCAGTAATCAGAATGGTGAAAAATAAATACAAGTTTTTTTAAATGACTAATTTTATTATGGCAGAGCCTTGGCTCCTTATAACGAACCGCCGTTGGAACTTGAGATCTAAAATTTTGAGCATTATTAACAGTTTGCCGCGCGAGCACCATTTTTTACTGTATTAGTTCTTTCGACTTCCTTATTACTATCTTCCTGTAATTACTTGTGTTAATTAAGGTACAAAATAGTAGTAGAGTATTGCAGAAATATATTTCTAGGTATTATACTTTCTTTTTATTTGTTATCATCCTGGTTCTGAATGGTTCTGAAGCACATTGCATGCGAATCCGTATTCGGGTTTTGGCAGACTGTGTGTCGCTGAGGTGTGCCACGGTCAACTTATCTATTGTTAATCATGACGTGCGCATAACCAAGGTCAGGGCTGGGCTCGAATTAGTTTCAGCTGTTCAATTTATTTTAACAATGTTTTTCGCCGAAGAGCAATTTATTTTTTCGGAAGGCAATTCCCGTTTAATTGACCGATAAAAGCACCACGGCACAAAACCTGCCTCTTCTTCCAAAACAAACCGCAGAAAGTATCAAATGCCTTATTCATTTCTTCCAAATTAGCTCTCGCGCGACCGCGATTAGTTCGTCCAACTGCTGGACGCGCTTTAAAATAGGAAGCCTGCAATCATGTTCAATTTGCTCGTTGCAATTTGCACACCACCGAAGTTTTGATGGAGCGATAGCACGAAGGTGCATGCCCGATGTGTAAATGCTATTCGGCAGCCTAATTAAGACACGCGAAAACATGTTACCGTTTAAACCAGGGGTCAGCAAACTACGGCCCGCGGGCCATATCCGGCCCGCTGTCTGTTTTTAATCCGGCCCGCAGGTTAATACTGTTTTTACACGAAAAAATGTAAAATAAATCAAATTACGCGCTATAACCACTGACATATATAAATGAACTGATTGAAGTAATAGACATTTTTCTAGATGAGAAAAACTGCCCACAGCCACTATTATCTAACAATGAATGGCTATGGAAATTAGCATTTGCTGCAGACATCATGGGATATCTTAACAAATTTAACTTAAAATTACAGGGAAAAACTCATATGTGAAATGTATTCTACCGTAAAGTCATATTGCCAAAAATTGGCATTGTTTGAAACACAAATCACATTAACCAAGTTTGACCATTTTCCATGCTGTAAAAATGTTCAAATATTAGCGGAATCCTCATTCCCAAAAAAAAAATCGCGGCGTATATATTTTCAGAACGTAAATTACAGTTACAACAGCGTTTTTCGGATCTTGATCCAAGAGCAAAAGACATTTCCATATTTCAAAATTCATTTGGCTCTACAATTGAGGAGCTTCCGTCACACCTTCAATTGGAAGTGCATGAACGGCAAAATGATGTTTAAAGAAATGAATCTAACCTAATTCTATAAATATCTTTCGGAAGATAAATACGGTCAATTAAAATTATATGTTCGGGGATTTATATCTATATTTGGGAGTACTTACCAATGTGAAAGGACATTTTCGAAAATGAAGTATGTAAAATCTCAATACAGATCACTCTTAACAGATTACCATTTGCAAACAACGTTAATGATAGGATGTACTAATTTCGCACTTCAGTATGATGAAATATTATCTCAGAAAAAACAATTACATTCATCGCATTAGTTCCATATATATAATACACATATATTGCTGGTAGGGCCTGGAAACTTCAGAAAACATTACGGCGCCGACATAGTCTCACTTATAGTATAACGCGTCTCGTGCGCATGCGTGAGAATTCGAACTCCGCCTTTAGAAGCGAATTTTAAACTTGACCACTTCCCCATTGGGCGGACGACGCCGCCGCGCTTGCGCACAGCTCACCGTATACATGAAGGAGTTGGTTGTGTGTCTCACTTCATCAGCCAGTTTCCCACTCATAGCCGCTAGCAATATAGTAAGTATTAGATATATGATTAGTTCAAAATGTAACCAGTTCTATAATACGTTTATTAATAGATGGAAACATTTTACTCGTTTTTTTGTGTGTTAATATGTATAGTATACATATATAAATATTATGTAAAAATATCACTACCTAATAAAATAAATGAACCTGTTTTTTTTTGTTGCTCTATGAGTAGAATTTCCCATGTAAATGTCTTCGAGTTTACTAACGGGTGTTCATAAACAGTCGTCATCCCAGTAGGTTTTCAGAAACGTATGTCTATTAAAATTGAAAAAAAATGCGCTGTGACAGTACTCAATGACGTTTCATGTGTTGCACGAATTAATCAAAGACATAGCATTTTGTTTTTCCAAGCAACTGGGATGACGACTGTTTATGAACACCCGTTATATGGCCCGCCGAGCCTACACATTTTACGTTCTGGACCTTTCCAAAAAAAGTTTGTCGAACCCTGGTTTAAATTATGGAAAACCTACTCGGGAGGCATCCACATTCGTATTGGGAATTAGCCAACTGTAATTTTGCACTAATGGACAGCGAATTAATAACTTACGAATCGATATAAAAGGATTATAAAAAAGTGTCTTATCATTTATTGAAACTGCTGCTAGGCAATTAAAATAGACCCGAATTATAAAAAATAGAATATTATGAAAAATAGTCATAAGACGTGTGCTTAATTTTATTGCACAGAAGTGTACATTAGTAAAATTAATTTTTTTCAGTAATCATCCCTAAGTAATATATGGTCGAATTTATCCGCTATTTTTGGACACCTTGAATAAGAACGTTCTAAACGACTTTCCCTCAAACATAATGAAAAATTGAGTTAATAATGGCGATACATCGGTAGGGGAGAGAGGGACACATTGGGACATGGGGTACAATCGGACATTTCAAATGTTGATGCCTTTACTAGGAGTTTCACCTTACTATGTAACATATCAAAGTTTTTGTGTCATATTGCGTGTTTTTGTAAAAAAATTGTTAAAACTTTCTAAGTTTTTTTTTTAATAAATTTATTAACTAATTGCAATCTGTATAACAAAGGAATACAATAAGCAAAACAGATAAACGTTTAAAAGTGTCATGAATAGATGTGAGAGATAGGATCCATCAATCCTAACACCAACTTCTAAGTGGATATCGTCTATATAATCTACAAATCGTTTAAAACCAATTGACTGCTAAAACACTTTTCTAGCTTTGCTTGTTTATATAAATCGAACCCAACTTTCTTAACTGTTCCTTTGTTGGCAATATAAGTAATAAAATGTCACAAAATGTGACAATATCAGTTTTATCAGCGCTGAGTGAGAAAACTAAATTGTTGAAATACATGGTTAGTGGAAAATGTTACTGTCAAAATAAAAATTACTACCTTAAAGTTTAAGAACTGAAGCCACAGATGAAGTTAAAAATGAATGATTGAAATACAAACCACGACAATCTGATAATTGGAAGTGTAACTCCAGCCTCGCCGAAATATTTTGGATTCTTTAAGACGGCATTTAATTCACAGGTAACGGATGGTGCATGTCATTGTAAAGAAAAACATATTTTGTAGCAATCTATTGGAACAGCAGCCGTTAAAATATTTGAGGTTCTGAAAGTCGCGATATCCAATTTCAGGAGAAATTACAAGGTAAGATACTGGCTGGAAATCGACTCTACGTGCAGCAATCAACGTAAGCTCGTACAGTTATGCCTATTTACAGTGAAATTTAAGGAGATGATCTTGTTTGCTGCCACTGTTTGCTTCTTGTCGTCGCGAATTATGGTTCGTTATCTGAAGCCTATCGCGAATAAAATTTCTACAAGTCGCCTGCACTGTTCGCTTTCTTGCCTTCTATTGGCTGCCCGTGACCGGTTGCCGCCCAACTTTCTTAATTTCCTACTAATTACGAAATTAATGTTTAACGTAAAACGCGGAAAAGTTCACTGCTGGGGTTGAAAGTTGCGCTTATTTTATTTCTCGAGAATTGAGAAGCGTACCTCAGAGTCCCGGCCCAGTGCTCTGCTTAATTGCGAGATGGGAAGAAAATTTTTAGGAACCACCACTAGTTTTTCAAAGTCATAACATACTTAATAAAAGTAGATTTATGCTCCATTTGGATTTATGTTACATTGTGTTGAAATAATTTGCAATTTAATATTTTTAACTAGCGAGATAAAAACTCTAAAATGTTGGGTTTGTATGCTAATGTGTTATTCACATTGCACCAACATTAATCCTTTCAGGTTAGCTTTTCTGTTATTAGCAAAACCACGTATAAATGTAAGATCCCATAGAGATCCCCTATACTTACCACAAAGGCGTATCAGCAATATTTGGATACCCTTCTAAGGTGCCATTGCGCCTTCTGTTGCAACAGAACTATTTAACCGCTATATTAAGGCAGATAAGGTTAGGAATAAAAAAGCAGAAAATATTATTTATGTTTATCTCTATCAAATAACAATAAATTTTATCAGCTATCAGGGCTGCTCTCTGACGAATTTCGCAATTAAGTCACATTTCTATAGCCTACCGTGTAAATATAGTTCTATAATCCTGCGTTTATAAAAAGAAATTTAGCAATCCTCATCATTTCTAAAAGAAAAAAGTGCTCTCATGCATGACTAAAGACAAAAATAAAAACAAAATAGGAGAAATGAATACATTCGAAATCTGGGTGCAAAAGTGCCTCGATACGGTCAAAACCGCTTTATACCATTATTGGGATTAATCGGATTATGCACAAAAAAATGAGAATAAAAAAACTTGTACCAGTGGAGGGGGGAATGTAATGTAGCCGCTTGGGGATGATGAAAGAAATATATTCGTGACAAAGAGAATACGCACGCAAGCGCAATTTTTACATCTGTCGTTGAGTTTACTCATGTCCTATCTCAATGTCTCACTTCTCGAAAGTCATAGTTTTTCCTAAATATTCACCCTTTCAATTCTTAATCTCGAAAAATTATGTAAAGAATGAACTTTAAACCTATTTAACGGTCAAAAATTTCAGAAAAAAAATGATAATTTGGGTACCGTGTAATGTTTCATTAATTTAAATGTAAAAATAAAACAATTACAGTTTTATTTTGTATCTAAAGAGAATTTCAGCTAATTGGTTGATCGAGCAATTAGTTATATCAAAATACATTTTAAAATAGAATTACACAAATTACGTTTGGCTGACTTTATTTAGCTTCAGATATAATTTTAATTTTAATAGACATTTTTAATAAAGGACACAATCTGTAAATCACATGGTTGGAGTTAGCTAAATGAAAAAATAACTCCTCACTTATGATTACTTACCTTTAATTTTGTGTTTTACCTTTCACATGGTTGTCAAAACTTCTAAAATCTCCAAAAATATATGATATCCTCATATTTCTTACATCTATTGAAAAAATATTAATTAATTATGAGACTTGAAAATCTAAATGTTTACTTGCAGTATTGATCAAAATTTGTAAAAATTTTAGGTTGAATATGTATTACGAGACTTATTGCTTTTGATCTAGTGATTAACATTCCCTTTTCCATAAATTTCTGGAATCATTCTGTAATTTAAAATGTATTTTGACACAACTAATTGCTCAAGAAATAGTAACATAGTAAACAATCAATTAGCTGAAATTCTTTCTTTGGGTAAAAAATAAAACTGTAATAGTTTTACTTTTACATTAAAATAATCAAAACAGCTCAATGTAAAAATGTTTTAATGTTTCATTAATGTTATCGGTCCCTGTGGAGGGCGCCATATAATTCTCTGGTAATTTATTTACTTTGGTATTTTGTAGTTTAGTTTTACTATTTGCTCCGGGTAGATCAGGTTCCCAGGATTCTATAATTACCTCAAATGTATTGACATAGAATAACACGGTAGCAATAAAGTATATATTGTTCAAAACTAGGTACCAATTAATTCTTTTAGCTAGGTTTAATAACATATGTACAAAAACTATAAATAAAAGTCGATGATCCTTGGAGGCCTGCAACCGGTCGGGCCGTCCGCTTGATAAAATTTTCCTAGAGTAACGCAATAGTTCCAGTGAATGCAGCTTGTTAAATATTAGGTAAATGTGGAGGCCAAAATGTCGGTGTTTACGCTTGGTAGTCGTGTAAATGTGATTAAATTCAATGAATTACGTAGGTTGTGTTTATGTCCGGTAGTAAATTAAATAGTGTTGGTATTCGCTGCTCCTTGGGGGTTAAATTTGGGCGAACGTGAAATTTTTACCTCGACAAAAGTGCGCCGACAATCGCCGGAAAGTTTTGGCCGAAATCGGCGAAAAATTTCGTGCTTCCCTCGGACCCCCGCAAATGCTGAGAATCGCCTCTAACGGTACAATGGACTCCGCTGTTGGACAGGAAATCTTCCTTGTGCAGGTACGCCGGGCTTTTAGTTCCCTTTAGCTATGTTAGAACCTAGGGACAGCAGGTTCACGGGGGCGTACAAGACAGGATTGGATCATCGGCTTCCACAATGTACCACGGTTTAACAGGTTCACGGAAATGTACAAAGCAGGATCGGATCATTAGCCTCCATAGTGTACCAGGGTTTAACAGGTTCACGAAAATGTACAAGGCAGGATCGGATCATCAGCCTTTTGTTAGAACAATTCTATTAAAGCAGTTACTTTTGGTACTTCAGCCTCAAATCCTAGCATTTTCACGGGTCACGCAAGCAAAATTCGTAATTCAGTGGTAATGTTATCAAAATCCATTTCTGTAAACCTTATTTCCGCACAGTTCAGTTCAAATATTACGCTTCACCGTAGTTAAAAATTGTCGATTCAGGTTTATGTCGGCATACGGTATGAATACTGCCGTATAGCCATGTTCGTCGAAATTAGTTATAAATTCACCCTTTGTTCCCTTCTGTCCGTAAAGCAGTCGCAAGTTACCGAATTGCTACATTCGAGGTCCCCTACAAGTTTCGCAAGTGTTGAGCCATATTTCGTCAGGCTAAAACTTTTCCGTGGCCTTAAGCGGAATCCCTTAGTCAGCTTTGGTGATCCCAAAATCTTCTGAACCGTTCTACTATAAGAGCAACAAGGACGTAGATAAGCCGCGTATGCGCTTGGTTATTTTTCGCGCCCGCATCTTCCGCAGGAGCGTCACTTGGCGTGGAGGCCGCAAGATGTAAGGGTCACGTTGGGTCCGCGGCGGGCCTCTATCTGCCGAATCCGCGTAAAAAGTTTATTGTCGAAATTCTTGTGTTGTGAATCCGCCTTGTCGCCGTCAATTCGAGCTTAGTGCTTAGTGGTTAGAGGCGAACGTTTAGCCGAGTTTTCCGTACCGTTTGGAGCTTAGTATCTCCGCTAACACTTACCAAGTAGAACGAAGACCCGATCCCTTACCGTCATCTGCTTGCTACCGGGGTCCGTTCTAGTCAACCCTCGTCTTGGGGATGTTTTACCGCTCGCATTCGCTCGATTTTGGCCCAGTTCTGTGGTTTACAACAGTTTCCTGTCGGTTCCGTTCGTTTGGCACTGACTGAGATGCAACTCGCAGCTGAGGAAAACAACTTAAGTCTGCACATCTATGTTTCTATTAAGGTAAATTGTTAACCGTTATATGTTTATAGTGAAGTGTTTTGCCAAAGTGTAGTTTGGGCCACTTGAGTCCTTTTGGTTGATTTAAATCATAAAATGTTGAACAAATCTGTCAATGTTTATTGTCTTCATGTCGTTTTTGTGTATTAAGCTCACGTAACCGTTGCTGTACCATTTTTGAGGTGTTTGGATTGGTGATGCAGTGTAGCTTTTTACACCACAATATATGTTGGTATAGTTGAATAAATTAAAGGGTGTTGATTTTATAGTTTTAGATTATATTCACATAATATATACAAATAGCACTTAAGAGTGACGTCTGCGTTTCTGGATGGTTATCGTTAACATGATTCTATGATACTGCTTAAAAACTAAGTTGAAATTTTGTAGGCTATCTGCAAGTCCCGTGGGGGTGTCTAAATATCCAATGAAACGTTCGGTAACTTTTGGCGTGGAAACTAAAATTTTGCGGTTTCTCACGAACCAGCGCACTGTCGGCAAGGGTTTATTGGGGTTGCAAATACGATAGCCTTTAGGGCAATAAAGTTATAAACTTAAGAAATGCATTGAACGTGCTTATTGAATAATTTTGGCGAAACTGCACAAAACCGTGACATTTTGAATTTAACTGAAACGTTGCAAACGAATCGCACAAAAATACATCTATTTAATTAATCTTAAAACAACAGTGTTTGTTGCTAAATTTTGATACTGTAAAGTCGCTTTTGTGGTAGAACGTACCGACCATATTGTTTGTAATTGTAAACATGCCTTTTGTTGCCGTTTGGTCATTCGAGTTTAGATTATAGATTGCGTCGTTAACCCAACTAACCTTTTTGCATATTTTCGGCCGTAATATTTAATTATTGTAACATTCATTGTCATTTGTTACATGTTATTTCATCAATAGAGTTTATTGTTAATTGTTTATACGTTTTTCATTTGTTTGCATGCCTTTTGTCTATGTTTTGTACAGGAACCTAGTTGGTGCAAGTAAGTGTAAGCTGATGCCGTTTAAGGTAGGTTTGATCCAGCTGTTACGTCGCTACCTCAGGTTGTGCCAAGGTAGAAGTAGCAAGGTGATTTACCCACTTCCATTTTCAAGTAATTCCATCTGTGTTGCCGATGTTGTGTTTGTCTCGATATAGTCAAGAAAATGGTGACGTACCTTATTTAACATCTTTAACCCCTTTGTGCTAGAGCACAGCCTTAACTTTCAGATAGTAAAGAACCCGCCCTCGCGGCTGAGTTTCTAGTCGACGTATTTTGTTACAGCACATCTTGTAACGAAGGTTGAAGGCTGAATATTTGGCGATATTCTCGATGTCTTAGTCATTTTGTAAGTAACAGGTTTGGCTCTCAAGCGTATGATTTTGTTTTGCACGCTTGAGGGGCTGATTAATAATGCATTTAACGCGGTCTCGTCGTGTTACCAAAAATGGCCAGTTGTTTGTTAGTGTCGTAATAACGTTTTCGTGCTGTAACACTCTATAGTGTACCAGGGTTTAACAGGTTCACGGAAATGTACAAGGCAGGATCGGATCATCAGCCTCCATAGTGTATCAGGGTTTAACAGGTTCACGGAAATGTACTAGGCAGGATCGGATCATCGACCTTCACAGTATTCAAGAGTTCTTGGGAGTTCTAGGAGAGATGAGGTCCTGTGACTCAAGCCTTACGGTTCGGGCAGTATTAGTGCGGCCCACCTGGGCCGGAACGCTCTTCCAAGTTAGAGCTGCTTGTCGGGTGGCTGATCTCAAGTCTTCAGCAAGCTGAGCGTTTTAATTTTCTACCATTTCAGCTGCCTTTATCTGAGCTGTGTGGTAGGTGGGATTGGAGTCGGTTTACGCTACGTTCCGCATCGCTGGCTGGGTTCGCCTTATCCTCGATCCGAGCGTTCAGGCGATGCAAGTGTTGATTGTGGCTAATAGCCATGGACAAATTTGAACACATTATTTTATGTGAAAAATGCACATTTGGACTGGAGCTAATATCACAACAGTATTGATTTACCCAGTATGATTACTCAATTTTTATAAATAGAGCGGAAATATTCTTAATTTTAGCTTAAACCGCTTCTTTTTTGCAGATAAACACTCACTTATTTGGTTTTGTGTATGTTATAGGAGGAGAGATTTTTATGTCATCTACCTAGCTCATATTTTATTTTCCAACAGAGATTTCATTAACATGTACACATTTATTCCTGCATTTTTCCAACTACTGAATACCCACCAAAAATATTTTGGTAAGTTGTTATGCCAAATTTAAAGCCATCCTGACTGCATGGGCACATTTGAGGGGCCGGCTAGATAAACAGTGAAAGATGGCGTGCGGTTTTTTACAAAAGGTTAACGTTAGTAATAAGTACAAAAGGGACGCCAGTGAGTCTTTTACAACAAATGTGCTCAAATAAAAACTCAAAGCTTTACCAAAATCACAATAATCCGAAATTGCAATAAATATATCAACCAGTCATAACTCAGTTTGTAGTAACGAAAACATACATAGTCAGAATAAAATGTAATAGTCCGTAATATGGCACTTGGATATAAACGTTAAGTACACCGGGTGCAGCCAATAAACATAAGTTTTAGAAATATAATAATCAGTTGTGTAAATACAATAATAATTATGTTAAATGAACAAGCTACATAGATAATTAAAGTGCAACAGTGAACGACATTGCTAAAGCAAGTTAAAGTTGCTACAAGAACAAAAATCAAATAATCACACAATAACAAAATCAAATCTGAGGAATCCCAGCGAGATTCAATCGGAGCCGTTGATATTCGACACAGCAATATAATTTTTTTTAAAATCCAAAACTACATGCAACACAGAACTTCCTGGACGTATTACAACTTTCTGGCGAGATAGCAGCAAAGAACTAGCTTTGCCTAGAAAGATAACTAGCTCTATACTCTCAGCAAAACCCACGTCGCAATATGTCAAGACGTTTCTCCAACGAGAGAAACGGCAGCTTACGGAAGCAGCTGACTGATCTCTGGGCAGCACGTGTACTACACGGGACGAGGACATGACGGAATCAAAACAAGTCAGCTCAGTACAGAAACATTAATTTCGCTACGGGAACATGGTCGGTAAAAACAGGATCGAAAGAGACATAAACACCCCATAACGTTAAACCAATTCTGTAATATGATAAAGCAGGTTCAAATGACTACGTGCAACTTACCCCACGGTCTAAAACCGCGCTGAACAGAAGTGCATAGGAAATCGGGTTTCGAAGACAAGCAAGCGCGCTCGCCGCGACAAAGCGGACAAAATCAGAACGACGGCGCTGCCGATTCTAACAACCCGACCAAATACTGTAAGTCAAACTACGTCGCTCTTTACCCGTTTTTTTAATACATTTATTATTCAACATGCTCCATCATAATACACGACATTACATGTTTTATAGTACTAATTACTTAACTTTCTATTTCAGACTATAAGTAACGATATTAACTATCATGTCAAATTGTTAACTATGTAGTTTGTTTTACAAGCATTTACATAAGAGGTACATAAGTAAATTACATATTACATTTAAACCTATTTACATTATTTTCATTTTTTTTTAATATTTATTAACTTAAACTTTGTATTTAAACTATAACTATACTATCAAAATCAATACTATTTGTAAATTTGACAAAACATTTCAGATAATTTTGTATTAATTTAATTTTAGTTACCGGCCAGTTCTCATTTTTTAAAGGCAGTCTTTGGGTTTCTAGTATAGGACAATTGTAAATCACATGGTCTACAGTTTGCTCACCTAAATTACATATACACATTGAATCATTGCTTATACGGAATCTGTAAAAGTAACTCTTTAATTTGCCATGACCACTTAAAATAGTTGTAATTTTTGGCGTGAGAGGAATTTTACAGTTTAGTCTCATGGTCCCCCGTTGGATAAAATGATTTTGTAAGTTCACCTTTATCACTACGCAACCACTCGGATTGCCACTTCATCTCACTGTTTTTTTCCACATCTCGTACTAATTCTTTTTTTCTAGTTCTATTAACTATTTGGTCATTTTGGTTAGCTGTTCCTTCCTCTTCAATTTCTCGGACTTCATTCCTCCTCATTTCTATCAGTCTTTTGTAAATTTCTGCCGTTTCCTCTAGTTTTATTACTATTGGTGTAGTTGCCGCTAGGATACACGATGCTTCGTATGAGATTGTTCTAAAAGCTTTTATAATTTGGATGTTCATCAGTCGTTGTACTCTTTTCACTTTTCTTCTGTTCATTTCCTTATCTAGAGCTGGTTTCCAAACTGCTGCGCCATAAGTGAGTATCGGCAGTATTGATCCCTTATAAATGGTATTCAAAGCTTCATGTTTCAGTCCCCAGGATATTTTGGCAGATCTGGACAGTATATTAATCAATTTCAAGCACTTGCCTGTTATGTTTTGTACGTGTATTTTAAAATTGAATTTCTGATCGAGAGTTATTCCTAGATATTTTAGACTTTTAACTTGTTCCAGTTTATCGTAGTTAACGTATACTGTTACATTTTGTTTTAGTGAAGTTCTTTTCTTTGTTATTAACATGACTTTTTATTTATCTTCATTAAAGGTGATTTTATTTTCTTTTGCCCAATTGAGTATCTTCTGTATTTCAATATTTGCTGTATTTTCTACTTCAGCGACATTTCTTCCCCTTATCAAGATGGCCAAATCGTCGGCAAAAGCTATCACTTTTGTTTGGATTTTGTAGTTTAAATTTAACAAGGAATTGTACATCACATTCCAGAAACCTGGACCACAGCAAGATCCCTGTGGACATCCTTTTTCTATGGTTCTTACTACTTTAACGTCATTTATTTCTAGAATAGCTACTCTTTCTTTAAAATAATTTAAAGCCAAATTATACAGCTTCTTGGGGCAATTTATTTGTCTTAGATTATACCAAATTGTTGGCCACCATGCCGCGTTAAATGCTCCCTTTACATCTAGACTAATAAGTATAGTATCGTTATTTTCTTTCAAACTTTTTTCAACAAACTTTTTCACCTCCATAAGTGCGTGCACGGTACCCCTCTTAGGGGTAAAGCCAAATTGATTGTTGTTCAACAGTTTGTTTTTATAAAGGTGTCCGTTTATTCTTTCAATCATGAGCTTTTCCAGGACTTTGCCCGCTACATTTATTAAACTGACAGGTCTATATTTTGAGACTGTTTTTGCATTTTCTTTGCCAGGTTTTAATATGGGAACCACCGTAGACACTTTCCATTCTTTAGGGAAATATGAGTTTTGTAAACACTGATTATAAATTTCTGTAACTAGTAATGGAAAGTATGTAAATACATGCAGTAGTATATCACTTGTTACGCCGTCTATCCCTGGGGATTTTTTAGTATTCATTTTCATTAAAATGTTTTTTATTTCTTCTTGCCTAAACAACTCGTCATCTTGTGTTTCTATAGGTACTTTAATCTGGTCTCTGATCCTCTTGTGTATTTCGTTATCTTCTTTACAGTTATCTTCTGATATAAATTCCGTCATCATATACTCTAGAGTACTTCTCATGTCTGTGGTGTATTCTCCATCATCTTTAAGAATAGTCGACAGTGTTAGACTACTTTTGATTTTGCCTGCTGCAAGACGATAAGCCATGTTCCATGGATTGCTGCCTTCCTTTATGTCGCAGTATTGTTTCCACGAGGCTATTTTCTCTTATTTAATTTTCTGTAGATACATTCGTTTTTGTATGTAGTATTCTTGCTTCATATCTTCCCGCAAATTTGCGTTGTTTTGTGTCCTTTGATATTTTCTTCGGTAAGCATTTACTCGCTTTCTCATTATTGTCAGTTCATTTGTCCACCAAGGTAGTGTTTTCCTATTATTTACTTGTTTCCTTTTTGTTGATGTATAGAAGGTCTTCTTACATGCTGCCTCTATTGCTGTGATGTACTTTTTAACAATGTTTTCTAGATTTCCCTCTTCTCGAACCTTAATGCTTAAGTATAAATCTAGTCCGGTATCGTCAATTGATGTGTTATCGCATTAAAATATTACTTGGAAACTTGAAGCAATATTTCTGTCAAATTCATTCCATCTCTCATTTTTTATTATATATCTCTGTCTGTTATGTGTGCTGAATGTGTTTTGTGTTGCGGTCTTGATTGTAAACGTTATCAACTTGTGGTCGGAGCAGCTTTCCTCCTCTTCGATTATCCAATTCTTGATGAAATCTATCATTTGATTATTTGCTATGGTTAAATCTATGTTGCTTTTACCTCTTTTTGTTTCAAACGTATATTGTTCACTTTCTTCATTCATAATGTGTAAATAGTATGTTCCCAGAAAATCTTCCAAAATTCTTCCCCTTCCATTTGTAGTAACATCAAACCAAGTTACAGATGTAGCATTACTATCGATTGCTATCATAACCGGTTTATTTTTGGCAAAATCAAGAATGTTTTCTAATTTTCTTACCCGTAACAAAGTCTTCAATAAACTCCTGCAGGACTCCTCATCAGAAAACAATGTTGTCACCGCAAATATATTTTAATTTAGTAGATAGGTAATGGTCATTCATTGTTTAGTCAGGGTGCAACGTGGATATCTCATTTCTAGAAAACCGCAATCGTTGATTATTTCCTTAACTTTTCAAGCTTTATGCACCTTGCAATTGTCGTGAAACAGCATCATTTTCTGGCTATCCTTGTGTCTTTTTAGACGTATATCAGCTTTTAAATTTTTAATTGTTTCTTTATGTGCATCTCCTGTGATCGCAGATTCTTTCTGCATATATCCATCAATTAATGGAATTTCTTCAGCATCCCTTATCCCCGTAACCATTGAAATACCATGTCTACCTACTACATCGATTGCTTATTCTGTAGATGGGTCCCAGTGATATAGCCATGTCTCTCGCCAGTTTTTGATTTCCAAGATAACTCGTTATCATCAACCAAAGCCGGCAGGTTTTCATTGCAAATGTATGGCCTATACAACTTTTGGTCATGAGTGAGCACTTTCGAAATCTAGCGTTATTCATTCCCAAGCCGCCATATAAAATTATCTAAAACTGGTGCTTCTGATATCCACACTTCATTTGCAATTAATGAAACCTTCAATCTTCGATCTGTCAAAACCAAATCTTCAACGTTTTTGATGTTTTCCTTTGTTCTTGCTTTCACAGGTCTTTCGCACTTTGCATCATCTTAAATTAATTTCCTGTTCCATGGAAATTGTACCAAAATTTCGGTATCAACCGACATTCAAACACAACTTTGACAGTGTATTTTCTGAAGTCTCGACCAATCGAATAAAAATATGTCCTGGGCCGATACCGGCTGAAAAAACACTTCTCAGCTCTCCGGCCTGACGTCAGCACAAGAATGCCAAATAGGCCAATGATTATTGAATTTTATTTGAATTGACTTCGCCTCCTCCAACTTCGAGATAACAGGCTCTCATTGGCCAATTCGCCCTTCTTGTGCTGACGTCAGGCCGGAAAGCTTAGGACTTGTCTTTAGCCGATATTGCCTGGACGCAATTTCCTCTCTTCGCCAGAGGCTTTACGCCCGCCAGTGCTTCTTTATTACGTTACATGGCATTATATTCAGGAAGGCCAGAAAACAGTATTTTGGTTTACGGTTTACTTGGTTTTGAATGATTAATGTTGTTCTTAGCTGCAGCAATAACGAAATAATAAGACAAACTGCAAAAGTAGGTTAATATAAATTTCTAATAGGTACACTGCTCGTTCAAATTTTAATCATATATCCATTTAAAAAATAGGTGCCACATTATTATGTCAACGCTGTATTTTGGCATCGTTAATTGAATAAAATACAAGCAGGTGTTAATCACAGTCTACTTCGGTCTTTTAAGCTAGAAATAAATTATGACAGAGCGCCAACATAAATAAAAAGTTAATTAGATCGAGATTCACACCGAGATGCTGGGCATAACTGTAAAACAGATTCATATGCGTACGTACGGGTTCGTTATACAATAATGTAGAGTTGTTTCTCAGCACTAAACTGATCTAAGCTTGTTGCATTGACGTTAAGTTAAGTAACACGAAAAACAACTGATGCTTGAGAAACAAATGACTATCGCAAACCGATTCAATTCATTTATACTAATTTGTTTAGAGAATTTTATAATGTTATATTTTTGGTATAATAAAGGTTACAAAGTTCAAATAAATATTACCTACCTGAAAATAAGCCAACAATTTAAAACAAGTTACCAATTAAAATAATTGGCAAAATGTTATAAAAACAAATGAAAACTCAATTGTCATTATTGCATATACCCAGTACCATATCGCTTTAAAAAGGAATTGATAACTATCTACTTTTCCGTAAAAACAGCTCCTTATTCTTCCCCTCTTTTTGTCTCTGACAACATAGTATATCTTGTGTCACTTTGTTCTCTGTATGTCAGTTTTTGGCAGTGGTCTATTATGATATGTTTTTCGGACTTTTTCCACCCTAGACAGTGGAGAAAGTCCGAAAAACATATCATTGTATCACTTGGCTCCCATTTTCGTGAAGAGTAAATCGTGCGCTATGTGCAAATTATTACTTTTTATCTATTCTTCAAAAAGCAAAAACAGACGAAGTAGAGGCCTGCAAAAAACGACAAACATTCCAAAAACTTCATGACTGGTAACATTTAGCCATGCATGCTAACAACAGTAAACGAAAGTTAGTTAGCGACGGTAGACTAATGACTATATTGCAAGTTACACATGCGCGGATCCTTTTATAACAAACAATATCAAATTGCCAACGCAAAACTTGGAAAAGGGATTGCTTTTGATATAACACTTTTGTGTCAATCGTTTATTAGCAGGTTTTACCCACAACTGTTAATTAAATATTATAATTGTAAACTAGCTAATGTCCTAACGCAGCCATGACTATGGTTTCTCGGGCAGTACAGTGTCGCCTGACCGGGATGCATCAACGGACGATAACCAAGCGTGTATGAGCTTTGTATGTAACAGCTAAGATGATCCTGGGCAAATCTAGCATGCCGGCCAAACGAATACAGCGATACGGACTTAACGATTCCTAGTACTTCCTAACGGTCCTAGGCACAAATTACATAAAACTAGCATACTCAATCAAACGGAAATAAACTCCCCTACTTTAAGATAAATAACCACGTAGAAAACCACGACGCTGGCCCAAGAAAAGGGTTGACTGGGCTTGCCGAGAAGCAAGGTGGAACTGCCAGTCGCTCCAAGATTTCGACCTTGCGTCGCTTTTAAAAACTGCAGAGTAAAGTTAGCTCTACTCCCCTGAATTCCATTAACCTAGTAATATACAATAAATATTCTGTTGTGATACACGCATACAACTTCCTTTCACAATGATTTTATATTTAGCCAAACATTTAATTTTTTTAAGCATTTGTCAGAAATTAAAAATTCTACAGAAACCGTACAAAATAGAGCGTTAGTTTAAGAGACAAATTTTCTCTAAAATATTAAGCTAAATTCAAAAATGTAATAATATGCCGGGTGTTTTATTTGCAATATGAGTTAATAAAAAATAGGAAGATAAACCCATTTTAAAGGTATTCAACTGGAATTTATTTATCGTATGGCTGACACATTAAACAAATTTTAAACAAATTTTAAATTAAAATATTAAACATTTGAAATTAAAATATTAAAATATTAATAAAATATAAAAATATAAAATATAAAGTTTGTATACATAAAGAACATAAAACACACTTTAAACGTTATAGGTCAATTCCTAGTTTATTTATATAATCTATCGACTCTGGGGTCGCCAGCAGGAAGTCTTCGGGTCTACCATTGTATGCTCTTATCGGACATTCTTGTATGATATGTGCGATAGTTTGGGTTTCTCCGCAGTCACAAAGTGGGGACGGTTGCTTGCCCCATTTGTGTAGAGAATATGCACACCTGCCGTGTTGGGTTCTGATTCTGTTAAGCGTGGACCATGTTTTACGTGGTAAGTCGAAGCCCGGTGGCTTTTGGGTAATGCACGGTATGTTATTATTTTGACGTGCCGTCCATTCTTGAGTCCATGCGTTGGTAAGGTTGAACTCATCTTCCACAGCTATCCCTGCCGTTTTTGTTGGGGGTCGTCTAGAGCGGAGTCGATTATGGTTGGCATCTTCGATGTCTTGATGGATTGGTAGATTTCTGTTGTCCATGATCTTTTTATACTCGCTTGTAAGAGCATTTATTCGTCGCAGTTGGGGGGGTGGGATGTGACTTAAAACTGGTAGCCATTGCTTGGGAGTTGGTTTTATAACACCGGTAATCATTCTCATGGTGTTATTTAGCTGGGCATCTATTTTTTGTACATGTGGGCTATTTAGCCAAACTGGAGCGCAGTATTCAGCAGTTGAGAAGACAAGACTCAAAGCAGAAGAACGCAGAGTGGAGGCCGATGCTCCCCAGGTTGCACCACATAGCTTTTGAATAATGTTGTTTCTTGTTTTTAATTTTTCAGCTGTTTTTGTTAGATGATCTCTGAAAGATAGTGTTCTGTCAAGGGTTACGCCTAGATATTTTGGTGTTTTATTGTGGGTAAGTATGGTGTTTTCGAACTGTATGTTAAGTTCTCTTCTGGCGAGTTTATTATTTAGGTGGAAGCAAGTAACTTCTGTTTTCAACTGGAAAATCACATATCTCACATCAATACACATTAAAAATGTAATAAAAATGTAGTTTGAAAAAAATCGTTAGAGCCGTTTTTGAAAAAATCGAGAAAGCTGAAAGAGTCAACATCATACTTCCAGTTATGTGATTTTCTTCAAAATCTTGCTGTCACACACACACGCACTATACAGGGTGAGTTTTAAGTCGATTCCTTCCTTTTACCAGGATGTAAAAATTTTAAAAAATAGGCATTTCTTTTTCACTTACCACATTTCCGAAATATCAAAACTAACAGGGTGCTAAAGTTTCAAATTACGAACTAAAATTTCATAACAAAAATTAAACTAAACTTAATCTTGCACGACCGACTAATTTGTGTTTATCTGACAGTTCGGGATTTATTTGACCTAACCACTAAAAACCGCGCACTAGAACTACTTTGAATTTCGAGATAGTCAACCTCAGATTATATGTTAAAAGATAGCGAAATTCGGGACCTAACCTGTAGAGCAGGGTTTCTTAACCTCGAGTCCATGGACCCCAAAGGGGTCCATTGCATGAGTACTTGGGGTCCATGTCAGATGGCATGAGTGCTGGGGTCCATGTCAGATATGAAGACAATAAATACTGCGCGTAATCCATCTTAAAATGTAAGTAGGTAGGTACCTATAAGCCGTTCATGACCTTTTTGGGACAGAGTTGGCTATGATTTTTTCTTTTCATGTTGGACTAACTGATTCGGTGGTGCAGCGGATACAACTTTATTTTTCTGTCAGTATCTGTTCGACATTTTCTTGTCACCGCATTGCCAGATTTATTATTTTAATATTCGTAAGAAAATAAATGATTTATCAAGTGTGTACAAATAATTTTAATTTCCGTCAAAGGAAAAGTCAAATTGCTCAAAATAATTTTTTTACAACAAAAAATTTCCATTAAACGATGCTACTTCGAATTTAAAGAGGACAGACCAGATTTAAAAGAACACGAGTTGATGTCGAGACTAGAGAATATATTTGATGTACGTTAAAATGATGCATTATTGTTCAATACTTGTAATAACGTCATGTTAAACCGATGGTTCAAAGAAGATCAACAGAGATGAAAATAGAATAGTACACAAGTATAAGAAGAATAAACCGATAACTCGAACTCATTGGGAATGCGCAATCGCGTACAGCTTTAATGGTTTGAGTAATGGGCTAATGGCCGATTTCAGCAGAATAGCTGACCGCAGATGATTCAGTATTTTGTTGTTTTTGAATTAATTTATGCTGTTGTGAATTTGGTGGTTGTGCTTTGAGTAGTGGTTATGAAAAGAATTAGTGATGGGCATAATCGGATGATTTCAATAATCGGAATGTTCCATTTCGGAATGTTTATAAAATCGGAATATAATCCGATTATTTTACATTCCGTAAATGCAAGCAAGGGAAAACGAGCGAAAGAACAACATGCGGAAGGGAGATGAAGTGCGTGCAAATTTGCGATGAGAACACTCGCCGTCGCGCCGTAAGCCTTTATCTGCGTTGGCATCTATTGTTTGGGTTTGTAGGACGGCCAGTAAAACAATTTATGAGTTTGAGTCGCACAGTGTGATATAAGAGGAAATAATGGTAGATTATATTATAAGTGAGAGAAATGCATCATTATTTGCGAGTGAGAATTTTGAATCGCGAGTGCCCCAGCACGAGCGATACAATTTCTCACGAGCTTATAATGGCATTTCGCTCACTTGTGATATACGACGTTTTATCTTACAGTAGCAATATGCCTAAACAGTTTGAGCTGTCAGAATATGTCGCAAAACAGATAATAGATAGTTACAGTAGCATTTATTACCATACATTATACAACTGTTTTCAGTGACTAAAATGAAGTTTTATTCACTAGTGAGTATAAAATACATTATACAACTGTTTTCAGTGACTAAAATTAAGTTTTACTCACTAGTGAGTATAAAATCTTTTATACTCACTACTGAATAAAACTTCATTTTAGTCACTGAAAACAGTTGTATAATGTATGGTAATAGCTGCTACTGTAAGATAAAATATTTTTTCAAATTATTACAGTAGTTACCTTAATAGACTTTCGGAAAATGGTAGTGATATTTTAAAGTTTAATGGCACATAAAGTACATAATAGATAGTATAAAACAATACATGCATTTGAAGTCTGTAAGGTGTACTATCTAATAATTAATCTACGAAATACCACTGCCATTAGTGCCTTTCACGTATCATACACGTGCGCACACGGCGAGACACGTCGGCATTCGCCAACAAGCATATAGCAGTCAAGTGAGTCAACACAAAATTCCGTATTCTTCAGTTCAAATTGGCATTTCGTTTTCTCATTTTGTATACCGAATAGTAAAATAATCGAATTCCGAAAGTTCCGAATTTTGTGCACCGAGCAGTAAAATAATCGAATTCCGAAAAGTTCCGAAATAATCGGAACCTTTCCGATTATTCATTCCGGATAGGCCCATCACTAATAGTTATTTATGCATCAAGGAGCAAAAATTGGCTTTTTATGGACGATGCCTGCAATTGCTGGCCGAGGCGATAGCCGAGGCAAACAATCAGGCAAGGCCATAAAAAGCAGTTTTCGTCCGAGGTGCATATTAAATTTTTCCGTCGACCGTCATAAATCGAAAAAAAATTAAAGTGAAGTCCGAATTATAAGAGTTGTTGAGGTCGAAAAACGTTTGCGGACAAAAAGCGTTTGCGGACGAAAAGTGTTTACGGACGAAAAGCGTTTGCGGCTGTAAAGTGCGGCCGTAAAGTGTTTGCGGACGAAAAGCATTCGCGGACGAAAAGCATTGGCGGACGAAAAGCATTCGCGGACGAAAAGTGTTTACGGACGAAAAATTAATGGTGTCCAAAAAAGTGACATTTTTGGTACGCACATGCGTCCGTAAAATCACATTTTATAGGGAGGTCGACGGAAATAAGAATATTTGTAAAAACAATAACAGCGTACATAAATACAATAATCCAGCGTAATAATGTATAATAATTTACTATCTACCTATTTATTACTATTTTGGTGTTGAAATGTTATGTGGCAGATGTGAAAATCAATATGAAATAAAATCAGCAAGCCATCCATTTGACAAGATATTTACATTTTTCACGTGTTAATTTCTATAAGACCAATATTGCTCAATTGCTCTACTAAATTGATTAGGCATCAGTTTGTGATGTCTTTATTCTTCGACAACAGCAAGCAAGCAAGCATATAAAATATAGTGGCATATTCATATCCTGTACACAATTCTTATGTCATAGTGTCACAGGGTCCTCGAGGTCGAAAACGTAGGATAGACATCCTAGAGTACCCCCAAATAACCTGTCAAAATTCCATTAACTTCGGAATACTTTCCAGGTAAAAAGTGGATATCGACTGGATTAAAGGTGGGGTCTGATTATTTCCTTTCTCGTCCTGAATATTCAGAAGCTTGATGGATTAGGCTTTGGCTTCCGCCAAGTAGTTTGTTGCTATTCGGTGAGAATTTAGATGGTTTCTGTTGATTTCTTCGCAAGACTTCAACAGCATTAGCGTTAGTATGATGCTTCATGTTATCAATTTGGGCATATTCATATTGGTGTAATGATAAGTATCAGTGGTCCAAAATCCTCCAAATTCGGAGGAATGAAGAATTACTTACATGTCATTGCGTTCATTTCTATATTTTTATTTTATCCTATTATAGTACAATGATATTAACTCCTTAGCAACTAGTTGCGTTAAGATGCATTTAACTGTCCTAGTGTTGTTAAGAAGAATAACATACCGATACTTTATTAGCATTTAATCACATGTTGCCAGTACTGATGTGTATTGTTGGTGACACAGACTGACGCAAAACTTAACCTGCTAATCTCAAATTTAACATAAGCTAACAGCGCTACCAACAATACAGTATTGAGTGACTTATGGTTTTTATCTTACTAATGATACGACCACAGCCATAGCAGATGTGTCTCGCTGTTGTGTCAACAATAACATTTTTTTTAAATATTAGTATTTTCGGATAAAATAAAGCGTGTTACGATATACGTAACGTTATCTGCTTTCTACATTACTCGAGAATATTAAAGAACTCACTCCTAACGTCTCTCGTTCATTCAAACGATTCTCTCGTAATATAAAAAGCTTAATAACGTTACTTGCATCGTAAATTACTACAACATCATTGATGGTGGTTTGACGGTTCTTCTCACTGATATTTTTGGCACTCACCGAATTAGTGCCATTATTTGTATCGATTTCTAGATTTCGTTTATATTTAGTTCTTCATTTATCCTTTGTAGTATATTGCTTGACAATGACGAATGAGGAAACCTTTACTAGGTGCATAGTGCTTGACGTCCGATTTGTCGTTTCGTGTGTTGCTTGCTGCTGTTTCTGGGTTACATACTTTACTAGGTGCTGCTTTGACGAATTTTGAAGACTTCCAACTATTTTTTCTCGAAATGCAATTTCTGTTTCTTTATGTCCGCCGTCTTCATGAATGGGAACTTTGCAACTCCCATGGACTTGGTGGTTCTGAACGTCTAATCTTAATGGTTGTTAGATTCTTCTTCTCTTTTGAAAAATTTGGTAAGCTGTTGATCTTCTTTGTGCGTGACCATACTACTTATTTTGTTGTTGTCGGGTTTGATTTTCATAATTCTTCCAGACAGAATCCAGCCTAGCTCGGTGTCCAGGCCCAGTAAACCATCTTCACTTGTTGCTGCCGAGGGCGTTCTCCCGGTCGCGCTGATGACCAAGGGTGGTTAAATTATCTCACCTTAAGTATTTTATCGAATTTTCAGATGATGTTCTTTTCGTAGTTGGTTGATGTGGTCGTCTTTTTTCAAGGACCATATGTACCGATCTGGGTTCCAGTATCGGGGACTTCTTGTAATAACGTTGGTAGCAGGAGAGCGTCGGCCTCCAGCATTAGAGACCATGTAGTTATGGCTTGGGAAGCGATCTCCTGAGTTCAGGGTTGAGGGTATTCCAAACCAGCCTCAAGGACCAAATTTATGGCTTGTATAGCATACCCTTTGTCGATGTTGAATGATCAAAATCATATAGATTAGGCATGGATCTTGGTGAAAACCTATTCATTTATATGCATAACATTTTTACATTATCAGCGCAAATAACTGCAGAATGAACCGTTAACCTAGTAAAATATAAAGACTTCATATTTCAAAGTACACGAATACATTTTTTTAGAAAACTATTGCAGTTGGTTCACTGGTTCGGACTCGTTATCGTAGCACATTCTTTTGGATTGTTGACCGAACGAATTACTTTAGTATTCTGAATATACACAATTTTTGAAATTTTACTAATGTTTTAACAAAGTTAAACAACAGCAAGTATCAGTTTTTTAATTACATAGGTTACGAAACATCGTATCCGAATGAAAACGACCTGGAGAATAAAATTAATAAATTTCAAAGAATATGCGCATGGTCAATAGAATACTAACAATACAACGAAAAGGAAAACAAGGTTGAAATTTCATAAGATCATGGCAGTGCCAGTACTTGCTTATAGCAGCGAATTATGGATCAGGTTTACAAAAGCTAAATCGAATATGCAAACAGCGGAAATGCGATTCCTCAGAAGCGTGAAAGGTTGCAGTAGAGCAGAGAGAATAGGAAATGATGAAATAAAATAGGAATAAAAAAATTTCAATATAAATGACGAAAGGGTAAAATAATATAGAGAGAGATGGCAACCACGGATCGATAGAAAGAAGAAAGATTTCCAGAATCAATGACCGTCCAAAATGAAAGGCCATAAAATATATGAAGTAGGAACAGACAAGAAATGTCTAATCTTTGTCGATAGAAGAAGTACAAGGATTTAGGATTTAGTATCTGATGATGGGTTCTTAGCAACCATAGCAGATAAACTTTCGCTAATGGTCGTTAAAAAGTTGGAAGACAAAATAGAGAAATTCATGGACAAGATGAACAACATGGAAAAAAAATTGTACGTCTGCAGGAAGAGAACCAGGAACTACAAAATTCCTTGGATGACCTAGAGCAATACACCAGACGTAATAGTTTGTGTGTATTTGGGATCAAAGAAGATTCGAGTGAGATTGTGGAGAAATCGATTATTGATGTTTTTAACAATAAGATGGGTCTACACATTGCTGAAGATTTTATAGACAGATCTTATCGCGTTGGTAAAGTGCAAGCAAACAAAACTCGAGCGATTATAGTTAAGTTTACTAGTTATCGCTACAGGGCAATGGTATTCAACGCCAAAAAGAAACTGAAGGGGCAAAAGTGTTGATAAGAGAGGATCTGGCTAGAGCTCGAATGGACGTACTTAATAATGTAAGTGAAAATGTTGGTTATAGAAACACATGGTCACGCGATGGGGTTATTGTAGTGAATAAAAATAATAAAAAATCTTATCTAAAGACAATGAGGGATTTCGAAAAATTATCTAAGGAGTAAAGTCAAATTAGTCTGGAGTGACTTCCTATGAAATTAAAATTTTGTTTTTCTACTCCTGTAACTAAAATGCCATTTAACATACTAACATACACGTCGCTAAGTGACCTTTTAATCATGCCTTCATAACCTATGACTAAAGAGCCTCTTAGTCATGAGCTGAAGTTGGCAAGGATGTTTTAGTCATGGGGTGAAGTTAGGTTCAAATAGTATTTGCTTTATTAGTCACAGCCAAAACTAAAATCAAGTTAGTTTTCAACCGTCACTTTGACGTTTGTCAAGCATAAGTTAACCTAATATAATAAATGTCAAAATTTTAAAGAAATAATATGATGTTATATTCTCTAAATTTGTGGTCGTAGAAAAAGTATAGTATGCAGCTCGTTTTATAAACTTATTAGTCACTCTTTTATTAAACACTCGCTACGCTGCGCTTCGCTCGTGATTAATAAAACTCGTGACTAAAATGACGTTTATAAAACTTGATACATAATATACTATTAGTTATTTATATTGCGTTTTTTTGTCTTTCTATACTCTACTTGTTTATATCATTAGTTTAAATTAATTTTTAGTTTATTATAAGATTCATTAATTGCAAGCAACTCAAAATCTATAAGGTATTTTATTATGAAGGCTAAAGAACTTAACATTTATTATCAAAATGTTCGAGGCCTGAGAACAAAAACACCTATTTTATTTAATAATCTGCTTTCAGTGGAATATGATATCATTGCACTAACAGAAACCTGACTGGACTCTGATATCTATAATAGTGAACTATTTGATGCCCGCTATAACGTGTACAGGTGTGATAGAAATGAAGTGTTATCAAATAAAGAAACGTGGAGGTGGTGTGCTGATTGCGGTTAATAAACGGCGCAAATCTAAATTAATGTTAAATAACAGCACAATCGAGTCTTTAATAGTAGAGTGTAATATTTATGGTAAAAAAGCCATATTAAGTACAGTATATTTTTCTCCGCGCTCTTATACCAATAAATATTTAGAATTTTTTGAGGAATTTGAAAATAACGAGGAATACTTGGGGAAGGATCTAATAGTTGTAGGCGATTTTAATATACCTGATGTTGATGGAACCAGTTTTACATTTGCAAATGGTAATGAATTAACTAAAACTTTGCAAGTATTTATAAATTTTTTTAATATGAACTCATATAATGACGTAAAAAACGTGCAGAATATAACTTTGAATCTTGTTTTAAGTAATATTAATCTACAGGTAGAGAGAGAAAATGAGGCACTGGTGCCAATCGATGAGTATCACCCAGCTATTGTTTTAAGTAGCGTAAATTACTTTAGTAATGGGGGTTACACACCGATTGACGTAACCTACGATTACAATTTCAAAAGAGCAAATTTTTTGGAAATGTATAATTCTGAGGGAAGTAGATTGGAATTGTTTGAAAAACTATACTGATATAAATGAAGCTGTAGTTATGTTGCACTACTTAAATGAAAACACTTCTGCTTTGCTAATAAACACTTTATTTTTGTACCATTACTAAATACAAAAACATGTATGATAATTAACCAAACCACGATCAGAACTGCACGCTCTGCGACCGGTAACTGTCTAGCGTCATTTTTCGTGCGCTTGAACCAATAGCTCCGCTTCGCCGGAAACGAGATTTAACTGTTGCCAAAACGCGCGCAAACTTGAATACGCACTGCTGCTACATCACCCCCTTCCCAATGACGTAGTCATGAATCCGTGAACGGGAAACGTACGGGGAGAGTGATGGTGCGACCGGATCTGGTTGTTGTGGAACGGAGGTTTTGCGGTTGGAGAGCTTTCGCGTTTTTTTCGTAAAAGCAAGGTTTCAAGCGATCCATGGAGATGTGGACAGGCTTTCCTTTAATTGTTATTGTGTACACCTTGCCTTTGCGGTCCAGGACTTCGTATGGACCTGTGTACGGGGGCTGTAATGATTTTCGGACGCTATCATCCCGCAAGAAGACATGTGTGCATGTCGGTAATTCGGAAGGCACGAAAACTGCTGCTTGGCCGTGGTGTGAAGTTGTAGGGGTTTACATTATTGGTCGGCTGATCTATACAAAATTCACCTGGAATCCGCAAAGGCGTACTGTATAGCAATTCAGCAGGCGAACAATTTAAATCTTCCTTGTAAGTGGTGCGAAGGCTTAATAAAATTACTGGCAATATGTCTGACCATCTGTCTGTCTCCTGGCACATTATTGCTGTTTTTAGTGTACGGTGCCAACGTTCTAATATGCCGTTTGTTTGTGGTCTGTATGGCGTACAGCGGGTGCGCTCGGCCCCAATCAGCTTGGTTAGAGAGCTCATAAGTGCTGACTCAAATTGTCGACTTTGGTCCGTTGTAATAGAACGTGGGGAACCAAAACGGGAGACCCATGTGCTGAAAAATGCATCTGCTACTGTTTCAGCTGTAATATCCTGTAGCGGGGTTGCTTCGGGCCACCTCGAAAAACGGTCTATCATGGTAAGACAGTAGCGGTTTCCTTGTGAAGGCGGAAGTGGACCTATTAAGTCTAAATGCACATGCGCGAATCGTTCTTCCGGAACAGGAAATGTTTGTTGCACAGTTTTTGTATGTTTCAGTATTTTCGCTTTCTGACATGGTAAGCAAGTTCGTACCCACTGGGCAATATGATTATTCATCAATGGCCATACGTATCTGCTTCTGATAAAACGAGACGTTGATCGTATACCTGGGTGCGACAGATTGTGACACATATCGAAAATGCGTTTACGCAAGCTGTTTGGCACGTATGGACGTATTCTATTCATCGATGTATCACACCAAATTTGTATGGTTTCTCCTGGCGGAGGAAACTCGCGTTTAGGTGTTGCAATTCTTCGTCTTGTTCTTGCTCTGATGCTAGTTCCGATGCTGTAACTATCGTGGGCAAGTTAATGGCGGCGATACGTGAAAGCGTATCCGCGATAACGTTTTGAGAACCTGCAATATGAACAATGTTCGTTGTGAACTGCCCTATAAAATCTAACTGTCGGAGCTGCCTTCTCTGCTTTTTGCTGAAAAGCGAAAGTGAGCAGCTTGTGATCGGTTCTTACAACTAAAGGTTGTCCCTCGATCATAAAGCGGAAGTACTTGATGCCTTCGTAAATTGCAAGCAACTCCCTATCATACGCACTATAGTTGCGTTGTGCTTTATTTAATTTTTTTGAAAAGAATTCTAGCGGTTGCCACACATCATTGCTTTTCTGCTCCAGAACGCCACCTACGGCGAAGTCGCTAGCGTCCACCATGAGTGAGAGGGGTGCATCCTCTATGGGGTAAACCAGTAGCGTCGCGTCAGCTAATTGTTCTTTTGCATCCCTCGAACGCTGCTGTCGTTTCCGGGGTCCAAACAATGGGTCGCTTGTCGTTCTTTTTAGAGTCGCGCAGGTATTCATTAAGCGGGGCTTGTATTTTAGCCGCGTTCTTAGTGCATTTCCGGTAAAAATTGATTGTTCCTAGAAATTTGCGTAATTCACATACTGTTTCTGATTTTTGGTATTGTTGAATAGATCGAACGCGTTCCGGAAGTGGTTTAATTCCGTCGGCTGAGATTAGGTATCCGAGGTATTCTACTTCTTCCGCGTTAAATACGCATTTTGCGACATTTATTGAGACACCGAACTCGCGTAAACTTTCGAAAACCGTTCGCAAATGTTTTTGATGTTCGTCTATATTGCTCAAGAAAATTAAGATGTCGTCTATATATACATGACAAAATGGAAGTCTTTGTAAAACTGTATGCATAAATCTTTGGAATGATTGGGCTGCGTTACAAAGTCCGAAGGTCATTACTGTAAATTATTCTCCTTAGCATAGAATTTCGGCTTAGACCGCGTAGTATTTTTATATGAACACCCAGCATTTTCTGGCTTAATGTGCCTTGCACCTTGTGAAGTCGAGCAAAAACCCGCGCGATGGCCATGCTCTTTGGTGGCTCGTGTTGTTTGAGTATCTTGAGAACGAGGATACTTAGGCAGATTTGGCCGTTTTGCTGTTTGTGCATCCATATTCACTAACGTTTCGCAAGACCTTGCAGCTTGCATCATCAGAGTGAAAGTCGCACTAAGAACCGAAGGTCGGTGTGGAGCTATTTATAGTCCTCTGTGCCAGGCGCGCGGAGTGGCGTAACGCTGGCGCTGGCTGGTCGTCCGAGTGCCCCACGGATTACGTTGCACGGTTTTCGGAATGTCCTCCTCGGCTATCGGGATTTGGTGATATGCACGCACTAAATCAAGTTTCGAAAATATTTTCTTGGCATCCAATGAATGTGTAAAATCCTGAATATGCGGAATCAGATACTTGTCAGGAATTGTGATTGAGTTTAAACGGCGGTAATCGCCACAAGGTCGCCAACTTCCAGGTTCCTTTTTTTGGACTAAATGAAGCGGGCTTTCCCAAGGGCTGTTCGATGGCCTACATATTCCTTGTTCCAGCATATACTCGAACTCGGCTTTGGCTGCTTTGAGTTTTTCAGGGGGAAGACGGCGAGCTCGTTGCGCAATAGGTGGTCCTTTTACTTGTATGCAATGGTGTATATCATGACGTATTTGTGTTGGTGTCGGACTTCCGGGAATTCGGAAATAAAGGGATGCGGGGCGGTGTGTTTATTTACAGTTGATATATGCGTGTGATTGCTTGTTGGCGTTAAATGGGCATCAACAAATAAATTCGTAACAGTATCAAGTAAACGGCCATTTTTTAAATCTACTAATAAACCGTGGTGTTTGAAAAAGTCTGCTCCTATTATAGGTCGCGTAACACGCGCAACATAAAAGTGCCACTTGTATGGCCGATGTAAACTTGATGTAAACTTAAATTTAAACAGTAAAGCTTAGTACCGAAAGTGTCTATGGGGGAACCATTCGCGGCGTATAAGCGAAAATCAGATGTCACTCGATGTGCGTTTTTGGGTGCAGGAATGACAGAGACGTCAGCGCCGGTGTCGATGAGGAAGCGAAGGCCTGTTGACTTGTCGGTAATAAAAAGACGATTGCTAATGATATCTTGTCCGTCGTTGACCGTCTTAACCAGCGACGGAGGACCTAGTTTTCCGGCTGGGGGACGTAGCTGCAGGGTTTTGTGCAGTTGACAGCTTTGCTGTCGAATCTGCGATGATAAAAACATACACCTTATTGGGATTGGCTTGAACGGGAGCGAGAGCGCGAGCGGCTTCGAAAAGGTCGGCGCGGTTCACGAGACATCTCCTCGACAAGTTTGGTTAGCGCCGCCACTTGCTGTTCAAGCGCAGAAATCGACGCCTCGGTTCTGGTTGGTCCTGCTGACGCCGCGACGCTGGATGCAGCGTGGCAATGCCCAACGGATGTAGTTGGCGTGGGTGCAGTTGGTACTGTCGGTGGCGCCATCTGTGGTCCTGCAAGTGAAGTTATGGCAGCTATGTTGGGGCGCTCACGAGACTGACTTCCGTTATCTTGTCAGCTATGGCAGCCATTTTGTCCTGCATCGCTTGCACTTAAAATTAACTGTACCGCCGCGGGGAGTCTTTGCAACCATAAAGTCCGTAGTAACTTAACTCGTCACTTAGTTTTCCGCGGGCTAAAACTTTCATCTCGCGTAGCAATTGCGAGGGGGTTCTGTCACCTAATTCAATGTCCGTTAGCACTGCACGTAATTGTTTTAGTTCGAAGTCTGTAAACCTACTTATGAGTTCTGTTTTCAAAGTTTCATATTTGTCTGTTTGCGGGGGAGCCGTTACAATGTCCGACACTTGTTGTAGTACCGCACTGTCTAAGGAGCTAATTATCGTAAAGTACTTACTTTGGTCTGAGCGTACGTGATAAGCGTGGAACTGTGCTTCTACTTGCGCGAACCAGAGAGCAGGATTCACGTGCCAGAAAGGTGGTAGCTTTACTTGTCGGATTTCGTCAACACGTGGAGCACCTCCTGGGGTTGTGGACTGCTGCGGAGCACCTCCCGTGTTTGTTGATTGATCTTGCTGCGCGTCTGCGAAATTTTCAGTATCCAAATCGAGCGGCATGGTTGACATAGCACGTGCTCACTAATAACACTATTCTGTTTATATTAGGGTCACCACTGTAGTTATGTTGCACTACTTAAATGAAAACACTTCTGCTTTGCAAATAAACACTTTATTCTTGTACCATAACTAAATACAAAAACATGTATGATAATTAACCAAACCACGATCTGAACTGCACGCTTTGCGACCGGTAACTGCCTAGGGTCATTTTTCGTGCGCGTGAACCAATAGCGCCGCTTCGCCGGAAACGAGGTTTAACTGTTGCCAAAACGCGCGCAAACTTGAATACGCACTGCCGCTACAAACTTACTAACAAATTTTATGAATTGCTCTATGATATTTTAGATCATTGTGTACCAAAACATATCTCTATAAGATCGAATCGATACCCTTTGTGGTTTACTCTAGAAATTATAAATGACATAAAACAAAAAAAAGTACTTTCATAAAAACAGGAATAAATCTGATTACCATTTGCAAGAACTTAAACGTTTGAGGCAATTATGTAAAAAAATATTTCTATAGCGTATAAAAACTATATTGAGTCTTTGGAATTACAAATTAGTGATAACATCAACAACTTTTGGAATTACGTTAACAATAAAAAGAAAGATATAAATGTTCAGCAAAATTACTATCAGACAAAGGAATCATCAGGTACCGCAGATACTGTTGGATTCTTTGCCAAATATTTTTCTTCGGTTTATAATTATAACTCAAATTATGATACGCAGAAAATAGTGTCTGAATCCAGTTGCAGTGTTACGAATATGTTTGAGATGCATGCAGTTGACATAGAAGACGTCGGTAAAGCACTCGAGCGATTAAAAGGGAAAAAATCCGCTGGTCCTGATTTAATACCTACTTACATATATAAAGCATGTCATGAATGGTTTAAAAATCCTTTGTGTATACTTTTTAATTTGGCTTTAAAAACGCGCACCTTTCCTGATAAGTGGAAAATTTCAAGAGTAACACCAATACATAAATCTGGATGCAAATCTGATATTGAAAATTATAGACCTGTGTCTATATTATCAGTTCCGGCTAAAATCTTTGAGCAGATTATGTATCAAAAACTATCTTATTATTTAAAAAACTGGATATCAGTGAACCAACATGGTTTTATGAAAGGTCGCTCAGTGGATACAAATCTTATGACATTTGTTGATTTTGTTGGCGAAGCTCTATAGATAAAGGTGGCGGGTTGTATACAAAACCACCGATGTTGATCGCCACCGATATGGATTTCCTCCGACTTCTGACAACTGTATTGAACACTACCGACAGGAACTACCGCCGACTTGGGTTACTACCGACTTTTAAAGTTTGTAAGAAATATATGAATGTCACCTAACTAAAATACCACCGACTTGGTCTACAAACCGACTTCGATTACCACCGATGTGGATTTACATCCGACAGGAACTATCGCCGATGTGGACTACCACCGCGCGTTTACTTCCAACCGATACCGACAGTAGTTGCTGCAACACATCTTACTCGAGCGACCGTGAAGTTGCAATTCTTCATATTAAGGTGACTGTTTAGTAACTTCAGATTTCGTTTCTAACTGGCCCAGAATTTTTAAAACCCCCTAAAGGTAGACAACAATCCATACTAAGTAATTTTTAAATGATTTCGTTTACACGTCATAACCTTGCTATGTTATTGGTACTATGTAGAGGAAGCAAAATATGAATGGAGCTAAAGGATTATGATATAGGTGGTTCGTTGTGCGCTTATCGGGAAGCCCAAAATTCCAAAGCTCTATTTAAATTGTTTTATAATGACTTTCTGAAGTGACTAAAAGACTGCAGATTGGTGGTTTATAAAATGTTGACGGAGTTATATCAATTGTTATTCGCGCTGAGCTTTCCTTATATTTATACCTAGTGAAAGTAAGTGAAGTGTGAGTGTCATACAGGGACCGTCAAAAAAGATTATTTAATTTTCTAATAAAAAATTAAATGTCACAGCAATCGCTATGTCTCTTACATTATTTTAAAGAGTATGCTTTGGAGAGGTGTATAAAACAATTGCAGAATTTTTTGACACTTAGCAAAATGGACACATGGCCAGTGCCACAACGTGTTTTTTGTGTTGAACAATTTATCAAAGTTAATTCAATTATTTAAGTGCAATGCGGCAGATTATTTTGTTTGGAGCTACCTAAAAAGTAAAGTTCATATTGGAAAACCAAGAACAATTGACGAACTTAAAACAAGCATTAAAGCAGAAATTCCATATATTCCGTAGGAATTACTTATTAGAGTCATGTTTAATTTCGTTCGCCGCTTAGAAGAATGTATTGAAAACGACAGAGGACACTGGCATATATTTGATAAATAAATCTCCTGTTCTTACACTTACACAAACCGTTTTGTTTAAATTTGTAACTTATAACAATACATTTTTATCTAGAAAATAAAATAGTCAGTCCTTTTTGACAGTCCATGTATAAAGATTTAAAGTTGAAAAAGCTTTGTCTGTTCGAAGAAAAAGTGCAAAAAAGAAAGTATTGCATGCTACACGGGTTGCACTTAGAAATAGAACGACACAGTAAATTTAGGGGTTATAATTTGTATTTTTTATATCCCACTTTTTTGGCCGTAAGTGTACAAACAGTGTCTACGGATTTTAATAGTATAATTTAATGTAAAGTGTATCAACAATTTTAACGAGTATTTTAGGAGATTATTAAGTCAAAATGTTATTAATTAATTAAATGTTATTAATTAACTAAATTAATTTAATTTAATTGTAATAATTGCAAATTCAATTACATTGGACAAACAAAACAATTATTAAAGAATAGAATTAATCGGCACAAACACTCAATTAAAACAAATAATATATCACCTAATAAAAAACAGCGTTAACTGACCATGCTAATGAATCTCTACGTAAAAAGTTTAATTTCTACGCACCCAACATGTTACATACAGAGAATAACTTAAAAAACGTATATGCCTGGAGATGATTGAAATACAAAAAAGCTCTAATGCAATTAATTATAGAACTGATATGATATAACCTCAGTTCTATTTATCATAATTTATTTAAATAAACTTTTTTACATGAACCAAATACTTTAGTTGTGTTTTTATGCTATTATAATTCAAACAAACATTTTAATTAAAAGCAAATTTTAACTTAATACGACCCTGGCTAGTGCAAGTTCCAAATTTTCTGCAGTTTTGGGTATAGTTGATAATAAAAATATGTGAACAGCCTTGCATGCTCTTATCAATTTCATTTTACATTTCTGGTTTCAAAATTGCTAAAGCGTTCTGCTTTAATTGTATTGAATATGGATTTCACGAATAATCCCGTTTGCTTCATTAATTGTTAATATTAAATTTAAAAAATGTCTTTAACGTAATCCATATTTAAACTACTCATTATGGTAAGTATGGTAGTTAAAGGAAAACCATATTTGCTCACTACTCTAATTTTTCTCTTTTCAGATTTGTTAAAAATTACTTTTTAATAATGTTTTCGTAAATTACTGAAGAAGCTATCATAACTAGCGAAACGTATAATTAAAATATTTCAATTTAATATTAAAGTATGTTTACGACAAAATGATTTTTATTTAATCAAAAATTATGATTAATTAATAACATTTTGACTTAATAATCTCCTAAAGTACTAGTGAAAAATTATAATAGTATAATTTTAAATTTTTAACTAATAGTTTTAACATAATAAGTATAAATATTGATAATTGGTTTTTATATTTATACGCGGTCGTTAATTGTGTTATTTTCTTCTTTTTACCTTTTTTGAAAATTAAAATGAATAAAACCAACATCAGGAGACACTTTTATAAAATACAAGCAAATTGCGCGCTACGCGCACGTGAAATAGGATACGCGAAAGGTCAAGCTCCGAACCGAGCGCTAAGATAAGAAAAACAAAACCTAAACAAATATAAACATCTGTGAAGCCGGAACGTGAGATTTTATTTTGTGCCACAGACACACAGACACACATTAAGGAAAATTATATTATAGATACCTACATTACTTCATATTTATGACAAACTACAGACAGTATAAAAATAGTGCACTCTTTAATTAGATGATAATTAATACATACCATAGCCCTGAAATGAAAGGTGAAATAAATACAATGTTCTTCCTTGAATTCACCACAACTATGTAAAGCTGATACTTGCAGCAAATTACGAACCTAGGAAAGCAAAAATATAATATATGTAAACCTTTCCAGGTAAAGATCTGTTATCTGGAATACGATAATTAGCTAGCCCAAGCTCAAGTTTAAGATTAGTTTTAGTGATGGGCATAACCGGACAATTTTCATAATTGAAGTATTTGCATTCGAATGATATTAATAACCGAATGATTATTTGAATAATCATTCGAATACATTTTTGCTCTCGATTCGTTTCGATTAAGTCAGCGGGTTTGCTGGTTGGCGGTTCACCGTCATCTGCATCGACATCGGTTCACCGTCATCTGCATCGACATCGTAACTTGCAGATAGCGGAGAAACCAAAACATAATATGTACGGTCGGCGCCTTAGAAATCGGGACACGTAATATGTTCTTCTAGCCTTTGGAGTATTCTTGCTCCGGTTACTTCATTAATGTGAGATGGCATTTCATAATTGACAAACAATAAACAATCTGACGTAAAAATTAAAACCATAATAACTGTAAAAACCCAGTTTATACACTTAAAAAATACATGCAAGATATATCATAATAGTGTGTAGTGCCCGATTTCTAAGGCGACGACCGTACATTATGTGTTATGTATTGGAAATTAAGAGGTATTTATTAAGAAGTGTAGAAAGAAAGAAATATGCGGGACTGCTTGCTAATCGCAATAAAAACAGTTGTAAAACGTTTATCTTTATCGATCGGGCGGGTTAAAGGCGCCGCCTCTTGTTTTGAACCTTTGGAGATGTAAGCAAATAAAAAATTGTTTTATAGCTTGATGCGTTTGCAGTTTTTAGGCGTTCAGGTTTCAGGTCCTCAGAATTTAATAATTTGATATTTTTTATGATATGAGGTAGGTACGCGATAACCAAATGGTGGTTTCAGTACAACCTTTGTTTATGAGTTATGACGTATTTATATTTACAGAATTTTGAGCACTGCGTAGGTCGCTGAGACATGGCACGTAGTACCTTTGAATAGAGGTTTTATATTCAAAGCGTAGTACGTATCAGCATGAGGTTATTTTTCATTCGAATACTTGGAACGAAAACCGAGTTACATAGGTAATTTCAATAACCGGATAACCGGTTATTTTTCATTCGAATAAGCCCATCCCGAATTGGTTTATGGGCATCAGCTTTCTCTTTCTACTCTTGAATAGTAAAGTGTGTTGCCTAATTTTGATATATATTTTGGAACTTGGTGTCATATATATTCAATTTAATTTACTGTTATCAAGTTTTTCTAAAGAAACTAAAACGTCGTTCGACGTGTTCATGAACATCAAATAGCAATGACTACTTCTTCATGGTAAAAAAGAGAAACATTTTACTTAATGGCGCTTTTATTGCTTTGTATAGAATGATTAATAATTCCAATTGCTACTTCATTTTTTAAGTTTTTCCACCATGGGGAAGTTTTTGCATTGTATTTATCTATATTTATAAAACTGAAAGTCCTGCCTCACTCACTCACTCACTCACTCATCAACGCCCAGCCCAAACCATTGGACCTAGAAAGCTAAAATTTTGCACAGAGGTTCCCTTTATGATGTATACAAGGAATAAGGAAGGATATTTCGAAATTCAACCCCTAAAGGGGTGAAATGGAGGTTCCAATTTTGTATGGAGAAATAATATTAAATAGACATTTCGACTTGAAACGTCGTAGAAGTACTCCTAAAAACAAATAAGCAAATACGTATTTCGTGATTTTCCGAAAATCAACCCTTTAGGGGGTGAAATGGGGTAAATAAGCCTAAAATACGATATGAGTGTCGTTATTGAAGTTTTTTTGGACGTTGATTGCGAAAATGACATTTATTTTTAAGTCCAAGACGGTGGACATGACATAAGGGAAGAGACGGGACGGGACTGGACGGGAAGGGAAGGACGGGACGGGACGGGACGGGGCAGGACTGGACTGGACGGGAAGGGACGGGACGGGACGAGACGAGGCGGGGCGGGACGGAACGGGACGGGACCGAAAGGGAAAGGAAGGAATGGGATGGAAGGGGAGGGGATGGGATTGAACGGGACTGGACGGGATGATATGGGACTGGACGGGACGGGAAGAGAAGGGACGGGGCTGGACAGAACGGGACGGGACGGAAAGGGAAGGGAAGGGATGGAAGGGGAGGGGGCGGCATGGGACGGGACGGGTTTGTAAAACCTACTTTTAATACAGGTGCATAAATGTTACGAGGGAGTTTTCATAAAATTTGAACCAAAAATGGAAAAACTCTTTTATCTACGACAATGTATAAATTGACTTTTAGTTGGCAGTTTAAAGTTTGTAAAATGACTGTTTAAAAACATGTTTTAATTAGTTTACGTCGTCAGCAGCAACGTGTTTTAAAAATTGTAACCACGCAAAATGACGACCGGTTGCTACTCATCTTAATTTATATTTAAATCTTTTTATTTATTTATCGTGTTTTTTAGATTCTATTTTAGATAAAATATTGTACGATACACATGCGTAAAGTATCTGACTCGCGGGGATTTTCAATTGATAGATTAAAAATAGCAAAAACCATAGCACTATGTATTTTTTTCATTTCTATAATATACGATAACAGTGTAAATAGCGGGATCTGTGGCCAAGTTATTAAGCATTCTGGCTACTAATCCAAAGATCGCGAGTTCGATCTCCGCATACAGTGAGGTTTATAAAAATTTAAAATGCAGAAAGAGAAACCGTATACAAAATGTGGCATACGGAAAGTTCGTTCCCCACATTTCGTTCCCCACATTTCGTACCCCACATTTTGTTCCCGGGATATTTCGTCTCCCCACATCTCGTACCCAGAAACTTCGTTCCCGAGCGAGCTCAGTTTGTCTCCTAGATTACAGGGTGTTGAAAAACAAGTGCAGCGATCGGAATGCAGTTAAAAAATATAAGATATTTTAATTAATTTATTTATTATAATAAACTTATAAGAACAAAATTAATTGTATTTATTAAAAATGGCGTTTTAATCTAAGTATCTTCCTGATATTTTGTATAGGGCCATAATTTCACATTCTGGACAACTCTTCTTAGTAATATTTTGCTGTATCATGAACAAAAAGGGTAGTTTACCTAAAAAGAAAATAGTTTTTGCTTAATTGTCAAGGACGACTTACAAAAACTAAAAATTTTCTTAAATTCTCTACAAACCGAACAGGAATTATAATTCCTATAACTCTTGTAAACTCAAGCTGGGGTCATACTGTATATAGTTCTTATAAGTTTATTATAATAAATAAATTAATTAAAATATCTTTCATTTTTTAACTGTATTCCGATCGCTGCATTTGTTTTTCAACACCCTGTAATCTAGGAGACAAATTGAGCTCGCTCGGGAACGAAGTTTCCGGGTACGAGATGTGGGGAGACGAAATATCCCGGGAACGAAATGTGGGGTACGAAATGTGGGGAACGAAATGTGGGGAACCAACTTTCCGCGAACCACAAAATGTATTGTAGTAATCGTACACTCTTTATCCTAATAAATAGTCATCAGGGGATAACGTTTTAATATTTGGTGAAATTTTTTTAAACAATTGCCTTGCTTTACTCTATCCGTAAATACGGAACTGGCACCTTAAACACAAGTATATTAAAATTGGGCTTTAATCTAATGACTCTGATAAAGACAGAGGTTTAAATTAGCAATAACTAAACCACTGTTTAAAGGCGGTGATAAGGAACTATCTGAGGATTATAGGCCCATCTCCCTAATTTCTAATGTGGCAAAAATTTTCGAAAAAGTCATTATAGAGCGGATAGAGAGCTTTATCAATAAATATAACTTGCTATCATCTCAACAGTGTGAGTTTCAAAAAGGTGTATGAGCACAAGACGCCATAGCAGAACTAATTGGAAATGTTCAAATGGCTCTTGATGAAAATATATCATGCCTCTGCATCTTAGTCGATCTAGCCAAAGCATTTGACACAGTCAATCATGTCAAATTATTAGAAACGCTGGACGATATAGGTATAAGAGGCATAGCAAATAAGCTTTTTCTACAGCCGTCAAAAAAACGTGACATTTATGCATCGCTATAGATACGCGAAGTTTAACTTTTTTTAACACGTGAAAAAATAATATTTCTTCACGGCTAGCAGTGAAAAAACGGCTTTGGAACACCATTTCCTTAGTTACAACACATATGAAACGTGGTTTACGGAAAGTTCTTTCCCCACATTTGGTACCCCACATTTCGTTCCCGGGATATTTCGTCTCCTCACATCTCGTACCCGGAAACTTCGTTCCCGACCGAGCTCAATTTGTCTCCAAGATTACAGGGTGTTGAAAAACGAGTGCAGCTATCGGAATACAGTTAGAAAAATTAAAGATATTTTAATGAATTTATTTATTATAATAAACTTACAAGAACTATATACAGTATGTCCCCGGCTTGAGTTTACAAATGGGAATTACATTTAATTTTTAGTTTTACGTAAAAATGTTATAAGAATTATAATACCTGCTTGGTTTGTAGAGAATTTTAAGTTTTTCAAAATCAAGTCGGCCTTAACAAAAACTATTTTCTTTTCAGGTAAACTACCATTTTTTTCATGATACAGCAAAATATTACTAAGAAAAGTAGTCCAGAATGAGAAATTATGGCCCTATACAAAATGTCAAGAAGATACTTAGATTAAACCGTCATTTTTAATAAATACAATTTATTTTGTTCTTAAAAGTTTATTATAATAAATAAATCAATTAAAATATCTTTCATTTTTTAATTGTATTCCCATCGCTGCACTCGTTTTTCAACACCCTGTAATCTAGGAGACAAATTGAGCTTGCTCGGGAACGAAGTTTCCGGGTACGAGATGTGAGGAGACGAAATATCCCGGGAACGAAATGTGGGGTACGAAATGTGGGGAACGAAATGTGGGGAACGAACTTTCCGTATCCCATAAAACGTTACGTACATAATAATATTACTCTACTTATTTGCTATATACCTATGCTTTTGTTGCAGAGAATCTTTTATTCTTTTTTTGACGGCTGTAGAAAAAACGTTGTTTGTATTTCGTGGCAAAATTCGTGTTTTTGTGGCGCGTTTGAATGACTTTTCTGCATCGACCTAACGGCCTCGGCGAAAATTGATATTCTCACGCGCCATAAAAAACACTCATTTCGCGCACTTAATACAAAAATTACTATTTCCAATCATATCTGAAAGATAGATTTCAAATTGTAAATACCGATGGTGTCATAAGTGAAGAATCCACAGTAGAATATGGAATCCCACAAGGTACGTCCTGGGACCCGTGCTTTTTACAATATATGTAAAATGATTTACTACGACTATAAACTGAAGGTAAAGTTCTCTCTTATACTGATGATATGGTTATCATCTACAAGGACCACAACTAGACCAACCTCAAGCGAAAAACAGAGATATGGAAAAAATAAAACAGTGGTTCAATAGAAAACAATTAACATTAAACTTAAAAAAAAGCTAAATACATACCGTTTATAAATTATAAAGTTACATTACCATCACACACGCAGTTAACTTTATCAGATGTTGAATATGTTACGGTTCATATTCAACAAAGAGACAGTATAAAATAACTTGGTATAAATATAGACTGTCACCTAAGATGAAATGTACATATTAACAACTTTATTAAAAAACTAAGAAGTATGTGGTACAGGTTTAAAAAACTAAAACAATATTAATGCAAAAACATATGAGAACGGTATACAATGCACTGGTGGACTCTCTGCTACATGTGGCGCTGCACCTAATACTTCTGTTAAACCACCGGAGGTCATACAAAAAGGACTTCTTAAAAAAATGTACAACAAGGAATATACATATCCATCTAAGCCACTCTATACAGAAACAACTATCTTGGATATCAGACTTCTCTTTGCAAAACCTATTATAATACACCAGTATAAAGATAAACATAAACTAGAGAACACTAACCATATATACTACACGAGAAACAAAACCAAAAACTATTTAAAAAATAACAGAATGAAGAAAAAAGTGGGACAAAGATCAATACAATGTCTAGGTCCTAAATTGCTTAACACATTACCAAGACAATTTTCAAAAAGTCGCCAAACTTCCAGTATGTACTAAGTGTAAATTAAAAAACTGATTACTTCAAGGAAATCGCAGTGTCATATTAATAAGTATAAACAATGTTACATCTTGTTCACACATCTTTATGGAATTCGAGGAGCTTTATTTCACCGACAATAATTCGAGGAGCTCTATTTCAGAGACAATTTTTTCTGTAACTATTATTGTAGTGACAATATTTCGAGGAGCTTTATTTGAGCGACAATTTCTTCTGTAACTATTTTTTAATGAAAAGTTAAATTGTCAAGACGAATAGGACTCTAGGTCGAAATATTGCAGACAATTTTTGCTCTTCAGATTGTCTCGTTTCTGTTGCAAGCACTCGTCGTTATTTTCGTCACTGCAGAAACTCGTATCTGAATCGCAAAAATTATTGTCGGCAATATTTTGACCTCTCGTCCTATTATTACTGACAATTAACAATTGATTATTGTCTTAATAAGTGGTACCCTGGAAAACAAAAGGTTTATGAACGCCAGTTACGTTTACGAACTGTCAATTAAGTTTATGAACTGTTAATTTAGCATTCTGCAAATGTAAATAATACCTAGAATACGCCTAACCACAACTGAACCTGAGTAGAAAGGGTGTGTTTACTCGGTCGACAATAAATACACTTATTTGGATTAAAATTTACATTTTTACTATTTTCCTAATTTTGAACAACTTTTGTAACTAACTTTTTTTGATAAAACTAGGCCTACTATAATTTTAAAATTTTTGCAGTAATTTTTTTGTCGCAGTAGGCTACTGTTTTGCAGTAACTTTATTTAAAAACTATGAAAATAATTGCAGGAGTGTGAAGGTGAGACGTTAAACACGCTGCAAATCAAACAAATTCACAATCAAAACCACAATATCTCCAGTTATTTTGTGGGTAGTACGAAATTTAACGCAGCCGCCTATTTATATAATATATAACGTTTTAATACTTACACAATTTTAGTAAAATTTCCTTACTGGCCAAAATACGCCATACGCTAATCAAACAAGATCGCATTTATTTTGAAGAATTTAAATCTATGTACGAATTCAAATATAATACTGACATTTTATTACAATATAAACAATTTACTGACGAAATATGAAGTCTTTCAGCAGCTACTGATAAAAATTACTTCATAAAGATACTGTAGTTGCTACCAAATTATTAATAAGAACGATTGCAAGTTCGCGGTCGCTCGCGTAAGATGTGTTGCAGCAACTACCACATCGGCGATAGTTCATATCGGTAGTAGTTCCTGTCGGATGTAAATCCACATCGGTGGTAATCCAAGTCGGTTTGTACACCAAGTCGGTGGTATTTCAGTTTGGTGACATACCATATTTTTGTTGCAAATTTTAAAAGTCGGTAGTAAACCAAGTCGGTGGTAGTTCTTGTCGGATCTAAATCCACATCGGTTGTAATTCAAGTTGGTGGTAAAGCAAATCGGTAGTAGTTCAGGTCGGTGGTCAATTAATGTCGGTTCCAAATCCACATCGGTGGCAATACGCATCGGTGGTAGAGCGCACTCTCCAAAGGTGGCCAGTCTGATGTCATTTACACTGATTTCGCTAAGGCTTTCGACAAGGTCAAACACGACATACTTCTGCAGAAACTGTATGCATCCGGTTGCCACATAAACATGACAAATTTTTTTAGTTCTTATTTACAAAATAGATACCAATATGTTCAGTTAACTGGAACCGCATCGGAAAAATACTTAACACCGTCAGGAGTACCGCAAGGCAGTAACTTGGGACCATTATTGTTTCTTGTGTTCATAAATGACTTGCATGCTCTTATTAACTCCTCACAAGTTTTACTATTTGCTGATGATCTCAAAATATTTAGAGAAATTGAAAACAAACAAGAGTGCAAAAAGATCTTGATACAGTTGTTAATTGGAGCCAAAACAACGATTTACTGTTTAACGTCAGTAAATGTAAAATTATGACATTTTCTTTGAAAACTAATTATATATGCACTAACTACATAATCAATCATACAGATTTGAAACGTGTTCAGGATTGCAAAGACTTGGGAGTGGTTTTTAATTCACGCCTTAAATAGGATGACCATGTGGACAGCATTGTAAAAATTTCTTTACGAAATCTAGGTTTTTTGATACGTAATACCACGGAATTTAAAAATATTAAATCGATTAAGTTACTGTACAATTCTATCGTTAGGCCAAAACTAGAATTTGCTAATAAGATATGGAATCCCAGTACTAATTTACATCAACAAAAAATTGAAACTGTTCAGAACAAATATCTTAAGTACCTTTAATATAAAATGTACAATCGTTACCCTGCATAATGACGAGTATCAAAATATTAGACGTAAGGTGCAAGTTCTCAAATTAAGTGAGAGGAGGGAAATTTCAGCAGTGTTATTTATACACAAATTGGTTAACAATAGAATTGACTGTCCCATGTTACTGCCGATGGTTAAACTTTACACTCCAGCTGTTAGATGCAGACCTCGTAAAGCATTTTATATACCATTTTGCAGAACGAACATTAGAATGAACTCTTCCTTTATCAAATTATTATCTATCACTAACTCCCTTCTTTTAGAATGAAATTTAAGAATTTCCATAGGTAATTTCAGAAAACAGATTAATGAAATTTACAACAAAAAGTACGATTAGATGATGGGTTGCTTGTAACTTGTAATTTGTAATATTTGATTGGTAATTTGTAATTTATAATTTTGTAATATTTAATTTAGTATGTATTTCGTAATTCAGATTTTAGTTATATTGATATAAAATGGTTTTGTATGTACAGATATTTATACGAGATGCCAAGTGTTAGAATTGGGCCTGTGCCCGTTACACTGGTACTTTAAATAAATAAATAAATAAATAAATATTTGTAGAAATTACTACCAACAAGTCTTATACCATAACTGTTCCCGTAGAAATGTAGAATATCGATAACATATTTGAAACAAAAGTACACTGTATTGTAATACGAGTACTTTTGTATGGTTGATTAAATTTTAAAGTAATTCCGAACAGTAAATTTGTGTACGAATACCTGGCTTTAAAAATTCCTATTATTGAAATATTACCTTAGGCTCATTGAAACGGTTTGTTTTGTAATATTTAATTTTATAGAACTACCTGGAAAACTCTGCCATTTATAATTAAACGGTTTCGCGATTAGGCAACTAAGTAGGGGAACGAAAGCATTTTAATTAAATCCCGGACATGCGGTTTTTATTGTTGTAGCAAGAAATTGTTATAAAGAATGCCCAACATCGAACTGCGAAATTTATCAGATTAGCAAAGTCAGCCTCGGCCTTCCTAATGACGAAGAGGTATAAAACGCCGGATCCTGGCGCGCAATTTCCAAATTCCAAGGAAAGTGCAGCTCAAGACCTAACTTTTCAGTTTTCGGCGACATCTTCGAACAACCCTTTAATCCAGAAACGCATCGAGGGCGAACTAAAGCTTTGATCATCTTCTATAATGGTGCGTGTATAAATAATCACCTTTTATGGCCACGAACGAAGAAGTTTCCTCCCCATGGTAGTGAGATTTTAATTTCGGCCGGATTGGGTCTCCGATGCGTTTTCTGTTGCTAAAAGGGACTTATGGCTCGATAAATGTTATGCATTTCGTCCGCCAAGAAGCAGCACTTTATGAGCTCAATATAAAAGACGTTTTATGCTACATGAATCAGAAAGGTCATCAAAAATTAATTCGTGGGCACGTACTAATAAAACAGTTACAGCTTATTCTATAAAATTAAAGCTCTTTTGCTCCCTTGCACCTGAGCCCTTTGCAGATGGATTTTTAGTTTTGCTTTTACAAAAAACTGGCACTTACTCTGTTTTTAATCGTTTATTTCTACAATCTGAGGCATGTTGTTCCTATACTAATAGAATCTTAGGCTCATTCAGTAAACGTCTGCAACGTTCCCTATCCTAGAATGCATTCTATCAGCTATGTATTCATAACTTCGTAAGATCTGCGAACATGTTATCTATCCACCATATTGTGAGAATTATCTCCTAACCTTATAGATTACTTTGTTTGCGGTTGTGTATGGAAGGTTGCATATCCTCTTTTTGGAAACGTTCAGATTTTTGAAGTTGCCTATGACAGATAAAAGGCAGATTTTTGGAAAACAGTGGCCTGTTTCCGGTTTCCGGTTTTTGGTTGCTTCTTCTGACAGCATCAAAGGGAAAAAGGCAAGTCCTAAGTTTGTGCTTTGGACATCATTTGAATTGTTTTGGTGTATTACTTTACTTGTGGATCTTATGGGTATGTTATTTTGGAATAATCCCAAGTGAAAGTAGCCCTTTCGCGATAATTGCGGTGCGGAGCACATGTTGTCACATGAGAAGAATCCTTCCAACGAGGAACCTGGGGTAAACTAATAGCCATATATCTAATACTTACTATATTGCTAGCGGCTATGAGTGGGAAACTGGCCGATGAAGTGAGACACACAACCAACTCCTTAATGTATACGGTGAGCTGTGCGCAAGCGCGGCGGCGTCGTCCGCCCAATGGGGAAGTGGTCAAGTTTAAAATTCGCTTCTAAAGGCGGAGTTCGAATTACCACGCATGCGGACGAGACGCGTTATACTCTAAGTGAGACTATGTCGGCGCCGTAATGTTTTCTAGCGTTCCGAGGCCCTACTAGCAATATATGTGTATTATATATATGCTAATAGCCCTTCTGAAGCCTCAAGGCTACCAGATATTCACTGTAATGAAGACTACGGTTACATCGTGGAGAAAATACCAAATCTGCATACTAACGTGAAATGTGAAACCACCACCTACCACGTTCAGCTTAACCTGGTTCCTGGTCGAAATCATCGGGCACGTAACGTACATCCAGCTACCCTATGATCGCCGGCCGCAGCAGCAGTGCTGCGTTCAATCGTCTGGAGCTTTCCTTCAACGTGGACAGGCATCTCTAGCTATCATTTTGGCTGACGGTTGCTGCTACCCTCCTCGGAAGATCCCAAATAAGCTGTGGGCCATCCACTGGGACTGCCATTGTTCCATTGGTTGCTTCTACCCTCTTCGGAAGCTTGTAAGCAGGGGCGGATGGGGTGGGGTAAACCGGCCCGGAAAACCATTAACACCGGCCCGATCCATTTTTATTAAAAAAGAATTTTAGGCACTTTTTACTAAGGCAGCTATAAAAAATAAGTACTTATTCGTATTTTTCAAACGCATTTAATATTTCTCTAAGTAAAAATACATAATATGTACATGTTAGGATAAATAAAAACTAATGGTAACTAGTTCCTGGTCCTGGTCATTGGTATTGGGGAGAAAAAAATTGTGAAACACATAATATTTTTTGAAAAAGCTGGCCTACATATCCGCTTATATTTTTGTTTTCATAAACATAGATATTAATATGTCGGTGCGTAATATAACAGCGAGCTTTTAAACAAATCGCTTTCTTCGGCCAAAATATTGATTACTTTCTCATTATTTAATTTGTTTACGACTGGAGCCTCAATATTCATAAGCATGAATGTTATGCTACTAATATTATTTCGGTTAAATCCGTGATTCTTTTTGTGTGCTACGTTTTTTTACGACGAATGGAACAACCACATCACCAGAATGCACGAAGACCGCCTAGTAAGAAGAGCTAGTGACACGTCACCTAGAGGGAGACGAAGTATAGGGAGGCCGCGGAAAAGACGGAGCGACTCCTGATCCGGTAGAAACAGGCCAAAGGCCTAATACCAAGAAGAAGAAGACGAAGCGTTTTTTTAATATTTTTTTTCAAGGGTCATAGCGATGGACCGGCCCCCGTTATAGCCGAAGCCAGCGGCCCTTCGGGAAATTTCCCAAAATCCAGACTGGCCCATCCGCCCCTGCTTGTAAGCAAGTTGTAGGTTATCCATTAGGGCGCCATTCCCTACGCTGCTGTTGATTTGGCTGTCGATTTTCAACGCCTCGCCACTATCAGTTGGGACCAGCTGTCGATTGAAAACGTATCAGGTCAGATGTATTTTATTCTGCCGCGATCTGCCGCTGGTGCGTCGTTTTGACTGTTCTATTTGATTCAATTGTGTGTGCTTACCTGACTTGCTATGTGAGCGCTGGAATATTTTCAATTTTATTTGTGTTATGAGTCGAGCTTTGCTAACGATTTACTGTGTAACCTGGGATCTTTACAATTTATATATGTTTGAATTAGGTAATTGATGTATCCACTTAAATATCAATTCGTTGTATTGCGAATTCATACGTATTTACCGCTTATGAAATACAATTAACTTTTAGAATGTCGTAAAACATGTAAATGAGCTTTTGATTCTAGTTGTCATATTTCGGGCGACTCTTCATTCGTCGAATTTGAATAAGTTGAATTTTTAATGACCTAATGTACACTTGGAATTGTGAATGATTCGCAAGCAGTATTATTAAATAACACAATTATATGTGACTAGCTGAAACCCGCGGCATATGCCGCATTTAAAATGTACGACAAATGTAATAACTTTTATCGGTTTCAGGATATTAAGCCTTTGTTTACATATACAAAAGTAGGCTGGTAACTAGATCATAACTTATCTGTAGGGTTAAAGAATATTACCCTACATGGCAACCATAACCATATAGCAACCGATAAACTATTGAACAAATCACGGATGTTATGAATCATAACTGCCTTAGAAGTTTTAAAATCCTCGCTCTACGAGCTCGGATTTCAAAACTTCTGCGGCAGTTATGATACTCATAACATTCCTAGATATGTTAATAGCTATTGTTGCACTAAAGAAAGTTTTAAAAGCAGGCTAGAGATTACGCCGTTACTGTTATTGTTAAATAACTTGATTAATTATTATTTCTTTGTCATTTTAAACTGGCATTATTATTATTATCTCTATAATAGCAACAATAAGTAACTGTTTATAATGTTTATATGCTAGCGAGTTGTTCTTAAATCGCTAGTGAATTAATAGTAACAAGAGATCAATTAAAAAAACAATTGGGTAGGCTGTGATATATGTTATACGTTTGGCAGTACTGAAGTGTATTGTCAGTCTATGTCAAATTCGAGATTTGCAGGTTATATTTTATGTCAGTCTGTGTCAAACAACAAACAAAACCTAACCTACTAATCTCGAATTTGACATAGACTGACAATACACTTCAGTACTGCCAAACGTATAACACATATCACAGCCTACCCTAATTGGCTTTTTTATTGACCTCTTGTTAGATTGTTCTAAAGTACGTTTTTTTTCTATAATAATTTTCAAGGTCAACTTTCTAGGGGATAAGTTGCATTCCTGCAGGGTCCCTAGTTTTAATAATTTTGGTACATAGATTTTTAGTTCTTTCTTTCCACTAAAAAAATGATTTGTCATTTTGACAGGTATGTCATAATTTAATATCGCTTGCTTCATTTTTGCATTTAAAATATTTTTTGGTTTTCTTTTTTTATCCGATTTTATTGATGATGATGATGATGATTCCGTGTTAAAAAAAGAAATTTCTCAAGAGTTCAAATTAAGAAACTTTGACATCCAAAATTGACCCATAACCATAATTTTGAAAAAGTTCTACCAACACGAGGTATAAAAATTTTCTAGCGTTTTAATCACATATCTACCAACATTGTAACACTTTGACAGTTATTATAGAAAAAAAACGTACTATACAAGTTAAGAAAAGTGAAAGTTTTCCAGCGAATGTAAAAGTTTTACGTGAGCATGGAAGAATCACTTTTCCAATGTGTTGAACATGCAATTTTTCCGTGTAGTTGACAAAAATATCTTTTTAAATAATTTTCGTCAAAGTATGGAAGCGCAATGTTTACTGTACTGTATAAATACAGAGTCCGGCAACGAAGCAGGGGTGGAAGATATTTCTAAAACTATGAGAGTTACATGAATATTGTGTATATAAAAGTTGGAGGTACGAAAGTGGTGCACATTCTTAAAATATTTTTGATTATACAGGGTGTCGCAAAAAAGTATGGCGAATCAAACTTACTTTTTTTTAAATAGAATGCCCTATATTTGGGTAGCTTAAAAATTTTGTATTCAAATAATCATCACTTTCATATAAAGTTGTACGGGTCTAAAGTCAACTGTTTTGGAGATATTAACGATTTTATGCAAAAAATGCTGAACTTCAGGCGACTGCTGTAAGCGACAGAAACCAATTGAATGAAGGAGAACGTTACCAAAAAATTATGATTTTTGTAAACTATCTTTCAAGTGTAAAATGGTGGATCTGGGTATTAATGTTATATAGGGTGCTCAATATTTGCAAATTTAATAATTTCGATTTTTTTTCAAATGGAACGCCCTGTATATTTTTGTTCTAAGTTCAAGTGTTTTTCAGATATGTGTGTTTGAACATAAAAACAATTTAAACCCCTTAAGATGCTTTATTTCAAGGCATAAAATTAACGCCCTTAAAATAGTGATTTAAACGCATGATCTCTCTAAAAATAAAAGCACAAAACCAGGTTTAGAAAATATAAATTCAGTCAGTGTTGATACAGGAAATTATAAACACGAAAAAAACGATAAATGCAGGAATAAATTAATTTCACGGTCAAATTAAATCAGATTAAAAAAAACAAAAGCCAATACACCAAAAGCTTTTACGTAATTACACAAAATGTTCAAATAGTTCTCCTTTCCTGCTCTGAGTATTAAAGCTGTACAGAGAATTCATAATCTGCAAATATAATTAGTTTGATTTATTTAAATGGAACACCCTGTATTTTTAAAAAGTACTTTTAGTGAGCTTTCTTCTTCCACTTCATTTCCTATCTCAAAATTCGGTCGATTTTCAGATTTAATTTTCTCCTGCTTTTTTTCGCTTTTTTCGTATTGGTTATTTCTAGTATTGAGTTCTGGTTCAATTTTTGTATTTTAAGCTTGGTTTTATCTTTTGTTTGAAGAATTCAAGTGTTTAAATCATTATTTTAAAGGCGTTTGTTTTTTATCCCTTGAAGTAAAGCATCTTAAGGGGTTTAAATTGTTTTTTATGTTTAAACTCGCATATCTGAAAAACAGTTGGAACTTAAGAGGTATGAAGTAGCATATCAAAAGAAAGATCATTAAAAGAGCTCTTCAGAAATACAAAAATATATAGGGCGTTCCATTTGAAAAAAAATCAAAATTAAATTTGCAAATATTGAGCACTCTGTATAACATTAATACCCAGATCCACCATTTTACATTTGAAAGGTAGTTTACAAAAATCATAATTTTTTGGTAACATTTTCCTTCATTCAATTGTTTTCTGTCGCTTACAGCAGCCGCCTGAAGTTCAGGAATTTTTTGCATAAAATTGTTAACAGTTGACGTTAGACCCATACAACTTGATATGAAAATGAAGAGTATTTCAATACAAAACTTTTAAGCTACCTAAATATACGGCATTCTATTTAAAAAAAGTAAGTTTGACCCGCCACACTTTTTTGAGACACCCTGTATAATCAAAACTATTTTAGAAATGTGCACCACCTTAGTACCTACAACTTTTATATACGCAATATTTATGCAACACTCATAGTTTTAGAAATATCTTCCACCCCCGCTTTGTTGCCGGACCCTGTATAAATTAACCATAATACATTATAGAATAGAGCTTACTTGAAAATGGATGAATCTGTTATTAATTCATTTAGTTCATTTTTAGGTGAAATCAATATGATTTTGAGCAGTTATGAAAAGTATCAAAAAGTCACTTTTTTTAATGTCACCAATGGCATGTGAAAAAATAATACATTATAAGAAAAAGAAAAGCATAATTTTTCCGTAGTAAATAGTAAATACCATCACACCAAGAATATTGGCCAATGTGTTTAACGATAAAACGTAGGGTTAACATGTATTTAGAACATGATCGAAGGCAATTTGAGAAATTTCTGTGAAAATTATGTAACTGTTGAAATGATTAGTTTACTAACAAATTTACATGTTTTTTTAAATGTTACTTGAATACGTATGCTATTGTAATTAAGCAGGGTGCCTGACGTGTAGTAAACGGACACACGAGAGAGGTTAAGTATTTATGTATAACTGTAAACAATGTATTTTATAATAAAAAGTTTTGTCTTGTATTCTGTGGTTTTGTTCAAGAAAAAATTGTTAATTTAAAATAAGATAAACAATGGTATATCCAAAAACTATTTTTAAAATAAAATAATGGAAAGAAATTACAAATATGTTTTACGAATTTTATAACAAAACAGATTTAACTAATTAATTAAATGCTCAAATGTGTTTCCATTCACTACTAAACAGTGACTTAGTCTGTCGTAAAAGTTGCAACGTACATTATTTAAAATTTGAGGCGTTATATTAAAATATGCTTCTGTAATAGTCTTTAAGGAAATCTAAATTTGCATGTTGTCGCGAGCTATAAATTTTTGACACATCCAGTTTCTCGGAATGGTTTTACAATTCGCGCTACTTTGTCCTTGGAAGGAATTGGCCGATCATTGTAGTACACACTAACAAGATCTGAAGTTCTTCTCAAGCTGTTACCGGCTAAATTCCAAGAAACTATTTGGATTTTTTCTTCTGTAGTCTGTAGTGTAAACATTCATTGTAGGTAAATGTATCACTTATTATAAATGATCAACTACGTGGATAACTTTAAAATTGTTTGATTTTATTATTCTAAACAAATTTGCTTAAATAGCTCAAATAACTTTGATTAGGTATTTGACAAAATTAATATTTTCTTTTGTTTTGCCTAATTAAACAGCATCCATAGATCATAGCCCTAGTTGATCCTTATATACTTTTCCAATGTTAATTTTGCTATGTCTCATAGTCGGTGAGACACACTGTATATACAGAGTGTCTCGCGAAGTTACCCCTGCACTTAAGGAGCATATTCTTGAGATCATTTCAAGCAAAAAAGTTCATATGAACATGTGTCCTATTCTCAGTAACTACTCATTCTGCCATCATAAGCAAGAAGGCGGTATCTACAAAAAACGCGTTTTGTGATAAATGGCGAAACGTAACTTATTGATATTTCATCACCATGCGGTACATAACCGTGGATTTTTTGTATTATAAGTATGAATTTAGTTGTGTTTTATATAAAAAGAAACAATATTCACCATTTATATCAAAAATAAAGAAATTGTAGCGAAAAAATGTAGATACCGCCTTTTGACTTTAAATTGCAACAATCGACCGAACACTAAATACAGATTGAAAAAGCGGCATCTACTTGACAATGTATAATGAAAGACATGATACTATTAATTTAATGAAACGGCAGTTGGCCGCATCTGAACATTTGCGACCACGAAAACAGACAATAAAGGCGGTATCTAACAAAACAAAAAAAAGAAGACGGCTTCTACACGCAGATACTGCTTTTCACTTTTGCATTTTGCATTATAAGTAACAAAATTTCGATTTTTTTGTAGATACCGCCTTCTTGCTTATGACGGCAGTATTGAGCTATACACATTTCAAACTAAATTAATCTTAATAGTAATTTACGTTACGAGACCGGAAAGTAGTGTTTTGCAGGTCGAACCAAGTAGATTCCAAACTTGGGAAGCTCACGATTTTCTGTATTTTTTAGGCAATCTTCAAAATGTCGCTATAATAAAGGAAACAAATTGTTATTCTTCATCTCATCTTTGATCGGCATACCTGAAAATCAGCACATATGCAGGTTTATTACCGACATCGGAGTACAACGCCAACTCTTTTTACTGCAACGTTTCATGCTCTCAAAGAAAGTAGATGTCTTCCAAGCGTTAGCATTCAGGATGTTGCTGAGCAGCAGTTGTTGAATTATGTTTTCTGTATTTCTTAGGTAATCTTCAAAATGTCGCTATAATAAAGGAAACAAATTGTTATACCTCGTTAATTCTTCGTTGATCGGCATACCTGAAAATCAGCCCGTATGCAGGGTACAACGCCAACTCTGTGGTATATTTGCAGCGCAATCAAAGCAATGAACAACAATTTGCAAAAGTTTCGTAGTCAAAATAATTTATAGGTTATGTGTAAACATCAAAGTCAGAGACACATTTAATATGCTTAAAACGTAGAGCTACAATATTCCTTTGCTTCGGCCGTTGGTTGCATTCAGTAACTTTCATTATTATTAACCAAAATTCACTTGCCTTTAAAGCTGTGTCAACAGTTTTAAAAAACACAAGTAATATGCATAATAAATAATTGTTTTCTCTGATAATATCGCCATTAAAAGTTAAGGGAAGTTTGTTTACAAAAACCCGAAAATAGAAATGGTGGAACGCAACCATAGTACTTTTAGTTGTGTAAACACGGCTTTTAGTCTTCTGCATTATTATAAGTGATTTTCCTTGAATTCGCGCTCTGGTAATTAAAGGCCTTTAAGCCGCCATGCGTTTGCATAACGAAAATTTTGAAAGTCGAATTAATTTATTATTACCTGATAAGTATAAGTTCAGGTAACCTACTTGCGTTTTATGTTTTAGGTTTTCTTTCAGGTTGTAACGAGTGAACGACTTGTTCAAATTCAGTTTCACTTGATTTTTTATTTTGCTTGATCTGCATATTTCTTTATTTCATTGGCGGTTTTGCAATGAAGTAGTAGGCTGTATTATTTAATTTATTTATTATTCGTTTCGTGAGTACATTACATTTGTTGCATTGTATTAACTGATTAGTTTTCTTTTGAGGTGATTATTTGATTTTGATTTGATGTTATTATTCTACCTTAATATCGGCTTGGTGATCGAAGTGAATAAAACAGGTCCTACTTTGCATTTGATTGTCTTTTCTTACTTTGGGGTGATCCGACAAAAGGAGTTCAACTGTTGTGTCATTCGTTCGGGACTATTGGATCTGGCACCCTTGTAAGTACATCCGGTATTTTGACCCACAACCACGCGAGAGCTAGTTTGGCACACTTATTACGTCGCAAAACCCGGACCCAATTAACCACCTTAGACATTATTTAGCAATTATTTTTGGTAATAGCCATTCACGATATGAATATGGATTTATGTACATCTCATGGTCGTACGAGTCATTTTCATTTGGTCGATTTTGCTAATGATATTTGCCGTGCACTTAATTCTCTGCACTTTCATGAAACTACGAATATCTAGACCTGCATATAAATGTTTGAATTCAAAGCCAATTCTGGGTGTCCATCTTTCCAGTCCATAAAATTTTCTGAAGATGCTCCACTCAAACCTAATCAACAGTTCTTCATTCGTTTATTCGGGGTCCATGATTCCCATCCACCATATATTGTTGCTCTAATCACAGTTATTGTATTTTGCTTGGTCGCATTAATGGAAAACATGGCTTTCTTATACTTGCGATTATTCGTAGGCATATGTCCTTAATGACATCTTTTCTGAATGCTATTGATATTTACTTATACATATATTAGGAGCTTTTTTATAAGTACGGGTGTACTTGGTTCTCTTATCATTTACTTGTAATACAATTCGCTGTCCGTATGTCACCAACGTATGCTAATACATACTTAGACCCATCGGTTATACATTAGAGACATTAAAGACTAGTGAATCACCCGAGCTACGCTTCGGTGGGAAAGGATGCTACATGTCACAATCAAAAACACATACAACCTTACCAATTATACATACAAAAATGTTGATATGAACATTGAAATTTAATGGTTCTTATAAATTGGTCGTCGAAATCGGCGCTGAAAAGTTAATTGTGAACCTACCACATCAGCTGTTTCAACCGATCGTAATTTAATTTTACTTTACTTTTTCGTACGTTTTTTGAAAAATAAACGGGCCTACGATCTACGTCTAAAAATTAACAAAATTTTAAGCTATGATACAATTTAATCCGTGCAGTATCTTCCGAGGAGATAGCTAACAAAGAAATAGACCACCGATGTTATGGTATAGATACTAAATTATGATCTACAAAATTTTTTAATTAGAAATTTGTGATAACCAGGTCAGTACATATTTATTGTTATTTAAGTGAGTTGTATGTATAAAAGTTGGTTGTTTTGAAAATTATATAATTGAAAATTATTGTTTTCCGTTAGGAATTACTGACTTCCCAAGTTGGAGAAAAATTAATACAATTTTGCCAGTAAACGTGTTAATTGATCGTTTTATTGAGCGACTACATGCGTGGCAGAAGAGCCGCAAATAAATAATAGTAGAAAACGGTAAATAAATTCAGAAAATATAATCTTCGTGATACGCAAGAAAAGCGTCCGATACAGAGTGGTCCCCCAATAGTCCCTAAGTAGGGATGCATCTACGAGGCTACCACGCAGAAGAAGCTGGGATCCCGTTTCGACGCCTAAAGCTGCGAGTTTGCCGACGACGTAAAGGAGGTTCATAGGCTACGAGATTGTTTCTTGATTTACCTTTCCTAAAGGCGTCTGTATACTCGCCAATGGGGTCTTTCGTTAGTGGCGTAAGTCCGCTGTATAGTAAGTTGGTCAGTGCTTTGTATCTTATCGGTAGTAGACATAGTTCTTTGTAATTTTACACATTTGTCACTAGTGAACGAAACATATTACTTCCAATTTCTACTCATTTTGGAATTTCTTTTTCATTTCACACATTGTTTGTATGCATCTAAATATGGCAATTTGTAGAGGCTACCTTGATTATGTGAGGAATTTCGCTTGAACTTCATATGGAAGTGCTGTACTTAATTATCTTCGATTTTTTCTAGTACTGCATCTACGGTTAGAGGATTCCTTTTCTATTCTCTATTAGCAGCTTCTCCGTTTCTACTTTAGCACGTTCTTGTTCCATTTGATAAATCTTAGTACATACTATACCTAGACTTTGACGACATTATTGTTGTGACCTTCTATATTTCTCGTAACTCAGTATATATGCATCTTAATATGCTCGGCTTCTTTGGGGTTGTTAATCAGAACATACGGAGATTGATTATGTGTGAGTTTTTTAATTGATACATACGTATATGTATACTAATTACAACTTAAATGATAAGGGTACATGAAGATGCGGTGGCTGTGGTTGTGGTTCCTGTTGTTTCTCTGCGGATCGGTGATTCCGGGCTCGGGGTTGGCAAGGGCTCGAAAAAGCGTTCGACCAAGGCGCGGAGCCCTGAAAGAAAAAAATTTAAAATCCGAGGGGCTATTCAGACTGGGCGTGGCGCTAGCGGGGCTAAGCAACGGGGCGGTTTCTTGGAGAATGCGTAGTGCTGAGCGTTGAGAGGATTGAGCTGAACGGGGCTGTTACGGAGGCGGAGATTGATTGGTCTCTTGGCCAAGAAGTAGCTTCGGAACAGCCAGGGATGCTCGTTCTTCGAAGATGCTTCTGTACTGTGTGCAAACTAGGGGTTCGACTTCAGATAATTGATGCCAAAGCTTTAGGCAAACAGGGTTGGTTCGTTCTTAACTTGGCTGCCGCAGCTCTTAGGCGAACAGGAAGAGTTCGGCCTGGGAAGTTGTCTGCCTTTTCGGCTGCTCCTCCGAGTATTTAAAATCCTTGAGGCCGTTACTTTCAACGGTCCGTGTCGCAGCGGTGATGAAGTTACTATGTTTCATTAAAGTTTTTTCATGGGTCAGCCAGAATGATTTGATCTGGTCATCTTGTACGCGGCCTAAATCCACGCATGTTAACACTAAATTCAATCTCCTTGGTGTACCAGATGAAGTTTATACATTTGTATTATCTTGGAATTTAGCCGTTGATCAGCATTAGACAGTGTTGCGTCATTCGAGGATTTATGTGCTTCGAGAAGTAGGCCGTTTAACGGCTCGTTTACAGCTGTTAGCTGGCATTTGCATGTAGATATAGTGGTATCTGTTTCGCAGAAAAAAACAGATAATACACGAGTGATACATTTAGTGCGATGAGTCATGTTTAATTACATTTGGTTGAGTCCTCACATTTTGTGATAGATTATGCTTTTTTTTAAGTATTTTCTTGGCGGGTTCCCCACTTGCTGGACGACCCAAGGGCCTTTTCGTGCTTCCCCTTGTCATGCCGACTTTTCTTCTATTTAATGCTGTAGGCTGAACTTTTATGCTGAACTTTTGTTTGTAGCGCTGGACACACAAACTCCCAGCAGTGCACAAACAAACTTTCCCAAGCTGAACTTGTCTTTATCTGCTTCAGTCGTTGGCAATACATTTTGACGGTTGAAGTGCTGGTGCCAATTTCGCGATTTTTGGTGAGCAATAAATCCATGACATTCTGAAAATTGGTGTAATTCTCAGTACTTGTAACCATTTCAGTTACACCTTAAAGTTTTCCTTCTTCTTCACTATTATTGGCATTTGCAGGGACTAAATTATTTGTTGAAGTATGATATGATTCACAAACGCTAAACACACGCAAGGCGGTACTTAATCGCCATGCGTGAGATTCATGGCGCAAAAGACGTCTCACCGAGCGCTTAATTTCAAAAACAAACAGCTCAACAATTTACGCACGGAAGCATGCAGCCCGAAGAAGTAAACAGCATCATAAATACAAATAGACAAGGGCAAGCGTCCAATAAAAGCTGAAACACCGCTTTTATTGGAGACAACGCATTTCTCGGCCCAGTCCAGCGAAACGCCACATCTGCAGAAAAACAAAAAACTTACTACGCAAATGTATATTCTATTAAAACACAAACAAAGAAACAAAGCAAACGGAAGTCAGTCACCGAAATAAACATTTTTCCACCTACAAAGCGCAATTAGGAAAGCGATTTGCATAAAGTAAACGTGGACGCCGCACGAGAAAGATTAGCCGGAGCTTAAAATGTCCAAGTAGACAGGTACAACAATCGCTCGCCAAATCAAATGCATTACGCCTAAGGGTCGCATGCTGCGAGCGAAATGAAATTCTAATAAGAAAGAATATACATAATTAATAAGGGCAACGCGAAATTAATCGTAAAGTAGTCGAGTAAGGTATCAATAGACGCACAATTTCGTCACGGATACAACGGTCAACCAAAGAAATATTAGCGCCTCCAAAAACAAACATAACCGCCGACAAAAGGCCAGCGGCCGCGTAAACATTTAAGAAACACGCCGCACCGTGAGCCGGGACAAGCCAGAATGGCGCAAAAGTAAGCCCTGGAAAAATACGTACGAAGCCCCACTAGCAGATCCGCCGCCCACCGTGCAGCCACCTCCGAAGGTACGAGGTACCATAACCCCCAAAGTTTGTTTTTTTGCTTCATAGTACTCCAGAACTTCTGGAACATCTCTTTGGGCCATCTCCGCCAGCTCGCCCGTAGTCTCCACTTACCCAGGAGGCTCGTCAGTGCCGACGCCCCCGAGGCATGCAAGCCGCCGCCCCCCAGCTGCCCCCACACGTCTAACCCCGGGGACACGCCCACAGGATCCGCAGCCCACGAAGCCGATACCTCGGAAGGCCGCCCTCGGCTCCGTCTCCAGCAGGTCCGCCTCACCTGCCGCCCCCGTCGACTCGGCGTGGAATTCTTCCTCAGTCTCGAGGAAGAAGCGGAGTTCGAGCAGCTGTGGGAGGAGGTCAGGCAAGAGGCCTCAGCTCGCCACCCGTTGCGGGAAGTACAACTGCCCGCTCCACCGAGGCGCAGGCGGGTGTTCCTCCGTGGGTTCCTTCCACGGAGGAACGCCCACCTGCGCTTCCGCTCGCCGCTGCCCCTCGTGCCAACGCCCCGGCGCATCCCGGGAGCCAGACGCTTTCCGCACCGAGGTCGCCCCCAGACGGACGAGAACGCGCGCCCGCGGTAGTGTGGCGTGTCCAGTGATGAGAAAGTGTTTTCCCCGGCCCCGCGAACTATAACCAAAACCGTCGGACAGTATACACAGGGCAAAACTATAGCCGCCATGCCGGTTGTGTCGTGTACATATAGCCTTAGTTAGATTTAGTTGTCTTGTATATAAGTATTTTGTTTATTTGTGTTGTTCCATGTATGAAAGAGAACTCATTACGTAAACCTGCCTGGTGTATTTTGTTTCTCAGCCCTCTACCATTGGTCGCCACGCCCACATCCGCTGAGCTAGGTGGGGAAAAAAAGGACTTTAGCCTCCATTTCTTAACCATCGCCACACTCTCAAGTGCGAGACGTGTAGCGAGTTGTGTTAAGTATAATTTTTTCGCTTCCAGTTACAATGCCACTAGTTGTGAAACGAAGAGCTTATAAAATGACAGCGGTTGGATATTATCACCAAAGCATAGTTTACCCGTCGAAACACGTGCTTCTGAAAAGACTGCCGGCGCGTTAGTATAAGAGACTCCGAAGAAATGCAGAACAGCAGTTTGATGTTTGCAGAACCACTCCAGCCTGCCCGCTTCGCAACTGCAAAAGACTTCGATGTCCACATCATAGCAAGTTCCATTATTTTCAATGCTTGAAACTACATCAAGAAAAGACGATATTTTTTATCTTCTTGCTGTAGATGATCAATTTTCTTCAGTTGTTTCTTTAAAAACAAATGATTGGTTGTTAATGAAATTTCTATGCCAACACTGGTAATATGCTTCCATAAGTGTACAGGAAAGTTTATTAATATTATTGCATTATATGCTTTAGTCTTGCTTAAGACAACATCTTTGAACAATTTTACTGTAATGTCACTAAAATTGTTTGTTTGGTGACCGTGTGTTAATGCATCTCTGTAAGTTAATGTCAATCTTCTTTTCTATTCCAATAATTTTTTATATATGTTGCCCATTCGGGATAATCGTTACTATTGTCAATAGCGCTTCAAAATGCTTGTAGTGCCGCTTCATTGGTCGAGGCTTGCAACATTGCTTGAAAATCTTTGTAAAGCGATTGCCGGTTTTCTTTTGGAACATTGTTTTTCTTTTCCCAAAGCCAAAGCCAAATTGATTGGCAAACATAGAAGCGGAACAAAAGCGTTTTACAAACACATTTTAGGGAGTTTCTTTCTGCGTTACTATCGTCTGTCATAAAAATTCTAGGGTATCTTTCTTTAATTGAGTACGTTCCGTTTGTCCCTTAGTTTTATTATGACCCCTAGAGAAACAGCTTCAATTTCACAAGGCGTAGGCATACATGTGACAGAATGATTCAATGAATTATAGCAAGATGTACTCTCGGTGAACACAATATCTTTAGAAAATGTAAGGGATGCGCCCGTTGCATAATTTTTGTTACTACAAGAGTAAATGGAGTCTCTCGAAATTTTACAATTATTCCATTTTCATCATACATTTTTGCTTTTGTTTAATTTTCTGAAACGCTATTTTTAGAAATTAAATACAAATTTATTTTCTCTTCTTTTTCAGCTATTACCAGTCCACTCTTGAACGTAGGTGTCTTCCATTTTCTTCCATTTTCTCTGTCTTGTGCAATGTTCATCCACCGTTTAGTTGCCACACCCACCTTTTTTGGAGGCATCGCACGCTTATTTTTGTTTGTCTTGGCCGCCATTCTGTAATTTTGTGTGCCCATCTGTCCTTGTTCTGTCTGACCACATGACCAGCCCACTAAAGATTCTTGTTTCTCTTGTAATATGCTCGTTTCTAATTTTATGTAAAGTTGTATTTGTCATTTAAATTACATTTGTTTTTTGTAATATCATCTTTCCAAACAGACCAGAAAACATAACGCAAAATATTATGTGAAGTAAACAACAAATATTAATGACTACTTTAATTCATTAGTGATTAACAAAGTTGTAGTTAATATAGATTCCTGTAACTATTATTAAATTGATTTGAAAATATCAAGTAATAATTAATACGTATAATAAATATTATAATACTTAATTGTCTCTAAACAAATAACCCACAGATGAGCCGCTTATTAATTATAAGAACGGGATGATTCTCAGTGTAGGTATCTAAAGTGAAAAAACTGAAAAAAGTTGAATTTGTTAAAGAAATGTGTTCTTCCATCCACAGTTTTGCATCACTCTCATTTACTAAATTTGCTATATATTTTCCATCACCATGACTTTGAGAAACTGACCGACAAACTAGACAGTGTGCAAACACTAAACAGGCGCGTGCGCGGCTAACACGGCGTGCATGGTGCAAAACTGTTACATTCTTTATATTAATTTGGCACCGACTCACATTCCGTACATAGATTTGGCACTTGTAGTTTGATAGGTTTAAAATTCGCATTGATCAATGAAATTGCATTAGGTGCCAAATACATATACGGAATGTATAAATGCTAGCGGTACAGCTACAGGAATCGTTCCGCGGCGGCGTTCAGAGGCTGGCCAACGGACAAAGAAGGAGCCGAGCATCGTGGGACTCGCAGGAGCTCGAGTTGGGCAATAATTCCGTTCCAAAGGCAACAATAAGGTCAGAAAACTTCACCGTAAAAGATAGAATTTAGCGAATTTCTTGGTGGCGTCGGTTTTATAAGCACTTCCAGCAGAAGCGTCCTTTGAGTGTGTTTTGTTTTATAACGTATATTTACTTACGGCATTTGTTATTCCCTAGGCATGGCTTTAATTACGTAATCACAGACAATAGTCGTTTAGTAGGGGCTTATTTTTGCGATTTGTGAGGTTGAAACGCCATATTTAAATTCATGTTCCCTTTAGTTAAATAATATCCTGCTATTCCGTTAGTTAAATCGCCCTTACACAAAGTATTTGCTTTTAAGTTATTAAAAATAATACCACGATACTTGATTTGATGGCAAATGTATTTCTTGTAATTCATTACCAATCAAATAATACTTGCCTGGATGTAGAGACCCGACCCATATGAGATAAGAGCTCATTTTAAGATTATTAAACTCATTTATTTTATTTCAAATAACCAAATCAACTAAATAATACATAGTAATATGTTTCCTCTAAGTTTCAAACTTTATCTTCTCAATGAAATTTTCCTTTTTCCCCTATAGCATTTTGGATGTATTACTTACCTATTCATAAATTTCTACATTAGCTCTTATTTTAATTTGCAGAATTTTATTGATTTATACGTTTCGTTATCTGGAATGTCGATGCCACTTTGTAAATTAATATTTTTTTGGAAAACATCCGCCTTTTTTCAAAGTAGCAGCGTTTATTATTAGACTGTGGTGGACAACTCTAATTTGAATTTGGCACGCACGACGCACCGGACGTTCGCACTCACCCTGCCGGACAGCTTCCACTAAGGGTTTCCTACCCTTCTCGGCATTCGGCGACCAACGAGCAGTCTGAACGGTTGTGCGCGTGTAGCTCTGACATACCCTTATGTACCTATTCATTGCTAAATATAATACTGTTGAAATAAATTCGTTATACTGTTGATTACTTTTAATCGTACAAGACAACCACGATATTGGTGACTCACAACGATTTTTAATAAAATTGCGAAGTGTGATCGACCACGTGTTGAACGCAACCCAACCTAACCTACCACGTGTTACGTAACTCGACTTAGTTCGCGGGTTGATTACATTTTTTTATTAACAATCCAGCTTAACAATGGCAACTGAATCCGCGGGTGGACCTTCTACGGTCGAATCAGACACCACGCAAGCGGAAATCGGAGAATTACGCCACGTCAAACTACCACCGTTCTGGCAGAAAAGTCCGTTGTTGTGGTTCGCGCAAGGGGACGCCCAATTATTTCAATTTAATATACGCTCAGAAAATACCAAGTACTACACCGTAGTTGCCGCCTTGGATTCCATTATGTTACAACAGGTCGCAGACATTAGTGAAACTCCGCCCGACAAAGACAGGTATGAAGCCTTAAAAAACCAGCTGATAACTAGGTTTACAGATTCCCAGGAGAAACAGTTGCGAACGTTATTAACGGAGCTGGAATTGGGGGATAAACAACCGTCACAGCTTTTGCGTGAGATGAAGTCGCTCGCAACTTCGAAAATCGACCAGTCCGTCTTGCGAGCCCTATGGCTCCAGCGAATGTCGTCCCAGGTACAAATAGTTCTTTCCGTTAGCAAGGACGAGAAGCTGGAAAAGCTAGCTGAAATGGCGGACAAAATCATGGAAATTGGGAGCTCGAGCGTCGCCGCGATCTGCAAGCAACCGTTCGCAGAAAAAGCAAACAATGACATTCCGTCAGACGGCGTCGCGTAGTTACAGCAACAAATCGCCGAACTAACGAAAAAAGTCGAACGACTCGGACGAGACAAAAGACAGTGGCGCACGCGTTCGCGTTCTCGTTCCCACGGCATTAGTGCGAACCGGGAGTGTTTTTATCATCGTCGATTTGGCAACAATGCGCGAAAATGTCGGCAACCATGTAGTTTTCATGTGACGTCAACGCAGGCGAGATACGCATCCGACCGTCGCGTCGCTAGTTGAGACGGTAAACGACGGTCCCTCAACCCAAAGCCGCCTGTTCGTAACAAATAAGGAAACTGGTACCCGTTTTCTCATTGACACCGGAGCCGACGTTTCTGTAATTCCAGCGGACAGAAAGGACCGAAGAAAGAAACCATCGGCGTTTAAACTTTTTGCGGCAAATGGTTCCACAATCGACACTTTCGGCGAACGGTCGCTGTGCTTCAACTTAGGATTGCGCCGGCCATTTCGTTGGAAATTCCTTCAAGCCGACGTCGCACGATCCATTATTGGTGCAGATTTCCTGCGTTACCTCGGTTTGCTTGTGGATGTAAAAAATCGGAGGTTAATCGACAACACCACCAAGATATCCACGGTAGCGGAAGTCGCCCTCTGTGATTCGCTTAATTTAACTACTGTGGCGAAAGACTCTGCATACCACGAACTTTTAAAACAATTTCCCGGTATTACGCGCAGTGCAATATTACCCCAACAAAAAAACATTCTGTAGTGCACCACATCGAAACAAAAGGTCCCCCAATGCCCGAACGCGTTCGCCGTCTGCCACCCGAAAAATTGAGAGCAGCAAAAGAAGAATTCCAGTATATGATTGAGCAAGGAATCTGTAGGCCCTCCAACAGTCCGTGGACCAGCCCACTTCATCTCGTGATGAAGAAGTCCGGCGAGTGGAGGCCATGTGGAGACTACCGTCGACTGAATGCAATTACAGTTCCTGATCGCTACCCCATCGCACATATTCTGGATTTTTCTTACAAGCTAAATGGTAAGAAAATCTTTTCCAAACGGGACTTAGTACGTGCGTACCACCAAATCCCGGTCGCTGAAGAGGACATCCAAAAAACCGCCGTAATCACTCCATTTGGCCTCTTTGAATTCCCGTACATGGAGTTTGGCCTTCGTAATGCTGCCCAAACATTTCAACGTTTCATGGACGCTGCTCTACGAGGATTAAACTTTTGTTACTGCTATATCGACGATATACTCGTAGCATCATCCAATGAGCAGGAGCACCTGGAGCACTTACGACTAGTTTTCCAGCGGCTAGACGAATATGGCATCGCAGTGAACCCCTCCAAATGCATACTAGGTGCTACGCAGGTTGAATACCTAGGGTATCTTATCTCCGAAGCAGGATCGACCCCGTTACCAACCAAAGTGGAAGCCATCGCCAATTTCAAAAAACCAGCAACAGTAGTGGAGCTTCGTCGTTTTTTGGGAATAATAAATTTTTACCGAAGATTTATTAAAAATGCAGCCCAAATACAAGCTATCCTAAACACTATTTGCCAAAACAGCAAACGCAACGACAAGAGGCCAATTGTGTGGACGCAGGAAGCAGAAAAAGCGTTTGACGCATGCAAGCATGACCTTGTGAGTACCACATTACTCGCACACCCATCAGAAGAAGGTCCCCTTTCGATCACAGTGGACGCCTCCAATGATGCCGTTGGTGCTGTTTTGGACCAACTCCAGCAAGGCATGTGGAAACCATTGGCATTCTTCTCGAAGAAATTAAATAACTCTCAGCGTAATTGTAGTGCGTATGATCGCGAATTATTGGCTATTTATTCCGCTGTTAAACATTTCCGATACATGATCGAAGGGCGAAATGCAATTTTTCAAACGGACCACAAACCACTTACGTTTGCGTTTCGGCAAAAATCAGATGCAGCATCGCCACGACAACAACGGCAGCTAGATTACATTAGCCAATTTACAACGGAAATCATACATATCGCTGGCAGGGATAATACAGTCGCAGACGCCTTACGTCGTTTGGACGCAATAAACCTTCCGACTACAGTGGATGCAGAAGAGTTAGCTCGGGAGCAATCACAGGATCAGGAATTGCAAGAGCTACTTCAGAGTACAGCATCCCTCCATCTCAGCAATTGATTCCCACAGATGGTAACCTGCCATTGTACTGTGACACATCCACAGGTAGAATCCGCCCTTACGTTCCGAAAGCACTGCGGCAGCACATTTTCAACGCCAATCATGGAATAGCACATTCTGGAAAACGAGCAACTCTTCAGCTAATCAGCACCAAATATGTATGGCCGGCAATGCGAAAGGATATTATCAGCTGGGTTCGTACATGCATTCCATGCCAACGCAGTAAAATTCAACGGCACACTAAATGCCCACTAGGCGAGTTTACTCTACCAAGCAGTAGGTTCGAACATGTGCACTTGGATTTGGTAGGACCTTTACCACCTTCCAGAGGCTTTAGATACTGCCTTACAATGGTAGATCGCTTCACCAGGTGGTCTGAGGCAGTCCCAATAACCGACATCACCAGCGAAATTAGTGCCCCTAGAACGATCACAACCAACCAAGGCAGGCAATTCGAGTCGGGGCTTATTAAGGCGCTGACAAATCTACTAGGAATCAAGCGCACACGTACAACCGCGTACAATCCGAAGTGTAACGGCTTATTGGAGCGTTGGCACAGAACGCTCAAAGCTGTCCTAATGTGTCAGCAAACAGAAAGATGGTCCGACACGCTGTACACTGTTCTGTTGGAATTACGGACCAGTTTCAAAGAGGACCTAAGATGCTCGCCTGCTGAACTCGTCTACGGCGAGTCCTTACGCCTACCGGGAGAATTCTTCTTCAACAGTAACGACGTGTCCGAAGACCCAGGAAGTTTTGCAGAAAACCTAAGACAGCAAATGCGTCAACTACGTCCCATACCAACAGCACATCACAACAGCCAAGCTGTCTTCGTGCACCCAGACCTGGCAACGTGCACCGATGTTTTCCTGCGGGACGATACCGTCGGCCGCCCTCTGCAACAACCGGACACTGGACCCCACGAAATTCACGATAGACCCAGTGCTAATCTTTTTGCCATTATATTAAATGGAAAAGTCGTTACTGTTTCAGCTGACCGTTTAAAGCCCGCCTTTTTGGCCCAACCAGATCCACAGCAAACAATTGCAAAGCCTACAGCAACTGCCAACACACCAAGAGCTTCGTCATCCACCCACACCCGATCAGGACGTGCGGTGAAGCCTGCGGTTCGATTTAGTTTCGACTAAACGCTGTCACTGGGAAGGGGGTGATGTGGTGGACAACTATAATTTGAATTTGGCACGCACGACGCACCGGACGTTCGCCCTCACCCTGCCGGACAGCTTCCACTTAAGCTACGGTTTCCTAGGAATGCGGTGCCGTCATATAGCGGCCGTAAAATTTCGGCGCTGACGTCAGGTAGCGTTGGTAGAAAAAAGCGGTCGTTGTTGCGGTGGACATTGCTGTAAAGTTAGAACAACGTAGTGACGCCGCGACGGTCTTTCGAGAAGTGTTTAAACTTTGGTTGTGTGCGCCGAATGTAAGAAACTTGAATGAACTGAATGATGAACTCAAATTATCTCTTTATTAACAAAATACACCTAGTATAAGAAAATACAAAAATAAGACACTCATTAATAGAAATACTATTAAAAAAAAGCGAAAGATATATGTGGAAAAAGATAATTTAATGAGAAATAGGGTACAATGAGGCTGCCTACACTGTAGGAATTTTTAAAAGTCAAAATGTAAAATATTTGAAGGGCCGTACAAGAATTTGTGGCGCGCCGCACGCGGCCCGCGGGCCGCCTGTTGCTCATCCCTGATCTAGACCTAGCATTATTAGTATAGTTGGAATATAAGGAGTAATCGGAAGACGAAAACCATAGTTTGTGCGTCGCCATCTACATTGCAATGAAGAAAGTTTCAGGCAATACTTACGCTTAACAGCAGAACTGTTTGATTATGTACTGAATCACATAAGAGATGACTTAACTTCTAAACCATATAATAGACACAAAAAACCTATATGTCCAGAAGAAAAGTTATGTATACGTGTGATGTAAGTAGGTACACTGAATTACACACAATGTGATATCTTTTTAGCTGTAATATACAGTGTCCGCCAAAAAGTCGGCATAATATGGGAAATTATTTTATTTTATATTCAAAGAAAAACTTTTTACATCAATATTTTGTGCTCGTCTAAAAACCTATATCATATATACCTATCATATATAACTAATGATTTTTACTTGTTTAGAAAATGGAGTTTTTCGAAATTGTCAAAATCCAAAAAGTGCTATTTTTCTGAAATTAAGTAAGATTTCAATGAGATTTTTTTAGTGTGTTATTTTTAGCTAACTGAACAATCTCAAGGCCAGAAAACACCTATTTTTTGAAAATAATTTAAATATTATAAAACTACACTCGCCGCTATAAACTAGACACACCGTCAAAAAACGTTGCCTGAACTGTTTCTACCGTACTGGCCCACCGCTTCAAATGAGACGGCACCGCTCTATTACGTTCGGTGTGCCCTACCGCTCTTTTGGAAAACACTTCGCTTATTATAGACGACACCGTTTTTCGTGACGTCACCCACCGTATTTTTACGGCCGTTAAATGACGGCACCGCTTCCTAGGAAACCCAAGCTTAAGGGTTTCCTACCCTTCTCAGCATTCGGCGACCAACGAGCAGTCTGAATGGTTGTGCGCGTATAGCTCTGACATACCCTTATGTACCTATTCATTGTTAAATACCGGGTGTAACAGGATCATGGTACACCCCCGTATCTCCGTTAGTTTTAAAGGTAATTTATTGAAATTTGGTATATCCCATAACATAATAAGCGGCACTTTTTGACCTGCAAATGATTTTTTTTTCACTTCCGGTTTCGCCGGAAGTGATACCAACTTTCGATTTTTAAATAGAACACCCTGTATATTATTACATTTCTGAAATCTGCATAATTTTCTGAATCCAATGATACCACATAAGTGACATTTCAAACGTCAAAATTTTTTTTAATTTAATTTTTAATTTTCCATTTAAGTGTGCCATGATGGTTCCGATTTATTCCAATTGATCCATTTAATGCTAGAAAAATCGAAATCCCGTCAAAAATACTAAATTGCGTTTTTTATGAGCAAATAAAGTTCACCGTAATCAATTTTGGGGTAAAACTCAATTTTTTCAAATGGAACCATATTGGTACCGTGGTACCATTTATTAGTACTATTAATAAGGAATTTATTCATACATGGTAATTAAATGTGCGATAAATACAATCAAAATTACAGCTAAAAGAAAATAAGAAAATACAATTATTTTGGTCTAATTTAGTGTTAAGACTAAGGAGGCTTTGAAAACAATGAAATTGTTTATTCAGACTGTCAAATAAATACTTGTTGGTTTATCGGTGTTTCTATTGTGTATTGGAAGAGTCTTTACATTTGTTGTTATTTTTGTTCAAAATGCCGCACATTTATACAAAGGATGAAAGAGTGGACATGTTAATTATTTATGGGGAATGTAGAAAAAATGGCCTTGCGGCTAGAAACCTTTATGCCGACCGATATCCTGATAGACAATGTCCAGCGAGAAATTATTTTAATCGTCTTGAAAATCAATTCCGAAGAGAGCCTAACCATGATCCCGATCCCGAAGAAAACGTTATCATTGACGAAGGAACGGAAATTAATGTTTTAGCTCGAATAGAAGTTGATAAGACTGTTTCTTTAAGGCAAATTGGGTTTGATTTGGAAATTAGTCACCAAACGGTAAGCCGAATCTTGCACAAACACAATTATAAATCCTTCAAATATCAATTGCACCAGCACCTGTACGAAAATGATTATGAACGTAGGATGGAATATTGCAATTGGATCTTGCAGAATAATGTGCAGCCAAACAATGCTTTTTTGGGAACGATTTTATTTTCGGACGAGTGTAGGTTTACAAATATGGGATTATTTAACCGACAAAATACAAGGTATTGGTCACAAGTAAATCAACATTTATTGCGGCAGGGTAATTTTCAAGTGCGGTTCGGTTTCAATGTTTGGCTTGGAATAGTCGGTCGTAGAGTCATTGGTCCAATAATATTTGAAGGAGCCTTGACTGGAGCTAGATACTTAGGATTTCTGCAAAATGAAATTGAGGACAGGTTAGCTGAATTACCTATCCATTTACGACAGGGAATGTATTTCCAACAAGATGGAGCTCCTCCCCATAATTCAAGAATAGTAATTGATTACCTTCAACAAGCATTCGAAGAAAACGTAATTTCGACGAATGGTCCTGTGCGATGGCCTCCAAGGTCACCTGATTTGACACCTCTTGATTTCTTTGTTTGGGGCCATTTGAAAAACATTGTTTATGCAACCCCCGTTACAACCCGCGAAGATCTGGAGTTGCGAGTAAGACTCGCAATTAATAGAATAACGGCCCAGCAATTATCGAACGTTCTTCAAGAAACAGCTACGAGAGTTCAGAAGTGCGTTGACGTTAATGGACAGCATTTCGAACAATTGTTGTAATGTTTTGTGTTAATTTTTTGTATTTCAAGTTGAATTTTTTGTATTTTCTTATTTTCTTTTAGTTGTAATTTTGTTTATATTTATCGCACATTTAATTACCATGTATGAATAAATTCCTTATTAATAGTACTAATAAATGGTACCACGGTACCAATATGGTTCCATTTGAAAAAATTGAGTTTTACCCCAAAATTGATTACGGTGAACTTTATTTGCTCATAAAAAACGCAATTTAGTATTTTTGACGGGATTTCGATTTTTCTAGCATTAAATGGATCAATTGGAATAAATCGGAACCATCATGGCACACTTAAATGGAAAATTAAAAATTAAATTAAAAAAAATTTTGACGTTTGAAATGTCACTTATGTGGTATCATTGGATTCAGAAAATTATGCAGATTTCAGAAATGTAATAATATACAGGGTGTTCTATTTAAAAATCGAAAGTTGGTATCACTTCCGGCGAAACCGGAAGTGAAAAAAAAATCATTTGCAGGTCAAAAAGTGCCGCTTATTATGTATATGTGATATACCAAATTTCAATAAATTACCTTTAAAACTAACGGAGATACGGGGGTGTACCATGATCCTGTTACACCCGGTATAATACTGTTGAAATAAATTCGTTATACTGTTGATTACTTTTAATCGTACAAGACAACCACGATAAGACCATTATCGTTATTTGTTTCATATAAAACTAGATTCTCCAATAGTCGTATAACTTCTTCTTAGCATACCCTGTTATTTAGATCACCACAAGTTACAATTACTAATAATCTCTACAGTTGTGTCGATACGAAAGGATGACACAATATTTTATAGTAAGAAAAACATTTCAGCACCGTAAGGTGCCGTTGGCAACATTTAAATATAAACGGTTTTTGACGAGTCAAATAGTTGTGGTTGGTTTCATCTGAAAATTTGATATTTAAAATATATCTTATGAGTTTTGAAGTCGACAGCTAACCTTTTTAAAAATTAAATCGTTTATTTCTTCTCTTCGGTTAATTTTATATATACAGGGTGAGTTTTTTTTCATTATCACTATAGGGATCTCGGAAACCGTGAAAGATAGAAGGTTGGTTAAATGGAGAAAGAATTGCAGTTTTATGAGCTTATTCGAGATGTGCTTTTGTTTCTTTGAAAAAATCCAAGGCCTACTAGATACAAGCAAAACATTAAAATTACTTAATTTCTTAAAGGCGGTCTAGCGCCGTTATTATTGAAAATAGAAAAAAATAATAAGAATAAAAGTTTTAGCTATTTTTAGGGTGTTTATCTTACACTTATTAGTTTTCTTCTAGCTTTCATAGTTTTTGAGTTATAACATTAAGTTACATTTTTTTAAATAGCAATCATAGTTGGCTTAGACATTTCTAAAAAGAGCATATCTCGTTTGCTAAATGGAGAAAGAATTACAGTTTTATGAGCTTATTCAAAGTGTGCTTTTGTTTCTTTGAAAAAATCCAAGGCCTACTAGATACAAGCAAAATATTAAAATTACTTAATTTCTTAAAGTCGGTCTAGCGCCGTTATTATTGAAAATAGAAAAAAATTATAAGAATAAAAGTTTTAGCTATTTTTAGGGTGTTTATCTTACACTTATTAATTTTCTTCTAGCTTTCATAGTTTTTGTTTTCGTCATTTTCTTATTACGAAAATTATTATAGAAGGATTATTTATCAAAATAGATATAACATACCTTATGTCATTTTAAGCGGAAAACTGAGCTCTTTTTAGAAATGTCTAAGCCAACTATGATTGCTATTTAAAAAAATGTAACTTAATGTTATAACTCAAAAACTATGAAAGCTAGAAGAAAACTAATAAGTGTAAGATAAACACCCTAAAAATAGCTAAAACTTTTATTCTTATTATTTTTTTCTATTTTCAATAATAACGGCGCTAGACCGCCTTTAAGAAATTAAGTAATTTTAATGTTTTGCTTGTATCTAGTAGGCCTTGGATTTTTTCAAAGAAACAAAAGCACATCTCGAATAAGCTCATAAAACTGCAATTCTTTCTCCATTTAACCAACCTTCTATCTTTCACGGTTTCCGAGATCCCTATAGTGATAATGAAAAAAAACTCACCCTGTATATATATGTAGGATATCTACAGCTGTCGCTGTCTTCCTTCTCTCAACCATTTTCTCCATTGATCTCTATCCTGCCACTCTCCTTCCTCCAGGTCTCTTCTTTCCATCGCCTCATCTATTTCGTCCCTCCATGACCTTCGAGGCCTACCTCTCTTTTTTCTTCCTATAGGGCTCCAATCTGTTACTCTCGCTATCCACCTGTTTCTATCTGTTCTTCTAACGTGTCCGTACCAAGTCAATTTCTTTTCTTCGATGTAGCTGTATAAGTCTTTTTCTACTCCCATTCTTCTCTTTATCTCTTCATTTCTCACCCTGTCCATCCTTGTAAGTCTACAACTCCTTCTCCAGAATTCCATCTCGGTTGCGTTGATCTTCTTTTCCATATGTTTATTTATTATCCAGATTTCCGCTCCATATGTTGCTATACTGCGTACCATAGTATTATATATTCTTGTTTTAGTGTTTCTGGTAATGTGTCTGTCCCACAGGACTGGATTCAGCTGTTTTATGCAATTTCTGGTTTGTCCTAATTTTTTCTTAATTTCCTGTTCCGTTTTCCCATCTTTTGATATTATAAATCCCAGGTATTTGTACTTTTCAGTCCCTTTTATTTCTTGGCCATCCTCCATTTCTAAATGTTTTACTTTTTCTTCTGTTGTGCTTAAATATTCTGTCTTCTTGAAGTTTATCTCCAACCCATTTTTTGTATACTCTTCCTCCAATTTCCTTACCATATAGCTGAGATCATCCTCGTCCTGTGCTATGACAACTTGGTCGTCCGCAAAACTCAGCGTGTATAGATGTTCGTCTCCCACTGGTACTCCCATTCCTTCACACTTCCTCTTCCATGGTTTCAGTGTCTGCTCCAAGAATATTTTAAAGAGTGTCGGTGATGTGGGACAGCCCTGCAGAAGGCCTTTTGTTGTTTGGAAACTTTTAGATAGTTTATTTCCTACTTTTATTTTTACTTTATTGTCTTTATATAGGCTCTTTACTGCGTTGATTATTTTACTTTGAATTCCTATTCCTTTCATGGCTTCCCAAAGTTTCATCCTGGGGACTGAGTCGTAAGCTTTTTTCAAGTCTATGAAGGCCATATGTACTGCTCTGTTTTTGGCCATTTTTTTTTCGATCAATTGTTGTAGTGTATAGATATGATCTATGCATGACCTTCCCGCCGTAAATCCTGCTTGGTCCTCTCCGATCTTATTATTTATGCTTTCCTCTAATTTTCCTTTCACTATTTTCCCATAGAGTCTTCCCATTGCTGCTATTATACTTATTCCTCTGTAATTTTCACTTTTCCTACGGTCTCCTTTCTTGAAAATAGATACAATAAAGGCTTGTGTCCATTCCATTGGTATTTTTTCTCCATTTATCGCTCTTTCGAACATTCGATGTATCATGCGAAATAGCTTTTCCGTTCCATATTTAATTAATTCAGGGGCGATTCCTCCAGGTCCAGCTAATTTATTATTTTTTATTGATTTAATAGCCTTTTTTACTTCCTGTAGTGTTAGTTTTACTTCTATTTCTTCCTGGTCTTCTTGTTTTGTTTCTTTCTCTTTCATAGAAAATTGTGGACGATTTTCTCCTAGCAAGCCCCTGTAATAGGCCTCCCATTTTTGTTCTTGTATGTAGGCTAAATTTGCATGTTCCTTCGTGTTATTCCTTAATGCTTTAAGTACTCTCCAGGATTCCGAGTTTCTTGTTCCCCCTAGATGTTGTTCGATGTTTAGGCATGCATCCTCCCACTTTTCATTTTTTTCTCTAACTACCCGTCTTTTCACTTCTCTATTCTTCTCTTGACAATTCTGCAGATCTTCTTGTGATTTAGTGCTCAGCCATTTTCTATAAAGTTCTTTCTTTTCCTTTATACATTCCGCTGTTTTTTCCCCTATGTTAATTTTGTATTGGTTGTTCTTTTGATCTTCTTCTCCTAGTGCCTCAAAAGCTGCTTCTTTTATATTATTTTTTATATGCTGATATGTGTCATTGATGTTCCCAAACCTAAATTCGTCTAAATTCTGATCTAATCTTCTGTGGTATAAATCTCTTATCGTTTCCTCCCGTAGTAAGTGTAACTTTAATCTTTTTTCCTTTCCTTCAGTTTCAAATTTCGATTCTGTCTTTTTATCTCGTTTTTTCCAGATCCAAGGAAAGCTCATTTTTGCAGTTAGGAGTTTATGGTCGGTACCGCATTCTGCCCCTCTTTTTACTCGAACATCTTTTATGCGGATTGTTGTTGTAATTTTCACTATAATGTAGTCGATGATCGATCTAAGATTTCTTGTTTCTTGGGTCCACGTGTACTTGTGTATGTCTTTGTGTCGATAAAAGCCGTTGGTTATTCTTAGGTTATTTATTTCACATATTTCAGTTATTCTTTCTCCATTTCCATTGATTATTTGTTCTCCAAATCTTCCAACTGTGTTGTCTTTCTCTCTATTCCCTCTTCTTCCATTAAGGTCTCCTGCTATGATAACTTCTTGGTCTGGTTTCACTTTTTCGATTTCTTCTTGCAAAATTTCCATAAAGTTTTCTTTCTCTACTACGTTGCTGTCCTCCGTAGGCCCATATACTCCGAGTATTATACATAGTCTTCCGAAGATCTCTATGTGCAATCTTACTAATCTTTCATTTATGGGTTCCCATGTTTGAATTTTATTCACCCACTTCTTCTTTATTAGGATTCCTACTCCCGCTTTTGCTCGTTGCTCTTTTTTTACTCCACTCCAGCAATGGAAAACCTCATTTATAATTTCCGTTCCGGATCCTTTCTTTTTCGTCTCGCTGATAACCATTATATCTATATCCGCCTTCCTAAATTCTTCTATCACCTCTTTGTCCTTGGTTCTCCATCCTTGTATGTTCCAGGTTCCACATATGATTTGCCTATTTCCTTTCTTCCGTTTATTGTTGTCTTGGTTAAGATTTAAGACTGGGTTTCCTAAACTATTAGCAGAACTGCCCCCCCCCCCCCCCGTATCCGATGGGGCTCCCTCCATTGTTGGAGGTGTGGGTTGCCACCCGGGGATTTTTATGATTGTTTTTCATCCTGCTCATCGTTATTTTGCCCTTTATTTTTTACATGTGTCAGGGTGCTAAATCCTGGCGCCATAACCCCCTTAGGAGGACCTTTGTTTTCAGCCGCCCAATCTGAGACAGACGCTGTTGACTGCCGCCCACTCTGGGTCAGACGCCGTCGATGTGCCTGTTGGTCCGCGGGAGGTATTTTATTTCCCTCCTACCTCCCATATCTGGGAGGCATTCCCCTATCCGCCACTCGGGGACGCGCCCTCTAGGGGTTACAGGCTCCCCCGAGGGCGGTTAATTTTATGCATAGTAATCATGAACACTGTCGAATGCAAGATTTTTGCGGAAACATCCAGTTTCGTGTCTTCTGATTTAGAAAAAGTTGTCTTCAAAGTTAGACCTGTGCGTGTCCTCCCTACATGACATACAGTTGAATCAATCAGCCTGAAAAAATATATCTACAATTTGAATATACATTTGGAGGTCCCAGTGATTTTTTGCTAAATTCAGCCAACCGGAAATGGTCCTTTAGTCTGTTTTTTATGTTTCCAGGAATTTTTTATAATTGTTTGATAAAAATCAGGTTCTTTAGAACAAGACCATATGTTATACAATTATCTACAACTTTTGTTTAAAAGATTTCTTTGAAAGAAGTATAGTTTTTGAAAACAAAAACAAAATTAAATGGTTACAAAAAAAATACCTATGCCAAAATATACCTCGAAGCAGATTTTGTGTTTCAGTTTTTACTTGGCATTTTTTAAATATGTATATGAAATTGCAAAAGAATGAGCTTTTAGGTAGAACCATAATTGTGTTATCATTCAGGTGTCTTCGATGCCTTTTTACAATAGTACTTTAAATAAAGTTTTTAAACCACTTTCTTAAATTAGAATATGTTTACTAAAATAAATTAGCTTGCATTCTAAGTTGTCTGCTTTATAAATTGGTTGTGGAGGTAAAAGGACTTGATCATTTCTTAAACATGAAGTGGTGTCTTGAGATTGTCTTGTATTAATGAAATTGCTTACCAAAATTAACCGCTTTAACAACAATTTCCTGCTGTAACCTTCCATCTTGTGTATGCAACATGAAGTTTTTGTTTACCTCCGTATTTCATATTACTTTCCCATTCTTTTCTTATTAGTCATGATAATGTGTTCTTACCGAAAGTGGGCTTAAGTTGTATTTTTGTTTCAGGTAAGCGAAGAGCGAAACGGCCAGGTCATACTCAAGAAACATATTTTCGCAGTAGGTAGTAAGTGATCTACGATAGTGTGTAAAATTGCCTTTTAGTTGGCAGTTTTAAGTTTGTAAAACGATTGTTTAATAACATGTTTTCATTAGTTTACGTCGCCAGTAGTAAAGTGCTTAAAAGATTTCATTAGGCACGTTGTCAGTACCAACGTGTTTTAAAATTTTTAAACCACGCAAAATTACGACCGGTTGCTGGTAATCCTAATTTACATGTAATTTTTTTTATATTTCCCGTGTTTTCTAGATTCTATCGTAGATAAAATATTGTACGATACACATGCGTAAAGCATCTTTAGACACTCGCGGGGCTTAAAATGCTCGCTCACTCGCGTTTTAACTCTACCCCACTCGTGCCTAAAGAGTACCTAGCTTTACGCACTTGTATCGTAAATTACTATTATCTTTTAAGTAACGAGAATTTCGAGTGATATAACGGAGGATATGTGTTTCGTTCTTGCCGAACAATTTACCGTAATTATAAGTTTCTGTATGCTGAACAGAATATACAATTTTGAGCACAAAATGCTACGGCGTACCAGAAAATTTCTTCTCTCAACAATATTCATATTGAAACAACTGTGCAACGCATGGGCAAAGACATTTGAACTGTCTTAGGGGTTCTTTTCATATTTTCCATAGTAGAGATGTGAGCAGTTACTTGTGTATTTTTCTAAAATTTGCCAAATCGACTGACCGAGAAATTAAAATATATTATTACATACAAGATGTCAATGGTCTTTATGAGGATTTTGTAAATAATGAAACATAAAGTGAAACACTCCGAGGCTACATGACCAGTTGAAATTATTAACATTCTAACATTTTAAAACCACATATCTTTAATTTAGCTTATTTTCGTTTTTGCATTTTTGTATTGTAAGCGCTAATAGTGCTCACAATTACTCTTATTTTAAGAATTTTTTATGTTTATTGTTAGGTAAAATTTTCACATTTTTAATTTTGTTTTTAATTGTAGTTCTATAAATTTGAAAAAAATATGTTCGCTTCCTTTTTAATCTCACCTTGAAACTTTGGAAATTTCTAATGTATGTCTGCTCATTTGCAAATTTGCATTCACACATCACCTGCGTTTTTAATTAGCAGTCATAAAATCTGGACGGGGTTAGTTTTAATTGACTGCTTGTAGTCGTGTTTACTGCCATAATTTATATCTCATATAAAGCGTGGAAGATTAGCATAATATTCAATTAATAAAACAGCTATTAAACTAGAGACCTCAATCTCAGCCGATTAAGATGATGATTCAGGCACTCCGAACCGGTTCGATTTCTTCTAATATTTCGTTCTACTGTCGACTCTTCCTCCTTGGAAGAGGACACCCTTTTTTGCATCCGCAAACACATTTCGACAAGGGCGAAGGTCCAATGCAGCTGCGTGCTTTATAAACGTCTCGCCTCATCCATTGTGAAGTTATAAAAATTGATAGAACACACCCTGGATTATTTAACGGAGGCTTTCATCATCAATCATCGTCTGACGTCTTGATCAAAGTTTGTACTATATTAAATTCCACTTAACGTTCACTTTACGGCTCCATGTAACCGAAAAGCTGTTTCAGTTTATCCTGTAATAGTTGTTTTTAACATTTTTATTTGCAAACACCTCTTTGCACTCTATCTTTATTTGTTCGTATCGATACGACATTTAAAAATCATAGAAGAACATTCCTAAGTTGGATTTTATTGTAAAAGTTGTGTTTGGAAAAAAGTATACTTAATGGGTTGCCTGTTGCGGTTGTTTCTTAGAAACCTATTACTGGAATAATACAATCTCAAAAATTAACACGTTTATAATGTAGGATTAAAAAATCAAAATCTAAGAACGTTTAAATATTTAGTAAGATTTTAAATCTAATAGAAGAGTGTAATAATACATTTTTGTATTTAATAATAATAATAATAATAATAATAAAAATAAAATCGTCTTTATTTCCAAATACCTATACAAATACATGTTATTGGAACATTTTCAGTTGAGAAGGCCATTATTATTCTTATACGGGGTGATTATAATTTATAAATAATTGTAGGTCAGAGTGCGTTGGAGATTATCGCCTTTTCGTTTTTTACCGCTTTATTGTATGTGTATATGATATGTTTATCCAGCATGTACTCTATACACATAGAAATGTGAAAGTTTGCATAACACACTTGCATCATAAGGCAATATTTTAACGTTGGAAACGTGAAATATTCGTGCAATGTAGCAATAAAATTTTAACATTTATTCAACTACTAGCTGTTACCCGCGACTTCGTACGCGCGAGGTTCGTTATTTGTGTATTAAAGCTCAAAAATGGAAAAGCATCTGGGCCTGAAGGAAAATCTGCAGAGCTGCTAAAAAACGGAACACCCAAACTATTTAAAAAATTTGCATATGTCATCAATAAATGTCTAAATGGGCAACCGACTCCAGAAGAATGGAGAGTAGCATATATTTCGCCAATCTACAAAAAAGGTCATAAACAGGACTGTAACAATTATAGGGGCATCTCTGTAACAAGCACAATTAGTAGACTATATGGAAGGATTTTACGTGACTTGATTGAGGACGATTTTAAAGAGAATGAAGAGGAAGAACAGAGCGGCTTCCGTGCAGGCATATCCTGTACGGATAACGTATTTTGTCTCAAACAAATTATAGAAAAAAGAACTGCTAGAAATATGGAGACTCACATTACGTTTATAGACCTCCAGAAAGCATACGATACCGTTCCAATCTCTAAACTATGGGATCAAGCATCAATCATACATATATACAAGCACTACAAGAACTATACAGAGAATCAAGATCAAGAGTAAAGATAGGCAAAGGACTAACCGAAGAATTTATTGTTACCAAAGGTTTAAGACAGGGATGTTGCATTTCACCAACTCTCTTTAAAATATATATAGCCGCAACCTTAAAAAATTGGAAGAGGAAAATTCATGGAATGGGCATCAAAATTAATGACAAATGTATTTACACATTGCAATTCGCAGACGACCAGGTGGTCGTGGCGAACGATCTCTCTCAACAACAACAACGGAGGAGGAGGAAAAGAGAGAGATTTCTCTCTCTTTTCCTCCTCCTCCGTTGTTGTTGTTGAGAGAGATGAACCCAGTAACTTAGAACTTGAACATGGGCTAACTATCTCTTACTACCAGGAATATGTGTATCTGGGAAGTACATTCGATGACACGGGCACCGACATAAAAGAAATAGAAAAGCGAATAACGCAAGCAAAAAAAGTTCTTGGTTTGCCTAAATGGTATCTTCTGGAGCAGAGAAATAGCAAAAAAAAAAGAAAATTCAACATCTATGAAACCATGGTAAAAAGTACGCTACTATATGGTGCTGAAACTTGGAGAATCACAAGAAAAATACAAAGCCAAGGTAGAAACAGTTGAGATGGATGCTATAAGGAGATCTCTATGTATTTCAAGAATGGACCATATCAGAAATCAAACAATAAAACAAAGAATGGGTATAGAAGGAAATATAATACAGGACATTGAAAGCAAACAGCTAACATGGTATGGTCATATACAGCGTATGAATGAATCAAGACTGCCAAAACAAGTTCTAGAATGGCAACCAGTAGAACTACGAAGAAGAGGTAGACCTAAATTAGAATGGCGGGAGATCGGTACATAAGTCCATGAGTGAACGAAATTTAACGCAAAAAGATTGTGAGAATAAAAGAGAATGGCGATTAGGTGTCGGACAACGTCGCAAGACGTTCTAAACCGGCTCATATATATATATAACTTTTTAAATATTCTTGACTATTCTCATGGGTTAAAATGGTTTGTAATCACATCCCATTTTCTTTTACAATTTGTAATTTTATCTACTAACATAGTATAGTCGTATCATACAAATATATTTAAATGGCTTCTAAAAACTCTAATCAATCTACCTCTTTTAATAAATTGCTGTTACAAAAATCCTGTAACTGTTGTTTTACAGTTGTTTAAATGAGATTTTTCTTTATTTATTTACATGTTCCGAAAATTTAGGATTTGTTTTCAAAATTTTGCGCCAAAATTAAATAATGAAATCACTGTTTTTGCTGCATTTTTTTTCTCTATCTTGACCAGTATGTTCATTTTTCGCAATTATCAAAAAATTTAAAATTTGACAGATAAACGAATGTCACGTTTGACCCAATTGTAAGGTTTTTCAACCACCTCAGATCGCTAGGGTTTTGATTTTCCAAAAAACTCAAAATAAAAAAAAATCCCATTTGATTCCAACTTTTTGGCAATCACTGTATACTGAAAGCCAGTTTCAGAAAACTTCTACTTCGCATATACAATCTATCTATTCAGTGTGCTGCATATCATGCATTTTGGAACGAAAATAAAAACAGTCCCAATACATAAATCTGGGAACAAATCTAGTGTAGAAAAGTATATCAGCTTTTACTAAACTTTTTGTATTTAAAAATCAGTCGTTTCCAACCTTTCAGTTTTTAATTGTCATGTGTACTAATTTCTTGAGAATTGCCAGGTTGATGTCTGTTATACAGATTTTCAGAAAACTTTTCACCAGGTGGATAATGCTATACTGTTACGTAAGTTGTGGCACTATGGATTTTCTACTAATTTTTGTTTTTTTCGTCGAAAATTCATTATTAAGTTTAATGGTAATACTTCGGGTAAGTTAGAAGCTAATTCCGGTGTGATTCAAGGTTCTAATTGGGGGCCATTGTTATTCCTTAGCTCCATAAATGATTTGCCAATTCAAAATTCTAATTCTAGTTTCATACTTATGCGTCGACGATCATTGTCTTACCGGTTAATTCAATAGCCGATTGTCATAAGCGTAGCTTCAATATGATCTCAACCGATTTTACAATTGATGCTGTGATAATAAGTTACCATTAAGTAGTAAACATGTACTGTTTTAGCAATCAGTAGAAAAAAAAGTCCAATAATTTTTAATTACACAACACACGGCGCAATTCAAAACAATATGACTATTACTACTATAACTGATTTGAAATTCTGGGGAGAATTTTTATTTTAGAAGCTTCAGTTGTGCTAAATAACTTTTTACTTAACATGATTATAATTTAATCATTATCATATACAACGTTAGTACATTGTTTTATATCATCATTTCATAAGCCGATATAACAAATATTTTTCTTCTAGTCCCTGCAATTTTGATTTTGATTCAGAAGCTTTCAAGCTAGTTTATTTTTTTAGATTAGGTTTATATGTGTTCTGTTATAAGAATAAAATAAAATGTCAACATTTAAAAATTACGGACTAATTGATAGTACTGAAACAATGACAATCAAACCGAAAAGGATTTAAATTTTCCAAAGGCACTGTGGCCCTAATTACTGTATAACTCTAGCTACAAAAACTAATGGTAAGTGAATTTATTCAAATATTCGTGGGTATTTTGTCACATTACAAAATTAAAACCCTTATTTAATAAGCGAATGTTTCGGGGGAAAATATAGCTTCAGCGCAAAAATGTAGACATAGTAGGGGCGTTCTAAATTTTTGGACACAAGAAAATTACTAAAACGAAACACCATACGAGCAAATATTACAAAATATTTTTCTTTTTAATATCTCCAGCGAGTTGCAATAATTATGTTAGTTTAGTAGCTTAGTACTACCAAAGAAGTAGTGAAATCACATGAACCACAAAAGAAAGTGTAATGGAAGCTAAAGCATATCTTTGTGAAATTGCGTACAAATAATCCATAAAGACATTTATATTTACATATCGGAATTATTTGTAACAAACAAGTCGAAGCGTTGCTCCTTTTATACAAACTACAAAAGCCGTTGTTTTAAATCATCAGAAGCAAAGGAAAACGCACCGGCGTTGTAATAAATAAGGGAAGCTGGCGTCATTTATAACCGGAAATTTCACTCTGAAGGACGGGTGAACCAACAAATAGACACATCTACTATGACGTGAATCCACTCACACACATAGATCCCAAAAACAACGACCCAGTGCTCTTCGATTTCAAAACTTTACGTCTGTGTTCGCCTCTGATTGCAACACACAAGTCGCGTCCTACCCGTTATAATCGGCGTTCGCGTACCCGCCTTCTACACTTACTTGTGGCTTCGCCGTCAGCCAGCTCTTTTTACTCTCACCGTACTCTGTCGCTCTCATAGCGTAAATACTTTATTTTGCCGACAGCCTGTAATGTCTAGATCAATATCTGGCGTTTCATCTCGACCAACAACCGCACATATTCTCAAAGTTCTGTGCGTGTCCGGCAGCGAACCTTCTATATTAAAATGGAATTTCTTAAAACGTGACACAACTGGCCTCTGGCACAAAACAAAACAGAAAGCATTACATGCCCCTACAGAAACGTGAGCGCTGGCTTACGCCTGAAACTATTTGGTAGCGCACAGAGGCGTACTAGCACAATATGCGACAAAAGCGTTTAAAATTAAACATTAACATAACATATTACCGTATTATTATTATTACCAAGTGCCTTTTGAACGTTAATATACTAAAAATAGGTGCTAGCTATGAGACCCATGTTCCTTTATCGTTTGACTGCGCCTCTTTGTTTTAGGTCTATTTGTACTGAGGTTCTCGTCCTAACTTGACATTGACATTTCCTGTAATGATCTTGACGTCAATTTCAGATAGTTACAGCATGCTGACTTGAGGTGGTCATAAAAGGTGCCTGTCTCTTCGTCTGCCTTTACTTCAGTTGGTGCATGTAATTTGTTTAAGCTGTATGTTGTGCACATAGGTGATGATATAAGTTTGGAATCGATAACGCTATGTTGTAATTTTTGGGCGTTTAAGTTAAGCTTCAGTGATAATGATGTTGAATGGGCAGATATATTGCTATTATACAGAGTTCTAACTACAAATCAAATTAATTAATAAACTTTATTTTGGTAATAAGGAACATATGAGTTATTAATTTTAAAAACACACTCAAATTTGTGTCATTTTAGTTGCTGTGCATTGAGTAGATCGACTACACCCCATTTACTTCATTTTTAATTCTGAGCAGGCCTTGAATGTGAATATTTTTACCAGTGTATCAAATATTTAGTTAGAGAAGTTACTAATATCATACATTGACATTTTATAACTTCTGGAAAGCACTCATAGAACACGAAATTTTTGTTATGGTGAATTGTTTGTAGCTTATTTAATAAAAATTTTAATTTATAAAATAACGTTTTCTTTATTTAAAAAGGTATCGTATTTTTACTGTATGTTTTCTGTATAATTTAAAATTGTCAATAATTGTGGAAGATGTTGAATAACTGGTTTCTTAAAACAGAGTTGCAGAAATTTGCCGTTCTAAAAGGTAAGAACTCAATTTGTTGAAAGTATCGTATTCCTCTGCCTTAAGGCTATTTCTACTTATATTTTATTATTTGTTTATTTATAACAAATAATAACTGGAAAACAAAACAAATAAAATTCGCAATTTTGTATAGAAACCCAGGCGTACCCTAGGTGTACATGTACTCCCTGTTGAGAAACGCAGTTTTAAAGGGTCGAAGCACGCCATACGATCATATAGTATGATGTAGTATTCTGCATTTCCTAGTTTTATTTATAATTTTTCTTAGTTTTCATTCGGAGGTTTCTAAAAATTGATTAGATAGATGGAAATTTATGAGTTCCTGTAAATAGAGTTGGATAAGTTCGATACGGAGTCACATGGTGCCCTGCCCATTAGGTATTTAATAAACTATCTGAATTTGCCTGATCGTAATTTTTAGGCAATTATGTAATTATTTGTTGATTGTCCATCTATACTATACAGGGTGTATCTAAAATACTATTACACAAACTGTGGGAGTGGGTTCCTCACAGCAAAACAAGAACTAAGTCCATATAAAAAAATTAACGCTTTATTTTAATGAAAGAACATAATGACACATCAGCTTATTAGCAAAGTTAAAAATGTGAGCCACTCAGAAACTTGTAATATTTGTTCAAAATGTCGCCAGCCTGCTTCTAAACACACATACACTCGTCGGATCATGGACTGTCGCACCCTTTACTAATAAGCTGATAACGTGTCATTCTGTTCTTTCATTAATAACATTAATACGAAGCTTTCTTTAAGTTTATATTGGCTTAATTTCGCATTTTGTTGTAATGAACCCACAGTGTGTACAAGTATTTGAAAGATCCTATATATAAAATTGAATGTATGTTTGTATGTCCAAAATTCCTGGCCACTTTAAGACAACGTAGATAGGCTTTAGGGTCCTAATAAAGTGAAAAATCGAAAATTGTAAAAATGTCACCTCCAACACGTACTAGAGGACATAAAAAAAATACATTTCTGACAGCTCATAAGTTATGCACCCGCTAAAATTCAGAGTGCTATGAACTGTCACTTTTGACACTAGAAACCACAAATCACTAAAAGTAGTGTAACTAGGCGGGTTCTGGGCTACTTTTGACCTTGAACTTTTTCAAGGTCACAGACCTAGCAGGCGTCAAGGTCGTTGGTCTATCCGGGGGCGGGGTCATTGATCTCACCTAGGTCACGTGCCACTTTCGGTTCCCACGATGAATTTTTGGGGCTAAAAGTGTAATTTTGAAATTTTACAAGATTCCCACGATAAATTTTGAGGATACAAGTCTAATTTTTACAAGATTCTCACGATGAATTGTGGGCCTAAAAGTCTAATTTTATTCCTACGCTTATCAAAAACTATTCCCCAGGTTCAAGCGGATGTGAGTCATCGTCTGGGAATGCAAACTTGTTGAGACTTGCAGATGCGGGATGTCTAGCCGGATGTTATTATCTACCAATTGAACAATGACGCTCGTTGTTTGAGAAATCTGCACGACTGCAAACAATAATTGAACAATGAAGTCATTATTGGCTGGGTAATTTTTGCTGATGTAGTTAATGGTCTCCATTATCAGATATACCGGATGTTATTGTCTTAGGATTCAAACCTGTCCGGCACTTGTATGAAAATGTGCAAGGCTGGTAAAAATTGAACAATGAAGTCATTGTACTGTTTGAGGCTTTCGCGGTTACTCGAATTATTCTCCTTAGCATAGAATTTCGGCTTAGACCGCGTAGTATTTGTATATAAATACCCAGCATTTTTTGGCTTAATGTGCCTTGCACCTTGTGAAGTCGAGCAAAAACCCGCCCGATGGCCATGCTCTCTGGTGGCTCGTGTAGTTTGAGTATCTTGAGAACGAGGATACTTAGGCAGATTTGGCCGTTTTGCTGTTTGTGCATCCATATTCACTAACGTTTCGCAAGACCTTGCAGCGTGCATCATCAGAGTGAAAGTCGCACTAAGAACCGAAGGTCGGTGTGGAGCTATTTATAGTCCTCTGTGCCAGGCGCGCGGAGTGGCGTAACGCTGGTTGGTCATCCGAGTGCCACGTAATCCGTGGGGCGTGGCCGTATGACGCACCGTGGTTGTAATGCTTTAGATCGTGTATCACAGGGGTCCACGTTTTACTAAGTTTAAAGCCATCTTCCCTGTTGATATTATTTGGATGTTTTTCTATTTCTATGGCTTCACGTATAACTCGCGGGAAGTAATGAGGTATTCTGGCAAGTACTCTGGCATGCTCAACTTCTAGAGTGTGTCCATTTGTAAATGTATTCTCAGCTACGGCTGATTTTGTGATGCGTTTGTGTTTGCAATCGCCTTTATGTTCTTGGAGTCTTAGATCAACGGAACGACCAGTCTGTCCAATGTAACTCGAGCCGCAAGAACAAGGAATGCGATATACGCCAGCGGTTTTTAAACTTGGAATCTTGTCTTTTACCGATCTGAAGCCGTTACCCAAAGTTTCCTTGCTCGTGAACACAGTTTTGATGTTGCATCGTTGCAGGACACGTCCTATCTTATCAGTCGAGCCTTTAACGTAAGGTAGAAATGCTAAGCCTTCCAGAGGTGGAGATTCTTCTTTAGCCTTTTTGGTTATAGTCTTGTCTAGTGCTTTTCGTATGGCGGTAGTTGTGTATCCGTTCCTTTGTAAAGAGTCAAACAGATGTAGCTTTTCTCTCTCTAGATTTTCCTCGTCTGAGATACGAACGGCTCTTGTCGCCAGAGTCCGGAGAACTGTTGCTTTTTGCATTGGATGATGGTGTGAGTCAGCATTTAGATATCTGTTCGTGTGTGTTTTCTTTCTATAGACTGCATGTCCTAAACTGCCATCTGATTTACGTTTTACCAGGACGTCTAGAAACGGAATACTGCAATTTTCCTCTACTTCCATTGTGAATTGTATGTTGGGATGTACAGAATTCAGGTGTTTTAGAAACAGATTCAATGTCTGGCGTCCATGTGACCAGATGACAAAGGTATCATCTACATATCTCAACCAGCAAGTCGGTTTTAACTGCGCTTGTTCGAGAGCCTTGGTTTCAAAAGCTTCCATGTAGATATTAGCGATAACAGGTGATAGTGGTGAACCCATGGCCGCTCCTTCAATAATCCTACAATAAAATATACGAGCAAATCGAAGGAGCGGCCATGGGTTCACCACTATCACCTGTTATCGCTAATATCTACATGGAAGCTTTTGAAACCAAGGCTCTCGAACAAGCGCAGTTAAAACCGACTTGCTGGTTGAGATATGTAGATGATACCTTTGTCATCTGGTCACATGGACGCCAGACATTGAATCTGTTTCTAAAACACCTGAATTATGTACATCCCAACATACAATTCACAATGGAAGTAGAGGAAAATTGCAGTATTCCGTTTCTAGACGTCCTGGTAAAACGTAAATCAGATGGCAGTTTAGGATATGCAGTCTATAGAAAGAAAACACACACGGACAGATATCTAAATGCTGACTCACACCATCATCCAATGCAAAAAGCAACAATTCTCCAGACTCTGGCGACAAGAGCCGTTCGTATCTCAGACGAGGAAAATCTAGAGAGAGAAAAGCTACATCTGTTTGACTCTTTACAAAGGAACGGATACACAACTACCGCCATACGAAAAGCACTAGACAAGACTATAACCAAAAAGGCTAAAGAAGAATCTCCACCTCTGGAAGGCTTAGCATTTCTACCTTACGTTAAAGGCTCGACTGATAAGATAGGACGTGTCCTGCAACGATGCAACATCAAAACTGTGTTCACGAGCAAAGTGGTAACGGCTTCAGATCGGTAAAAGACAAGATTCCAAGTTTAAAAACCGCTGGCGTATATCGCATTCCTTGTTCTTGCGGCTCGAGTTACATTGGACAGACTGGTCGTTCCGTTGATCTAAGACTCCAAGAACATAAAGGCGATTGCAAACACAAACGCATCACAAAATCAGCCGTAGCTGAGAATACATTTACAAATGGACACACTCTAGAAGTTGAGCATGCCAGAGTACTTGCCAGAATACCTCATTACTTCCCGCGAGTTATACGTGAAGCCATAGAAATAGAAAAACATCCAAATAATATCAACAGGGAAGATGGCTTTAAACTTAGTAAAACGTGGACCCCTGTGATACACGATCTAAAGCATTACAACTACGGTGCGTCATACGGCCACGCCCCACGGATTACGTTGCACTCGGATGACCAACCAGCGTTACGCCACTCCGCGCGCCTGGCACAGAGGACTATATATAGCTCCACACCGACCTTCGGTTCTTAGTGCGACTTTCACTCTGATGATGCAAGCTGCAAGGTCTTGTGAAACGTTAGTGAATATGGATGCACAAACAGCAAAACGGCCAAATCTGCCTAAGTATCCTCGTTCTCAAGGTACTCAAACTACACGAGCCACCAGAGAGCATGGCCATCGGGCGGGTAGTTTTTGCTCGACTTCACAAGGTGCAAGGCACATTAAGCCAAAAAATGCTGGGTATTTATATACAAATACTACGCGGTCTAAGCCGAAATTCTATGCTAAGGAGAATGAAGTCATTGTTGTCTGGAAATTTTTGCTGATGTATAAAATTATTACGAATATATTATGCATCACAGGTCAATCTGACATGTTCCTATAACCGATTTTATAAGCGCAAGAGTATAATAAAACAACAATTGTATATATACTTGTAAGAAATCAGTCCGGATACCTGTTTAATGGGAACATTTTCTTGAATTTCCGCTAAGACACAAGATTGGTGGCAACAATATATATACCGGGTGTCCATTTTCAAAGTCGAACATAGGCAATTAACATTAGTGCAGTAACACGTTCGTTATTGAAATAATTCATTTTTCTGTAGATAATTTTAACAGACGTTGACAGAAAATACCTGATTTACGTCAAATAACTACCAATTTTTTTGACAAATGCTATCAAACTTGAAAAGCAAGGCATGGCATATTTAAAAATTCCCAAGTTTTAAATTAGTATTTTAAAATAAAAATGGCATTTTGAATATTATTATTGGTATCATTTGATGCGTAATAATTTTATCTTTTCACTGATACCATTACCTTCCCTGTAAGTTGAATTGGCGAGCAGGAATCGGTAAAAACGTTCAATACAATGTTAATCGCCTATGTTCGACTTTGAGAACGGACACCCGGTATATATATATATAAATATATATATATTTTTTTTTTATAAAATACCTGTGTTTGTTTATATATATATATATATATATATATATATCGGGTGTCTACTGCCACAGTCGAACATAGGCAATCAACAATGTGTACTTGGGTTTTAGATATTTTGCCATTGTTTCTATACATTAGTAAATATTATTATTATTACTAGTATCGTTTGATATGCAATAATTTTATCTTTCTATTAATACCGTTAGCCTTCCTGTAAGGTATAACACTTGGTATAATATCCCGTGCGAGAAACGGGTACCTCTGCTAGTTCTTATATGTAACTGATCAATCACGGTTACACGTTGAAAAGAATTTATGGGTACTTGTATGAGAGTAATAATATTAATTTTCGCCTTAATGTCGTTACATTTTACTACTTCTCTTTTAAAAAAACAGCAAATATTAGCTAACCACTGTTGCTCTTCTGAAAGTGGAACAACAATATTTATAAAACAGCCGAAAACAAACGATAACGATTACTTTATTCTCGTAACATACTACTGGCATTACCAAACAGTGCAAAACAAGAAATGCGTTATTTCTTATCGGTTGTGTACTTTTTTACAAGGCTTGATAATTTTAATTATATTCGTTGTTAAACAAGCTCCGCAATTCTGATTAAGATTCTTGATCGTTCGCAGGATGTGACTAGAAACTCCCGCTGGTTTCCACAGCCATTCACTACCGTTCCTATTTTCCCGCAATTTCTCATTTTATTAATCGTAAAATCAACCACGAAATAGTGATAACGCAGGCGAAAGCAACAGATTCACATGTTTGCAGCAACTGCGGAAATGCCAATTATTTATAAAATTCTTAAACGTTGCCTGATTTACGATAGCAATAAAAGTTTAGTGAGTTATGATCATGTTTAAATTTAGCATTATTAATTTTACAGCTAGTTATTTAAACTTTTATATACCATACATTTTAATTCTATCATCTGCCCTTTGACTACTCACTCCAGTTTTAAGTCCCAAGAAAAACAGCTTGGTATTTTCATATCTATTCTATATGCAAAAGTTTCTTGGCCTTAATCTGGAATGCCATATTCAACACCAGATAATTTTTTAGACGTGCGTCATACCTTTGTAAATATTTCGTGATAATGTGCCTTTGAAGACGCAGTTGATTATTTTCGAACTTTGATTTTTGTAGGTTCAGTGGGCGATTGTATTTCTGATTGTATGTTAACTCACCACTAAGGTGTCAATTTGTAAACTAAACCACTTCGATCCTCACTTTAAACTCAATTTGAATTAAGATGTAGAGAACCTGGACATTTATAAAAATTCATTCATTCAGCCCCCTTTCGGTATCGAGAACCATTCATGCGTCGTGGAAAGTACAACAGAGGTAGTGGGCCGCACACGACTTGCATTACGCTTCCCCGCATGCAAACATACCGCACGTTCAACAACCCTAAACCTACCAGCTAACTTAGCTAATGAGTTCAAATCCATTGCCGCTCCTAGAAAGTTCTCGGCTACTGCCAGATTTGAACTCATGTCCACCTAGTTGCTAAGCAGACCGCGAACCCACTCAACCACCCACTTTATAAAAATTAAATTCAAAATATGGATGTGGAAAATTATCATGGGTAATATATAAACATTAGTATTTCTGTCACAGTTAGTTGAAATTAGAGATAAATGGTCTTGTCACTTCAAGTAACGTTTATAGGGCATCATCATTATCTACTATCCCGACTCTACGCCTTTTTATTTCTCCTTTTCTTTTTGTTGTTTGGTGATATTTCAATTAGGTATTCGAGTTGCGAGTTGGCTTTCAACGAGTTAACATCGCTGTGACTTTGCTTTTGTTTACCAATAGCAAATAGTGTTTACGAGCTTACCTGGCCGATTATTTATTCTGTGAGTGGTGTTACAAAACTTTTTGTTCTTTAAACTGTGCTGCACCTTTATTTGAACTATTGACATCCGACTGAAGTGCAGCTGGACATTATTGTAAGCAGAGATAAGAAAACCGCATTTCCAAACGGCACAGCTCGTTGCTGGAGCTGATAGCCAATCACCATTGTAGCACGATGTACATGTGGCTGTCAGCTTTTTATTTAATTGAAAATTATTAGCGATAAACTCAGCGCTGCTTTTGACTACATTAGCAGCGATAACCAAAACATGAATCCCACTGCAATTAAAAACACAATGTCACAAGATCAAAGCACCAATGCAACCAACACCAGCACTTCATACCTGTCAGTAGCCAAATCTGTTCCTAAACCTATCTTTCCTAAAAAGGACCAAGCCATTGTTCTTTATGCAGAAGATAGTCTCAAACTGTTCGATTATGTTAAAGCAGTTGGTCATATTATAGGTGCCAAAAATATCTTCTTTGCATCGCGAATATTCAACAATAGGATTTGTATATATCTGTCCAAAACCGAACTAGTAGATCAACTTATTAAATCACACCCTACAATCCTTGTAGAAAATATCGCTCTAAACATTCGTAGGCTAGTCTCGCCACAAAACGAATAGTGATCTCGAACATAAGTCTAGCCATACCCCACGATTTAGCTGAAAATGCCTTAAAAAGTCTTGGGTTACATCTAGCATCTCCGGTCTCTTTCCTAAAAGCAGGTATCCCTGGCGATGAGTAAGGTCATATACTCAGCTTTCGAAGGCAAGTCTATGTCTTCCCACCTACAGACGATTTTGAACTGCAAACGTCTTTAGTAATACTCTATGATGGAACTGAATATAGAATTTTTCTCTCTACAGACAGAGTGGAATGCTTTATCTGCAAGCAGACAGGTCATATTGCAACTAATTGCTCGAATCCACCAATAATTAACATACCACTACTACAAGATAATTCGACACAACATTCCAGCGTCGCAAACTCCCGCAGGACTGCCGTAGTTAGAGAGCAAAGCGAACCTTCTCAAGCGCAAATAACTTCAAAAAGGAGCCTTTCAGGTACCTTATCATCCTGCGACCCAACTAGTCCCCAAACTAAAATGCCTCTCCTTACTTTACCTGGAAGTACTGTAATGGCCCCCCCGGACAACCCCACAAACGCTCAGAAGCCTGTCAAGTCAGCTAAAAAGAAAAGCAAAACAGATGCCTCTCCAGCACCCGTTCTAACTGACATCACAAAGTCCACCATCAAAGAAATATACCAAAAGAATCCTGAACCTTTTACTATTCCGGTCGATAAGTTTCTTGCTTTCTTGGAAAACTCCCATGGCAATAGCAACCCCTATTTAGAAGTCTTAAAATTCACTACAGATGTCAAAACTCTTCTGTCGAACATGTACACAATATACCCCGCCCTGAAAGAAAGGTCAATTAAAAACAAATTCACTAGGCTGAGCAAAAAAATCAAAACACACCTCGTTTCTGAAGGACACGAAGTTGAAAGTATACCCAGCATAATGTCCCAGTCTTCAGTAGATCTAAGTGACGAAGATCTTAACTCTGATGATTCTCGACAGTCACAAACATCAACATATTAACCTGCTACTCATTTATTTATCTTCACCTTCAACATTCACTCTGATACAGTGGAATTGCGATGGATTCTATCCTCGCCTTGAACGAATACAACAGCTTATTTTCGATACCCTACCTGATATTATCTGCTTCCAGGAAACAAATTTTAAAGAATCTCATAAGCCTAACCTTCAAAATTATCACGGCTACCACTATCTCAGGACTGAGTACATACGAGCCAGCGGCGGAACTTCAATATTTGTATCCAATGATCTTTTTTCCCAAAAATTTCCCATAACGACAGGCTTAGAGGCAACAGCTGTAAATGTATAGTGCCCACAAAAAATTACAATATGTAATGTGTACATACCACCGAATGTGTACATACCACCGAATCATAACTTAACAGAAGCACAGATCTGTGATCTCGTAAATCAGTTACCTAGCCCATTCATTCTTGTTGGGGACTTTAATGCTCATAACGCAATGTGGGGATCCGAACACACATTCGGTAGGGGAAAATTTATAGAAAATGCAATAAACAATACCAACTTGTGTCTCTTGAACACAGGAAGCAGCACTCACTTTAATATCTCTTCAGGAAAATGTTCATCCATCGATCTTAGCTTCAGCGACCCTAGAACGACCCCTTTAATTTATTGGCGGACTCTAGATAGTCTGTATGATAGCCAACCACTACCCGATAATAATTTCAGAAAATCGTACGACACTCATTAATGACCAATAGAAAAATTAGTTTACGAGCCGTATCCAAGACAACAAAAAAATTTCTTGGAAATTTTTTGTAGGTAGACATTATTTCTTTTTAGGGTTTGGGTCGTTACGATTTTCTTACCGAATCTGCATTCGAGCATTAATTCATATCCGGAAATTATTTTTCGTGCATTCAACAACGTCCTAATTTGCCCTCGCGTCCCGCTCGGGCAAATTAATACGACGTTTCCGGAAAGAATTAATGCTCTTATGAGATTATAGGTGACAATACACCAAAACCAGCTGAAACTGTGACCAAGTGGAGAATAGCACACGCCGACTGGAACAACTTCAGATCACATGTAGAATCACAGACTGATATACTAGAGCTCTCCGATAACATTAATCAAGCAACAAACCAGCTTATCAACTGCATTATTTCGTCGGCGGAAAAACACATCGGGAAATATAGCATACAACATTCAAAAAAGGCAGTCCCGTGGTGGAACTATGCCTGCAAAACCGCTGTCCGAGATTGCAAAACCGCTTTAAATAAATATCGGAGGACCCGGTCTCAGGATGACTTAATTAATTTTATCTACGACCACTACTAAAAGTAGGCCTTTTAGCGCTAGCTTGTTTCACTAAAAGTGACGTTTTATAGTTTACCGTGTTTAAAGAAATCAGCTGTTTACTTTTAGCACACGGGCTAAAAGTGAAGTGAGGTTATAAAACTACAATTTCGAACTGCAAGTGAAGTTGTAAAGCTATTCTAGTTGCTGCTTGCGTTACAGGTAAATCGTTTTTTAAATAATTAAAGCGTTAGGTAATGAATACAGTCATATGTGGAGTATCAATAATTACATTTCGTAACTCACCTTGACAGCACGGGCGTGGCCAAACAATCGCCTCGCGGCGTAGGCTACTGTTCATTCTGACATAAATTAAAAGTCTCGCAGATGCGAACCTTTCTTAAATCGATATTTATGGATTAATAACGGTAAAATTAAGGTCGTAGATAAAATATTGTATGCAACGCGTGCTAAAAGTCGTTTATGCGCGAGACATGTTATGAAACTCAGCCTTCGGCTTCGTTTCATAATTTTCAAGTCTCGCGCATAAACGTCGACTTTTAGCACTTGTTGCATAAATAGCTATTAAGAAACTAAAGGCCAGATCTAAACGCATTTTAAAAGGAAGTAAAAACCAATCCTGGAGCAAATATGTGAGCACAATAACAGCAGAGACTCCCCCCGGCCAAGTTTGGACAAAAATAAAGCAAATGCAGGAACGTAATACAATCTGCAAAATACCTGCTATAATCCATAACGATAAAATCGTCACCAATAACCAGGATATTGTCAACATTCTTGCCAACTATTTTCAAGCGAAAACCGAAAACAGAAACATTCCTCAATCTCCACATACCACAGGCTCAGTAGTACTACCTGATTCCGATTCGCTAAACTCCCTTTCTCGCCGAAAGAACTCTATTTCGCCCTATCCTCCTGTAAAAGCTCAGCTGCAGGTCCGGACGATATTCCCTTCATTTTCCTTAAAAATCTTCCTCCAGCTAGTCTAAATAAACTTTTGGAATTATACAATAAAATATGGATAAGTCAAGAATTCCCAGATCTGTGGAGACAGTCCATTATACTGACTGCCCTTCAAGAAAAATAATTGTACCTCGGCCCACCCAAAATCGTTTCGCCGCATCTCTTTGACATGCACAATGTGTAAATTGCTGGAGAAAATGATCAATAAGCGCTTGCTCTGGTTTCTGGAAAGACATAAGCTTCTGAATCAAGCACAATCCGGATTTAGACCGCACAGAAGCACTATAGATAACCTCGTTGCTCTTCAAGATGAAATTGCTAACGCTTTCGCTAGTAAGCAAGATGTGGTTGCTGTAATTTTTTATATAGAAAGTGCTTTTGATACCACCTGGAGTCCTACCATCTACAATAAATTAAAGGAAATTAATGTATCAGGATACATGTTAACCTTTTTAAAAAATTTCCTAATGAACAGAGTATCAAAAGTGGCAGTCAATGAAAAAATGTCTCATTCGTTTAGTCTGGAGAATGGGGTTCCTCAGGGATCAGTCTTGAGCACCACTTTGTTCATCTTAGCTGTGAATGATATATGCTCCTCCGTTGAATCACCAGTTAAATATGCCATTTTTGCAGACGACCTTATTCTCTACTGTTCAGGAAAAGTCACCTCAACTACATGCGATCTACTGCAAACTTCAGTAAATGATCTAACTGATTGGGCAAGGAAATCAGGTTTTAACTTTTCTGCCCCTAAATCTAAAGTTATTAAATTCAGCAGAGGAAGGGCTAACTACGTTTTTCCGCATATAACACTAAATGGTGTGCCGTTACAAGTGGCAGATTACCACAAACTTCTAGGTTTAACTTTCGATAGTCGACTTACTTGGAGACAATATATACAGGACATTAGAGGAAACTGCTCGAAAAGTATAAACATTCTAAAGACATTATTGCACCACCACTGGGGAGCCGAAGAAGAATCTCTTCTTAGAATATACAGAGCCTTGGTCCGCTCCAAACTAGATTACGGAAGCCTAGTAAACTGTTCTGCTAGCAAATCTAATTTAAAAAGTCTGAAAGCAGTGCACAATTCTGCACTTTGTATTTGCCTTGGAGCTTTTAGATCCAGTCCTGTTGAATGGCTCTATTGCGAGGCACATGAAGTCCCTCTTACACTACGTCGCGAACAACTTCTCGTATCGTATTCTGCCAGAGTATCTGCTAACCCTAATAATCCACTCTTCAGTATACTCAACTCTGCTCAAATATTACCACCTAACTCTCCTAGAAGGCTTCCCTCGGTCATACAAATATTAAAACCATTATTAGGAAACAGTACTCTCACCAAGACCCGTGCTATCCCAATTTCAAAGATACCTCCTTGGACCAAAAGGTTACCCTGCATCAATACATCTCTGTGTAAATACAAAAAGCACGAAACTCCTAACTGCATCTTTGTGCAATCCTTACAATTGATCAACTCGAAACAGTTTGATAACATCCTATATACTGATGCATCAAAAAACGAAAATGGTGTTAGTTGCTCAGTTACCACATCAGATGCTAGCATGGCAAGGCATCTACTGCCCACCAACTGTAGTGTTCATACCGGGGAACTGTACGGAATTCTGATGGCACTTAATATGATAACGGACGTGAATGAGACAGTTGCAATATGCACAGATTGACTGGCATCCATTCATTCCTTAGAAAACATGTACACTCAAAACACTCTGGCTCAAGATATACATGAGGTTTGCCAACTTCTTGCCGCCCAAGGTGTCTCTATAACCATCATCTGGGTGCCATCACACGTCGGTATCACCGGCAATGAAAGAGCCGACCAAGCCGCTAAGGAAGCTTTATCGTATGACCTGCCTGTAGAAGAAATCCAACTCCACAAAGACCTCAAAAACGTTCTGAAGCAAGAAATTTCAAATAAATGGCAAATTTTTTGGCACCATTCAAATACCAAGCTGACTGCGATCCAACCCAGAATTAATAAAAGCAGCTTACCTTCTATGACCAGAAGAGATAAAATCATACTACGGAGACTAAGAATCGGACACACCCGTGCAACACATGGCTACTTGATGGAATATGGCAACCCACCTCTCTGCGAGTACTGCAACATTCGCCTAACAGTGAAGCACATTCTCGCGGAATGTCCTCAATATGCTGAAGCCCGCCAACGTTATAGCCTCAAATCAGACCTCAAAGAAGACCTTAACTGTTCTAACAATTTTAGAAATATAATTAATTTCTTACAAAAGATTAAAATATACAAGCAAACGGCGCGCTACGCGCACGTGTGGCGCACGTGTGAAATAGGATACGCCGAAGGTCACGCTCCCAGCCGAGCGCTCAGATAAGAAAACCTAAACAAATATAAACATCTGCGAAGCCGGAACGTGATATTTGATTTTGTGCCACAGCAGACAGACAGACAAACACACATTAAGGAAAATTATATTATAGATGATCAAATTTGAAATAATTTATACGCATGCTGTTAACCTCTATCTGCGTTAATTTAATTTTTAGTTCATTATTTGTAAACTTTTTTGTACCTGTGCAATTGACCAAAGTAGTCGAGGCACGTAAAGCTAAAATAAATAAATAAATAATTAGGTATTCAAAACAACTCTTATTTCAACCAAAAACACAAATGTTAGATGCTTAACATTTATTAAAATCAACGTTCTATAAAAATATTAATTATCTTGTTATTGTCCATTTAAGATAAGCGAGAAATATGAGAACCTTGACATATTTCTGGAGATTACAAGTTTGTTTTCTTTAATCCTAGTATGAATCATTTGAATTACAATAAAATCTTAAAACAGTAGAATTGTAATGAAATATGCAATTCGACATCCGCTGTCTGTTCAGTCAGTCTCTTAAATTAGAGATAATCACACATATAGCCACGAGGACGTGGTTATTTTTAACATACACACAGTTTATAAATAATCATCTGCACTAAGTATAAATAAGACCTAATCTAACATTAAATAACGTAACTATTAATACCACAAAGCCCAAGCCTATATCACACTATCGCTGGGACTCGAAGTGGATCAGTTTATCCCTATAATATACCATGGCAGGAGGACTGTCACCATTATGCAGACGACGGCCGTCATCCCCATCGTCAGACTGCTGGAAGCCTGCAGGTTCTCAGGCCACTCCACACTTTCGAGTTCGTGTTCGCCCCTGCAAAACTCCTTCACCTCCACGTCGCACCGGAATTTTACTCTGAAATTATTAATACGGTTAAGATTCAACTAAATATATGAAAACTAAATTTTTAAAATGCATTTTAAATTTTAAATTAAAGTAATGCGTCTTCGCTAAACGGCATTCTAACCTAGCCAAGTCCTTAAGGCGTACCAACTTATATTTTTATAAATTAATGTAATCAGAAAATTCCTAAGATTGATTGCATAGTACATTGTAGTACATACTACTACACTGCCAACGCAAATTGACGTTTGAGGTAATGTTGTAAATCACTCCTTACTAATATGTAAAATAACATTAGTTTACAGGAAACGTTACCTTCGTTCTCTGAGTTTTTTCGGTACGTCGATCGAAGTTCAAAGTTTAAAAATCATTTATCTGATATCAGTCATTGTTAAGATGTAACAAATGAAGCGCTCGAACTTTAGATCCGCGTTTGAACCTGTCCCAACAATTATATGTCTTGGAATTTTTGTCAAGTTTCATACAATAACCAATTATGGATTATTCACTCTATGGAAATATCCTGATGTAAACAAGCAAAGTGCTTATTGTGGATATTACAATTTAACTTGATCCTAAATGGCATTACTCATCTTGGCAATTCGTTTCAGTAGCTGTTTCCCTGGCTAACAGGTCGAAAATAACTTGTCCAAAAATTTTAAACAATTGCAAATTTTTTATTTACCTCATAGCGTGTTACAAACCTCAGCTCATTTATACCAAAGAAGTACCCCAACTTGCATCGTTGATTATTAAATTTTTGAATTGTTTTGCCAAGAATACTAAGTGAAAAATCTGGTGTGATACACTCACACAACTTCCTTTTACAGTGATCTTATAATTAGTCAAAAATTTCATTTTTAATTTTTAACCATTTGTTAAAATTTTCAAAGTTACAAATTCTACAAAAACGGTACAAAATCGAGTGTTAGTTGAAGAGACAAATTTTCTCTAGAATTTTAAGGTGAATTCAAAAATGTAATAATATACCGGGTGTTTTATTTAAAATAGGAGTTAATAAAAAAAATAGAAAAAAAAACAAAAGAAACCCACTTTAGAAGTATTCAACTGGAAAGTCACCTATCTCACATCAATACACATTAAAAATGTAAGAAAAATGTAAAATTTAAAAAAAATCGTTAGAGCCGTTTTTGAAAAAATCGAAAAATACTGAAAAATCACAAGAGTAAACACCTACTTCCGGTTATGCGATTTTCTTCAAAAGCTTGCTGTCTCATCTACATAGTACACAAAACTTATATATGAAGTTTCAATGCCATACCTTTTTTCGTTTTTGAGATATTCTGTTCACAGACACACAGACACACAGACAGACAGACAGACAGACAGACAGACCAATGAAAAAAAATATGTTTTTTGGGATCAGGGGACTCTAAAACGTGAAGATCTGTTGAAAACTCAATTTCGAATTTTTGGGGTGAATCCAATACTTCCTTTATAGTAGTAAAAGGAAGTAAAAATATGTAACACGAACTTCAAAAACCATATCGTAGTTCGATCATTTTATTGCAATTGCAGGCATTTCTGTAGAACCTCACCGAAGTATGTTTGTTCTATCTAACACGATGGAGCGCCAGCAAATGTAACATTACAGGTTTAGAAATTACACAATTTTAAAAGAAAATCAAGGGAACGTGGTTGATTTATATTTTTTGTGATTCTGAAACAAAAATCTGTAAAAGGCTTTTACACGGAACTTCCCTCGTAAATGGAAGATTTCAAATTACAATTTTGAAAATAAAAGAGAAACATTTTTCACCCTGTAGCTGTTGGTTCCAAAATTTACCTATTGGTCAAGTGTAAAAGACTAAGCTGTACCCAAATATTATTTTTCGGTGGCTGAGTACGTTTTATATTTCTTAATTTTTTGAACACCCTGTTACATTATACCCGTTGTTTCATACGGTGAATCGTATTTTTTGGATAAGTGAAAAAACTCTTTCTTGAAATTCTTTTTCGAAAATATAAAATAAGACAATTGCCCTCTCCTACACACAATTCGGGGGGGGGGGTTACACTATCTATTTAAAATAATCGAACGTTTATATCACTGTTTGAGAATAATATGAATTGTTTAGCTCTCTAGGGACGACGCCGGCGCTCCAGATAATAAAAATCCAATTTTGCGCTTGAATCCGCTCAAACTTAGCGCCACGCGTCCACAGGGACGATCCGATCGGGAGCTTTATTAATGCGCCCCCGCAGGCAAAAATCCGAAGAGCACGGCGAATACCTGCGCTACACAATAATAAAGAAGCCGGAAAGTAATCTCTGGCCCTCTTTATATTAAATTACCTAACCCATATTACATTCCCGGCGTTCCCGCTCTTATCCCGAAATACCTGGAATTGTTTCCGGCGGGGTCCCGTCTCCAGTACAGCGGCCCCGACTCCATGCGATCCAGGATCCATTGGGGCTCAGGCACGCCGAACTTCTCCATCACTTTCATCCTCGTTTCGTCCGTGGACGTCCCTTTGTAGAACTGCTATTTGCTTGCTCCGTCCGCTTTTCGCGCCGTTTCCCCGCGGAATGAGCTCTTATCGGTCAGCTGCTCGATTTATCTAAAGTTCAAGAATTTGATTGACTGACCTTTCGGGGCCACGGGTGGTGAGTCGATCCCTGCAAGAAACACCTCGCTTTAGCATGCGTTGAAATCGGAATATCCGGAATTCGCACACGGCGAACACCAACAGTGGCATTAACTTTTCTTTAACTGTTGCTGATAGTACTGGAATTTGAACATTAAGCCCTTTGCTAAATAACCACTTTTACACTTCTTAGTGTTTTGTAAATGACGTGATTGATCGTGTGCAGTTATCTATCAAGTGATTCTGATTACCATTAGGGTCAAACCAAAACCAATAAATCAATCTTTATTTGCTATTGAAAATTACTGTTTAGACAAATTTTATCAGGATTTTATCACAAATACCAAAAAAAAACGTCTTTTGCTTGAGAATTTAACCTAATATATGGGTTCAAATCTAGCCGTAGCCGAGAATTTTCTCGGAGTGACAGTGGTTTGAACTCATTAATATTAGTTTAGTTTGCTGTAAGTTGTTGAGTGTGTCTACGTTTGCATGCCGGGTAGCGTAATGTAAGTCGCGTGCGGCGCATTACCTCCGTTGCACTTCCCGCGAGGTATGAATGGTCGTCGACACCGAAAGGTAAATGAGGCTATAGATCATGAATGAATGAATATAATGTTCCAAAGTTTTCCTTTATAACGGCACGATGGTTAGCGACACATTATGTTATAATAATCTATAAAACCTCTATCTGCAAATTGATTATATTATTCCTTTGGGTCAATCTTCTTTAGACTCCCAAGTACCTGTTTTTGCCGGAACCTCTCAATTAAATAATCGCCGCCAACACAAAATTATATAAAAGGTCTCATCAAACTGCATAACTTTTGTGAAGATAACAACCGGTCAACCGGTTTGGCGTTAAAGACGAATTGGAAAATTAAGTCTAGTGAAGGTATCCCGCCGGATGGATGTAAATCCATAGAATGTACTTCCTTCCAAGTTGGGGGGGGGGGGGTGTTAAACGGTTTTGATTTGAAATGAACAATATTCTCTTATTTTTTAGTATGATTTGAAACGTAGTTGGCAAAGAAATAATCTGTAACGTACTCATTTAAGGATTTTGGTTATCCCGTTTGTAATTTGATCACCCCTTTGGCGGTTTACTGATCATATTTTTGAACTTTACAATTTAAACTTCGTTGGTATTTAGAACCCCAGTATTGACATTTTGAATGTGAGATCTGTCGCGTTTGTATATGTATCTTTGTCGATTTATATTCTCGTTACCGGTAATAGACGTTTAAGCGGTAACATAACTACGCTGTCGGTATGGTTTAGTGCAATGCATATTTGACCGGCGAACCAGAGATCGCTAGTTCGAATTTTGGTGCGGCAAATATTTTTTCAAGTTATCGAAAGATGCGCATGAAAATTTCTATCTTTGCTCACCTTTAATTGTAAAATGCCACATTATCGGCACTTTCTGCCCCATTCGCACTCTCTGCTAATGGTAGGTATTGTTAAACCTCTGACTCGATTTTAAACCGTTTTCCTCCGTCTAAGATTCGCCATAATTAATTCCCGTCTCTCTTGCGAATTCTCTTTATCCGAAATCGTCGGAGATATGACGCGATCATTTATAGAACATGATATGATAACTGCCATACCACACAAAAAGCACCTTTTTAACAGATTTCAAAGACTAAACTAATGTTTTACGGAGCGGCCTTCCCAAAGAACGCGTGACAAAAACCACTCCATCTCAATACTGCGCCGAAGTATCGATAAAGAGCTTGCACCGTCTCATGTTTTTTATTCTTAATAAAAAGTTACCATCTTCAGCAGAGCCTACGGAACTTGCCAATAATACAACGTGCGGAGTAAACTTAAACAATTACAGCAGCAGCATCACAGAACACCCAGAACTAGAAGCTACGATAACTAACAGCACTGGATCTGGCATAAATTTAACTCACTGCAACATCGGAACTTTCAATTTACATGTAGTACAACATAAATTATAATCGTCGTGGTTATAACAGTTATTATGTATTAAAATTTTAAATCACTTAATAAAAAAACTAATGTATATTACTTAATTAATAAAATCACAAATAAGTTCCCATAAAATGATTTTTTTACATTTCTTTATGTTCTAGAACGCTAAAGTATTTTGCGTTCTAGAACATAAAAGTATTTGGCAGTTAAGTGACAAAAAGAATCACTTTGCTTACTGAGAGTTTAACGAAAAGGTCAACATTTGATCACAGTTTTCGAAAAAAATAATTTACAAAGAGACATTTGGTTTACCAAAGAGTTTATGCCAGTTCTGCAAAATGATAGGTGAAACAAGTGACGAAGGGGTGTGCAATGCAAAGCAAGTAGTACAGATAATTTAGCAAAGGAAAACAAATTGGAGCAGTTTTCCTTCTTTTGGTTAATTTGACTATTTTAAACTGACACGTAAGTAATTATATCCATGCTACAGCAGATATCCATTTTTGTATTTTTTATGACATAACATATTTGTTCTGGGCAGACTTTATCCTACTTTTATATAACATTACCCCAGGATTACACCGACACAAACTCTAAGCGAGATCTGACTATAGAGTTACACAATATCAGCAGGTTTGGCATTGTTAAATTCAGAAGTCGAAAAGTAAAAATTCTTTGCCATTTTGCTGTTTATGTGGTCGCCCCAAATTAATGTTGAATTAAGTGCCATTCCTATTTATACAGTTAACATTGGTCTTGCGTAACAGATACCTTTGCTTATCATAATTAATTAAAGAAATTTTATTATTTTTCAAACTTAATGTTATAATCTTACATTTATTATATTTATTCCATTCAACAAACTGCAGAATGATCGAACTGTAACAAATGACAATCAGTATACAATGTTTCAAAAACATCATACTAAACTTATTGACATTGGAACAAAATGCATATAAAACTTTGTACACCCTTCTAAAGAGGGGGGTTAAAATGAAATTTCTGTCATATTACTGAAAACTGGAAAAGGGTATTAAGTGAAAATTGGCAGATACATTTTTACATATGACTTCAAGGCGTTCAAATGAGCAAGCCCTATAAATGGTTTTATTAGAACTTTTTAACGGACAAGAAGATTAATATAAAAAAAAATATATGCTGAAAATCCTGATTTATTTATAAAATGTTTAGCTCTATTAATTTTTTCGTAAAGCTACAAAATTTCATGTAAAAAATAACTATATTATTTTATAGGGTGCTATAATGGCACCTTTTGCGTCAAATCTGTAAGTCTTATAATGCAGATGAGCCGCAAAAAAATAAAGTAACTTTAACTCCGTATAAAATATGCTATTTTGTTTTTAAATGCTTTAAATTTAAAACTTAATATAATTTTTTGTTTTATTAAAAACAATATTTACTCCTCGCACCGGGGACAGTAAGTATGTAGTTATTTATGTAACAAGAGCGTAAAACAGGCGTTTTTGATTCGCAGCGTGAAACTCATAGCACGAGGTGCGAAGCATCGAGGGTTATAACACGATAACGACGAAAGACGCTGGTTACATTTGTAGTGCATACAAAACTGCATGTACGATTAAGATATTATTTAAAGAGGAAATCCGGATTATGTAAATCGTTGCCAATAGAAAAAGGACTATTCTTAAAGTTATTTTAGCTGAATATTGGCTTTATAACTATGGTACTCGTTAACGCGCGTTTATAAATAATAACTAAAATGACGTCAGCGGCTGAAAAATACTTGCTTTACGTCTAAAAATAAGGTTAAAAACGCATATTATTGAATGATCGTACATAAAAGTGTTTTTGCTAGCGCTAGCAGGAAGATGATGCATAGCAACGCCATGGCAAAAAAACTATCACTTTAACACAGTCAAAAATGACATTAAAGTTGAATTTTTTACGTTTGAAGAAAAACTTCATTATTATGCAAGGCTTTTTGCTGAATAACTGTGCCGTGCATCATAATGTATTTTCTTTTTGTACACATAAAACTAAAAACTTTTTTAATAAGTCAGGTTTTGTAGTAACGTATGTTTCATAAGTTTTGGCACAAAATTCAAGGGGCGCAAATGAGATATAGGCCGTTTTTTATTTAAAGATCCACCAACGTCGCATGTTCTTTGAAAGGAATAAGTGGCAACATGGCTAGGGTATTTCCACAACAAGGACTCAAAATTGAGGTTAGGTTGTTAAATGTAAATTGTAAACTGACATTTGGCCTGGCGGAAGTTTGAGCATTTGAATTACCTATTTCACGGCCTCCTAGATTAGTGCGAGACTGACGTCTCTACGCGGCCCGCCACATTTGCATAATTTTTGTGATTCTGAGGCCAACGTACTTTGGCGCCATCTGTTGGGTTTTTGATAAATTATCTGTAACGTAGGCGGGACTTTCTAGATTAATATTAATCCAGGAGGCCGTGGACGTATGCAACCAAAGGCACAAGCGCAACGTACTGTAGCGCCTCTACAAACCAGAAAAAACGCCTTGAACTAAAAATGCGGCGGGCCGCGTAGAGACGTCAGTCTCGCACTAATCCAGGAGGCCGTGAGAATAACAAATCATTTTTATGATAAAGGATTTCATTAAGGGACGACTGGGGGTTTTTATTGTGAACATTATGAATCTCCTTGGTCTCTAGCAAATTAAGTTTGAGGCTTTTATTACATAAATGTAAAATTTCAAAATTCTCAGAAGAATTAAAAGAGTGACCGGTTTCTAAAATGTGATTAGCAAAGGATGACTTGGAAGGTGAAATGGCTAAATTATTGTTTTTAATACAGGATAAATGCTCTTTGAATCTAGTTTTGAACATCCTGCCCGTCTGCCCAACGTAAGAAGCATCACAACCCCCACAATTCAGTTTATAAACCCCTGATTGTTCAAGAATATTTAATTTGTCTTTGGTATTGACTAAAATAGATTTTACATTATGTTTGGAAGAAAAGGAAATGTTTAGATTAAATTGTTTGAGAATATTTTGGAATTGATAAAAAAAAAAACTCACTATTCACTACCTTATATAGGCCCAATTTCATATCAATTCCAAAATATTCTCAAACAATTTAATCTAAACATTTCCTTTTCTTCCAAACATAATGTAAAATCTATTTTAGTCAATACCAAAGACAAATTAAATATTCTTGAACAATCAGGGATTTATAAACTGAATTGTGGGGGTTGTGATGCTTCTTACGTTGGGCAGACGGGCAGAATGTTCAAAACTAGATTCAAAGAGCATTTATCCTGTATTAAAAACAATAATTTAGCCATTTCACCTTCCAAGTCATCCTTTGCTAATCACATTTTAGAAACCGGCCACTCTTTTAATTCTTCTGAGAATTTTGAAATTTTACATTTATGTAATAAAAGCCTCAAACTTAATTTGCTAGAGACCAAGGAGATTCATAATGTTCACAATAAAAACCCCCAGTCGTCCCTTAATGAAATCCTTTATCATAAAAATGATTCGTTATTCTCACGGCCTCCTGGATTAGTGCGAGACTGACGTCTCTACGCGGCCCGCCACATTTGCATAATTTTTGTGATTCTGAGGCCAACGTACTTTGGCGCTATCTGTTGGGTTTTTGATAAATTATCTGTAACGTAGGCGGGACTTTTTAGATTAAAATTAATCCAGGAGGCCGTGGACGTATGCAACCAAAGGCACAAGCGCAACGTACTGTAGCGCCTCTACAAATCAGAAAAAACGCCTTGAACTAAAAATGCGGCGGGCCGCGTAGAGACGTCAGTTTCGCACTAATCCAGGAGGCCGTGACCTATTTAAAATTAGATTTATCTACTCCAGTGGGATAAGTAACGCATTACGTCACTCATTTGACACTATTTCAGTTACGTAATGAAGCTCATTACACCACTCAGTTATGTAATGGTTTCATTACGCAACTGAGTTGTGTAATGACTTCATTACGTAACTGAAATAGTGTCAAATGAATGACATAATGACATTTGCCTACTAAAATAGTTTTGAAAATGACAGATCTGACATTTCTCTTAATGCACTTTTCTCAATTTTAGGCAGTCGTAGATAAAATTTTGTACAATACATGTGTGATAATGCATCATTAATAAACTTGTGTGCTTACATAACTCGTGCTACGCACTCGTTTGTAACTTACACACACGTATATTAATGATACTGTTATCCCACTTGTATAGTAAATAACTATTACGGTACGGATTTACCGGATGGTGTAATGTGTAATGCAGAGGGGTGTTACAGATTATGTGGGATATCATGTTTTTTGACGCAGGAGCCATAAAATTCAATTTTTCTGGAGTTATGCAACTGAGACTGACCGAGAAAACACGATTGATGTATAAATGTATAAATCTTTCCATCAATTCTTACAACTGGAAGAAAATAAGGTGCTTTGTTTAAAGTGGAGTGTGGCCAAATAACGAATTTATAACCAAATTCATGTTCAACACATTTTGCACATTTGGCAGAAGAGGTGACGTCTCGTCCAAGTATACAAATTTTATGTTTGGGAAATCTTCTTTGTATCTTAAATACATTTTTAAGAATTTAATTCGTTTCGCCGCTATGTATGGCCTTTCGACAAGAATTTTTCTATTATTTTCCGTTTTATATTTATAGCCCATGGCTTTCAACATTTTATATAACAATGATCGGGACCCTTTATACTGCAAAGTGTCCCGTGCAAATGTTAACAATTTTGTAAGAGTGAAATATTCCCCACTTCGTTTATAATCATAAATTTTGCGACCTAATTCTTCCCGAAAGAAATGGTCATCAAAAAATGGAGATTTTTACGTCCACCGTAAGTTTTGGAAGTTTGTACTTCCTGGCCGGCATTTAAAAGAGTGTAATATACGGCGGACAGTACATCTAGACACCTACAATAATTAGTGTTTAAAATTTTGAAGTTAATTTTACCCAAAGAAATCACAGCAAAGATATTTGAAAGTTTCTCTTCTAGCAGTCGGCTACTTAAAGAAGGGACTAGGTTTTTCAGTTCGAGGGAACATTGGAATAAGGCGGTTTTCAATTTCTTGTCGAGTAAATTCCTTCCTTTCAGAGGCATAATTCAAAAATTTGTAAATTCAACTTTATCGGAGTTGCGCTTGCGTTGTTTGACGGTTTGACACATGAAATTAAGGTGACAGCTCACTTGCAGAATTGCCATTTGCAACTCACAAAAGTAACTATAACTAGTGATTTTTCCGTTGGCCAACATTAAGCAACAGGTGGTGGATCTTTAAAAAATAAACGACCTATACCTATGCAACTTATCGAGATGTTTTTGAAAACAAAAGTATGTTTGTTTACTAGGCTTCAATTTGACGTATGTGTATCGTTAGTCAATTTGCGAAAAATGTCATAAAAATTGGAAATTAGAAAATGTGTTTATAATTTAGTTGGGCAAATGCCTAAAGCTGAAATAGTGCGTCATTTCGAAATCACGATATATCAGCTAGGATCATATATCGAACTATAGCGGAATGCGAATAGGGTATCCCTTGTACGAACCTTCCGAAAAGTGGAAGACCAAGGCTGTTCACCACCCCAGCAGTGCAGAGTGTGGTAAGAAGTGCTAAAAATAAGGTTGGTATGTCTGTGAGGAAACTAGCCAGGGAGAATCGGACTTCTGCCACCACTATTTGTAGAATTTTGGCCAGAAGTGGTCAAAATACCACAAAGACAAAACTGTCCAAAATACACCCCTAACCAGCTAGCCCGAATACCCCGATGTTGGCCCGACTTGGCTTCTTGCCATTGTGCTAGAGAAACACAAATTTAGCTTCGACAGCATAACATTCCTTATGTACCAAAAAATGATAACCCACCAAACTTGCCGCAGGCTCGCCCCATTGAAGACTTTTGGGCACTTTTGGTGCGAAAGGTGTACGACGGAGGATGGACAGCCCAAAATCGGGACCAACTACGTCGTAGGATTTTGATTAAGATCAGGGAAATTGATGTTGTCGCCGCCCAGACCCTTATGAGGGGTGTCCGAAGAAAATTGCGCCTCGTGGAACAGCACGGCCGTTTCATATAATTAATAGTATATTATTATACGAGCATATAATGGATGCTATTATTACACGAAGATGGCTTTTAAATAACGAGCGAGCGAAGCGAGCGAGTTCTTTAAGCCATCTGAGTGTACTAATAATAGCTATTATATGCGAGTGAAATACGCTATTTTATTTACAACTACTTTATTTACATTCATTTCAGAAAATTTTTGTATGCGATATCATAAGTTTTCTTCGACTTTTCTGGGAGAAAATTTTGTGTAGCTTGTTTTACCGGCTTGGCGTACTTCAGGTGGAATACAGCACTATTGTCGCTACCGTTTTCCATTTTAGGTTTGGGACGAAAGAAGTGTAAATTATTATTTTCAAACTGACAGACTGATAACTGTCAACTCGAAAAAGCAGTTTATGGCCTGTTTGATTATATGCACATAAATCCGTATTAGCGATGTAATTATGGTGGTATCCATGCATTTATGGCGGTATCGATGTAATTATGAAATGTAAACAACAGGCATTGTGATTTTAGTTAATAATATATATCATAATTGACAAATAATCGCAAAATAACAACGGTATTGTTTAATAGTTGTAAATAAATAATTAAATTATGTTCTCAGATAGTCCACTTATTTTACGAAAAAATAATTTCTAATATAAGTTTGTGGTGTTAAAAATATTTGAGTTTTTATTTTGTGCCAAAACTTATGAAACATACGTTATAACCAAGTTCTTGTCCCTTAAAAAGTTCTAATATAGCCATCATTTTTAGGAGTATGTAACACGGCGGGGAAGAACTTAGAGAAAAAAGTATACCTATATACAAAATAATTGTTTCGACGTCTGTTATAACCTTTTTTATGTTTGGCGCCATGTTTTTGAAACGCCCTGTAAATATTTGAAGATGAGAGTGTGGATGCTTTATGATTTAAAATATAGACATTAAATAGCAATGGCCGCAAGTTACTTTCCCGTGGAACCCCCAAAGGAGTTCCCAAATTAAGTTTAAACCACAAAACCGAACAAATTGAAACCGATGTGCGACTATGATTTAAATAAATTGATTATATTGCTGGCAGTCTAGGCACGACTGCAGATGAAGGAAGTAAATGTTCCTACCCAACCTTGTTTTTAGTATTGCAACGTTGCTTACCCTGATCTACGATGACTCTAAGCCTTCCGCAAATCAAACGACGGTTCTTGCTCGACTGATATCGAAATTCAGTCAACCTAATGTAATTCAATATGCAAGGACGGGCAGCACGTCAGCAGCTCGTTTTTTTACAATTGAAATACCAGATTGTCTTTGCTAATGGTTTACCTTGAGTCAGGTGTCAAGCGCACAAGGTACCTAGGCTGTTTTTTATCATTTAACTTTCGTCACTTGCGCTGGTACCTCTCGTATTCGGAGATTAATAGCTCAAACGTCAAGTGCTGCACTTATATAAGTTATCCGTTTAAAAAAGCACCTAATTTAAATATTAGGTGCGATTTAGAACTTTTGAATGATTCGCCAACATCTAAACGCTCCTTCTTCCCTAGTACATAAACAATTCTACAGACCCTGACTAAGGGCCAATATCAATTAAAAGTTAATTCGTAACTAATTATTATCATTTAAACCTTATCACTGTTTACGACACATTATCAACCCTCGTAATTTGTGACGCGGAACTGTCACAACAGCTGATAATCTGTGTTTAGCACCTGTTTTATGAGTCACCAGGCACACATTTGCACGGCATGTTTCGAAATTCCCCAACGTACCGTGCCGCACTATCGCACATTTTTGCATGAGAACGTGCAAAGTGCATTTTCATCGACTGCGTGCGGAGCATGCTTCGAAATCGCGCAAATGAGTTGATTCAAGTCTGCCTTTGCAAGGTTTGAAGTAGGGTTTCCAAGTCCCGGGACCAAAAGTGTTTTCCGGACTTACGAGCTAAATTTCAAGTCCCGGGACTAGTCCCGAAGATCCCGAAAATTGACCCGAAAGGGAAATAGTGTTCAGGTGAAATTTCCGAATGCAATTTCCAAAGAAAAGCAAGTGTTTTAAGTATTTCTGTGCTGATAATCTGCGTTAGGGCTCGTCTATAATTTCATTGCTTTCTTCTGGTACTAAAAATGTCTTTACATTTTGTTTGAACTGCAAAGTGCTTGTGTAATATTTTCGTCAAGCTGCCTGTGATTATGATCATTTTATAGGAACAAACTTTACATTTCACCAATTGCTTATTTTGAAAATATAAAATTGTTGCCATATTGACTTCAAATAGTTATTTTTACTTCCTTTTACGATAAAGGAAGTATTGGATTTACCCCAAAAATTAAAAATTGAGTTTTCATCAGTTCTTCACGTTTTCGAGTTCCCTGAACCCAAAAAAACATGTTTTTGTCCATTGGTCTGTCTGTCTGGCTGTGTGTCTGTGTGTGTGTCTGTCTGTCTGCCTGTGAACAGAATATCTCAAAAACGAAAAGAGGTATGACGGTGATCCTTCATATATAAGTTTTGTGTACTATGTAGATGAGACAGCAAGTTTTTGAAAAAAATCGCATAACCAGAAGTAGGTGTTTACTATGGTGATTGTTTAGTTTTTTTCGATTTTTTTCAAAAACGGCTCTAACGATTTTTTCAAACTTTACATTTTTATTACATTTTGAATGTTGATTGATGTGAGGTAGGTGATCTTCCAGTTGAATACTTTTAAAAGAGAGTTCTTTTGTTTTTTTTTTATTAACTCCTATTTTAAATAGAACATCCGGTATATTATTACATTTTTGAATTCATCTTAAAATTTTAGAGAAAATGTGTCTTTTCAACTAACAAGTCTATTTTGTACCGTTTTTGTAGAATTTGTAATTTTTGGAAATTTTTGAGAAATGCTTAAAAATTAAAAATCAAATTTTTGGATAATTATAAGATCACTGTAAAAAGAAGTTATATGAGTGTATCACACCAGATTTTTTTAATGTAGAATGAAGGTAGGTTGCGAATCGGAATTCATTCTAATTGTAACGCTTTAGCAGATAAATAACGAACACATTTAAAACCCAAAAATATAAATTATTCAGCTTCTTCTGACATAATTCTAGAAGTCTACGTACGCACAGGACTACGCGTAAAATATATCTAAATCCAACAAAAGTATATCTAAATCCAACAAAAGAAACAGACAAATACATAAATAGAAGAAGATATGCAAATGTGGCGTAAATAATGCAGAATGTGTAAGAGGCATGAGTAATGCGCCGGACGCCGGTGAATACCCCCGCCCTAATTATCTGATATCGAGTATACGCACGCATGTTGACATGGTCCCGGGACTTCACCTGGGCTGGCTGAGGTCCCGGGACTCAGTTTTGGTGGTAGAATCCGGGACTGTCCCGGGACCGAATCCCGGGACTGGAAACCCTAGTTTGAAGTAAGGGCAAGTTACTATGCGACAGTTGATTAGTGATCAGAGCTGGATTAAGGGGCGGGGGGGAGGGGGCTAAGGGGGCTGCAGCCACGGGCCACCGAATTTTGGGGGCCTCGAAAAGATTCGAAGGTTATAATCTAGTGCGGTTTCGAATCATTTAGATCCCTTTGTACCCGTTGCATAAATGGGAAGGGGGCTCTAAAAAAATTAGCCCTGAACCTCACATATCCTTAATCCGGCGCTGTTAGTGATGATGTCTTTTTAGAACAAAATATGAAATAAAACTATCAATATTACGAACACGATCTGCTAACATGCTATCTGGAATACTTAGTTCGCATCAGATATGGCTTTACGCAATGAATTGCCTTTGAAATATGCAAGGGTTATCAGTTTCAAAATTTTCCAACAGAAAAATATAAAACTAAAAATATCATTTAGCCTTTAACTTAGCCACCATCTATCACAATAAGGAGCTGAACTTAAATTGACGATACAGAATTCCAAAACTCATTAGGTAATTTCCTTAGTTTACAGATATATTTTAAAATACTAACTCAATATTTGCTAATGCTGATTGTGGTAGCCATATTCTGATTAGTTTTTAAACTATACTGACTTCCATAAAAATCGCAACACTTAGCATTAATTGAGTAGTCCTCCGGGGACGTCCAGATCCAGGGCGACGTTGTTGAACCCCTTCTTCGGACCATCTGGACCAACATCTCAACACCGTCGCAACATTACGGTTTACACGGCCAGCAATATCTCTAAGAGAAAGTCCGGCCTCTCTCATGCCAATAATACGGCCACGTTCAAAATCATTTAATTGACGATAATTTTCACGTTGATGAACTCTTGGCATTGTTGTTATAGTCAGAAGGCAATAGTGATCAAACAATTTGCAAAATTGACAGTTATTACGCACCGATTGTTTTTTGTTCTAAAAATTTGTTGTTACTAAGTGTAAACAAACAATTAATGTAAATTAAACACAATCTTGCTCATAACAATTAACATATATTTTTTACACACGCTACATGTTTCGGTTTATCTGTTAAACCACAGTTATAACTGTCCAATTTTGACATTAGCCTGAAGATGGTTTAACAGATAAACCGAAACATGTAGCGTGTGTAAAAAATATATGTTAATTGTTATGAGGAAGACTGTGTTTAATTTACATTAATTTACTGAATCACCTCATTGTGAGTATGGACCAGATCATGATTTTTTTTTGTAAACAAACAAACGAAGAAAAAACAACAACCGATCGATACTTTTTATTCAAATTTTAATCATTACTTTGTTTCATCCAAATAGAGATTTCATAACAATTTCAATAAAATCGCTCAAATAATTCTAGGTGTTGCGATTTTTATGGAAGACAGTATAAGTAATATATATAATTACATAGATGATAGATCCCTGAGAAAAATGCATTTCATGTATATAATTTCAATATACATTCTATTCTGTATTGAAAACAATATAATTTAATATTAGAACGTACGTTTTCACGGTTGTTGTCCATTGAAAGCGGAGCTTCAATATCATTTAAATTCATAGTAGCGTTAATGCTATATTTTATAGTGTGGTTGCAATTGTGACTCGAGCTGTTTATGCAATAATTTCCATTGTTAGTTCAGCCTTTTGACGATTTTATTTTCAAGATAACAACTAATTAAACCACAAATATATATCAAATAAACAATTTTGTGGACTGAATACATAGGACACTTACCAGAGTATAACTGGCTGTCCTTGCACCAAAATACTACGAGTTGGGCGTCTTTTTCGGTTCGAAGCGACAATCAGAATGTCCACAAAAACCTCCAACTTAAGGGAATTATGGTGGGGGTAGAAAGGAGTAATGAGACGCAAAGGGACAAAGGAATTTTCCAAGAAGTAGGAAGGGTCTAAATGTATCTATTTAGAGCACTACGAATTGTAATTAAATGTAAAATTAATATGAATTATATTTATAAATCTGATGGTTATCCTAAATTTTGTTTCATACTTTTTATATAATACATAACTGAAACTGTGTTACCGTTGTAATCACTACAGTAAATCGATGCTTAAAGGTAATGCGTTACCAAAGTTGAATTTGTGCCATTTTCATTGTGGTTTCTCATAGACACACTTTATTGCAGCTCTGTGCAGAACTCTAGTGTCTAGTAAATATATTCAAAAATTGTACTTGAGTACAGCATGTACTTCTGCTCTTGATTATTGTGTTTTGGTGAACTATTGGCTATTGATAAGGACAGTCACAGTGGCTATATTACTGAATCTATGCCAAAAGAACAATAACAAGAAAAATACCCATCACTTTGTTAAGAAATGTCTGTGTTTATTATTGGGTACTTGTTTATTAGTTGGTCAAGGAACGAAAGAACACGTTTAACTGTTACCAATCATGATTACTAAAAACAGCCTTAGATAATTTCTCATGGAATGTTTTATATCAATCAAATGGCATTGATCAAATTAAAAAATTTGTTGTAGACAATTTAATTAATCTCATACAGCAATATAGTAAAACAATAATACAAAGAAGATGTAAGTATAAAAGAAAATATTGCATAACACACGGCTCAATAAATTCAATTAATATACGTGAGGTTTAATATAGATGTATGAAAAGAAACCCTCAAAATACATAACTTGAAGAATTTAAAGAAATCATTTGAATCGGTTATTAAAAATCGCAAAATTAAATCATTACCGTACAAAAAATGATTAGAAAATAACTCAAATAAAAATGTATGGAACAAAGGTGATCAAATCAATAATAATTTACAATAAAAAGACAATGGGAAAATATGAATATATAAGAATGGCGATGCAAGAGAACCAACTACAGACCCATATAGCTACTTGCAAATCTAAGTAAAATATGGGAAAAATTAAGGAAAATTGAAATACCAAATTATACTGAAAACATGAATTTCTACAATCAATTCGGTTTTAGAGAGGACTTATCTACAGAAGAAGCTGTACACGCATTAACAACAGAAATCTATAAAGCACTTGATGAAAACAAACCTGATCTTTGTGTATTCCTAGATCTTGCCAAGGCTTTTGACACAATGACAGTCATGAAGTTATTAGAGGTTTTATATGATCTGGGCTTTCCAGGAATCTCCTACGAGCCGATGAAAAATCATTTAAACGTAATATGCGCTATTTTATGTAATTTGGAAGTCGTTCAGTATAGGATTCCTCAGAACACAGTTCTTGAACCTATACTATTTACTCTGTACATGAATGACATCCTTGGGTTCAATAGCACTGGCAAGATCATTTGTTTTGTTGATGACGATGACATTTTTTACAGAAGTAACTTCTGGTCCCACCTAAAGGCTTGTGAGAAAGCTAAATTTATTTCAGTTGGATGTACTTGCAATGGCTTCTGTCAATTAAAACTTGAGTAAAAATATAAGGGTTGCGTTGTGGGCTCAATGTTTTTGATATCTGGTGAGAACGATTCTAAAATATGTAAAGAAGTCGTCTGGCATCAGTATTTAAAAAAAAAATGTAATTATCAATAACTGACTTATGATCATCCATATGTTAATGGGACTTGTTGGTGCTCGTTTAATTATTTAACATTACCATTCTTGTGTAAATTTCTAAATTTTGTGCCTATTCGATTACACTATTTCAGAAACTACGATATATACAAGCTATTGTATTGTATAAGTATTAAGAGTTACTGTAACCAGTGGTGGCTTGTCCAAAATGTTGACAGCAGAGCCAACCACCGAACCTAAAATACATTTTCCGCCCCGTCATAGACTGATTCCGATATCCCAAGATTTAATATTCCGCATACGCAACTATGAACTGAATCTCTGTTTAATTTTTCGTTTAAATCTATAAGTAATTCGACAAAATTGCATCTCCACTATTTGACATACATAGATGCATGCGTGATTGATGTATATTATTTTGCGACAATTTACCAGTAAATTATGAGTATAATAAAATTGCAACAGTAATTATTTTGCGAATACATCAACGTGCAACGTCTCTTCTGTCAAAATTGTACACACGGCCTTCCGAATATGTTCCTCGGCCGTGGCCTTTTATTAAGTCAATGTAGGTGCGAACATTGTAATCAGAAGCTCAATAAACGCGGGTTATCGCAAGGGTCAGGTCATACTGAGCCTGCTTGAGGCTTGAGCCCACGTGGACGTGGTTCCCATTGAATGTTAAAATATCCTGATCTTTACTTCTTGCCGCTCTACTCCCGCTGCAGTCTATAAACTGAGAATCGCTTCGATCTGGCACCAATGCGTCCGTGAAAACAAGCAGGGCTTATCGTACAGCTTATATTAATGAAATAAAAATTACTCGTGATTTGTTTAAACTTGAAAATAAGAACAATAATGAAGAATAAATACAAAAAAGTCTCTTTCAGAATAAAAAAAAAATCTTGAGTGATAGGTTTGCTACGGTAGAGCCACGGCTCCTTGGCTCCTTATAGCGAGCGGCTACTGGACCAAAGGTACTATAAATTGCTAGAAAAAAGTACTATTTGTATTTTATGTGAACGTTAATATATTAGATTATAAATAATTCATATCTGATACATATGGACAATGCTTTGAAATAGAAAAATAATCAAACATTGGTATGAAGGCGGGTACGATTTAATTAAATAGCGCCAATTTTCAGATTTATGTACGGGTGTTATGGGAAAAGGTTGCGTTCGCTTTGATATTGGAAATAATGCTCGTCCGAAAATAATATTTCTTATTAACCACTCGCTGAAACGCACGATATAAGGCAAGTTCATCAAAGTGTTCCGCTCGAACGGACCAAGTCTCAAATCGAAATTACAGCATAAAAATAGGACCGGTGAAAATTCCGCAGGTACCGAAACCGCCACTCTAGAACGAAGCTGCTGGGAAATGGGAAAACTCTTTCGGGCAGATGTTTTGTTTGTTACTCGCGGCCCGGACAAAGCCCTTTATCCCAAAACACGCTATTCCTACCTTTGTTTCAGACAGCCGAGGAGGCCCTTTGTTACAGGCTGCGCAAGACGTATTAATCGGATTAAATTTCATCCGCGTTGGTCACGATCACTTTAATCGGCCTCCGGTAACTGTCGGCGCTTATATCGATTTTCTTATCTCCTATCATTCTCATCACGTTTCCCATATTGAAGAGCCACTTGACGTACGTGCAACTATTAGTTCTGAGGTTAAAGGTGCTGGTGGCTTTTACGGCCGCAATTGTAGGAGGCTTTGTTGCCGATTCACTATTTACAATCGAAAAACTTTTAGCCGAGACTTTCCCATACTGTTAAGACGCATTCGAAACCCCATTTAACTACAAATATACAAAAGTAACTAAGGGTTAATCATAGTATCTTCGTTTCTTTCCCGATGACAACAGTGTGTACTTAAAAAATAATAAAAATTATTTATGAAAAGAAATTCCGGAAAGGTATATCGACAAATATAGAAACACTGTTAAAACCACGTTTGACGTGTACGTGTTTAAAATATTGCTGGGACATCGACCTATCATCTTTGAGTAGACTTGAGCATTAAGACCGCTTGGTTTCCCAAGCCGGATTGGGAAATTATGGAGAAGGTTGCAGCACTAGCTATTTAGCGAATCATAACGTAACCCAGGACCTGACCTAGTATTACAGTTCAACAATTCCAGAGAAGTCGCAAGAATGCCAAAATGTGGGTTCCACAAAAAATAATATATAAGCGACTCGATATTTTGTTTGTAATTGTTTTATGGTTTGCTTTTTTGCAAATCTCCGTGGTGGTGCATACGAACTGCGATTCCATTTACCGTTTCAGCGAGAGTTGCGACTCATTATATTTATCGGAAATTTTGCTCTTATGGAAAACAACTGTTTCATCAAGAAGAATAAATTGATATTTTCAGAAAAAACAAAGCCTCCAGTTGTGACACAAAAATAAGCTCCGTTCGGTCTGCAGCTCAACTGTACGCACATACCTACCCACCTACATAAAGATCCATATTTTAAAAGTAATGATTTCCTTGGGCCTGAAAACGTTTATTTCTATAAATATATAAAGTGTATTTTTTGTATCTTTAGAACGCCACAAAGAACGTTGAGGGAATAACAATTTGCTGATAATACTAAAAACGAATGTAGAAAGTGTCTTGTTTTTGCAAAAGGCGATTGTGCTAATTGAACAATCACCGAGAACTGCGGCATGCCACACTTCCATGTGTAGAAACTGTATTGAATGTCCTTGTTTATTTGCAAAGCATTGTTTTTCAATATCGTTAAAAACAAACAAACGTTTAAGCGCTGTACTTGACACTGTTTTCATATAGGTCTCGTGCTGTGATTAATTACAGGATCAAACACTACTACGATTGGGCCATTTTCAACTAATTGCCTAGTGATTTCCATATTTCCATTGTTACTTTGATGCTAGTGCCTTATCTGAGTGCTGCAGAACCTCCTACTGGTAATGAACTTAGTTCGCTGATAAACTATTAAAAGAGGGGCGAAGTTTATTTTTTTGCGCGTAGTTTAATTGTACTCGTATCACATTCAAAAAACTTCTGTGTCGCGGAACCTTAATTTTTGTTTGTTAAATATTTATAGAAGTTGTATATATTATGTAGTTAGTATTATTTACGATTAATTACGATCTGTAATAGTAGTATCAATTAGTCATAAACAATTATATGTCGTAACATAATACTACAGAAAATATATGCGAAGGAAAGTAACCATTATTTGAGGAATTATAATTTCCAAAGGCAAAAGTTTTAAACATGGGGATTCTATGTGATACAATAACTTGGAAAATTCATTAATAGAAATTCCGTTCATACTCGTATATCAAAACTTAAGCAATGGATATTTTAGTTTATGAAAAATTCTAGATTTGAAATTTCTAACAATTAAATGTAAATATAGCTTCAATGAAATTAATGACTGGAAATTAGCTACAACACTAAAATCGTTTTTTACGTTTTTAAAAGTTGGAAATTTTCAATAAATGGTTATATCAGCTCTAGTTTCAAATATGTTGATTTTGAAGGCCCATTATCGTCTTATCGTCTAGAAAGTTATTCTGAAAGTATCATTTAAAATATGAAAATATAAATACTAAGTTTTCTTGGATTTGTGGAAATTTACACAACATATCAATTCTGTGGAATATTTCTGAAGTGCGTTGCAGAATTATTTGTTCGGATGATTTATGAATTTGTTTATCAGGTTGAATTCATTTTGAAACCTCAAATCATGCTGCTTTTTATATATTTTAAAAGAAATTCTTGATCTAATTTTGACACTCACCTATAATTACTATTAGAAAAAAAACATTAAATACAAACGTTGTAGGGTTCTATCCGAATCGCTAGGATCTGACCACAGAAAACAAATTAATATCACACAATACTAATAATAGTACCAACATCAGATTTTATCAACCGAACCCCATATATTTTTTTAAAATCTTTGAAGGGCTCGTTTCCCGTAAATAAGTGGGCCCAGACTGTTCTATATTTAATAGTTGTGTAAGTAACAAGGGATTAAAGTAGAGCTTTACTCTAGTGGCGGCTCGCTATAAGGAGCCACGGAGTCATGGATCTACCATAACAAACTAATCATTCAAGATTTTTTTATTCTGAAAGAAACATGTTTTCTACTTATTTTTCATCATTATTCTCATTTTAAAGCTTAAACAAAGCTGGAGTAATTTCATTTCATGAATGTGAACTGCAATATCAGCTCACGGCCTCACGGTTGCATTGGTGCTAGCTTTAAGTGGCTCCTCAGCTTTTCGTCAGTTTATAGACTGTAGTGAGGGGCAGCGGCAAGAAATAGGCTGAATTTTATTATTCAATGGGAGCCGCCTGGCTTTAGGCCCAGTCAGTGCCAGCTGCTCCGGTATATGACAAAGCATATCGAATGTCCGGTTACTGATGCCTGCTTACAAATTTCGCACATATGTGTCTGATAAAGAAACTCCGAGCGTAATGCCTGATTATTTAATAGTAGAGTGCTCGCTCCGAAATATTTTAACTTCTGCGGGGGACTCGAAGTTACAATATAAAATTTACACACAATGAAAGCGTATATGTTAGTGATTCATAATCATGAAGTAGTCACAAATTAGAATGAGTAAAGGGATACTATTTTTGAAATACAATATAATGTAGTCCTAACAATATTTTCATCTAAAATTTTTAATTAATTTTTGTTACAGCCTACACCGGTATTAACGACACAAATAAACAGTTTGTTACAACGTAAATACTTTTTAAAACAAAACCGTCAATTTGTTACCTCATAAAAACTACAAAATCGAGAAAATTACACAGATTCATTGCCCACCCCCGTTACGATAAATCAAACATACACATCCGCAGTAGCGCGAGTGAACTAGGACACTATTCTTGCCCTTGTAAGTCACTATGAACTAGCCCTAAACTAGGGCAATGGTTAGTACGAAGTAAACGCTTGCGATTAAGTCGAAGGCGTTTGCAGAAGAGAACGAGGAACCAAAAACATCGCTGCATGTGCGCGGAGACAATTAAATGATACATGGCGTAGTTACGCATGTAAACGGCTAGATAGTCCATCTCGCGTGACTGAAAGCCGTTCAAAACGAGTTCGGCGACCTCAATGACTATACAAAATTGAGCTTTTTGAACACGGCGACGAAAACGCACAAAATCAAACAAGGTAGTTAAAGGACAATAATGCTTAACGCTTTTTTCGTGTAGCAAGACGTCAATTATAAAGTGAAAAGGTATTCGTCCCAGCTTGAAATGATTAATTATTGAAAATGGGACTAAAACAGGTTGGATGTAATTTGTAGTGATTCGAATAAAACCCTATGATGTTTGTATTTACAGTATTTTTCAATCTGTAATAATAAACTCTATAGGCGGGAGCTAAAATATTCAAGAACAACGGCAAGAATTTTTTAGGAGTGGCAACATATATTTAAAATGTTTTTCAAGGTGCTGTTCGACTCTATTCCATTAGTTACAGTTATAGTTGTAATTGTAAATTGCGGAGTTAGTAGAATAAAACGTTACAAAACTCCCAGAGAAGGTTCGACATTTGAAGGTTTCGTTTTATTTAAATGTTATTATCTTGAATCTCACTTAAATCACAACTTTATTCCAGTTACTGAACATACTTCACTATCGGACACATACCATAAACGTGGTATCAGTTTTTGATTTACGGTTAACATTCCACATTCCTAAGGGCATATTAATTAATTATATCTTTTATGAATCAGACTCGATGTTAATAAAAGTGGTAAGTTATCTACATTAAGGTTCTGTTTCTTCTTTTTTGTCTGGACATGATTGCCATTATATAGTTTTAGAAACAGCATGTGGATTAACTAATTACAATAAGCAGTTGTTACTAAGTCATTGTATTTATTTGTGCGCCATTTTCTTAACAAATCGTATTTCTTTCGCGGTTTTATGGCGTTAAACTGATTTTTTGATGCACAGCTGAAGTTATTTGATAGGATCGCAACTCTCTTTGAGCGAATCCAATACAAGCTAGGTAGTGCTTTCCCTTGCCTTTTTCGAGCGAATTTATCAGAACCTATTGATAACCCGCGAGCGATGCATGTCAGCGATTTGACACGAGTTATTTATTATTAACGACCTAGTGTCATCGACATTCAACCTCCAAATTAAAAGTAGGGCATTTGCGTATTGCAACAAAACAGAGTTTCTTGCGAAATTAAAAACGTAAAAACGACAGTTGACAAACTTTTATTGGTGTGCAGTCAACTTTACACCTTTGTTATCGCATGGGCAACGTAAAATTCCGAAAATTGTAAAAAAAGTGAATTTCAATTTTACAAACGTAGCAGAAACTTGTTATTCGCGGTCGATTACTAAACTGCACCTTGTGGTGGACATTCTTTTATGTCAATCGCTGATCATCTACTTTTAGAAGGTAATAAAAAAATGTACAAAAGTTGCAATTTACCAACCTTCGTTAATGCATTGAAAATGAACTTAGCTAATTTTCAAGTCCGGCATAAAATTTTCAAAATCTGAAAAATGTACAAGGGATAGAAATCAAGAAAAGTTTTAACATTTTCACGTCGTTACTATTATTGTTTATTATAGGCCACGCGAAACGTCACAAATTTTCGAATAGGTTGGTACTGTAAACAAATACACAACTCGTAATAATCGCAATACTGGACGATACACTTAACGCTAGGAAATATAAAATGATAGAAATAAACGGCAAACAATGCAAGCAAAAACAGAAACATCATTTTTTAAACATTTCTACAAAAATGGCAGTATCAAGTGAAATTACCAATCGTCTGTAGGAATCGTGGGGACAACGCTGCGGCCACGGTATTTGCTTTTCTTCTGCGATGTGTCCGGTTTTTCAGCATAAGGGCCATTCGCTTGGCCGCTCCACATATTATTGTTCGTAGTTTATTTGGTTTACTCATAAAATGTGCTTTAGTTGCAAATGTAACAACTGGAGCAAATATGTTACTGCTTTTATTAGGAGGAACGGGACAGTGCAAAAACGGGATTCGATGCGAATAGGTCTTTAAGTTGTTTAGTCGATATGTATCTTTAGTTTTCTGTTAATTGTTCAATAAATACATTTTAAAAGGAGTTTTGGTTCGGGGAGCTTTTGCATTGTCTAAAGAAAAGTACAATCTGACATTCCGTTAGTATCACGCTATTTAATATTTACTTACAAATTTAAAATTTAACAAAGGACCAGAGTCAAACAAAATTGTACATTTTCCTTATTTAAAAATTGAGAAAATAAGGCAATGGGGGGTGGGGGACCTCACAGCCGCATCCCGAATTCTCCTAAAAATTACAATAGACCAGTAGAAAGTCTCCAAACAGGGATTCCATACACATATTGATATGAAGGTTTTTCTGATAATTATAACGTTTTACCAATTTTGTAATCCACAAATTCACCTGCCCCGAAAAATTCTTAAAAACCCACACATTCATCCACATATAGTCAAAAACAAAATTCGTAAATTGTTTCTTTCCGCTTGTTTATGTGAACATCCGCACTTCACTTTTACACCCCCGTAACTTCGCCCCCGTGCATCGCAGACCTCAAAAAATAGACAGTACGAGGAGCGTTGGTTCATCCTCTTTCCAACTAGCCCTAAATTACATTTGGATCTTTCAAAAGTATGCGATATAACAACAACAAACGTTTTCCTGTCCAAAAAGAAATCGTTTTAACGTCCGTATTTTCGCGCCCTCGAATCTTACGATTTTCACAACCTCTCCAGAAAGTTCGTGCTTGACGAGATCTTCAAAATGACACCAACAACATTCACCTGCAATACGTACAACTTGCAAACATACCCACTTTCCAAGCGTCACACAAATCGCTACTTGATCCCCGTATTACCGTCATACTTCCAATTCCTTAAACATTTCCAATGTTAAAAATAACTTTATACAAGCAATTATTACAAAACCTCAAAGCTTAATTTTGTCTGTTAACTTATTTAGGGAAATATCAAGTGCCTAGAAATTTGATTAACTTCAAGAACGCGCTCTAGAAATCGGAAATTGTTGTTTACAATAGAAGCAATTTGTTATCTCATGTGAACACTCATAGTTCAAAATAATTACATATTTGCTCGCTAGATAACGAGGACCTGTAATAACATTTTATCTACTCCAGTGGGATAAGTAACGCATTACGTCACTCATTTGACACTATTTCAGTTAGGTAATGAAACTCATTACACCACTCAGTTATGTAATGGTTTCATTACGCAACTGAGTTGTGTAATGACTTCATTACGTAACTGAAATAGTGTCAAATGAATGACATAATGACATTTGCCTACTAAAATATTTTTGAAAATGAAAGATCTGACATTTCTCTTAATGCACTTTTCTCAATTTTAGGCAGTCGTAGATAAAATTTTGTACAATACATGTGTGATAATGCATCATTAATATACTTGTGTGCTTACATAACTCGTGCTACGCACTCGTTTGTAACTTACACACACGCATATTAATGATGCTGTTATCCCACTTGTATAGTATAATAATAATAATGTTGAGGCACTAACACCCCATGAAGGAGCTTGGCCTGCAAGGCGGAAGGTCAGAGCTTCCGTATCCTCGCTCTCACATCCGGCTGTCGCGCGTCAAATTCATGACACGTGGTGATGTGGTGAGCATCACGCAACACGCATTAGACAACCGCATTATTACCCCTTGTTCTTTCGAACGCAGGTTCCCAATTATTTAAAGCGACTGGGTAGGCCGCCCGCCAGGCATCGATCTGGGATTTGAACTCCAGACTTCCGCGCCGCTGTCCAATGCTCTAACCACCGAGCCACGCTGATCTATTATTTGTTGTTTATATCTGTGATACGAGGTATCTAAAGCTTTTAAATTTATATACGTATTTAAAATGACCACGGGCATTAGGTACTTGATGTTTATATCTCTTGAGCATAAACATTTTCATAATTCCCTTGGTACCTCAATAACTATATTACACGAACGGGAGTAAAACAAATTTTACTGCCTCAAAACAGAGAGAAACGTAAGCATTTATTCCCATGGGATTTGAAGTCGTCATAGAAACTTAAAACATAACGAACGTGAATACAAAAGACAACTGTATACAAAGATAAATATTCAAAATGAATCACAAATGCTTTGAATTATTGAATTATTACTAACTGCTGATCAAAAAGTCTTTCAGTCCCGGGAATTATGTTACGTTCCCAGATAGATAATAAGAACATTAGTTATGATAAGATAATGCAGTCGCGTATTACATATCATTGCATTCCCGAGGGACACAAGTGTTATCTTATCTTTGCTGATGCAGCTTAGGTAACCTGCTCGACTACATCGCAGGATGAGTTAGTTGTAATTTGGAATCTGTAGCTTTCACTTGTATTTTATAATTATAAACTCCGTCTGTGTATTGATATTAAATAAATTTTTTTATATCAATCACAGTTCGTAAATTTAATTGGCGCAGTCGTGACGGATATTTTGGCAGTTTTTTGGACAAAAATCGCCGAAAAACGTGTATTTTAATACTTTGGCCGAAACCGAACAACCAACGTCGTCCCAAGAAGCAGTATTCAGAACGGAGCCTGGAGGACAAGCATCGCCAAAGGGTCACGCGAAGAATACAATTCTAGTGACGAAACTGCAGCAGAAGCGGCACCAGTAGCTGCACCTGGACAACATCTCCGTGGGCAACCGAACAGTGTCGACCTTCACCAGAAGTGGACAAGAATCGCCACAACCCCAAGCTAGGACAGCATCGCCGACGCTTGGTCTAGAAATAAGCACTCCATCGAGGAGGACCGAAGAATGAAAATTACAGCGCTATTACTGTAAGTCGCTAACAATATTTGTTGCAGCATAAAAACAATTTAGTTATAAGCTTGCTATTAAATAAAACGCAACAGTTTAAACGAAATAATTAAACCTTAATAATAAACTTAGTATTAGCCTTCGTAAGTTTTTATACACGCCATAACTGCAATGGTCTGTTAAAAACGTTACACTAGGAAGGAACCCTTAAACGAATAAAAATCATTTGCCCCGCTATTTAAACAAATTAAAAATAAAAATATAAACACATCTTAATGCTACGAGGTAACGACGACTTAGTAGCTTTATTCGAAAATTTATTACTGGAGGTAGCACCTGAAGAACAACAAGTAGAAGCCAATCAACCAAACATGGCACAAGGAGGACAAGCAGTACCAGCAGGACAAGCTTTCCACTTGGAATATTTAAGAATAGTTCCAGAATTTGATGGTACTCCACACAAATTATCCGAATATATTAGATCTGCCGAGGTAATAATCGCACACTACCGTGGGAATGCCGACGCCTTCCTGCAGTCTTTAATTCTTTCTGCTTTACGGACAAAATTAACCGGAAGAGCACTTTTAGTAACCAGCGGACGAGAAATTGCCACCTGGAATGAATTAAGAAACATTTTAAGAAGATCATTTGCCGATCAAAGATCAGAGAGCTCACTTTTGCGAGACTTGATGCTCTTACGACAAAAACATGAAACGGCCCAAGAATATTTCGAAATTTGCCAACAAACAAGAAGCCTTCTATATTCGAATATTCAACTTAATGAACCAAATCAAGGCACACGAGCAGTTAAACAATTACAGTACGATGAATTAACACTAAAAGCTTTTCTTAGTGGACTCAAGGAACCACTAGGTAGCTTCCTAAGAAGTATGCGACCAGCCACATTAGAAGACGCAATTAAATATGTACTCGAAGAAGAAAACGTGCAATATTCCAGAAGACATGAAACCGAGCATCGAAAAGGACTTCATTCTTCCACATTTACTCAAAAAAGACCACCACCAGGACTACGAATGACTACTGGCGTAAACAACCCCAGCTTTTACAATCGTTACCCTACATATCAATCATTTGGGAATCAACAACCACGAATACAACTTCCAACGTTCCAGAATAATTCAAGATCAACAAATTTTACTGCACAACAATGGCCAACCCAGTTTCAACAATCGCAACCAAGTACACAAGCAAGAAATGTATTTGCACCCCAAAATCGTGCTCAACCACGTCCCACGCCAATGGACACCTCATCAGGCGCTACGAGACGAACAACCAATTTGCCTCAACGATTTAATTCGTCAAACACCCAGCGTTTTACTCAACCAAGACAATTTATTCAACAGTCAAATCAACCCCGAAATTTTATATCCGAGGAACTCCACTACCAAGAGGAACCAGAAGGTATCATCGATACACCATCTGAAACAGATCAATATCTACAGCAAGAATTTGAAGACTTTGAAAATGAGCAGTATGAGTACGAAGAACAGGATTTTACGAAAACAGCCTCGCCCAACGAGCATACGTAGACGAACATCCACCACCTGAACAAAATTACCAACAGCCCGAATTAATACAAATCAATAATCAACCATCATCACACCTACCATGCATATACATCCCACAGCTAAAAGCGAATTTTCTCATAGATACTGGAGCTTCTAGGACGCTAGTTAAACCAGAAATAGCTCAGAAATATTTTCCAGAATTAATTGAACCCCAAATTTTTCAAATACAAACTGCACATCAGACGTCAATACATAATGAAGTTGCTGTAATTCAATTACCAGCCATCTTTAAGACAAACAAAACTCACAAATTTCACCTATTTGATTTCGACCCTAAATACGACGGTCTTATAGGAACAGATTTATTAAAGAAATTAAAAGCCAGAATCGATTTCACAAACAACACTTTAGAAACCGAAAAGGCCCAAATTCCATTATATTCTATCGAAGACAGGAACCCAGATCTGAACTACCATATTACAATCGAAGGAAGAACTGAAAAGGTAATTAAGATTCCAGTTACGAAAAACATCAAGCAAGGAATAATCGAACACCAAAAAATTAGTGATAATGTAGAGATACCAGCATCCTACGTTAACGTAAATAATTATCAAGCAATAACCACTATTATTAACAGCAGTGACGAAGAAAAAACGTTTATTATGACCCAACCACTACACATCGAAATGGTCGAAGAAAATCCGAAGCCAGATACCTTACATTACCAACCCGAACCAGTAAACAAAAATCTCAAACAAATCCAACTTAGGAATTTACAACAATTACGGCTAGAGCACCTCAACGACGAAGAGGCAACACTTATTAGAACATTATGCGAAGATTTTCGAGATGTATTCTTTTGTGAAGACATTCCACTTAGTTTTAACAACCAAATTAAACACGTAATTAAAACTTCTGACGAAACACCTGTGTACTCCAAAAATTATCGATATCCCCAAGTACATCGTGACGAAGTAAATAAACAAATCAACAAGATGCTCAAGGATAAGGTTATAAGACCCAGCACGTCTCCCTGGAGTTCACCTGTATGGGTAGTGCCAAAGAAAGCAGACGCTTCCGGAAGACAAAAATGGAGAATCGTGATAGATTATCGTAAGCTTAATGAGAAGACCATTGATGACAAGTACCCACTACCAAACATTACCGACTTATTGGATAAATTGGGAAAATGTCAATATTTTTCAACGCTCGATCTAGCATCTGGTTTTCACCAAGTCCAAGTTGAAGAAAACGACATACCGAAAACAGCTTTTAACACCGAAAATGGTCACTATGAGTTCCAACGCATGCCATTTGGATTAAAGAACGCGCCGTCCACCTTCCAACGCGTCATGGACAACATCCTCAGAGGAATACAAAACGAAAAATGTCTTGTATATTTGGATGATATTATTATTTTCTCCACATCCCTTCAAGAACATATAGTAAGACTAAAAGAGGTATTTACAAGGTTAAGACAAACTAATTTCAAAGTCCAACTGGACAAGAGCGAATTCTTAAAGAAAGAAGTGCAATATCTAGGACACGTAATAACACCAGAAGGAGTTCAACCTAATCCTGATAAAATTAGAGCAATAAAGAACTATCCAATTCCAAAAACACCAAAAGAAATTAAAGGATTTTTAGGACTACTAGGCTACTACCGAAAATTTATAAAGGACTTTGCGAAAATTACAAAGCCTATGACAAAGTGCTTAAAGAAAAGCGCGCAAGTCATTCACTCCAACGAATTTAAAGAAGCTTTTCTAAAATGCAAAAACTTACTTATGAACAAACCAATCCTTCAGTACCCCGACTTCTCGAGAGAATTTATTTTGACAACGGATGCATCAAATGTTGCTGTAGGAGCAATCCTATCTCAAGGACCAATAGGAAAGGATCTACCTATCGCTTATGCATCGAGAACCCTCAATGAATCAGAAGAAAGATATAGCACCATTGAAAAAGAACTTTTGGCTATCGTATGGGCTACAAAGTATTTTAGACCATACTTATACGGAAGAAAATTTAAAATAGTAACGGATCATAAACCTCTGCAATGGTTACATTCATTGAAGGAGCCAAACTCAAAGTTATCAAGATGGAGATTACGACTAGAGGAATTTGACTACGATGTGATTTACAAAAAAGGAAAATCCAATACGAACGCAGACGCATTATCTAGAATAAAAATTAACCCGATTGATACGCAATCTATGCAAGTCGAAGTACACTCAGAATTAGACCAACTACTAGACGAAATAAGTCACAGACAAGATGATTTACAAACACCAGAACCGATCTTACAACCACCAACAATGCGAGCATTAACACCAGATGTAATTCCACTTGACCCTATAACTAGCCCTATGAACGAAAATTTACCCGAAGATCCGATTCGAAGCCTTGAAAAACTAATCGAAAACGTACCTGACAGATTTAACGAAGATTTAACACCAACTGTTCATTCACAAGATGATTCAGCACCCAGCATCCCAATATGCGAAGATGCTTTAGATTGTAAGAAAAACCAAATCATAATAACAATCGTTCATGGAAAATCTACGAAACCAAAAATCGAAAAGAAAGAGAAAAATTCCATAATTACAGCTCATCCAGGAGATCAAGACCTAAAACACAGCATACTACAATTTTTTAAAAATTATTGTTTACCGAATAAAACGTATTACTGTTCGTTCCCGAACGACGAACTTTATAACTTAGCATGCGAAATCATTACAACCCATTTTGCGCAAAACCGCATATCACTTTATAAATGTACTAAAAGAGTTTTACACGTTATAAACGAAGAAGACCGACTAGAAATAATTGCTAACCAACACGAAGGAAAAACAAACCACCGTGGAATCTTTGCAACCTGTACGGCAATAAAAAGAAAATACTATTGGGAAAAACTTGACCAAGACGTTACCGATTTTATTAACAAATGCATAACATGTCGAAAAGCGAAATATGAACGTCACCCCACAAAGACACCCTTGAATATCACCGAAACACCGAATAGACCATTTGAGCATTTGCATATGGACACATTTCAAATCGAAAGGAATTTATTTCTAACAATCATCGATTCATTTTCAAGATTTTGTCAAGCTTATCATCTAACCTCGAAAAACGGAATCGAAGTAGCTGAAAATCTGATAAATTTCATATCCCAACATGGTTCGCCAACATTGATCACAATGGATGGAGGTTCAGAACTTATTAATGAAGTGGTTAAAGACCTTTTGGAACTTCACAAAATTAAAATCCACATTACTACACCAAAAAACCCAAAATCTAACTCTTTAATTGAAAGAATCCACTCGACATTGATTGAAAATTATAGGATAATTAAGAATACAAGTAATAAGGAGACCCCCAAACAAATAATAACGTACGCAATCATCGGATACAACAACACGATTCACTCTGCTACGAAATTCACACCCCTTGAACTAGTTTATGGACATACTGCAACTAGAGACCCGTTTGATCTTCAATTGAACAGTAAATTTTACGAAGAATACGTAACCACCCACAAGACTAAATTGACTTCTTTGTACAAATCACTAAAAGAAGCCATGCATAAGAACAAGGAAAATCTAATTAATAAACAAAATCAAAACATCAGAGCACACAACTACAAAGTAGGAGACGAAGTTTTAATAAAAACCGACCAACGAAACAAATCAGCCAATAAATATGAAGGACCCTATGTAATAAAGGAAATTACGGATAGGAACATAGTAACCCTAGTCAACCCACAAAACAACAAAGAAAAGAAAAGACATGTAGATGCCCTAAGTCACCCAATTGTTTCAGGTGCCTCTGCACTCAATGCGTCATCAACATCGAACGCCCAGAAATAACGAAAATCATCGACAACCCCGGACTATTCCCTCACAAACTAGGAAATGCCAAGAACACCATGGATAAATGGACATTAATCAAGAATGTTGATTGCAGTCCGATAATCAACGAATACAACTTATTAAAACAAAATATTTTAGAAGTAGATACTATATTTAAGAAACATGTTAATGGACCCGCTTATGCTAAGGAATTTACCAATTATTATTCGCTTATAAATGCTACGTTAGTTGAAGTAAATAGGAAAATACGTCGACTATTTCCCAATCGACAGAAGAGAGGAGCAATCGACGGTTTAGGAAGCTTAGTTAAACTTATAACAGGAAATTTAGATGCTACAGATGGACAAAAATATGAAAAATCTATCGAAGAACTTCAAAAGGAGCAAGAACGCCAAAAACAAGCACTCGTTAAACAAATATCGCTCACAGAACAAATTTTAGATAAAGTCAACAAATCCATAAACGTTTTGCAAACCAATCAATATTTATTGAAGTCGCGCATTCTACAAATTGAAGCCCAAGTAAAGGAGAATACAATACACAAAGCTGAAATGTACTCATTAATCAACATGCACACAATATTCCTGCAATTCACTGCAATTTCAAATTTAATATTGCATATAACTAACACCCTGGAAGAAGCTGTTACTTTTTCCAAATTGGAAACTTTTCACCCGTCAATCATGGATCCAGAGGACTTAGAAGCAAACCTGAAGTTTATAAAAGATAAAATAAATAATTTGGAACTACCTTTCGAACCAACCAAAGAAAATTTATTACTATTCGAGAAAATACTAACCGTTAAAGCCTATCAAACAAATACTAGATTAGTATTTATCATAGAAGTACCTCTAACAGGGACAACGAAATATGACTATTACCATCTGTATCCATTGCCAATGAAAATCGACCAGCGATACCAAGCGGTGTTACCACAGAATAAATTCCTATTATTTTCGGAATCTAATTATATCTCTACTAATGAACGTTGCGAGCAAATTCAAAAAACTGATTTTATTTGTAACATTCCAGAGCGAATGAGTTTCGAAAACACCTTATGTGAAGCGCAACTGCTCTCATTTTCAAGAACTAATAATTGTAAACCTAAAATGTTTTCCCTAGAAAATTATAAAATTCAAAAAATAGATCGTGACTTATGGATTATTGTAACAACCTCTGAGTTGATAACCAAACTAAATTGTAATCACGATCACAGGAAAATACCATTGTTAGGCACATATACCGTTCAATTACCTGTAAATTGTGAAATGCAGATCGATGGTAAAATATTAAAAACCAGTCAAAATTCAAATCCAATATACGAAATGGTTCATTTACCAATGCTTAACCAAACAATTAATCAACCAACTGTTAATAATATTGAATTTCCAAAATTGCATTTAGAAAACATCGACCTGGATGACATACAACAGCTTAGGGAAAAATTAAGAAAATTACCCGGTGAACTTGTGACCACCAATTACAATACTTATGCACACGCAAGTAACTTTACATTAATTATTATTTTAGCTCTAATATTGTTTGCCATATTTGTATTATATAAGTATGATTTGTTGCCTAAAATCTGCAAAAGAATTAAATCAGAAATCAATAATGAACCTTTACAACCAATAGAAATATTGCCCTGAAAAATAGGTGGAAAATGTGATTTCCCCCAATTTTTCAACTTAGGATGGGAGGAATTATGTTACGTTCCCAGATAGATAATAAGAACATTAGTTATGATAAGATAATGCAGTCGCGTATTACATATCATTGCATTCCCGAGGGACACAAGTGTTATCTTATCTTTGCTGATGCAGCTTAGGTAACCTGCTCGACTACATCGCAGGATGAGTTAGTTGTAATTTGGAATCTGTAGCTTTCACTTGTATTTTATAATTATAAACTCCGTCTGTGTATTGATATTAAATAAATTTTTTTATATCAATCACAGTTCGTAAATTTAATTCGGGCGGCTACGGTGTAGCTCCTAATTTATGAACACACCTATAAATTACTTAAAAATCAAATGTCAATTTTGACATTTAATTGGGGAGCCCGGGGCACATTCGGACAACTTTAATTTACCACCTTAGACTTGTTTGAAATTAACCTATAGTTGGTATACGTATCCTTGTAACAATCGCAGTGGCTGTAGTCAATGGTAGACTTCCAGTTATATAGATAACATTTATCTACAACTGCTTGGATAAGTAACTCATTACGTCACTTATTTGACACTATTTATCTTAGGTAACGAAGCTCATTACACCACTCATTACCTAACTAAGTGGTGTAATGGCTTCATTATCTAACTAAAATAGTGTCAAATGAATGACATAATGACATTTGCCTACTAAAATATTTTTGAAAATGACATCTGACATTTCTCTGAATGCATTTTTCTCAATTTTAGGGAATTGTAGATAAAATTTTGTACAATACATGTTTGATAATACTTACATCATTAATATACTTGTGTGCTTACATAACTCGTACATAGCACTCGTTTGTAACTTACACACACGTATGCTCTTATCCCACTTGTATAGTACACAACTATTTTATATAGTTTTTACCAGTTTTAGTTCATACAGTAAGCTTTTTCACTTGCAATTCATAAGCATGTGTATTTTCTGTTAGTTGATTTTCGAAAAAAATGTTCATTTCCAATCCCCAAACATGCCGTTAGTAATTGTTAGGTTATAGTAGCAACTCTTTAAACCACTTGCCAAAGACTGTTTTGATGAATTACCAAAAAAATGGCGTTTCGGAGTAAATTTGGACATGAATGCTGGGGTAGCTTCGGATTGTCCGCATGTGCCCCAGTCACTTTACAGTACAGAAATAGTTTAATATAATTCAATGCTAAATTCGTGTCTTTGTGTCAATTAATATTAAGCAGAAACGTATGAAAATTGTGCTAGAAAGTTCGGAATCTGAAGATGATAATGTTAAAGTTTTAATCAAGTCTTCTGATTCTAATCTTGAACTAGGAATAGATTTGCAGGAAGACGACCCTGTATTACTGGTACTAACCGTGTGTCCACAGGAGTACGTACCATAGAGATAAGATAATGCTAATAGAATGTAATATCAACCAGTGCTGTGTGCACCGTCGCTTTTCTTGTACCATTTATAACAAGATCAATTCTCATTAAATCACACATATAAACTGTCACAAGTGACATTTGTTTCATACAGGGGCGAGTCAGAAGCCAGAAAACAACGTTTTAGCGAGCCGGCGATCACAGCATTAGCCGATCTTTCTATTCTATTTGGTTATCCCTATGGTGCGTCCTCCTGTGGACACACAGTATACTAGATAATGAAGAAATAAAGGGGGGATTTTATATGTTGCTGAAATTTCCAACTCAGAAGTTTATTAATATTTCGTTAACTTGGTTCTTGACATTTCCAATTTAGATAAATATGTATTTCCAATGATAATACATTGCTTATTGTATTTAACATTCCGATTTATTTTTGAAACTGTTTTTAAATAAATAGCTAACATATTGCAGATGCTATTGAATAACGGCTGGAAATGGGTTTTCTTGTTGGTTGCATATCTTGTTTACGACGAGTCTCTGCACTACGTAAAAAAGTATTTTATTGCGTTGTGCAAATTCGTTTAGACATTTTTAACATAGGCCATTATTTTCTGTACGCATTATTAATTTTAACGAAATTATTTTAATGGCCTATCTAATACCTACTCAAGTAACTAACTGTTGCATGAGCTACAGAAATTATTTCATAAATCAACAATAATTAAACTTCGTAACTATTGATTAATCGTAGGTCACCAGTCACTTTGTTGCATCATATTTGTTTGTCAAATATCAATGGTGACGTAACCAATCGGGCTTGTCAAACCTCTCTCAAATAGGACGTGCTCAGAGCCGGATTAAGGGGGGGGGGGGGGGGCTAAGGGGGCTGCAGCCCCGGGCCACCGAATTCCGGGGGCCTCGACAATATTCGAAGGTTATAATCTAGTGCGGTTTCTAATCATTTAGATCCCTTTGTACCCGTTGCATAAATGGGAATGGGGCCTCTAAAAAAATTTAGCCCTGGGCCTCACATATCCTTAATCCGGCGCTGGACGTGCTCCAATTTCCATGCAACTGTTCAACGCGATTCTGTGCAGTGTTTCGGTTTTTGAACTTGTAAATTGTGACTATATTTAAAAGTTTTACAAACGCTCTTTCACCCATCCTTAAATAATTTTTCAAGGTATCATCATCTTCAGATTTCAATTCTTTGTGTGCCACTCGTTTTTGAAAAACTTATTCTAACCACTTACGAGTCCACACTTGCCTAGATTTTCGCCGTTTCTTGTACAACGCTAGACCTAAACCTATTAACGAAAGGATGATGACTTGTCCTTTCATTTTTTAACAAAAATACATATTAACAATTAACAACTCGCGCCTTGAGGGCAGACCATAACCTCACTAATAACAGCTGATTCAAACAGTTGCATACAGCACGTTTGATGGAGTGACCACTCAGTTTAATAGAATAAACCAAACATTGTTGATGGTTCTATGACGTCACGGAACGTATTTGCCAAACATATTTGATATTTGATGCAACAAAATGATCGTGTGGTCTGTGCTTTTGATTGGCACATTAATTGCTTTCCGAGTTACTTATCTTAATTTTCTGGTACTCTCTACTAGCATTCAACTAGTGGGCGGTCGTTAAACATTTCAATGAACTGACATCTAGTGTTCCAGGTTCCAGTGAAAAGTACAAAACGGAGCCATTTCGACGACATTTAACTCGGGTCGTTGCACGATCACAGTCAATGCAGTGCAATTTGCATTGTAAATACCAACACTTAATTCCATTGGTGTTTACACGACGCGCGAGTGCCGAGTCAGCGCCGAATATTTCCATCAATATTCAATAGCTGGAATCAAGAAAGCCCCCGTTTCCGTCAGCGAATTTGCTTCCATTCGAGGCCGCAATGAATATTCATAGCGTACTGTAACACGGCAGCTTTCTATAATTCTTTCCCAATCGAAGATAATCGAACGCTAATTTGAAACTGGTCGTCATTAGATGCGCACTGTTAGTTCCGATTACAGAATGGCGTATTAGCTAATTAATTACCTTTCGTATTCGACTTTATTCAGGTCCTCGGTTGCTAATGACTTGACGTCTGCGATAGAAATCCGACTGCTATACTCGTTCTGGCCACTGAAGAACTGCCATCGTAGCTATTACGATAATAATTGTTCGTATTCGTACTTACGTGACTAGCCGCCGTCCAAGCATGCGCTTCTTCGGTCGATTAGCAACTCCAGGCTGCGATTTGAACCGAGAAATGCAAATTTTCCTTTGTCCGTTCGGTTAATCTCCATTAAACATACACGACGTCAAGCCTTATTTAATTAAGCGGGCTATCAAAATACTCGCTTTTAAAGTTGCCAATATAAATTTTTAAACGTCTACTTTTGTTTTACCATAGTTTACTTTTATTTGAAATCGGCAGTGAAGTACGCCGAAATCGTCATTAAAATACGAGAAATCGGCAGTGAAGTAATCCATTGTTTTACGACTTTTTTGTAGGTGGCGAGCCGATAGATGAACGTCAATGGAGCGAACATAACCTACAAAATTTGGTTAAAATGTTGTAATTTCACGATTTCAAATAAAACATAGTGTACACCTCGGCACTGAAGTTCCTTTTTATCCCTCATGTGGGTTATTTGCCTTGGCCCTACGGGCCTCGGCAACTAAATCCACATTCGTGATAAAAAGTTATACTTCAGTGCCTTGGTATACAAACTACTATTTTGATACCATTAGACGCACACTTCGCGAGTATTGTTTGCTTCGGGATTTTCAATCGATGAGTCAAGTTCAATATTTTCTGCAGAACTTATTACTTGAACATTTGTGAAGCTGTCTGCTTGTGATATTGCTACTTCCCTTCGCTTAAGTCTCTCTGCTCGCTTACTGGCAACAATTTTTTTGTCAAATTTCCTAACTGGCAAATACAGGGACGGAACAGAGGACTTGTAGTTAAGAATTTTCCACTGTCCTGTAATTATAAAATTGTTTTTTAAAAATAATAAAATTCTGGTTGTAGGTATATGTGTTACTTACCCATACTAGTATTTGTGTAATCACTGTCAAGAAAATGTTTTGAACATATTTTTGTGTGCCTTGTGGGTACTTTGGATGACTTGATAGCAATTAGCCATTGTTTCCTTAATGTTTTATCTTCAGGAAATTTGTGAAACATTAAATTTCTGTGTTTATTTGACACAGAATTACAGCTTGGTACACAACAGTTATAGGGCATTTTGAACACTTTTCGTATTATAATATATGATACAGAAAGTAAGGTTAGGTTTTAATACCAAACATCGACAACAGCGCCGTCTACATGCATTTGCTCTATTGCTGTTATAAAACACAGTAAACGCAAGGCCGTCTTATGCGGGGGTGCCAGGAGTGCACCGCACTCAGACGTCAGAGTTTAGGGGGACGGCAGCTAAGCCTTGTGTACCTTCTCTGTTTTAGTCCAGTAGAGTTAGTCGAATCCCTATATGTCATATTGCAATTCATTGGGTATTTTTTTTCAACGTTAGTGTACCACACTAAAAGTTTAAAACCGAGTTTTCGACCACCAACCCCTTGCGGCTTTTCAGCCATCTTGAATAAAGGGGTAAATTCGTTTTTCGCGAATAACGGCCGTATTTTTCATTGTGTCGAAAAATCAGTCGATGCCATTTTCGATGAGAAGAATGTGTTCTACAAATTTGTATTCTTGTAGCCACTGACGTACACAGGAGAGGGCTCGAGCGGCTGAACCCCCCTCCCCCCTCGAGATCTAAGTACATACATACATAATCCTGAACCTTTCTACCGTGAGATGTAAGGCTTGGAGTCGATTGGGTTGTTGTCACTCTAGTGTTGCCATCTCATTTTTTAATTTTCATAATAAAATGCGTTTTGTAGCACCTGCTTACATTTTTGCAATAGCCAAGTTTCAGTAAACCGGCATTTAAAAATTCACATATATTTATATTTCACTGTCTAATTAAATAAATGAAATTAAGACAAAAAACCCTATTTTTTAAGAATTATGGAAAATACACTAATTTACTTAAAACACTATTAACTACAAATAAATATATGCAAGTATATACAATAATATACAATACATGAAAAATATTTTAAATGTTTGCGTATAAAATATGACTATAATTAATATATAATTTTTCCAATTCTATTCACTTTCGCTACTATTATCTTTTGTCGCCGCTTACAGAATACATTTATTTAGTCATTTTTGTAAGGATATTCTTATCAACAGCAAAATCGCAACACTTGCCCTGCCCTATATACCTTTTTGTATGTAATAAACTCCTAATTGTTGTACTTGAAAGCCTATTTCTCGAACAAATTAAAGTTCTTCTTAAAAGTTCTCCAATATAAAAAAAATTGCAAGCAGTTTTTTAAAATACCATAATGTTAGTGTTGTTTTTATGAATACTGTGCGCTTATTTTATAAATTTTTCTTATTGCATACTCAATCGAAAACGTTTTATGAGTGCCACAATACATAATACATGTAAGTATTTTTGTTGTACTTATATACTAAAACAAAACATTTAAAAGAATAGTTATTAGTGAACCACATTACTGAAAAATCCATTAGACTATAAAAAGTAAAATATAGGCAACGACAAGATTATTTACTAATTAACTTTATGTGTTTATGTAACTATTTTCTCGTGAAGTAAAGCTTACAAATTTACAAATATAAAATAGCACGTCAACGTTTAGCACAGAAATCTAGAATCCAAGCACGTGTATGTAAAATAATAATAATCTTAAATTTAGGATGTGGTTCATCGCATTTACTGTGGCGGTACGTGCTGGTCATTACAGATTAATTTATGAATCTCTTTGTAAATTCCTAAAAAATATAAATTGTTCTGAATATTGTATACATATAAAGAGTTGCTGATGTTTTTTTTCGGTTTAAATAGTACTCAAGGAAAATTTTACTTAGACAGACTGATCAATAAAAAAAACCAATTACGGCAAGCTGTGATATGTGTTATCAGGGCCGTAGCTACCACCGGGGCAACTGGGGCAGTGCCCCGGGGCCCCCGAACATAAGGGCCCCCGAAGACGGAGGAAGTTTTTTACGAAATTGTCTTTAAAACGTTTTGAACTAAACTTAGCCTGTTTAAACGTTAAATACAGTTTTATATTAAACTCAATGTGAAGTAAATATGTGTTTTGTCTGTTTTAAATACCCATTCTTCTATCTTAACAGAAACACCAAATAGTAACCCTATTAAAAAAGTCTTACTAAATGAAAGTGATGTAGAGGTAAAGGGAAGATAACATGGTAGCCCCATAATTATTTGTTGCCCCAGGGCCCCCAAGCCTGTAGCTACGGCCCTGTGTGTTATACGTTTGGCAGTACTGAAGTGTATTGTCAGTCTATGTCAAATCGAGATTAGTAGATTTGGTTTTGTTTGTTGTTTGACACGTTTGACTGACGTAAAACTTAACCTGCAAATCTCGAATTTAACATAGACTGACAATACACTTCAGTACTGCCAAACGTATAACATATTTCACAGCCTGTCCTAATTGGTTTTTTATTGATCTGTCTGTATATACGGTGTAACAAAAATTCGGTAGAAATAAGGGTCGTTTCGGTAGATCGGTAGATTTTTGATGAAATCGGTAGATCTACCGAAATATCGATAGGGTTGGCAACATTGTGTCACTCTTCGTCGATTGGTGTTTTTTGGCACCACTTCTTCCATTCTTTTCGATCTTGCGCTATTTGTCTCACTGTATGCCATTGTCATCGAGTTACACTATAATAGTGTACTACCTCGATGGCCATTGTAGTCCTCTCTGTTTCGCTGCTACTTTTACCCCTTCTGTCCATGTCTTCCTTGGTCTTCCCACTCTGTTCTTTCCTTCTGGTCTTGCTTCCAGTGCTTGTTTCACCATTCTATCTTCTCCCATTCTGTGTACATGTCCCAGCCATTCTAGTTGCCTTTCTTACACCACTTCTTCCACCGCCTTTACTTTCAGTTGTTCTCTGTATGTTGTATTCCTGATCCTGTCTTGTTTAGTTTTTCCTTCTATTTTTCTCCAGAACCTCATTTCTGTGCTTGTCAGTCTGCTCTTCTGTTTATTTGTGATCGTCCACGACTCGCTGCCATAAACTAATGTCGGGTACACCACTTTTTTAACTATCTCTACTTTCGTCTCTTTTGGTATTTCCGTTTTCCCCCAGAAAGGTGTTTTTATCATATTAAAAGTTCTTTCTACCACGGCTGTACGCTCACTTATTTCGTCGTCTATCTTCCCATTGCTACTGATATATGTCCCCAGATATTTGAATTTGTTCACTTGCTCAATTTCTTTATTTTCTATTGCAATATTATGCCTTCTTTCCCCTGCTGCTATTATCATTGTCTTTGTTTTTTCTATGTTAATTCTCATGTTTGCCTTTTGCATCTCTTTGTTATTTATATTCAGGTTGTGTTGTAGTTCTCTCTCTGATCTTGTCATTATCACCATATCGTCTGCATATAGGAGTTCCGACATTTGTACCATTTCCATTTTCCACCTCCCTACTTTATATTTTTTGTTTTCTTTTTACCTTCTTTGACTACCTCATCAATAATTAGTGCAAATAATATCGGGCTCATCACACAACCCTGTCTTAGCCCTCTTTTTGTTTTAAATTCTTTTGACTCCTCATTTCTTGTTCTCACTAGATTGGTTGTCTTGTTATATAATATTTTGACCATCTCTATCTCTTTCGTTGATATGCCTCTGTTTTCTAGTGTCTTCCATATGTCCTTCCTTTTAATTCTATCGAACGCTCTCTCTCTAGGTCTATGAAACATATGTGAATTTCACTTCCTTTGTTTATTGCCTTTTCGCTTATTTGCTTTAGTATGAAAACGTTGTCTTGTGTTCCTCTCTCTTTTCTAAAACCACATCGACTATCTTCTATTGTGTCGTCTAGCTTTTTTTCTTAATCTTGCTTCCCATATTTTTCCTGTTATGCTTAATAGTGTAACTCCTCTATAATTATTACACTCTCTTCTATCACCTTTTTTGTGTAGTGGCACAATTACACCCGTCTGCCAATCTTTTGGGACTCTTTTGCTTTTACTATGTCGTTCATTAGTCTTAGTATATTTTCCTTACCGGTTTCCCCTATGTACTTCATCATCTCTGTTGTTATCCCGTTTTTTCCTGCAGCCTTTCCTAACTTTACCTTTTGGATTGCCTCCTCTAATTCTTTTTTTGTAATAGGTTCAACGCCTGCGTCATCATTGTTGGTTGTGGTGTGTTCTTCATTTTCGTTGCTACCCTCTCTTTCTTCTTCGTCGCTATCCTCTAGCACCTTCTTAAAATGTTGCTTCCATCTTTCCATTATGTCTTCTTCTTTTGTGAGTAGTTCTCCTTGTTTATCTCTTACGTTTTTTAAACTACTGGAGTTTTATTGTCTGAGCTGTTTTAGTGTGCTGTAAAATAACTTTGATTTTCCGTGAAATTGTCCTTCATTTTGTTTCCGAATTTCACCCATTCTTCTTGTTTTGCCTTTTTACCTCGTTTTTCACTTCTGTTCTTTTATCTTTCCATCTCTTCCATCTATTTTTCTTTTGCCTCATTTTTTCTTTTATTTCCATTGACCACCATGCTGTTTTCTTTATATCTTTGTTGCTTGCTTTTGTTGTTCCGCAGCTTTCTTTCGCTGCTTCTAATATACTTTGCTTTAGATATGCCCAGTCTTCCTCTACATCATTTTCCTTGTTTCTTTCTTTAATTTCTTTTCTATTATTCTCTGATACTCTTTTCTCGCATGCTCTTCTTTCAATCTTCTTTTTTCTTGTGGTATCTCTCTTTTCACCTCTACGTCCATTCTTACCAAATAATGGTCGCTTCCTATTTCCGCTTCCCGTTTCACAATTAGCCTCATGTCTTCTCTTCTTACCAGGAAGTAGTCTATAATTGACTTTTCTTGCCTCGGGTATACTTCGCGTGTGTATTTGTGGATTTCCTTATGTTGGAACTTAGAGTTTGCTACTACGAAGTCATTTTCTATACATAGTTCGAGTATTCGTTTTCCATTGCTATTTCTTGTTGGTTCCCCATGTGTCCCTAGATATCTCTCTATGCCTTTGTTATTTTTACCGACCCTTCCATTTAGATCTCCCAACACAATGACATTTGTTCTTCTTGCGTCTATTTCTTTTTGTAAGTTCTCCCAGAATGCGCCTTTTTCTTCCTTTGCCTCGTCTTCGTTTGGTCCATATGCCAGTATTATTGTCCATGTCATTTTTGCCTCCATTTTTACATCCACTGTTAGTATCCTTGCGTTTACAAAATTTTCCTTCATTATGCGGTCTATATTTTCTGGTCGTGTTATCAGCCCTACTCCTTCCCTTTCTCTTTATAATTGTTCAACTCCCGACCAGTAAAGCCAGTATCCTTTTGCTATTTTGGTTAAGGCTTGGCCCTTCCTTTTCGTTTCCGTTATACCTAAATAATCTTGTTGTTTTTCCATTTCTTCTACTATCTCAGTTTCTTTTCCCCCTATGCTTCTCACGTTCCATGTGCCTATTTTTATGACACTTTTCTTATGTTCTTTTCTTGTGTTTTTGCCGTTTTCTTTGTTCTTGTTCATAGCCGTGCTCGTTTCTTCGTATCTTAGCTGCTTTCCTTTTCCTTTATCGTGGTCCTTGTTCTTTGTTATTTTCGTCTTCTTGCTGGTCCGTCCGTTTTGGCAGCACACTTTTTGTCTGCTTCACTACTGCATTTTTCTTGTCGTCCCAGATGTATTCTTCATCATTAATAACAATCTTTCTATATCCTACTTTTATTTTATTTTCCTTTTTCAACTCTTCTTTTGCTATTTTTCTGATTTGCGTCTGTAAGCTCCTCTCCTTCCAAGTCTTGTCGTTGTCAATATACATTTTTGTACCCTTTAGTTTATGTTTGTTACTCATTATCTGTTGTTTCCAAGCCCAGCTATCTAGTTCTACTATGTTTATTGACAGCCCTGCCTTATTTCCTAGGTCTGGCACTCTCTTTACTTCCACGTCGACTTCCAGCTTTTCAGTCAAGAATTGCTTTGCAGCTTGTTCTTTATTTTGTCCATCGAATTTTACTCCTTTAATTACTACGTTGCATCTCTTTTTCTCCTTTTCCATCATTTCTAGCTTATCTTCTAGTTTTTCTACTCTGTTTATTAATTGTTTTTTCTCAATTGTCCACTCCTTTTCTCTCTTTCTCATTTCCTCCCTTAGCTTTCTATTTTCGTCCGTATTTTTCTTTATTTCATCCATCATTTTGTCGATCATATCGTGGATTTTCTTTAGGTCCCCCATCTCTTCTTCTCTTTTTGTCTTCGATCTTTCTTCGACAGTCGGTGACCTGATTACTTTTCTGGTTTTCTTAAAGGCTTTTATTTCCGCTTCTTCACTGCTGTTTGATCCTCTGTCTCTTTTGTTTCTTTTATACATTTATCGCCTTTCCTTTATTTGTCTGTTGCCTGTTTTTAATCGGTATCGCCTACGTTCATTCACCTCCGATAGCTCTATCGCAGCGCCGGCCGGCCGTTGGCCTTGTTTCGCTTATGCTGCGCTGTCGCGTATTGGTTTTAAATCGGTAATTAAATATTTACCCAATTATTAACTGTGGTTAGTAACTGTTTCGCTCCTTTATTCCCTAAACGTCCACTGTATTTCACTCTGCACTAATACACTATGTGCATTTTGTTGGGATAAAGCCCGTGATCGAGTATTTTATCGCCAGCACTTAAAATTCACGTCTGCACTCGTTCGCGGACACCGCAACACTCCACTCCACTCGAGATCTAAGTACTATATGAAATCACCTCTTACCTGTCTATACTGAAAATTGGCAATTCAACTCTGTATAGGCTAGAGTTCCATCAATCTAAATTTGACTTTCTGGTTTCCAATACCGAAAAAGGAAAGCGGGAAAAGAAGAAACCATGGAAAAAATTACGAAATCTATAAGAAAGTAGCTTGAACCGGGACTTTCAACAAGTTCAGCAGCAGCAATCTCACCCTCGGTATGCATTTAGGCATTCTTTCTCCTATTTCGGCACCCAGAAACTACAGCGCGTTGTGATTTGTGTGTACTTAGTACTCACCGAGTCACCGTTTAGACCAATCACAGCACGCTATAGCTTTGTTACGGTATTAAATTGACCTTACGACACTCACGACTGTGGGAGTGCCGACTAGCTAGACAAGTCCGGAAAACTGGCACGCTCACCCTGAAAGATCGTTAAAACAGGCTAAAGGCCTCGGCTCGAATGCGCTCAGGGAGATGGGAGTGGCTGAATACGGTACGCCATAGAGCAAGCGTATCGAGATAATATATATATATATATATATAACATTCTATATATATATATATATATATATATATAGGATGTTATCAAAGAAAAGGGCACCACCAGATCCAACTCGAGATACCCACGTTCAACCGGACCTGGAGGATTAAACGGAGCGAGAGTACACAAATAACTATTTCGGAAGCCACGGTGCAGCGCCAGATACAAACACCTACCTGGCATGCTCACCCGCCACGTCCGGGCCTCACCTTACAATGGTCGTAGCACAGTGACACAGTCACCCTGTAAACAAACATGCACAGGACACCATAGAAAAAGAATAAGACGGTAACGTTAATACATCTATTGGGTCACCCTCAGTGACCTACCAAACGCCATACAAAAAACAGGTATGACGGCTCGTAAATGGCGGCTTAATGGGTACGCCCAGCTGGGGAAGCACTTTATCCTAAAGATGGCGGGGCACAGCTAAGCCGAACACCAGATCCAGGCCGGAAATAAGAAGTTAAACGTTGGCTTAAGCCCCAACGGCGTGACGCCGTGACGCGCGAGAGTAAATCCTGAATTTGAGCTTGGGTTACCAGAACCCCCTGAATTACAACAAACAAAGCCACCTTGCTGCACAAAATGTTAATTCACAACATCAAAGTTTAGTTGGAGTGTACGCTACAGTAGCCCTGTATTGAGAGCAAATTTGAATAATGAATGCGACATAAATAAAGCCGCCTTGCAGCACAACATGTGAATACACAACAGCAAATTTTAGTTGGAGTTTGCTGCACTAGTACTGTATTGAGAAGAGATTTGAATAGTGAATTCGACATAAATAAGGCCGCCTTGTAGCACAAAATGTTAATACACAACGGCAAATTTTAGTTAGGGTGTACGCTACACTAGCACTGTATTGAAAGCACAAGCTTGAGTGATTCATTTGCATGTAAACATGCGGGCGTATTAGTTCATTTTACAGAGTTTTACCTTATTAGTTCGGCCGGCAGCTGATGGTAGCATTCAATCAGTATCGGAAAGGCACCTCGCACCTGATGTGGCCATAGCGAAGCGGAAAGTGGCTATTACGTCCTAACGAATCCGCTTTGAAGAGCGAAATTTGTATCGACCCTCTTGGTCACTCAAACAGCTATCAACGTAGCCGCTGTATGGGTGAATACAGGAAACAGGGTTCCGCCTAATTTGACGACGGCGGAAAGGTTGTCTTCAACGAGCCCACATAGCTCTGCACCCCCGCAGCGACACGCAAATCGGACTACCACAAACCACAACACGAGCGCCCACAACTTAACCGAACAGCGTCTCTCTTACGACTCCCAAAAACACAGATTTATTCGGAAAAGTCACAAACGGAAAGGCAAGCGCCCCCACGCCAAGCGCAGGGACGCTCGCACAAAATCGCACTATCAACTGTCTTATTCGACGACCCGGGGCAGAATGACTAAATCGGCCGCTACCGACCACCTGCAGAATCCGCGCGAACAACCGTCTGCGACGGCCAATCACAAGCCAGGGAGTCCGCCGGGTAACCACAAACCGTTTCGGAGCGACAGGGATAAATAGATGCTTTCTCATTTGCTCTCACGGCTGAATTTAAAATTCCTCGAAAGCAAGACGCTTGTAACTGCGAAAACCTGCAGCTGCGAGAAACTAAGCTAGGGCTGTACAAAATTTATGAATTAGAAACAACGGTACCACGAATGTACAAAGTTTGAGAAAGGCTATACTTGATACTAACCTTTGCAGTTTCATGCGACGTACTATTGCTAAGAATTATGTACCACCTTATTTTAAAAGTTTATATATGTAAACTTCCGACCTCAGCTGTGTATGTTTTCGCTGAACCACAACCCATTCAAGCCCAAATTCGAGGGAAAGAGCTGTGAAATGGGATATCCACAACTGGAGAGAACGGGGGCACTTCGGAATGAGCTGTAAGGGCAAGCGGTCGCGATCGGCATTCATAAATATTAATCTGTACTAAATATGAAATAAACGGTTTTTCTGTATATTGTACGTCATTATTAAGGAAGACTCTTTTACAAAACAGCGGTGGGATACACCTGTGTGTCTTCCGCTAGCGTTTTGTGTCACTAAATGCCAAAAACTGATTATCGTTAGTTTTGTGTAAAGTGACGGTACTCGACATAGTGGAATCTTACGTGAGTACTAGAAACTAACAGTAGCAAGAAGCATGTATGTGTCTTAACCTGATTGTAATAACGATTGCATAATTGGATTGTAAATTGTAAGGGATACAGACAGAAGACCAAGTGCTAGCCGAAAGTTTTAAAGTTTTGTTTAGGTCGCGCGGGGTCATGTATGGCAATAACTCATCCACGCAGAGCGGGCCCTCGCACGCATGATTAGTTGATACCTAAATATTTGACTTTAAACGAATCTCCGAAATCTTGCTAATTTGTGACTTGAATTTGTGCTAGAACTAGTGTTTACGTTGATTGACTGACGTATCAATTGACAACTGTAATTTTGAACTCTCAGAATTTTACGTGCGCGTATATATTTACTTATTATTGCTTTAAATGGGACGGTCACGGATGTGTTCCTCGAGCAGTTCTTTTGCCTCCAGCAGCACGGATGGTTACGACTACAAACGCGCGAAGCCTGCTAGGAAACGTTCGCGGTTAACTAGAGTACAATCGCATAATATCAACGATGAGTCGAATGTAAATGGGCCATCTACAAGTGCAGGTAGTTTTACTCCACCTTTGCAGCCGCCGACCGATCGCGTCGAACGTGTGGAAGCCCTTGTGGAAAAGCTAATTTCACAACAGGCTCATTCAAGCACAAGATCACCAAGGCTTTATGCTAAACCTGAATGCATCCCCGAATTTACGCCGGGTAATCCAAACCTCACATCTACCAAGTGGATAGCTAAAATTGAACAGTTAGCGGAGGTAAACGGCTGGAACGAACCAACGATGGTTTTTCACATGCAGAGCCGACTAAGTGGTTTAGCTTGCAAATGGTATGACAGTTTACCGTCGTATCAAATGACGTGGAAGCAATGGAGGTCGTTGCTGCTGAAATCATTCCCTGATCACCAGGACTACGCAACGGCTTTAAGAAACCTCCTCGGCAGGTACAAGTTACCAAGCGAATCCTGGGAACAGTATTATTTTGATAAGATGGCACTCGTTAGTGCCTGCGACATTACAGGAAAAAGAGCAGTGTCTTGCGTCATAGATGGAATTAAAGACGCAAGCACTCAAGCAAGCGCACGGGCGGGCAGATACAAAACCCCAGAAGCTTTGTACGCTCAATTTCTATCATCATTTCTATCATTCGACAAATGGGCATAAGAAGTACAAGCCGATGCAGATAGGAACGAACAAATCTCAGCGACGCTGTTACAACTGCAGAGAAATGGGCCATTTCGCAACTGCCTGTCCTAAACCGAAGGTAGAATGCTCGAACTGCAAACGACTGGGACACCTTGAAAAAGACTGCAGACGCAAGCATCTCACTCATCATCTAGTACAGCATTGGAACGACACCACAAACAAATGCTATTTCTTCGAGTGTTGGGTGAACGGAAAGCCTACGCACTCGTACGTGGATTCTGGGTGCGGTGCCGTTCTAATTACGGAAGATCTAGCCAAAACTGTGGGGCTAAAAGTGCAACCTTGCCTGCTTACGATACGTGGGTATGGTGGCGCATCTGTAAATGTCGTTGGACAAACCGAAATCTTGTTAAAAGTAGATCAAGCAGAGAGTCAAGTGGAAGCGCTTATCGTTCCTGATGCGGTTCAGCATGTACCAGTCATGGTTGGACAGTCTTTCGTGAATCAACCCGAGATTCTTATGTTGGTTTCTGGTAGGACTGTTCGTCTATTGTCTGCCAGCGATGACCTGACGCAAGCTTTGCAAGGACCACCAAAGAAAATACCATTGTGGGCAAAGGAAGGTACCATCATACCGCCCAAAACTGTTGCTTTTATTGCAGTAACATCCCGTGGTATTATCGACGACGATGTCTATGTGCAAGCTGGTTTACGTTTACAACCAGGAAGGGAGCATTACGTAAACGACTGCGTAACTCAATCAGAGGATGGCCTCGTGATGATAACGAACGTCTCACAACAGCCGCTAAAAGTAAGTACTGATAAAATCCTAGTTAGAAGTGTAGTCTGTTTCGAAGATAAAAGCTTCAAACCAGATATAACAATTTTATCCACTGCTATAACAAGTAACACTTTGACAGAAAAAGACATGACCTACAACGGTAACCTAACTCCCGAACAAACAAAACAATTAATTGATTTAGTAAACGAATTTCGCTGTTGTTTTGCGCAAAGTACTAGAGAGCTAGGAAAAACTGATGTACTCAAAATGCCTATTAACCTAACCGACGAAACGCCAGTCGTTTATATACCTTATCGTTTAGCCTACACTGAAAGAAAGGTCGTCCAGGACATAGTAGATGATTTATTAGATAATAACCTTATTCGCGAGTCCCACTCACCGTATTCCAGTCCCATTCTTCTGGTTAAAAAGAAAAATGGCGAGCAAAGGATGTGTGTAGACTACAGGGCTCTAAATTCTTAAGACTGTCAAGGATAGGTACCCCCTTCTACGTGTAGACGAATTTTTAGAAAAATTAAGTGGATGTCGCTTTTTCACAAGTCTAGACCTTGCTAGTGGTTACCACCAGATAGAATTAGAAGAATGGGCGATTCCCAAAACCGCCTTTTGTAACCCCAGATGGGCATTATGAGTATCTAAGGGTCCCTTTTGGCCTCTGTAACGCCGCCGCGGTTTGCCAACGAATAATTAACAAGGTCATTGGAAATTTGCGATATAAAAATGCCATTGCATATATGGACCATGTTCTGTTGCCATCTGACGCTTTCGAATCTGGAATGCAACTCTTGAGAGCTGTTCTAGAGTCAATGAGAGCAGCTGGCTTAACTTTACGACTGTCGAAGTGCCAATTCTTCTTGGAAAAGATCGAATACTTAGGGCATGAGATAAGTTTAGAAGGTGTCAAGCCAGGTAGTAGCAAAACCGAAGCCGTATCAAAATTCCCCACTCTGTGTGATGTACATGGAGTTCGACAATACCTTGGACTATGCAGCTATTTTAGAAAATACATTAAACATTTTGCCATAATTACAAGACCATTGACAGCTTTAACGAAAAAAGACGTCAAGTTTGAGTTGGGTATCGAACAACGTAGAGCCTTCGAAACCCTGAAAGAAAAGCTGGTTTCCAGGCCCGTACTGGCGATTTATGATCCTCGGTCGGAAACAGAAGTGCATACGGACGCGTCCAAATGGGGAATTGGAGGAATTCTGGTACAAAAGCAAAACGGTCAACTTAAACCTGTAATGTACTATTCAAGGCAAACCTCGAAGGAGGAGCAAAGGTATCACTCATACGAACTGGAAACAATTGCCGTAGTAGACACATTAATGCACTTCAGGACATACCTAATAGGTATTCATTTTAAGGTTCTAACCGATTGCACTGCCGTACGAATGACATTCAGTAAACGAGACCTGACTCCGCGAATCGGGAGATGGTGGTTGAGCGTTCAAGAGTATACCTTTGATGTTGAATATCGGCCTGGACAAAAGATGACACATGCGGACGCTCTGAGCAGAAACCCAGTCACTAGTACATGTGCTAATCTGGTAAACATTTTTGAAGAAGACTGAATATTAAACCCCCAACTAACAGATGACAGATACAGGTTTTTAATAGATGTCCTTTCAAAACCTCCCAATGATCGCGAGGAAAATGATGTTCACAAGGAATACTGTTTAGAACACCCAGGTTGTATAGGCTTACTTTGAGCGGTAAGAAATGGGTGGTGCCCAAAGGAGCCCGCCGTCAAGTCGTTCTTCATTTTCATGACGATCTTGGTCATCTATCGCCAGACGCTATCGGAAATTTCAAAATTGTACTGGTTTCCCGGTATGAGACGATATATCAAAAAGTTTCTGAGTTGTTGTTTATCATGTTTATACAACAAAGAACCAGCAGGAAAGCAGGCGGGGTATCTTCATCCCATTGAAAAGGTTGCCGTTCCATTTGATACTGTTCATATTGACCATTTAGGCCCGTTTGTTAAATCTAAGCGCAAAAATTCATACCTAATCGTGATTGTAGATGCATTTACGAAATTTGTTTTCATGAAAGCGGTACCTTCTACGCAAGTACGACCATTAATAACGTTTCTAGATAGTGTTATTGAAAATTTTGGTGTACCAAGACGGATAATTACCGACAGAGGAAGCTGTTATACAAGTAAACAGTTCTTAGAATTTGGTAAGGGTTTGAACATAACACATGTTTTAAATGCTACGGCCACTCCTAGGGCAAATGGTCAGGTTGAAAGGTACAACCGCACCATTCTGTCCTCTCTATCAGCATCTACGAACGATGAAGAGAGATGGGACCAGATGGTGGCCAAAGTACGTTGGGATTTGAATTCAACGATGAATTTTACAACGGGAAAATCCCCATATGAATTGTTGTTTGGATTTGCACCAAGGGGAGTCTATAATGCTGTCCTTGACAACGAGATCAGCTTGGAGACAGTCCACGATACAGACCTCCAAACCACCAGAGCTAACGTAAAATGCTCTGTAGATGAAAAACAAGGCAAACGGAAAGCCAGGTACGATGCGCATCGACCTGTAGGAAAGTCCTACAAAACAGGAGATCACGTATTAGTACGAAAGGTTGCAACGAGTAACCAAGGGCAAAGTAAAAAGCTAGTCCCAAAGTATAGTGGACCTTATGTTATAGTAAAGGTTCTCGATCACGATCGTTTTGTGATCAAAGATCCGAAAGGCTCTTCACGGTCGCAGAGGAAGTACGAAGGCGTGGTCTCGCTTGATAAGTTAAAGGCCTATAACTTTGAAGTAAGTTCAGAATCGAACGAAAGTTCTGACGAGATAATTGCAATTAACGAAGATATTGCAACTAAAATGAGATCAGAATCGAACGAAAAATTCTGATGAGGCTGTTGCAATTAACGAAAATATTGCAAGCGACCTTGTTGCAATTAACGAAGATATTGCAACTAAAGTGAGGTCAGAATCGAACGAAAAGTTCTGATAGGTTGTTGCAATTAACGAAAATATTGCAAGCGACCTTGTTGCAATTAACGAAGATATTGCAACTAAAGTAAGATATCGAACGAAAAGTTCTGATGAGATTGTTGCAATTAACGAAAATATTGCAAGCGGTCTTGTTGCAATTAACGAAGATATTGCAACTAAAGTGAGATCAGAATCGAACGAAAAGTTCTGATAGGTTGTTGCAATTAACGAAAATATTGCAAGCGACCTTGTTGCAATTAACGAAGATATTGCAACTAAAGTAAGATATCGAACGAAAAGTTCTGATGAGATTGTTGCAATTAACGAAAATATTGAAAGCAATCTTGTTGCAATTAACGAAGACATTGCAACTACGTGGAAAGAACTCTGAAGAAACCCTACACAGGAGGAATGTGAGACAGGTTTATAGTAATAGGATACTAACGTAGACTAAGAATGATTTGCAGGAATTGTTTTCAGGCGTCCGCAAGGTTCTATAGCTGTAGTTGGCAGGAGAGTCTCAATTCTGTTATTTTGTGTTTAATTTACTAACCCTTCAGTTAAGGTTATTTTTAAGAAAATGTTAATGAAAACCTCGTTTTACAGTCCAGTCTATTCCACGAGGACGTGGAAATGAGTAGCGTGGCCGACTGTAAACTCCCGACCTCAGCTGTGGATGTTTTCGCTGAACCACAACCCATTCAAGCCCAAATTCGAGGGAAAGATCTGTGAAATGGGATATCCACAACTGGAGAGAACGGGGGACACTTCGGAATGAGCTGTAAGGGCAAGCGGTCGCGATCGGCATTCATAAATATTAATCTGTACTAAATATGAAATAAACGGTTTTTCTGTATATTGTACATCATTATTAAGGAAGACTCTTTTACATATAGTTAATTAACTGACTGAGAAATAATAAAATGGCCTGAGAGCTTCAGCGTGCCGAAATAGGGTGACGAATGCCAAAATGCCCTCCGCATCAGTCGTTGAACTTTCTGATTCTAGCATTGATCTTCGGCACCGCAGCTTAGTGCTGACGTATTGACAGATCCTACTCTTTGGCCACAACTTACAGCCTATTTCAGATAATATTAAATTGTCAATAATTGAAATCGGGCCAGAACAAATCAAGAGTCTTATCTATCCCACGGATGATCCAAATCGGTCCTTTTCGGCTGCGTATTTTCTTAAAAAGTTAGGAAATAATGTAACAGTAATTCTGTGTTTTGTTTACACTATAAGCTAAATATTCAACAGCTTTGTGAATGTCTTTAATAATAAAATAGGTTACGAGTTGCGTCATTTATCTAGAAATATTGAAAGACTTGAAAAAAGCGGACTCATTTTCATAGTATGAGGCAATGTGTAGACTTAAAACAAAATATAGAGCAAGGAACCACCGTAGATTCTATAAATCAGGCCCAAATGGATCGTAACAAACGAAGTGAGTGGCGGTTATTGAAAGAATTATATACGTCATAACTCATAACATTCAAAATGAACTAATCACTGTAATAGGCGAAAAACAAAACAATAGTTTAACACCTTAAAACATTCTAAATAGAATACTATTTATTTTAGATTGTACACAGAGCTAGGCAGTAATTAATTACTTTGTAATTAAATTACTAATTAAATTCCTTTTTGTTTATTTGCCTTGAAATTGAATTACTTTTCAAAATGCGGTAATTGTAATTGGAAATTGCCCTTTTTGTTAAAAAGTACTTGAAAATTACTTTTTGAAAGTAATTAATTACTACATTCAATTACTCAATTACTTTTGTGTAATGAAATTACTCTAAAGTATTTAAATTACTTTACAAGTATTTGAATTACCTGTGGAAATTGAAATTACTCGAGGTAATTGAATTACTTTGTGGTATTTGATTTACTGACCTCGATTGAGTGCTAAATCTCCAGAACGCAAAAAATACGATAAGGTCGTATTAAGTTACATATTAAGCAAATCGGAATAGGGTATTCCCGCAACAATATAAGCCTAATTTATTATTTTCTGTGATGATCGAATAACAGCAACTTTTGTGCAACATTTGCATTTTGTACGACGAGTGCATTTGTGCGTGTATGTAGATGTGATATGTAGGTTGTAATAGTGAAACTAATATTTATTGTTGAAGACGCTAAATTGCGGTAAGTGCATTACAGATTACAATACCTATGGTAAAAACATAATTTAAAATAGCTTCATTAGACGATATTGCTTCATAATAATTATTTATTCATTTCAATGTGCTTGTTTTAAACGATGTACTAGCATAGGGTTATACTGCCGTGCAAGTGTAACAGGCGTTAAGTTCAGAAAATTACGTTTTTGAGTGAGTAATTTTTATGTTTATGGTATAAAGGTTTCTTGAATGTAAAAATGACTCCATTGTTACGTGCTTGAGTAAACGTTTTTTGTTTTTGTATCTGATGTACGAATTCTTATTTCAATCAGCCGTATTGTAATCAATAATCATACAAGAGAGGAAATGACATTTTAGTCCAGAGTTATACATATGACACGTTTACATTTTATGATGAGACTATCTCTTGTATTCAGCTGAATTCAAAAATATTTAAATATGAAAATCAGGAGGCTAGTTAATCTATTATTAGTCACATTGCCATTGGAAACTGACCAGGGAACAAAACGTATATTTTTGGGAAACCCCTAATAGGCGACAGAAAATGTCATTTTTGTATAAAGGAATAAAAAAAAAGTATTTTCGAACTGAGTCAAAAAAAAATGCTCAAGTTGCGCCAATTTGATCACCATGTAGTATTGTTTGCAAAATCTAATACATATTTTCGTCATTCAGACTCGTGTTAGGCTTATTTAATAGTAGATTATTCTACAAGCTAAGAAAAGTGAGAATTTTCAACATTTAATTTACAAGCGAACCAGGCAAACCGAGTGGATTAATTTTACACGAACATGGAAAAATCACATTTACAACATATTCAGCGTGCTGTTTTTTCTAATACCATTACAAAAGGTAGCCAAAATGAAATTCGATATTTCTTCTTATTCGAATTTTTTTTTTTTGATCGACGGTGAAGTACCTCAAAATCGTCATTAAAATACGAGAAATCGGCAGTGAAGTAATGCATTGTTTTATGACCTTATATGTGGCGGGGCGACAGATAAACATCAATAGACGTAAACATAATCTAAAAAATCTGGTGTGATACACGCACACAACTTTCTTTTACAGTGATCTTATAATTAGGCAAAAATTGGATTTTAAATTTTTAAGCATTTGTCAAAAATTTTCAAAAATTACAAATTTTACAAAAACGGTACAAAATAGAGTGTTAGTTCAAGTGACACATTTTTCTAGAATTTTAAGCTGAATTCAAAAATGTAATAATATACCGGGTGTTCTATTTAAAATAGGAGTTAATAAAAAAAAAAGAAAAAAAACAAAAGAAACCCATTTTAAAAGTATTCAACTGGAAAATCACCTAATTCACATCAATACACATTAAAAATGTAATAAAAGTGTAAAGTTTAAAAAAAAATCGTTAGAGCCGTTTTTGAAAATATCGAAAAAAACTGAAAAATCACAAGAGTAAACATCTACTTCCGGTTATGCGATTTTCTTCAAAAGCTTGCTGTCGCGTCTACATAGTACACAAAACTTATATATGAAGTTTCAACGCCATACCTTTTTCCGTTTTTGAGATATTCTGTTCACAGACAGACAAACACACAGACAGACAGAGCAATTAAAAAAAATATGTTTTTTTGGGTTCAGGGGACTCTGAAGCGTGAAGATCTGTTGAAAACTCAGTTTCGAATTTTTGCGGTGAATCAAATACTTCTTTTATTTATTTATTTATTTATTTATTTATTTAATTTGCACTCAGCCAACAGCCGTTAGGCCAATTACAGGCGTCGCTGTGCAGTTATGAGGACTTCCAACCCCACTAACGACTGTCATGATGTTGTATGACCGCCGGGACCAACTTTTTTCCGTGATAGCCGTACCACGGGGCGCCGAGAGATGCAGCCGTGGAACTCCCATCCAAGTTCTGACCAGAGACAGCGTTGCTTAACTCTGCTGATCGAACGTGGACGCTTGTTCAAGCTACACCACTCGGGACCCATAAAAGGAAGTAAAAGTTGGTTGAAATGTTGTAAATTCACGATTTCTCGATTTCAAAAAACATAGTGTACCCGTCGGCACTGAAGTTCCTTTTTATCCCTCATGTGGTTTATTTGTTTTGGCCCAACGGGCCTCGGCATCTAAATCCACATTCGTGATAAAAAGTTACACATCAGTGCCTTAGTATACAAACTATTTTTTTAAATCGGAAATGAACGTCGAAAGAGTCATTAAAATACGAGTGAAGGCAGTGAAGTAATCCATTGTTTTACGACTTTTTGTAGGCGGCTGCGCGATAGGTAAACGTCAACCGACGTCAACATAACCTACAAAAGTTTGTTAAAATGTTGTAATTTCGCGATTTTGATTAAAAAAAAAAACAATGTACCCCTCGGTACTGGAATTTTTTTTTATTCCTTATGTGGTTTATTTGCTTTGGCCCTACGGGCCTCGGCAACTATACTCACATTCATGATAAAAAGCTCAACTTCAGTGATAGCCTATGTGGAAATTAATAAGAAAATAAACGAATGAAAATTAAACTTCTAAGTCCCTATACTTTCTTACTGAAGGGACTTTGTACTAAGGTATATTAGGTTTAATCGGTTTATTATAACCTAAGGAATCTATTACCAATCGGTGTTCTATTCTTTTTGGGACACCTTGTATAATTGTCATTCTTGACTTTATTTATATACTTAACTATCTTACATCAAAACAAAGTAAAAACTTTTGGTTTTGGTGAACGGTGCATGTAGCTACAAGATTTAATTATCAAAAACCTTTAAAAGTGATCATGTATGTACGTACGAAGAGATCGCAACGATCGAGGTGGAGGTGTTTCTCTCCATGTCGAAAGTTGTTATTGTATCAAAGTAATTCCTACTGAGCAGAATAACAACATTGAACAACTGTGGATAAGATTTCGGAGGCTTTCACGGCCATTGTCATTAAGTAACAAACGGCTTCCGGGATTGAACCATGTCATTATTGAGGTCGAAGAACTCAACGTTTCGCCCACTTTCGTAAGGGGCTTCATCAGGAGGAAAAGCAAAAGAGCACGGTAACTCAACGTGTAAACCACGCCAGAGGCGAAACTCTTCTGAAGAGTCTCCAAAGTGTCCTTCTTTCCACGGTTTTGCGTTAAAAAAAATGGTACTTTCAATGCGATTTTTAGTTAAAAAAAGACGACTTTCATCATCACTATGCAAGAAAGCATATAAGCGTGCCAAACAAACTAAAAATACTACTCACAGAGACTGATATAAAATTCTGAGTAACTGTACCACAGGGGTGGTTAAGCGGGAGAAGCAGGCATATTTACAGTTTAAGCTAAGAGATGCTTCTGTTAAATCAACATGGACGGAATTGATAAAATTCAATATTGCAAAGGTGCAATCTGCTGATCTATCCCCTCAGTTAAGGACTGTTAACGATAGGAATGGGCGCGTGTAAAAGATGTGGTCCAATTTTCCTAATTTCCTTCGAACATCGGCATCGTGATTTTGGGCAATGGGATGGCCAGTTCTTCTCGTGCTCGTGGTTGTTCACTTCTCGGGATGCTACTTATTTTGTTAAATATTTGAGCTATTACCTGGTTATAACGCTCTCGCATCTGATTGTAAACACCATCCGTGAAGTAATCCTCCGCAAATTCTTGCTCACATCCGAGGATTTCCTTATGCATTCTCTTAATATTCTCCCACTGGTCGGAAATCTTGTTGGTAGCGACGGCTCAATTTGAACTTCTCCCTAATCTTTACACAGAAGAGTACATACCAATCTTGTTGCGAGTCCTCCAAATTTTTCTACGGATATGGCAGATCCGGTCCAGTGTTACTTGCCTCTTGATTGATGCACTAACTTCTTTTCAGCCTCCAATTGGTTGGCTTGAGGATTTTTACTCAAAAAATCCAGTTTTCTTTTGTCCGGGGAGTAGTTGGCTTGTAGAACCAATGTCTTCTCCAAATTCCGGCTTCTTCGTGATCGGGGAGTTGTTGGCTCGAAGGACCATTGTAAAAGATGTGGCCCAAAATTAATTGGAACTTAGCACCTTTTATGTTTGTTTCTAAAACCAGTTTAGTTTTATTTGACAGGAGTTGGAGTTTATTTCGTTGTTAAGAGATAGGGTGAGAAGGCCAGGCTTTGCCAACTCTTTACGAATATTTGTAGCCTATATTCATCCCCATCAATGAATATACATTAGTGGTTAAATTCTAATACATATCACAGAGCTTTTATACAGTAAATGTATGCCATATTTACGCCCTACTATTAATAATTACAATCATATGTGTGTAACCTAACGTAATATTAAACGCTAAGTTTGTTATTTTGACCAACTAGTTGCAGAATTGCTGCGTTGTGCCTTTTATATACGATATATATAATACACAATTAAAACCTGCAACGTCTGTTTTGAAACATAAGGAACTGGCGCTTGTTGCGTGTGTCGTTTACTTTTAGCTGTTATCGCGACACAGAAACTTGACCCATATCTTATCTGGCGCAAGTTATGCAGTTTTTGTAGGCTAATTGCGTGCACTTCTGTATTTACTTTATTTCACATTATTCACTAAAATTCATGTTCAAAAATAGTTTGAACATTCTGGCCAGGTCGCTTGCTGAGCAATCGGGGTTGGTGTGGTTTAGATGCCTGTTGCAGGGGCTGCTTCATGGACATTTCCCTTGGCGTGAGGTGTTGCGTATAAGGGTTCCAAACTGAAGTCGTCTTGGCCGGTGCTGGGCTTCTGTTGTCCCTTGATCCGGCAGTTGTGTTTCCATACACAATAGCTGATGCCGCACAGTAGGCCAATGACCAGTATTGTTACTATACTGCTGACAGACCCTGTCGTAATGGATAGGTGCCTCCAGTGTGTAGTGGATAGGTCATGTATTATTTGTTGCTGTTGAGTTAGCAGCACGCTTACGTGACCTGATGTTTCCAGGCTCGGTTCTTCGGCTAAGCTTGGATACTCGATTGCTATTGATTCTGTCTGTGATGTAATGTTGACTTGCAGAATCTTGTTAAATGTTGCAACGACCGGGATCGTACTGAATGATCGTGCGTAGAGAATATGTTGTCCTGTGTGGATATAGCACTCTGGAGCGATCTGGGTGACTCCGGTATCTTCAAGAATCACTTCCTCTCGTACGTCGTTACAGATGATTGCTGCACTGGTGGCCTTGTTGGCTATAAACATCCATGTGTTTGCTTTGTACAGCTCCTTCCATCTTATTGTGGTGACATTGTAGCGTTGTATGCTACATGGCACCTTGTCCAAGCGTTGATACATCTCGTCGATGATGCAGTTGGAGTTTTTCTCGACACTATTTATGACAGTAGGTGTACATAAATAAGTGTGTTCCTTTATTGGAATGCTGACCTCGAACTTGGAAGGTGGTATGCTGAAGTACTGCTGATGGTTGTAGTCCACAGCTAAGAAATACGGGTTGAATGCGATTGTCGCATACTCTCCGCTTCTTATTTTTCTAGGGATGGCGGTGACCTTGATGACTTCGTATTCGGTTACTTCGGTGATATGGAAGTATCCAAATATCTTAATGGCTTCCTTGGTTTGTCCCACCTCCATCTTGTACACTGGCGATGGCAATATTCGTAAGTTTGGTGGTAGCTTCAAGGACAGCTGACTTATTATTGTTGCTATTTCAGCTGGTGATACGAACTCAAATAAATGGTTCCGCTTGAACACTGCGTCAAGCAACTTCTGGTATTTTTCTGCCACTTCCTGCAAATAGTTGCTGGCAACTTGATATGCTGACAACACGTGAACATTTAATTTATTGGCGTCAATGGATCTGTACCAGGCCTTCATTTCGTTAATAAGGCGAATTCCTTGGTTGAATTTTACCCAGAAGTTTTCTAGCTTTGTTGTGATCCTGCTTTCTGTATTGTTCACTGTAGTTATTGCTGTTAACATCAACTTCGCTTGGTGACCGGAAGCGTCGATTAGTACCTGCTGATTCTTGTCTAGATCAGCGATGTCCTTATACACTTCTTCGTTTACTCCAAACACTGATGTCAGGAACTTCCCTAGTAGTCCTCTTCGTGTTCGGTGTGAAGCTATTGTCCGGATGCTCCTCATGTCCCACAGGATATTGATTTGTTGTTCCATTATGTGGTGCATGAGTTCTTCGCAAAATCGGTCTTCCGTCATCTCGTTGCTGTTGTCGCATAATTGTTTAAATTGTTCAGTGGTGGCGTTAATCCCATGCTCGTCCGTGATGAAGGCAGATATCGAATATTCCATCCCTATTCGAATTATCCCTCTATCGAGATTCGAATTACCCACGTGTTCCACGTATATACCGGGTTGTAAGTCTTGCAGCGTATAGTTCGCTGTACTGCCGGGAATTACGTGACACATCATGAGCATGCATATAAATACTGCTGCGTGTGTTTTCATATCTGGACTCCGTGCTGACCTTGTGGTAGGTCTGGAACTGCTGATCCTTGTGTGCACTGGATTGCCCTCGTTGTTTATAGGTAGCTGACAAACCTTTGTTATGGGTCGTTTGATTTGACTTCTATCTTTGCCCTGGATTGTCACTACTCTTATTAATCCATCCTTTCCTGGATGTGTATTAATTATTCGTGCTAACGGCCACTTGTTTGCCGATATGTTGTCTTCCTTGAGGAGTACCAACTCCCCTATTTCTATGTTCTGTCTCGGACTTTTCCATTTTCCACGTTGCTGTAACCTGGATAGGTATTCTGATGACCATGCTTTCCAGAAATCTTTTTTCATTTTCTGTAGCAGTTTCCATCTGCTTAAATGATTGTCAGTGACTATGATGTCGTCTGGTTCGGCTGGTGTGATGAGTGCTTGTCCGATCAGGAAGTGTCCTGAGGTGATTGCTGACATGTCGTTTAGATCGTTATTCATTGGTGTCAGTGGTCTTGAGTTCAGACAAGCCTCAATTTGATACAACAGGGTTGTCATCTCTTTGAAGGTGAGTGTATTGTCTCCGATGACCCTTTTGATATGGTACTTGATTGACTTCACCCCTGCCTCCCAGACTCCACCCATGTGGGGGCTTGCCGGGGGGATGAAATGCCACTAGACTGCTTCGGTGCTTAATTTGTCCTGTATTTGGGTGTCCAATAGCTTACTAGCTCCCACAAAGTTGGTACCGTTGTCACTGTAAATGTGGGCGCATTTTCCTCTCCTTGTAGTGAACCTTCTGAATGCTGCTATGAAGGCATTAGTAGTCATGTCGCCCACTGCTTTAATGTGTATGGCCTTTGTGGCCAAACAAATAAAAATGGCGATGTATCCTTTGTAGGACTTGTTGCTTCTTCCTTTGGATACTCTAATTTGGATTGGTCCAGCGTAGTCCAGTCCAGTGTGTGTAAATGGAATGGACGGTGTCACTCGTGCAGGAGGTAGTTGTCCCATTAGCTGATGCATAGGTGCTGCCTTAACCCTTGCGCATGTCATGCATCTGTTGATGATTTTGGCAATCGCCTGCTTGGCTCGTACTATCCAGTACTTTCTTCTTATGAAGGCTAACGTAGCTTGATTACCTCCATGTAACGTTTGGTGATGCGCGTTTCTGATGATCAGCTTGGCTATATGACTGTTGCTGGCTATGATGATAGGGTGCTTCTCATCGTAAGGTAACAGCGAGTGCTGTATCCTTCCTCCCACTCGAAGAATTCCATCTCTATCTAGGAATGGGTACACGTTGAAAAAGGAACTTTTGCTGTCTACCATTTTGCCTTGCTGTAGTAGGTGATGTTCTCTTGGGAAGTCATGCCTTTGTGCTGATTTGATTATGCACTTTAGGCTATCACGTAGCTCGTTGGTGGTTAATTGTTGGACCGCTACTACTTCCTTCCTACATTTCTTCATAAACCGCTTACAGTAAGCGATTACTCTTATCATTTCGTTGAATGATGAGAATCTTTCCATGTCATCTGCTGCCTCACTGACTGCCGCATGAACTGCTACCTGCCGAGGTTTTTTTCTTTCTTTTTCAGTAGTACTCTCTACTGTTGTTTGGGCCTTTATTCGTTCCTGGGTATCTTCCTTTGATAACCATTCAGGGCCGTGGAACCATAACTTTTGGTCACCTAATCTGGATGATTGTACTCCTCTTGTGACCAGATCTGCCGGGTTATCTTCTGACCTGACGTGATTCCAGCACTGCTTGCCGACGCACTCGTGAATTATAGCAACCCGATTTGCTACAAAATTCTTCCATCTCTCTGGACTTTCTTTTATCCAGGCTAGAGTTATCATTGAATCTGTCCAGGCATAGATTTCAACGTTGTCTAACTCCATGGTTGAAATGGTCTTCTTTATTAGTTTGGCTAATAATTCAGCCGAACATAATTCTAGTTTTGGCAGTGTCTTCTTCATCTTGAGGGGTGCCACTTTTGACTTGGCTGTGAGTAACGTCATTGTCGTGGTCCCTAATGGTGAAGATCCTTTTATGTAAATCGCCGCCCCATAAGCTCGCTCTGAGGAATCACAGAAACCATGCATCTCTGTGTGGCCATCCTCTCCATAATTTATCCATCTTGGGATGTGCACTTCCTATACCTTCGGTAATTCTTGCCTGAATCTTGACCATCTGTCTTGTATATTCTTGGGTAACTCTTAATCCCATGAATACTGTCCGACCCATAATTCTTGTATTAATAACTTAGCAGTTATTATAACTGGTGCTAGTAGTCCTAATGGGTCAAAGATTTGTGCTATCTCTGAAAGGATCTTCCTTTTCGTTATTTTGCCTTCTGGTTGCTGCTTGACTTTGTATTGTAGTACGTCAAGTGTTGGTGACCAATGTACGCCCAGTGTCTTCCTAGTAGCATCTTCCTTGTCCCCTAATATGATGTTAGTGCTTCCTTCAGCTTCTGGAAGGTTACTAGTTCATTTCCTGAGATTAAACCCTCCAGTTTTCAACATCTTGGTTAGTTCGTTTTGGATGCTCCTTGCGTCTTCTTTGGAACAGGCTCCTGTTAGAAGATCGTCTACATAGAAGTCCGTCATGGCAATCTGAGAGCCTCTTCGGAATCGGAATTGTTCATCCTTGGCCAACTGCTGCAAAGTCCGAACTGCCAGGTAAGGAGCTGCGGTTGTGCCATAACTCACTGTGGTTATCTGATACTGTTGGAGTGGTTTTGTTTGCGAGAACCTCCACACAATTTTCTGGAAGTGCTGATCATCCTCAGCTATCTGTATTTGTCTATACATCTTCTCAATGTCTGCTGTTAATGCAAACTCGTATTTCCTCCATCTCAGAAGGATATCTGTTAAATCGTGTTGTAGCCTTGGCCCAGTGTACATCATTTGGTTCAGGCTTTTCCCATTTGATGACTTGGATGAAGCGTCAAAGACTACTCTTAACTTGGTTGTATCACTGTCCTCGTTTATGACAGCTTGGTGAGGAATGTAGTATCCTCCTCTTCGATCCTCATCTTGATCAATTTTTCTCATGTGACCCAAGGAAATTTATTCTCTCATGAACTCTTTATATTCGGACTCCAATTTTCTGTTAGTCTGGAATCGTTTTTCCATTTGCAGCATTCTGGCAACTGCTCTTCTTCTTGATTCGCCCAAATGACTGGGGTCCTCCTTGAATGGTATTTTTACCACATAGGTCTCATCTTGCTTCCGAAAATGGGATTCCTCGAACTGCTGTTCACAGTCTTGATCTTCCTGAGAGATAGGTTTCTCCCTTGAGACCTCTTCTATTTCCCAGAATTTTCTGAGTTGGTGATCATCTTCTAAGTTAGATACCATGCTCACCACTCTCATGTTGGGTTGTTTTGCTGCCTCTACTGCCCCAGATAAGATCCATCCTAATTCTGTCCTTTGCGCCATCATCCCTTGTCGTGTTTTCTTGACCCCTTCTAGGAGTATATCCTTGTATAGATCGGCTCCTATCAGGATATCTACTGGACCTGGCATGTTGTAGGTAGGATCGGCCAGTAGGCAGTGTTCCCATGCGTCCTTCTCCTTTTCCACGATCGTATTCCTTGGCAACGTTCCTGTCAATCTTGCCATTATAAGCAGATCCCCATACATTCGGAAGTTGCTGGAAAATCGTGGTCTCATTTCTACTTCAATCTTTCTTTTTGGATTTCTCTGCTTCGCTTTTTCCTAGCTAGCCCTCTGATATCTGTTTGGATTTTAATTCTTGGTAATTCCAATAGTTGTGCTGCTTCTTCAGTTATAAATGATGCCTGTGATCCTGGATCGACCAAGGCTCTCAACAGTTCATAATGTCCTCCGTCTGCCTTTATTTTTAAAAATGCCGTGGCTAGCAGAACTTTTTTCTGGTTGGGATTTTTCGATTTTCTGCTAACTAGGCTGCTTACTTCTTCCATTGTTTGTCCGGAGGTGGAGGCCACTTGGGACTTCCTAATTGGTTCCTGCTGAGGTTTTGCAATTACCTGTTGAGGACATCTTACCGGAGTTCTGCTCCATTCCTTATGTAGCATAGTATGGTGCTATTTGTCGCAGCTTTGACATTTGTTTGAACTATAACATTTTGCATTTTCCTTGTGGACTAAACATCTCACACACAGCCGATGACGTCTGATGGTTTGGTATCGATCGTCACTGCTCATGGAAATGAATTTCGGGCATTGTGTGATCTTGTGGCTGTTGTTGCAGATCCGACATCTACTGATGCTTGCTTGATAACTCCTTACTGGCCATGGTTTTCTTGTTGCTTTTGACGTTTTAATTGGTTTTGCGATTTCCAGATTCCTCTTGGAATCTTGAATTGCCTCCAGTGATTGGAATGTTTTTTCCAAAAACTTCAACAAGTTTGCCAGATCCTGGATGTCTCGAGAATTTGTCAGCGACTGTTCATATAACTTCTTTGTATCCTTGTCTAGCTTCTTTGCCAGCAGATGTGCTATCATTGGTCCCCACGACTCAGTATTCACGCCCATGTTGGATATGGCACGTAAACTTTCCAATGTGGTATCACGCAGCTGTTTTAGGCTGGCTGCTGATTCACAATTCAGGTTGGGCAGTTCTAATATGTTGTCTAAAAATTTGGAAAACAAAATTCTTTTGTTATTATACCTGCTTTGTAGTAGGTCCCATGCGGTCTCATTGTTAGCGTCCGATGCGTCGAGATGTTTTATTAATTTACTTGCCTCGTCTCTGAGGTAAGTTTTGAGGTACTGCATCTTCTCTGCATTGCCTAATGTATTGTTGTGGATGAGTCGCCCAAAAATGTCGTGGAACGTGGTCTAATTTTCATAATTTCCTTCGAACATCGGCATCGTGATTTTGGGCAATGGGATGGCCAGTTCTTCTCGTGCTCGTGGTTGTTCACTTCTCGGGATGCTACTTATTTTGTTAAATATTTGAGCTATTACCTGGTTATAACGCTCTCGCATCTGATTGTAAACACCATCCGTGAAGTAATCCTCCGCAAATTCTTGCTCACATCCGAGGATTTCCTTATGCATTCTCGTAATATTCTCCCACTGGTCGGAAATCTTGTTGGTAGCGACGGCTCAATTTGAACTTCTCCCTAATCTTTACACAGAAGAGTACATACCAATCTTGTTGCGAGTCCTCCAAATTTTTCTACGGATATGGCAGATCCGGTCCAGTGTTACTTGCCTCTTGATTGATGCACTAACTTCTTTTCAGCCTCCAATTGGTTGGCTTGAGGATTTTTACTCAAAAAATCCAGTTTTTTTTTGTCCGGGGAGTAGTTGGCTTGTAGGACCAATGTCTTCTCCAAATTCCGGCTTCTTCGTGATCGGGGAGTTGTTGGCTCGAAGGACCATTGTAAAAGATGTGGCCCAAAATTAATTGGAACTTAGCACCTTTTATGTTTGTTTCTAAAACCAGTTTAGTTTTATTTGACAGGAGTTGGAGTTTATTTCGTTGTTAAAAGATAGGGTGAGAAGGCCAGGCTTTGCCAACTCTTTACGAATATTTGTAGCGTATATTCATCCCCATCAATGAATACACATTAGTGGTTAAATTCTAATACATATCACAGAGCTTTTATACAGTAAATGTATGCCATATTTACGCCCTACTATTAATAATTACAATCATATGTGTGTAACCTAACGTAATATTAAACGCTAAGTTTGTTATTTTGACCAACTAGTTGCAGAATTGCTGCGTTGTGCCTTTTATATACGATATATATAATACACAATTAAAACCTGCAACGTCTGTTTTGAAACATAAGGAACTGGCGCTTGTTGCGTGTGTCGTTTACTTTTAGCTGTTATCGCGACACAGAAACTTGACCCATATCTTATCTGGCGCAAGTTATGCAGTTTTTGTAGGCTAATTGCGTGCACTTCTGTATTTACTTTATTTCACATTATTCACTAAAATTCATGTTCAAAAATAGTTTGAACATTCTGGCCAGGTCGCTTGCTGAGCAATCGTGGTTGGTGTGGTTTAGATGCCTGTTGCAGGGGCTGCTTCATGGACATTTCCCTTGGCGTGAGGTGTTGCATATAAGGGTTCCAAACTGAAGTCGTCTTGGCCGGTGCTGGGCTTCTGTTGTCCCTTGATCCGGCAGTTGTGTTTCCATACACAATAGCTGATGCCGCACAGTAGGCCAATGACCAGTATTGTTACTATACTGCTGACAGACCCTGTCGTAATGGATAGGTGCCTCCAGTGTGTAGTGGATAGGTCATGTATTATTTGTTGCTGTTGAGTTAGCAGCACGCTTACGTGACCTGATGTTTCCAGGCTCGGTTCTTCGGCTAAGCTTGGATACTCGATTGCTATTGATTCTGCCTGTGATGTAATGTTGACTTGCAGAATCTTGTTAAATGTTGCAACGACCGGGATCGTACTGAATGATCGTGCGTAGAGAATATGTTGTCCTGTGTGGATATAGCACTCTGGAGCGATCTGGGTGACTCCGGTATCTTCAAGAATCACTTCCTCTCGTACGTCGTTACAGATGATTGCTGCACTGGTGGCCTTGTTGGCTATAAACATCCATGTGTTTGCTTTGTACAGCTCCTTCCATCTTATTGTGGTGACATTGTAGCGTTGTATGCTACATGGCACCTTGTCCAAGCGTTGATACATCTCGTCGATGATGCAGTTGGAGTTTTTCTCGACACTATTTATGACAGTAGGTGTACATAAATAAGTGTGTTCCTTTATTGGAATGCTGACCTCGAACTTGGAAGGTGGTATGCTGAAGTACTGCTGATGGTTGTAGTCCACAGCTAAGAAATACGGGTTGAATGCGATTGTCGCATACTCTCCGCTTCTTATTTTTCTAGAGATGGCGGTGACCTTGATCATATGTGTGTAACCTAACGTAATATTAAACGCTAAGTTTGTTATTTTGGCCCACTAGTTGCAGAATTGCTGCGTTGTGCCTTTTATATACGATATAATACACAATTAACAGCTACATCTGTTTTGAAACATAAGGAACTGGCGCTTGTTGCGTGTGTCGTTTACTTTTAGTTGTTATCGCGACACAGAAACTTGACCCATATCTTATCTGGCGCAAGTTATGCAGTTTTTGTAGGCTAATTGCGTGCACTTCTGTATTTACTTTATTTCACATTATTCACTAAAATTCATGTTCAAAAATAGTTTGAACAGCGCGTGACGTGAAAACAGTCGGGTCCCGTCGTAAACGTGAGTAATATTTGAAAATCGTGTCGTGAACGTGAGTAATATTTGAAAATCGTGTCGTAAACGTGAGTAATATTTGAAAATCGGGCCGTGAACGTGAACGAACGGGAATGAAAATTTAGAAGGCGTGATTCACGTTTCACGTTAATTTCACGTTAAATATTTAGTAACGAATAAAAGACTGCAGGTTGTGCAAGATCTGGAGCTGGAGCGGGAGATCATTGTACTTCTGTGTGGCAGCCTGCAGTGACGGAGCTTCGCACCTGTATTATGTTGTGAATGTTATGTCTACAGTCAATCGCGTGTGTGCGGCTATAGGCGACCAATCAGATCTTACTTTTAGTTTCTCGGACGTAAAAGTATTTTTAAATCTAAGAATTGAAAGTGTTGCCTAGAAACATATACCTTCTTGTACTCATTTCAGTAAGGGAAACGTCAATTCCAATGACAGCATTTGGTATTAAAAGTAATGTCTTTGAAGACGGTTACAAGAAATGTTGTAAGCTAATGTTAGTCAATTTTTATTTATTTATTTTGTGACTTCTGATTGCAATATAACACGTAAATTATTTCACATGGAAAACATTTTATTTTAGAGTTTTTAATTCATCCGGACTTTTATTGGTTTTAAGTTTGAAAATTCTGTTCTATCTGAATTTGAATATTCAAATAAAAGCTACGGTCACGTCGTGAGTGGAGGGTGACGTCGTGAACGTGAGTGTTTAAACAAGTATGCAACGTGCATGGTGTGGGTGAATACTCACTCACGCGCCCATCTCTGGTTAACGATATAAACGATTTCTTTATCATTTCTGTTCAATCTGTTAAAACAAACAACTTTGAAAGTTTGAAAAACTGTTACTTATCACAAATCAAAAATAATATCAATACCAAATTTGAATTTAAGGCTATTTCTGAAACAGATATTTTGAAAATTTTAAATGGAATAAAACCTAAATCTGTTGGTGTTGATGGCATTAGCATTGACTTAATAAATATAAGCTTACCAGTTATAACATGTGAGCAAATGAAAACGAAATCAGCTTGGCTTTGAAAACATTAAGTCATTTGCTCTATTACTTCTGATGTTTTTAATTTAAATATGACAGTTATAATAGTAGTAGTGTCAAGTTGTTTAAATTATCAAATTTTAAATTACCCATGTTTAATCAAGAACAAAAAGTTTTTATAATCGAAATGATTGATGTAACAGATGTAACATTGTTTAAGTGTTGGTTTTTATGTTAATTTTTACTTCCTTTTACAATAAAGGAAGTATTGGATTCACCCCAAAAATTCGAAATTGAGTTTTCAACAGATGACTGTCTGTCTGTGAACAGAATATCTCAAAAACGAAAAAGAGGTAAGGTGTTGAAACTTCATATATAAGTTTTGTGTACTATGTAGATGCGACAGCAAGCTTTTGAAGAAAATCGCATAACCGGAAGTAGGTGTTTCCTCTTGTAATTTTTCAGTTTTTTTCGATTTTTTCAAAAACGGCTCTAACTATTTTTTTCAAACTTTACATTTTTAATGTGTATTGATGTGAGATAGGTGATTTTCCAGTTGAATACTTTTAAATGGGTTTCTCTTGTTTTTTTTTCTATTTTTTTTATTAACTTCTATGTTAAATAGAACACCCGGTATATTATTATATTTTTGAATTCCGCTTAAAATTCTAGAGAAAATTTGTCTCTTCAACTAACGCTCTATTTTGTACTGTTTTTGCAGAATTTATAATTTTTGAAATTTTTTGACAAATACTTAAAAATTAAAATATTTATTTTTTGGCTTAATTATAAGATCACTGTAAAAGGTAGTTGTGTGCGTGTATCAAACCAGATTTTTAAATAAAATTTTGACGTGACAGTAAGTGGCAGTTATGCAATGGGGTAGGTTATATATCTGTATTTCATTCTAGGACATCAACATAATGTGAATTAATAATCGACATATGTTTCAATTTTCAAAGCCAAGCTTGATTTCATTTTCGTTTGCTCACATGTTATTACCTTATATCACCCACATTATAAACCATTGTTTAAAGAATAGTGGCTTTTCCTCTCATTGGAAAGTTGCATTAGTAAAGCGTTTACCTAAAGTTACTAGTCCTTTTAGAATTGAAAGATATCAGGCCCATTTTTCTAAAGTTCTTGAACGTGTAGTACGATCAAATTTTGAATATTTAAAAACTAATAACATTTTTACCACCAGTACAGTCTAACGCCGGCCGGGCATTAAATTCACCACGCGAGAGGAAAATGAATACCTTTGCTCCCTATATATATAAATAGCTTATTGTGCCTAGGCATAGAAGTAACGCATTCACCTTGTCTGTCAAGCCACATAAGTTGTCACTTTTATGACGTTTGAAAACAAAAGTTTTTAAATCACATGCCACGCAATAATATCTAAACGATTAATTGTTACTTCCTTTTACATTAAAATAGTATATTATATACCAAGGGAGAAAAGTGCATCATTTGATCCCGTGAGTGAAGTTTATTGCCTGAGACGAAGTCGAGGGCAATAATCAGTCAAGGGATTCAATGTCACTTTGGTCCTCAGGGTATATACGCTATTTTTTGCTCTTCCGGACCACAAATCATGAAATAAATCTGGTTTAGTTGGTTTTAAAATGTATAGGTTCGATTCGGAAAAATGGATGGCTTTGGAAATTAGATGAGTAACTAAGTAACGTTGTAAATAATGTAATTTTTGAGGGACCAAAATGCCACTTTTACTCCCTGAGTAGTGGCACTTTGGTCTTTCAAAATGACGCCTAAAGTAGGTCGTTTTCGTCCCGAGAGTACAAATAGCTATTTATGCAACAAGTGCTAAAAGTCGACCGTTTATGCGCGAGACATGTTATGAAACTCAGCCTTCGGCTTCGTTTCATAATTTTCATGTCTCGCGCATAAACGACTTTTAGCACGCGTTGCATACAATATTTTATCTACGACCTTAATTTTTACCGTTATTAATCCATAAATATCGATTTAAGAAAGGTTCGCATCTGCGACACTTTTAATTTATGTCATAATGAACAGTAGGCCCACGCCGCGCGGGCGATTGTTTGGCCACGCCCGTGCTGTCAAGGGTGAGTTACTTAAATGTAATTATTGATACTCCACATATGACTGTATTCATTACATAAACGCTTTAATTATTTCAAAAACGCTTTACCCTGTAACGCAAGAAGTAACTAGAATAGCTTTACAACTTCACTTGCAGTTCGAAATTGTAGTTTTATAACCTTACTTCACTTTTAGCTCGTGTGTTAAAAGTAAACAGCTGATTTCTTTAAACACGGTAAACTATAAAACGTCACTTTTAGTGAAAACAAGCTAACGCTTAAAAGGCCTACTTTTAGTAGTGGTCGTAGATAAAATATGTTTTGTAATTTGTAATTGGTGATTGGTCTGTCTCTCTGTGTGAACAGAATATCTCAAAAACGAAATGAGATGTGAGGTTGAAACTATATATATAAGTTTTGTGTACTATCTAGATGCGGACAGCAAGCTTTTGAAGAAAATCGCATAACCGGAAGTATGGTGTTTACTCTTGTGATTTTTCAGTTTTTTCGATTTTCTCAAAAACGGCTTTCACGATTTGTTTCAAACATTTTATTTTTATTACATTTTTAATGTGCATACCTCTAAAATGGATTCGTTTTTTTCTTTGGTTTTCCTTTATATAATATAGTAGGGAAGTTAAAAACAAATGTTCGACTAATTATAAGATTACTGTATAAGGAAGTTGTGTGCGTGTATCACATCAGATTTTTTTCCTTTTTCTACTTTTATTTTTTTAAATTTTTTAACTGTATATTCGTTTATATTTGCACAATTTGGTATGTTATTGATGTTATGATATTGCTACTACCATGAACTAATTTGAAATAATGATTTTAATTTTCAATATGTACCTACCTATTGTTTTGTAACCCGTTCTTTGGGCCTGGTCGGTCGGTTGAATAAATAAATAGCCAGGCTTTTTATATAACTTTATATAGATATGTATGCTTACCTGTGAATTAATACCTATCGAAATTATAAACCATACTTTACTTAAGTCACATTAGTTAACTTATGTCTACAGTTAGCACATGTTATATTATTTCATTTCAAAGTAAACCCTAAGTAATACAGTTGGAATTCTATTACAGCGTATATCTTGCTTGTAAGAATGATTCGGGAATTTGGTTTCCGGAAACCAATTAAAGTGGAAAGATTTCAATATGCTTTCATATATTTTTGAAAGTTACTTAGATTCTTTGAATTCACCATACTAATACAACTGTTACATACCGACATGATTTTGCGTCGTGAGCAAGCGCTTACAACAACATAGATCAATAACTAAAAACTACAACTATTACTGATACTGATAAATGAATATAAAAGTTATAGAAACAAACTTGTGAAAATTATTAAGGTAGCAAAAGCAACATATTTTAAAGATAAAGCAGTAAATAATAAGCTCAATATTAAAACCATTTACAGTACAATATCAGTAGCTTCTAACGAATCATTAAAACGCTCTAAAAATATAAACTGAAATAACATACGAAGATCAACTAGAAACAGATAAACAAAAAATTGGTAATATAATGAACACATTTTTTATTAACATTTGTGAAACACTGGCTGGTAAAGTTACCAAAACACAAACCTGTTAATAGTAAATCAAAGAATTTCTCAATGTTTTTGTACCCCCATAAAACAAAATGAATTAATCAGCACAGTTAGTCAATTAAAAAATAATAGCGCTTCTGGTCCTGATAAAATATCAACAAAACTTGTACAAAATTACACACAAAGAAATTATTCGCCCACTATTACATATATCAACCTCACATTTAGTACAGGAATAGTACCCCAGTAACTTTAAAGAAGCACAGATTACACCCATTTTACAAAAATGGAGATAAAGCAGAACCTGGAAACTACCGACCCATTAGTCAAATCAATGCATTTGCAAAAATTAAAAAAAAATGTTTAAAAACCCGATGTTAAGTTATCTTTCTTGCAATAATATATTATCGAAAAACCAATATGGATTTGTACCAGGTTCAAGCACAGAAACCGCAATAAATGCTTTAACAGACCACTTATATTCAAATATTGATAATTAAAAAAAAAATCAGAGTGCCTTTATTTGTCAGACAGGACGCAACGGTAAAAGTTGAAAATTTTAATAGCTCGACACAAATTATAAGAACAGGAATCCCACAAGGAACAGTTCTAGCCCCTATTTTATTTTTAATCTACCTACATAAATGGTCTGTGCAACATCAAGCTGTCTTGAAAACTGGGTATCTTACGCAGATGACACTGCAATTCTATTTGATGATCACTCGTGACAACAAGTTTATGAAAAAGCTGAAAAAGGTCTAGCGACAGTTAAGAATTGGTTTATATAGATGAGCACTTATTATCGTTGAACATAATAGACAAAATTTCTAGCAAGTACAGCAACTAAAGCTGACCAACCAATAAACAATATTAATTACAATTTTTGGTACATTCAATGAACATTGAAAAAGTAAATTCAATTAAATACCTTGGTGTCATGTTAGATCAACATTGGAAGTGCTGAATATATAATAAAAAAAAATAGAAAATTAATATATAAATTCTATGCAATACGCGATATCTTTAAATTAAAACCTTTAAAAATGGTTTATGTGGCTCTTGCAGAATCAGTAATTAAGTATGGCATTACAGCATGGGGTAGTTTAAATGGATGCAATTTACTCTAATGAGAAAAGGTTCGATAACTAAATTTAAAAAAATTTCAAGCTAACTCTAAAATTTATATTTAAAAAAATGTACCACTATTTAAAAAATATTTGATCAACGATAATGTTTTTCTTCATTTTTCATACAGAATCCAACCTAACAAGTATGTACTCCTAAATCTAATAATATAACTAAACATTTTTAATCAAAAACATACATCCTCTCCAAATCGATTCAAATAAATTCAATTCATTCAATATTTAAGTTTTTTTGCTTTTTCTTTGTTTTCTTATTTAGTTTCCTGTTGTAATTTCATTAAAACCTAAAAAAAAAGTTGCCACAATACAGACTACATTACCTATTAGTCTAGTGCGGCAACTTCCCACTTTGTATGAAAAATACTTTTAAAAAATTAATTTAAGAATATTATAAGAAGCATGTACAAACAATGGGAAATAAATCTGATGATGATTTAAATAGTACTGTAAACCACGAAGGCCTTGCGACACCTTCTCGGAATAAATAATATCGATACTGTCAAACAATTGATTACACTTACCGAATTGCTTATTCGATTACAATAAATTTCACGTGTCTGTATTACTCGAGTCGTTTATATACAAATTTTATGAAGATTATTTGCGTGTTTTCATGAATTTTTAGTGTTAATTGGAGCTTTGGTCTTCCAGACGGTCCAGCGTTCTTTACCGTTTAGGGAATATTCCTGTTGTTTGACCTGGTGCATTAAGTTCAAGTGCTTTCATTCGCTATACGGACACGGTGACGAGTAGCATTATCGTCCATTAACAAAAGATAACGGTAAAATTTTTGGTCAAATGGTACAATTATCGGTAGTATAACTAAGTCTATGTATCTCTATACTGCCCATTGATGCGTTACCTCCCCAAGAACGGTCACTGATCCGTCATCAAAGGATACGGTAGGTGCCATCTGTAAACACCCATATGGTCTAATCTTGGTGTCTCCAATTCATTTGTGCTTCGGCATATTATATATAAATAAATATATAAAGATATGGATGGATATCTTATCTATATTTGCTACCGCAATAGTAATACAATTTAATTAACTTGTTATTTATTATTTGGATTTGAAATGTAAAAAAATAGTGTTCAATCGAATATGATTGAATAATCCCCAAGTAAAGTACTATTCAAAATAAAAAATGTGTTGTTATTGCATATACCAAATAATAGAGTGTCAGCATCATAAAATGTGAGGTACATGAGGATGTTGCGGTGAACTGGTTGGGGTTCACTCAATTGGCTGTAGCAAAGAACTATCTAATTGCTGTGAGCTGGTACCAGAGACCGTTTTAAAAAATGTTCGATTAGTTTTATATATAGAAGATTGAAAATAGTATATTATACATCAAGGTAGCGAAGCGCAGTATTATAACCTGAGCGCATATTAGATACTGAGCGCGAAGGTATAAGACGATTCGCTACCGTGGTGTATATGTTACGGGCAATGTAAATAATTGGGCATTATTTTATAATACCCGGCAATTTAAAAAGTGCCCAAAGGGATATGACAAATGATGAATTATATAGAAAATATCACATTGCCCGGGCATTATGAATAATGCTGGAAGTCGAGTGGGCAATTTGAGAATATTTTTTATTCGTATTTCTCTACATAACAAAAATAAGAGGATATATTATATTAAAACAAATTTTTTAAATAACTAACAAACAAACTAAAAACATATTAGGTATGTTCTTACAAATACATATGCACACAAAATGTCAAATTTTAGAGTTTCTATTTATTAGAGCAGCTTCCACTTTGGTGACATTTCGAATTACATAGCTTTTTTTTTCTTTACGACACTTGCACTTGCCAGATTTAGAGCCCCCTTTACAGCCACATCGACTATAGCCTTGGCCCCCAGTGTTGGATGACATTTTTGCACATTCTCTTAGTGAAATCTCTGACTGTGGAATTTTTTCGGCATAAATAAACTTTTCATTACATATTGTAAATTGGTTCCTAGCATAAAGTTGATTTAGGATTCCATGTTTCGTGCCTAATTTATAAAAATTGGCATCTGTTATTTCAAGAACAAATGCCAAAATATTTCTTCCATCGGTGCGACCTCTGTCGACATCTGGGACTCGAACTCTAACTGTGTCACCCTTTTTAGCGGCAGGGTATTTTGGAATTAGAGGTTTGAAGCATTTTTTCAGCTTGTTTTTTTTGGATTGCTTGCTGAAATCTCCCTAATTTTTAATATGTCGGCTTTTCTTTTTTTCACATTGGGATCTTTCTGAGGAATCTTCATAACCCTCATACGCGCGTTTTTCATGACTGGGGACTTGAATTTCAGATGGCTCGGAGACATTTATTTCTCTTTCGTTATTATGGGAAATCAGAGCTTGGTTCAGAGAATGAAGTTGAAGGTTGAACATAACTATCAAGAGAAGATAGTTCCTTCTCGTTATGTTGACTTGGACCTAGCTCCGCTAAAGAATTTGACCCTGGTTTATTTGCAGTGCTCTTTCTTCTACATACTGTAAATTGTTTTGATCTTTTATTATTACTTCTAATTCCTCTTCACAATTTATATTAGGCAGAACGTCTTCAGGTAAAAAACTTTTTAGACCAACTTTTAACTTGGTTCCCAAACATGGCTTCATACGGAGTACAGTTTATGCCACTATGATGAGCTCTGTTCTTCATAAGGCTGAACAAAACCGTAAGCCTTCTGACCATTTCCTGCTGTTATTGTCTTCCAGCCACGAACAAAGCATATTTTCCACGTCCTGATTTGCACGTTCTACGGAGCCCTGACTTTGAGAGTGTCTAGGCTTCCCATATACCATCTTTAACTCGGGCCACACGCTACATAGTTCGTTAATAGTATTGTTATCAAATTCTCTCCCATTATCACTCTGCAAAATGGTGGGCGCACCAAAAATGGTAAAAATATCCAAAAGCACATAAGCTATTTCTTCTGCTCTTTCGCTTTTAAGAGGTCGAAGTTGAATAAATTTAGTTAAACGATCTTGGTATACAAGTATGAATTTATATTGATCATCAGCTTGCGACTGAATATAGTTAAATCGACTTGACATCTTGAGTTCATGTTTTTACTTAGTATCGGTCTAACAACTAAACCTTTTTTTGGTACACTGTGTTTTTTTTCGCAGGTCATACATAAATTTAGATCGATTACAATCATTTCCCTTGTGATGTTTTTATACTTATACATCAGTTAATAACTGTTCCTGCATTTTATTTAGAGAAAAATCTAACACTTAATAGACAAAAAACCCAAAGTCAGTTTAAGACAAAAAAACAATAAACATTCGTCGCACATGCCCAGCAAATAACTGAAAATAATCTAGACCTCGTTAACTCGCAAGATTGTGCAAGCGACAAAGCACCGAAAATGGATTTTGATTGGCCAGCGAGAATCACACCATACGCACGTTGCCAAATTGCCGTTAATTAATCAAAGTGCCCCAGAGAAATAATAGCAGTATTTATAATGACCGGGCAATGTAATAAATTATCGTAGACAAATACAAAATTATTGAATTGCCTGATTTTTATTGGCACTTTTTAAATTGCCCGGGCATTATAAATAATGCTCGGTATAATCAAATTGACCGTAACATATATACTATTTTTTGCACCACCAAACGGCTTATTACCTAAATTCCAACAAATTTCGAAAATATTATAACTGTCAACCTGACCAATACAAGCTCTTTAAAACGTCAAAATTAAAATAGTCATATTTGGTAACTTAGGCAATTTATTAGTTACCCACGGTGAAAATTGTTTATTTTACTTTCTCTTCCATGGTGGAAAAAATCAACTTCGCGACCTAAAGATAGGCCAATAACGCACGTTCTGAGACTAGTAGTGCAAAAAAAATACTTCAAGCCGTCCGTCAATTTCCACGGTCTTTCAACGTCAATAACTTATGTTGTAGGCGTCATCTATTATTCGGATAGGAAGGTCCCATAAAGCACCAAGCGAGTACCAAGTTTCAGCATTAAACTTGAGCCACGTTACGAAGGCGAGCCATGGAAACAAAGATTCTGACAGTTTTAGTGCTGCTTGAACCAGTTTCACACGGTGCGCATTTTACGTAAACGTCCGTTGCGTGTTGCCGTAAAAGAATTTACCGCACAACAAAAACAACGCTCATTCCTCCTCTAGTGTAAAGCCGCGTATAAGCGGTGTTCAACTGTCTCTTCGAAAAGGCCAACCACAGAACGCCTATCTATCACGTGATATTCACCGACCACGTGCGTTTCTTTACCTGGTTGGCCTTTAAGTCGTCAGCATATTTCACGCTCTTTCGGACGGCCTATAACTTTCTTGTATGCGTGAACTATTGTTCCGGTATTAGAAAGCACCATTAATCACTAAGTGTGTGCCAAGTTTTAGCATTAGTGCTTCAAGTCGTCCGCCACCTTCACGAAACCCACTGCCCGGGCCATTACCGAAAAAAAAAATCCCAACTGAAACAAGAATACTTTTACAGGGCGTAGTTTATTTATAAACAGTTACAACCGCATTTTTGGTTTTTATGTAATTAAGGATGTTCACAACACAATACAATGTGACACAAAAATATCCTAACAAGCAAAATAACGTACTTGCTATCTCCGTTATTGTATATAAAATGGTTCGCCATTATTTTATTAAAGCGTTTCGATTTCGACGGCACTAAGTCGTCTCTTACGACAGTAGGAACGATTTCCTAGTGGCTGTGGAACTACAGAACCGGCCTTGATAAAATTATTATATTCGTATTTTGATATTTGTTTGTAAACATTTTTTATCAGTAGAAAATCAGAATTACATTTAAGGCAATTTGCAGCTCATATACTAAATAATATGCAACCCAGCTTACGCAGTTGTTCTCTCAATCATTGCTTACGCCTCGTTATGCTATGTCCTATTTTGTACTATATAACGTTTAAATAGCCAATCAGAAAAAGCATAGTCAGAACTGTTAAATGTGCAGCACAAGTTGAATATTCTGTTTCGGATTGTACGTGTAGAAATTTGAAACTGTATCAAATAAATATAACGGGCGCTTGTGCTGGAATTAAATTGATTATTTGATTACCACTATTTTAGTTTCAGAATAAAGATTAATCAATATGCTAATACGGTATGACTCAAAGAATTTTCACTTTTGTGCCATTACCATTCCTTGCAGGACCGCGATACCAAAATTTCACACGTCACCCTTGTCTACTGATATAAATTAGTCAGTTTTCCAGTGCTCGAACCTACAGCTTTTATAGTACACTAGCTGAAACCCGCGGCATATGCCGCATTTAGACAAATGTAATAACTTTTGTTGCACGAAAGAAAGTTTTAAAAGCACGCTAGAGATTACGCCGTTACTGTTATTGTTAGATCACTTGATTAATTATTATTTCTTTGTCATTTTAAACTGGCATTATTATTATTATCTCTATAATAGCAACTATAAGTAACTGTTTATAATGTTTATATGCTAGCGAGTTGTTCTTAAATCGCTAGTGAATTAATAGTAACAAGAGATCAATTAAAAAACCAATTAGGGTAGGCTGTGATATATGTTATACGTTTGGCAGTACTGAAGTGTATTGTCAGTCTATGTCAAATTCGAGATTTGCAGGTTATATTTTATGTCAGTCTGTGTCAAACAACAAACAAAACCTAACCTACTAATCTCGAATTTCACATAGACTGACAATACACTTCAGTACTGCCAAACGTATAACACATATCACAGCCTACCCTAATTGGCTTTTTTATTGACCTCTTGTTAGATTGTTCTACAAGTTAAGAAAAGTGAAAGTTTTCCAGCGAATGTAAAAGTTTTACGTGAGCATGGAAGAATCACTTTTCCAATGTGTTGAACATGCAATTTTTCCGTGTAGTTGACAAAAATATCTTTTTAAATAATTTTCGTCAAAGTATGGAAGCGCAATGTTTACTGTACTGTATAAATACAGAGTCCGGCAACGAAGCAAAGGTGGAAGATATTTCTAAAACTCAATATGATTTTGAGCAGTTATGAAAAGTATCAAAAAGTCACTTTTTTTAATGTCACCAATGGCAATGTGAAAAAATAATACATTATAAGAAAAAGAAAAGCATAATTTTTCCCAAGATGTGAGTTTGCAGCTCAAGGGTGATGCCGAGCACAAATACACAGAGGGAAAAATGGTGTTCTGCCCTGCCGTGTATATACAATTTTTTCAACCGCCAGGATCAGAACCATAAGAAACATATGCTGTGGGTGATTGGGTGAAAAGAATGGTCCAATAATGTAGGTACCTAATATGCCTGCCCAAATATTTAGCGCAAACCGTTGCTGGAAACCTCTTATGCGAAATACATTGGGGTTTTCAACTGCCCAGTAATGATTGTTGTGCTTGTTAAATAAGTACCCCTCAAGTAAAAGCTGCTTCCTCCGTCCATAATACTTTTTTTGTAAAATCTTCATCTGCTTCAATTTGCTGTAGCAGCCACTGGCTAAAATTCGTTCTTTGCAGAAAGTGGTTTTCTTGTAGAGCATGAACTTTTGAATAATGAAAAGTGTGATAATTGTCCCCTTTTAAAATTCTATGCACTAAACTGCAATTTATACCAAGCTCTTGGACGATTCCATGTTTGCTCATACCTGGTTGATTTTCCACGACTGCAACAACTTGATCTTCTAATTGAGCAGTCCTGGTTGTTCGTGGTCGCCCATGGTGGTTGTAATTTAATTCAACACGACCAGTTTCCCGCATACGTTGCTCAAGCCGCTGAAAAACATTTTTATCGGGATGACGACGATTTGGATAACGCAACGAATATTCTAGAGCAGCATTTCTTAAGTTTCCATTGCATTCACCAAGAATGAGGTACATGTCACAATATTCGTTATTACTAAACATTACAAATGATCTTTAAATTTTGACATTAAAGTGACATTAAATCATTGGCACAAAACACATTTGGTCAATACTTTTTGCAAATTATCAATCTGATATGTTGCCAGCTTCATTTTATTTCATATTTTAATAATTTTTGAAACATTTAAAACATTGTATTTAAAAACTCTAGCAACTTTTGGCAAAATAAATATATTTTTACAAGATTATACTGGGTTTGCAATATTTTGAATATAGAAATTTATAAAATATAGTTCAGCTTGTCATTTTCAATCTGCCCACTTTGAACCCCCATATCTTATCAACGGGGTCCGTGAGATATTTTTTGTATTTAACGTACGAATATAACCAGGTACCTAAATAGCAAATCTAAAACTTAAAATTGTTCTTTGTACAGGATTTCGTATGAAACTTGATGGAAAGCACTCGTGAAAGGTATCGGTAGTTCAACAGCTGTATCCACATGATTTTGGACAACGGATTCAATATTGTCAATGGTTTATGGTCCTTAACTTTTAGACTGCACATTTATGTTGAAACCAGTTTGCACCCGCTCAAAGTTGGAGTATGGGCAACTATGTCACAAAGGCGAATTATTGGCCCAATTTTTTTCCACGATACAATAAATGCAAAAAGAAGTAATAATATTTGACAACTATTTACCATTTGCCATTTCAGAATATATTATACAGTGTGTCTCACCGACTATGAGATATAGCAAAATTAACATTGGGAATTTACGAAGGATCAACTATTGCTTTGGCCGGATCGAGAATTGTGATTGGTCAGAAGTGAAACAATCATTGAATTATTTTGTTGTCACAACTGTGCTTTCGTTTCTAATTGTGGGTAACTTTAAAATTTTCCCAATACAAATTTTATTAATATTCATTGGACTGTAAAATATTCCTGTTGTTATCAAAACTGCTGTCTGTTGGTATGCCTAGAATTCGTTCACTAATCTTACTTTCTCATTTTTATGCGCGCGCAGTAAATTTGACACTGTCAAATTTGGGTGTGTAACTTTCCATAAATAAAGAAAAGAGATAACTTTCGCCTTATTTGTTTACATTTTATTTAAAATCAGCCATTTTCAAGAATAACACCACACTTGGTGAATTTATTTGGTAAGAATTCATATTGCTATATTTTATTTTTTAATAATTGCAGCACGACCTTGCTACTTTTAGGTTAAGCTGAAAAAATGGTTTTCTCTGATGAAGGCAATAAGTTTATCGTAGAGGCTGATTTTTATTCTGGAGAACGTGATGAAAATTGTGTTTGGATATATTTATCTCAATCTTGTTATCAACAATTTGAAAAACAGTTCTCTAACATCGTAGTGCCACGTTCCGTAGAACATGTAGTAACTGCAAATGTAGAGGGACACCACTTAATCTGCGGTCACTGAAGACATCTTGCAAGATATTTAAGATCGAATAACCACGAGTCCTAATAAATCTTTAACACATTTGTCAGCTCAAACAGGTAAATTGACATGCAATGGTGTTCTTTAATAATTAAATTATTGTACATTAATTTTTTGTAGGCGTTTTGTACAGATCCTGTCCTGTTAAAAAGGTGTGCAAAAAATGCTGCATATTATGCACCATTAGATGTTCCGCTACACACGAGCTATTGTGATTGCAGTAAATACCATCACACCAAGAATATTGGCCAATGTGTTTAACGATAAAACGTAGGGTTAACATGTATTTAGAACATGATCGAAGGCAATTTGAGAAATTTCTGTGAAAAATAATTATGTAACTGCTGAAATGATTAGTTTACTAACAAATTTACATGTTTTTTAAATGTTACTTGAATACGTATGCTATTGTAATTAAGCAGGGTGCCTGACGTGTAGTAAACGGACACACGAGAGAGGTTAAGTATTTATGTATAACTGTAAACAATGTATTTTATAATAAAAAGTTTTGTCTTGTATTCTGTGGTTTTGTTCAAGAAAAAATTGTTAATTTACAATAAGATAAACAATGGTATATCCAAAAACTATTTTTAAAATAAAATAATGGAAAGAAATTACAAATATGTTTTACGAATTTTATAACAAAACAGATTTAACTAATTAATTAAATGCTCAAATGTGTTTCCATTCACTACTAAACAGTGACTTAGTCTGTCGTAAAAGTTGCAACGTACATTATTTAACATTTGAGGCGTTATATTAAAATATGCTTCTGTAATAGTCTTTAAGGAAATCTAAATTTGCATGTCGTCGCGAGCTATAAATTTTTGACACATCCAGTTTCTCGGAATGGTTTTACAATTCGCGCTACTGTGTCCTTGGAAGGAATTGGCCGATCATTGTAGTACACACTAACAGGATCTGAAGTTCTTCTCAAGCTGTTACCGGCTAAATTCCACGATTTTCTGTATTTTTTAGGCAATCTTCAAAATGTCGCTATAATAAAGGAAACAAATTGTTATTCTTCATCTCATCTTTGATCGGCATACCTGAAAATCAGCACATATGCAGGTTTATTACCGACATCGGGGTACAATGAAAACTCTTTTTACTGCAACGTTTCATGCACTCAAAGAAAGTAGATGTCTAAATTCCACGATTTTCTGTATTTTTTTGGCAATCTTCAAAATGTCGCTATAATAAAGGAAACAAATTGTTATTCTTCATCTCATCTTTGATCGGCATACCTGAAAATCAGCACATATGCAGGTTTATTACCGACATCGGGGTACAATGAAAACTCTTTTTACTGCAACGTTTCATGCTCTCAAAGAAAGTAGATGTCTTCCAAGCGTTAGCATTCAGGATGTTGTTGAGCAGCAGTTGTTGAATTATGTTTTCTGTATTTCTTAGGTAATCTTCAAAATAATAAAGGAAACAAATTGTTATACCTCGTTAATTCTTCGTTGATCGGCATACCTGAAAAACAGCCCGTATGCAGGGTACAGCGCCAACTCTGTGGTATATTTGCAGCGCAATCAAAGCAATGAACAACAATTTGCAAAAGTTTCGTAGTCAAAATAATTTATAGGTTATGTGTAAACATCAAAGTCAGAGACACATTTAATATGCTTAAACGTAGAGCTTCAATATTTCTTTGCTTGGGCCGTTGGTTGCATTCAGTAACTCTCATTATTATTAACCAAAATTCACTTGCCTTTAAAGCTGTGTCAACAGTTTTAAAAAAACACAAGTAATATGCAGAATAAATAATTGTTTTCTGTGATAATATCGCTATTAAAAGTTAAGGGAAGTTTGTTTACAAAAACCCGAAAATAGAAATAAACGAATGCAACCGTGGTACTTTTAGTTGTGTAAACACGGCTTTTAGTCTTCTGCATTATTATAAGTGATATGTAGTACATAAGTAGTATTAAATAGTTATTAGCGACATAAGGCCGTTAGTAAGCATCTAAAAAACGAGGATAATTTTGTGGCCGAGACCGTTAGGCCGAGGCTAATGAATTTATCGCATTCGTAACTCAGCTGAAGGTTTTTTTTAATTTGTGCGAGAAGTTTGCATTCAAGTGACGGGTTAGACTCTTTTCCAGTTGGCTGTGAACCAAGCAAGTCTCGCCGAATTTGTCGCTTCCCATGGCTTAGTTTGGGCGTTTCGTTTCGACCACCTCATGCTAGAAGTGAGGATGATTTTTGCTGGCCCTAGCCTTTAGGATGGATTTTGATTCGAGAGCGACATGTAGAAGCAATTCCTCCTTCCTCAATTTGACGGACTAGATGGTCGAATTTGCTGGAGTTTGCGTTACGTGGTTCAAATGGGCCGCCACCTTCAGCTGCTATCAGTAGTCATTACTGTTAGAACTTCTGCCGTCGCCACTTCATCGCGGCTGCCATTGTACTGGTCCCGCCAGGTGATGTTGTCCAGTTTTCCCCGTTTAATAACCTCCTTGGATGCTTGAGATTTCTCGGGTCTCATTCTCGGCGAACCCGAGCTGATGAGGCTACGTTGACCCAGATACCGAAGATGGGCTGGTTGCTATCGCCAGGAGCTAAGATTCTACGCAGGAAGCTATCATATCGAGGGAGTGACTGCTTAAATTTTGCACTGTTTCGTTAACTTTGAATTTTGGGGTGGAGTGCTAGCATGACTCGGCGGAGTCCTTCAGATTCCCCGAGCAGATTAAATTATGTTATTACTATTGGGGCTAATTGTGTAACGGCCTCTTTTAAGTTTGACGTTAGACGCCTAATTTCTCATTGTGAGGCAAATAAGCCTGCTCCCTTTCTGCGATGAGTTTTATTAGTTTTACGTAATTTTGGTGGGAGTACAGCTAACTTCACACTTAGTTTTAAGCGACGCAGAGTCAAATTTTAAATCACGTTTTTTTTCTCTTGCTTTCAGCGATCACGCAGTAAGTTCAATTACTTGGCCTTTCTGGAGATTTGAAACCCTTGTACCAACTCCAAAGTTCTACCAGGCGTGGGAGAGCATAGCGATTTTTTTTCACGTCCATAAATTTTGTATATTCGATATAATCGCTCTTTTGTGGCATGCTAACTCCGGACCGCCTTCCAGCTTAGGTGAGCACATTTTTTCTTCCTCTTCTAGTAATTGTGGTGTTAATTAATAACACGCGTAGCTGGCCTCGACGTGGTTACATATCACCGGCCCGAAGTTATCTGGCCCTGTCCACCTCGGTGATGAGGTCCTTTAAAGACATTCCAGTTTGGGGCATGAGCTTTTGGTGTCCAGTTAAGACGGCTCCCCCAATTTTTCGTAGCGGTCGCAAGCGCCTCGATTTAAGCTGACGCTGTGTTGGAGCTATTCCACGTAATACTGTTAAGTACTATCGCATGCTTGATTTTCTGCGCATATGTCAGCGGAATTTTTAATTTGTACAATTAGCCTGCAGTTTTCTTAGAATGACATTGAAGGCCTTCGATACAAGCGCGCTGTTATCTTTTCAGTTTTTCGCGCAACCCATAGCTGCTTGTCAAATGATTTCGTTGCAATATCGGCTATCGTGTGTGCCAAAACTTGTAACAATGATACATTTCTTTCAGATAGGGTTGCAATGTTAACTTCAGTCAATTTTAATTAGCATTGTTTTACAAACTTTAACTTAGCATCCAATGTAGGCTTTGGCGTCTTTGAAATAATTCTCTGGGCGTCGTTACGTTCCAGCTTCAACTTATTTTCTTGGTTGATATCAAGCCTAAAATATTTCCTGGATGTTCGTAACAACATGCCTAATTTTGTTATTGCTATTGATTGCAATATTATATTTGACTATAATTAAAGTCTGTTTTATCCCTAATGCTGGTATATTATGCTTTATTCGCCCCAACAAACCTGCACGTTTTTTAGTTTAGGATTGTTAAGCGAGATGCCACAAAGGTAAGTGCGTTTTCGACTGGTAGTTAGATCTGTTTTTTTGTCGTGATGAACGACTGGCGCCCGTTTGTATTTCCTAAATTATTATATAATTTTTCTTAACCTCAAGAACCACCGTCTAGTCCACGCCATTCGCTGCCGAGAGTTTGACCTAGCCATTACGGTGGTCACCTTTCGTTTAAATATGCCACAATTGTCGTGCGGCTTTGTCAGCGGCTCCGAGAGAATCTCTGTAGGATTAATCGGTTTCACCTTGTTGTTTTGCGAGAATGTTGGACCTGGTTTTCGTCACGTTGCATTTTGCGTTGTGCCATTGCGACAGCGTCTCCGATGGCCTCATCGAAGCTTGAGTTGTTTTAAATAATCATATCCAATCAGGGCTAAAACGACCATTACGACAACGCTCCAGTGTGTAACGACCGACGCGGTATTTACGATAAGCCCAAACAATTCTAAACGACTAACGCGTAATCTAACTCACAATCGGGAATGTAACTCATAGGACCGCTGCCCCACGCCCGCTATAAAAGGGGTTTGTCGACTAACTTCAGCGGAGCGAGAGTGAGGTGCAACACAAGGTCAACGGCCTAATAAACGGTAAGCAGATCTAAAATGATAAGGCGCCACCACATTTCCTACACTAGAAAAATGTATAAGTAAAACCCGCTGAGAAAAAGTGGAAACATAACGCGTTCACCTTTTAACTTTAAGCTTGGTAGTATTCTGGTCAGCGAGCCGGTTCAGCACCATCGGACCTACCTTTCGAAAATCCACTAGATCAGCAACAAAGAAAACAGCAGTTAAAATAAATATGAAATGTATTAGCAAAATATTTCAATATATATTATTATGATACACAAAGTGGTATGGTCAATCATATCAAAGAAATATTTAAAAGAAATAAAGTTGGTATATTGATGCAATCAAATTTTAAAAAAATTAAAAAGATTTGTTGGCTGATTTAAATTTGGAAATGCAGATTAAATAAATAAAGTAAATTGTAATTTTATCTTAAAAAGTTATTACATTTGAGTATTTCATATTGGTGATTGGAAGAAAAGTGAATGTTAGTGTAAGACAAATATACTTGCTCTGCAAAAATATAATTGCAGTATGTATACTTCAGTAATAATCGTATGTACATAAGGAGTTTTTGTAAAAAAAAAACACGATTGAATAACAAAATTAGATTATGAACAGATGTATTTTGAAAAATCCAGTAAAAATGAATAAAAACTTAGAAATTTCGACTTTAATATTATAAATAATTGGGCTGATACAAATAAAAAGGTATTTAATAAGTTTATAAACGAATATAAGTGAGAAGATAAAATAGAATTGACGTGAGTAAACAATCAGTGAAGAGATTGTGGTATACAATTTAATTAACTACAAAGAAGAAGGAAACGACAACATTTTAATGGATTTGGATTTAATGAGGCATTGCAAGATATAGTTGACAGTCGTCATTGGAGTTGGGAATTCTACAGAGGACTAGAAGTGGTTTACTGAGGTGTGCTGGAGTGATTTGGTTGCGACAGTAAAGGAGCTGTGGACAAAGGAGGTTAGCTTGGGAATTATCTGCTAGTTGAAGATTACCAGAGGACTGAGTTCTGCGGCTGCATACTAGAAGTTCCAGGATTCTTTAGTTGATTGAAGGTGAATTAAGGATAAGCTGACATTGACCATGGCTGAGAATCATCAGGATCATTGGTGTTTGATGTGAGTAGCTGAAAAAGTGTAAGGAAGTCAGGTTTGTGGTAGTTACATTTAATAAGGAATAAAAAAAAACAATTAAATTGAGCAAAATAACTTAATAACAATACTTACTTTAGTAAAATAGTAGTTTTATTGTAAAAGGGAAAGTATATTTGTCAAATTTAAGCCTTGTACTGTATACTGGTTGAATTGACAATTCATATACAAATTTTGAAACTCGAGTTTCGCCTCTGACGTGGTTCACACGTTGAGTTACCGTGCTCTTCTGTCCTTCCCTGCAAATAGTTTCGTCTCTGGCGTGGTTAACACGTTGAGTTACCGTGCTCTTTTGCTTTTTTTTCCTCCTGATGAAGCCCCTTACGAAAGTAGGCGAAACGTTGAGTTCTTCGATCTCAATCATGACACGGTCCAATCCCGGAAGTCGTTTGTTACTTAATGACAATGGCCGTGAAAGCCTCAAAAATCATAGGTAACTTAATTAATGAACCCGCCCTAACGAGAGTCTTAAATGCAATACATAATTTTAAAATAGTACAAAAGATTTTTGATTGTCATATCACATTAATGGGAACTATTTCATATTAAAAAATAATACAACTGTAGTGCTTATGCATACCAATATATAAAGGCACATAAAAATATGAAATGGGTTAGTAAATGGTAGTTATGTAAACTGCGTAACGTCTTAATCTATTAAAATATTCGGTAAACTTGACATCAACTATTGAGATTACTGATAAACGATATGAACATCAAACTATCGAAATACTTAATCAACTACCGGTAATAAAAGGCAGTATTCAACTAAACAAGTTGCAGTCCGTGACACATTACAAATGCTACTACTTAAAGTCTAACAGGACCACGAAAACTGATGGTAAATGAATTGTAATGGCAGGTAAACAACTATAATGGTTTGACAAATGTAAAAAGGCATACAATAAAAGTTAAACGACTGCAGCGTTACGTCAACTGTCCGATTCTTCGTTGAATCACTCTGTACACTTAAGTTGCACTCGAAACGTTAATAATAATACAAACGGTACCTTTAAAGAGCTTGGCTATGCGGCAAATTGATGTCTCATGCTACTGCAATCAGCTGAGGTTCCCAGGAACTCCAGAAGACACCAAATCGTGGGATGACTGTATCAACTCCGCGGCGGGGTGAAACCAGGGGGATATCCTCTCATACGAGCGAAATGCGAAGTTCGTAAGGAATGGTAAAACGACAAAGCGATGGCTTTGCGAACACATGACAAGCCGCTCAAAAAGTCCATCTAACGACGTATTATAGGGGCTGCCGCCCCAACGGTGAACAAAAACTCAACGGCTTACAATTAACCACAACGACACCCCGTTTGTTCACGCCCGCAACCAACGTGCAGTTCAATTAGTTCAAAACAAGACGGTACACAAAACTTGCGGTGTCCAAATCATAACTAAACAGCGGTACACAAACATACTCAGAAAACGAACCGTTCGGCGATAATTAACACAAATAAACAAACGCAACACCTCGCGCGATCCAGAGGGCCACGCGGGGCCGAAAAAACAGCTCTCCACAACCTGTTGTTTCTTGCAACGCCGGATCGATTCTGTCTGCAAAACCGCGCCAAGACGGCCGCATTGAAAAGTGGTGAGGGCAAAACCTCCGACTTGCTCTCTGAGACACACGGCAACTATCTCAATTCTGTCTCAGAACGAAAGCACTTTTTCAACAAATTCATGACTGCCGCGGAGTGATAAATGAACACGTGCGCGACGAGTGCTCGTACTGGAGCTATAACAGCGATGAGTGGGCTAGAAAGCCACTAAATGCCTCCACAAAACTCAAGACACTTATATACATGCGAAATCGTAATTCGTAAACGAGAAAATAATGCTAATTAGCCGTACGTTCATGCAATCTAAAAATGTCCTTACAACTTTTAGCCCCAGTGTTTTGTCTATTTAACGTAAGTTCTATTGCATGCATACAGTCAATTTTATGCATTTGTTACTATTTGACTATTATGTACATTTGTTAATATTACTTGTCTTATTTTGCTACTGCGACCCTTTGGAGCTGGAACTTACGTTATTTATGTTTCAGATTATTTTGCCATCGACTACCTTCTTTTGTGTTTCCGCGACGCTGGTTGAATTTGTGCAAGCCTTCGATATTCGTAGTTTCGGGAATTATTCTTGTACTCGTCCAATTCTCACTTTGGAACATAAAGTATATAGTATTGTAGAACAAGTTTGTTTTTGTCAGGAGATGAAGCTTCTTGGTTGTAATAAGATGTGACGGGGGAAGGTCAGGCCTAACCATCCCTTTAAACACAATTTTGGCTTACGTCTCGTCACAAATGAACATACTCAGTAGTTATAAGTATATTGAAATAATTAACCAATACAAATCTTTATATATGATTGAATTTGCTGATGCTGTACCGATAGTTATTGAATCGTCAATAACAGATCATTATCCTATAGCTTTATTAATTCTACCAAAGAATGCTGCTAGTCGTTCTTCTACAAATAATGAATTGATCAATAGCTTTAATAGTTCAATAGATTACATCGAGTTGTTACAGAATTTAGATCATGAATCCTGGAATGATGTATTAAATTTAAATGATACCGACTTGGCAGCGTCACTTTTTGTTAATAAACTTAAAAGTTATATATCAAGTGCTCAAAAAACTATTAAGATCTCTTCTAAACAAAGAAAGATTAAACCCTGGATGACAAAAGGAATCTTACAGTCAATAAGAATGAGAGATAAGTTAAGCAAGCAAGCCTTAAAAAATTCAGATAATCAGGAATTTGTTAGACAATACAAAAATTATCGCAATTATTTAACAAATTTAATAAGAATAACAAAAAATAATTATTTTAAACATAAATTAGACTCTGCTCAAGGAAACCTTAGAAAAACATGGCAAGTTGTTAGAGAGGCTACTAACTCTTGCAATATAAAGACCGATAAAGAAATAGAATCCATTGTAAACGAAGATAATATTGAAATATCAGATAATAAAGATAAAGCGATTCACTTTAACAAGTATTTTCAGAGTGTTGGAATTGACATGGCCGATAACATTTCAGCTGACATTAATCACACGTTTCAGGACTCATATAATCAGAATACCGTTTACTTACATCCTGTTACCGAGGCTGAAATACAAAATTACATTAACTTGTCAAAAATCAACAGTTCACCCGGTATTGATGGTATATCCAATATGTGTCTAAAGAAAATAGCTCCGCATATTTTGAAGCCTCTAGTTCATATCGTAAATTTATGTTTTCTGAAGGGTAAGTTTCCTGCTATTTTTAAGAAAAGTATCATCATACCTGTATTTAAATCGGGAAATAAAAAATTAGTAAGTAACTACAGACCTATATCGTTAACATGTAGCATCAGTAAAATAATTGAAAAATGTATTAAGATTAGGTTCATGTCGTTTTTTGAGAAATTTAATGTTTTGGCTGACAATCAATTTGGGTTTCGTAATAATGTTGGTACCAATGATGTCTTATTTGAAGTAACAAAATGTTTACATGACAGTCTAGATAAAAACAAAAAAGCATTGGCAGTTTTTCTGGATCTCGCAAAAGCCTTTGATACTGTTAACCATGAAGTTCTCTGTCGCAAACTGGACAGCATCGGAATTAGAGGAAGAGCAAATGATTTAATCAAATCGTATCTAACTAACAGAATGCAAGCTGTTCGTGTTGGTTGTGATATGAGCGACGAAATGGAAGTAAAAATAGGTGTTCCTCAAGGTACTGTTTTGGGTCCACTTTTATTCTTAGTCTACATAAATGATCTTGCTAAGATGGAAATTGATGGAAAGCTCTTCTCATTTGCTGACGATACTGCTGTTTTGTTTGAGGCATCGAACTGTACTGATCTAGTGAGGAAGGTTGAAGAAAGCATGGCTTTGATAATGCAGAAATTAAGTATTGATTTCTTATCCTTAAACTTAACAAAAACTAAATTTATATATTTTTCCTTAAGGCAATTAACACCCATACCCTTTGAATCTATTTGTATACATTCAGTAAAATGTTTAAAAACGAATAAAGTCAACTGTTGTTGTAATAATTCAATTTTTTCTGTTCCCTATATTAAATACCTAGGAATTTATATCGATTCACAATTGAAATGGACGAAACATATCCAAGAAATTGTTACTAAAGTTAGAAAAACTATATATAAATTTAAATTACTTCGCAATATAATGAAAACTATTACAATTAAAAGTATCTATTTTGCCTTAGTGCAGTCTGTTTTTATGTATGGCATAATTGGTTCGGGTGGTGCTGCAAACTGTCACTTAATTCCTTTAGAGGTCTTACAAAAATTAATATTGAAAGTTATGTTCTCAAAACCAAATCGTTATCCTTCAGATTCACTGTTTCAAGAAGCAAATATCCTTTCTATTAGACAGCTCTACATAACTACGCTGGCTACCTTTTCTTTTAAACTGCAGCTGACCTTTGATAAATTTCCTCATAATTATTTAACGAGAGGTAAGGCTGCTTCAGCTGTAGTTATTCCCAAAAAGACTAAATCTGCCTCTCAAAAAAATTCCAGATATTTAAGTATTAAATTGTTTAACATTATTCCTACTGAAATAAAACTTAGTAGAAGTCTTGCTTCCTTTAAAATCAAAATTAAAAAATGGGTTCTGAGTAAGCCGATGGATTTTTATACTTACCTGTCCGAAGTCTACAGCTAGTAATATTGCTTAATTATTGTTGTTTATTACTATACATGTATATCTTATCTTTTGGCTCCCATAGTATATTTAGTTTTTGCCTGCTGCATTTGCGATGCTCTTGTATGGATATTGACCAAGTCAAATATTGTTTAATATAGTTAATTTTTTTTGCCATCTCTATGTAGGAGCGTCGTAGATGTGGACGAAGCATGATAATTTAAGTTCTTCTGCCACACTCAAGCTTAGCTTCTGTGGCTTTAAATTAATTTCTAAAAAATTATGTATTTTAAAATGTTGGGAATAACTAAATAAATGTGTGTCGTGTTTTTAACGTACTATTGACATAAACAAAAAAACACGACAGTTTGCAATTAATGCAGCGTAAATACACAAAGTGTGTGAAATATGACCCAGTGCAGGTCTCATAACGCAAAGGTTTGCGAAATGCTTCTTATAGTAATTGTAACTTGATCCAGTAACTTCACGTAATGTGCCGAGTTTTGTATATAAATAACTTATCTAGCACACGTTGAACTACTTTTATATCGTAATTAAACGCACTTTTGTGTCCACATGATTTTCACTACATTTTGCTAAGCTGTCTGGTCCGTGATCAAACATTAGTTTGAACATTTTGAGTTTGTGAGTCCTGGCTTATATATGGACATATTTGTCTTAATTAAAGACTCGTTAGCGTCCTCGGAAATTATAATTGACTTAATGTTTCGTATGAGAACCCAGCCGTCTTCATTGTAGCTAGTCGGCCTTGGAATGGCCTACGTAGTATCGTGATAATTTAGAAATTTGTCTATACAATTAAAATTTTATATCACTGTATATTGTCAAAACTCCAATTATCTTACAAACTCAGGGTTGGCAAAAAAACATGTTTTTTGTTCAAACAAAAAAACACGTTTTTTAAACATTGATTAGAATTCTGGTAATTTTGGTAACTTTCTTGTAGCTCATGTAATTAGAAAAATTCCTTGTGGAAGTGAATCACTATTATAAATGAATGCAGTAAACATATTAGTTTCAATTTAACTTTCAGTTACTGTTTGCATTTGTTGCTGAACGATTTATGTTTTTTATCACATTTTTAAGTAGAGCAATATTTTAAAATTTGTTAGGAAAGACTAAAACGTTTTATTAAAAATTGACCAGATTCATGACTGGATGGCGACTAGAACTCCTTCTGGAATTAGTTTATAAAACTAAAACCATACAACAATAAATTCGTTAGAGGAAAATGTAAAAAATTAGCAAACAATGGCGGGTTTAGTAGCGCGTTTGAAAACCAAAGCGAAATTAAACACCATGTCATCTAAAAACGTTTATAGAGCCCCTTGCTCCTGTAGTGCTGTATACATTGGCGAAACAGGACGTTCAATAAAAGATCGTATCTCTGAGCACTCGCGTTGCCTTAGGTCGGATCTCGTTTCGTCATCAGCTATCGTCAAACACCAACGCGATACCGGCCATAAGATCCATTTGGATAAAACGTCTATTATCTGCAAATTCCCATTCATGTTCAGCAGAAAGATTCGCGAAGCCATTGAGACGTACAAACACTATCCCTATTCCTCTATGTGGAAAGCGCTAATTTCTAAATCCCGCGTACCGCCCTCTTCCCTCAACCACGACGACACTTGCCTATAAATTATACCTTTCTCCTTCCCATCGTTGGAAGAGTTTCGCCTCTGGCGTGCTTCACACATTGAGTTACCGTGCTCTTGTGCTTACCTCCCGATGGAGGCTCTTATGAACGTGTGGGAAACATTGAGCTTTTCAATCTCAATAACGGCGCGTTCCGATCTTGGTAGTCGTTTATTACTAATATAAAACTTTTTTCATACTGGACTAAGAATTACTTAATGAAGTAACTTTCAGGTTAGTGATGCAGTTACATACTGCAGTTGCTTCGTCAGCTGGAATCGAACGACTATTTTCTAATTCCACTACTGTGTAACTACGTTAAAATACATACATATATACAATCTACAGTGGCTGTTACGCTTCTTTTGTAACTTCCCCTGTACTAGTAGAAATTTGCTAGTTGAATTTTATTCTTAAGTATTAGCCCGTGGTTTCATTTGCTATTTTGCATGCATTAGAATATGCCTAGTTAGTTGTATTTTAGTTTTTAAACATTTCATTATAATTAATAGGTAGTTTCGTATGCACCTGTCCTAGTAATTAGCTAGATTTCATTATTTAAATTTATTTTGGCTCCATTTCTACAAATATTTAAGTCTTGCGGTTAGGCAACCGTAAGCGCAATAATTATAAACTACTCCCTCGCCTGGTTTGTTGCTAAAGGAATGTTGTTATCTCTAGATGCAGTAAAAGCTTTCAGGATGGTTTGTGTAGATCTTCTGGCCCAAATTTTGGAAAGTTTTTGATAACTTGTGACTTGTGGACCTGTAGGTGTATTTTTGGGATCTTTCCTTTCGAAATTTTTGTGCTAACTGGTTTTTGGTGCCCTCCAGTTTAGTGCTTCAAAGAGCCCTTTGACTTGGTTTATCTCCGAATAGTTTTATGGAGGATCTAGAAGCACATATGCCTTTTTTGACGTTCGTAATAATTAGTTAGTTAATTTACTGACGTCTCGTCGCTTCGACGTATTTTCGGGTCAACCCTGCACGTTCCCTCTGGCTACACTTCAGCGTTAGGTAAGCTAAAGCCCTGGCTTCTTATTCGAGGGCTCACTTGGGAATTTTTGTACCTTTTTTAGCCATCTCCCGTTGGGATTAATTTTGCTGGGATCCAATCTGTCGACATGTGTACCTGTAACTAACGAATTGCCTATGTATTTCGCAACCCCAGTGGACTCCGCTAGGGAATAAGAGCCCGGAGTACGCCTACCTGCAAACCACCCGCTGCCTACGTAGCTCGAACCGCTATTAGCAGCCGATGCTGTGACCTTCACCTTTCTGCTGCCCCCAGGAGTGCCAGTCTGCCAAAGAAGCAAACGGAAAGGTTAGATTTGGTTGTGTGCTCCTGCAGGCATGACACTTGTATAGTTATTAATCGTCTCGCCCGGTGTACTTGTGTTAGGATAGGCGAACGTTTCGTACAGTTAAAAACTAGGGCATCGTTCCCCCTTGTGTACCTTTGCTTAGGTTATGCGAATCGTTAGTACAGATCGTACGAGGGCAGGTTATATGCCTCGTTCTATTGTAAGTTGTAAGTGTTTTCGTTTAGATTTATGTTAGGGCTTGCCGCAATAGTTGTGCTGCCACTTTTTGAAAACTACTGATTAAAGTTAATTCGGTTTACCAGAGATCTGTCGACCTTGACATCGGGTCATCGGCACGAATGTGTGGCAGGCTTCGCTTATATTTAGCCATTCTCGTTGCTTCACAGCGGGACCTTCTACAAATTACAAATTAGAGTAACATAGAACTTTGAGTTTTGAGAGCATTTTAGTAGAATGGTTCTTTTTACTTACCCTCTAGCACGTGATAGCGGTGTTTGACGGCTTAGCCGCCACATTTACTCGGCCCCCTCTTGTTTCAGGGGTTCGTACTCCGCCATTTGCGTTCAAAATTTACAAACCTGTTAAGAGCAGATTCAAGTACTTGCTGTAGTATTCTGGATACCCTGATGCCTTTTCACTAAGGAACCTCGACGTTATCGTACGTCCATACTAAACGCACGGTGTTTCCGCAAGTTAGAAATTTTGAGCGTTCTGAGTTAACATTCGGGGCTAAACGTTAGCTAGGAAAAAGAGAACTTGCATTGCTCTGTACCGGCGTACTACTTGTTATGTCCGCTCTGAGACCTATATATAAATATTGTATTTTTTTTATTTATTGCCTATGCGGCGCACATCCATATTTCAAAGTATTTGTTTTGTTCGCCATATATTTGCCTAGATTTATATATTTATATTTATACTTGCATGCGCGTGTAATGCACTATAGCACCCACAATTAAATAAAGCTGTGATAATATATTGGTTGTTACTATTCTGTTTGTTCTGCTGGATTTATCTTCTCACCTTGTGGTGGTCCGACGCAAGGGGTAGACAACGTCGAGGACCTGGCGCCCTCTCCATTTGTATTTTTTTTCAGCGTAGCTGGAACCTCGACTCTTCTCGGCGAGATAGCCCAATTAGGCCGATATTTACCAGCCGGCAAAATACCTACTATAACTTTCGCCAGCAGGTAAGGCCAACACCTTTATCCTTTCTCACATGACGATTTATTTTTATTTTTCATTAAATTTAGGATAAACAATTCAGAAAAATGTTTAAAACATGTTTTAAACATTTGCTTAAACCACAATTATTTAAAACATAAGGCTTTGTTTTAAACATGTTTTGAACATTTGTTTAAAGAAATGTGTTTTAGACATGCCAACCCTGTACAAACTTGAAAATCCGAAAAATTGTTGGCCAAAGGCAGAACGAATTAGTAGAAAATTGCATAGTAAAATTTCCACAGTATATCCATAACTACTAGTTATGACAACGAGGAAAACAATACTGCTTGCTTCAGTTTTCGAGTTTTTTTTAATTGTGAGCAACGACAGCTACTAAATCAGATATTTATTAAAAAGACGTAGTATAGTTAAAAAAGAACTGAATATTTACAGTTTTCCGTGTTCATTGTCGAATCCAATGCATTTCTGAAGGAAAAAAGCTCTGACAATGAATACTTTTATTTCAAGACCATCCTCTTCATTAATCGAAGATACACAGTGTTAAACTAAACAAACGTTATGCCCGAGTTAAGCTTCCTCAACTGTTTGGGCTTACTGGGGATTAGGCGACTAATGCAAGCAATTTAAGTTGGCAAATTATCATTGCAGTAGCTTTGACTAGGAATTAACGATACTAGTTGTAAGTCTAAATCCTTGTTTTTAGTTTAATTGCCCATCGCGTTTGATCTCCAAGTCGCAGCAACCAGATTCTTAGGTGGAATTAAAATATTTCAACAGACTACACTACAGTTTTGTAGTTGCATTATTGGTAAAAAAATATCCCTAACGCGCTCAAACATTGAACCGTTTTTCTCTCCTTTAAGGATGGGAGTAGTATTTAAATCGAGTACAAATGAACGTTTAAAAAAATCATATTTGCAAGTGTTATTTTAAACCGTCTTAAGTGCTAGCATAACAGTAATTGCTACAGGTCAGAACGAGACAGTTCAGTTCTCCGTTATCCTAGAACGAGACTGCTCCTTTATAGCATCGCAAACGGCACCGTTGCTGCTTGCTGCTTTATTTTCCATTACAGGTGCAATTCTGCTCGCGCTAAATTACTCGCGTACGTGCATGAACTTCGGTGCCATTAACAAAGGAAAATTGAATGCTCAGTGCCCCGAGTGTCGGATAAATTATTAGCAGTTGTATTCCTACTTATGCGATATCTCATCAGCGGCCTTAATCCCGGGGAAAATTCCTTAATGCGGCCAACAATAACAACCTCAGCTAATGATCGATGGGGATTAATTTTATGCCCTCGTCGGCAATCAACAGTTGGTAATTAACGAGCAAGGTCGAAAAATTCCCTAGCTGAATTAAGGGCCGCGGGCGATAGGAAAGCACGGTTTACTGTTGCATGTCAGTTGTCGCATATAATTGCCGTGTCACAGCCGGCCATCATAGCCGAAATGTAGTATTTCTGAATTTCCTCTTAGAGTTCCGAATATAGTATGTGACGCACCTAAAGGACTTTTTATTTATTAATAAAGACTCAGCAGTGGCGGTTGCACCTTAGGGGCGCAGGGGCTCGAGCCTCCCAGCCGTGAACAGCTTATTTGTCACTAGACAACTAGTCTATAATTGAACATATATTTTATCATTTATCTCACCGTTATAACCAAGTTTAAGAAACGAGATTCGGAGATCGCTATTCGGTACCGCTTAAAAGTGTCAGCATGAGTTACGTGTCAGCACACTCGCTCGTATCATATACACTAAATAGCTGCTAGCTACTGTGGATTCTCCGAAACCGAGCTCCGAACGTGTATGAGAATTATGGGCGAAAACGCGATCGCTGCCGAATCGGGGATATAGCAGTTTCAACGTGATGCGAGGCTTCTCGATTCTGGAACCGCCACCGCGGCAAACTCGCAGTCTTATCGTATTATTTATGAATATTGCGCTCCTGAAAATATAATGCGATCCGTCGGTGCAGCGGCGGCTGGATGCAATTGTGTTGCAATCTTTGGCATTGTTAAATTAAATTGCAAATATGCAAGATAGATTCGAGCATTCTTTTGCAGTTGTGCGTCGTGGTTGAATGATCTTACATAATATCGGTTGCAGTTGAAGACCATTTATTTATCTGAAGTAATATCGGTTTTTTCGAGTAGTTTAATTCAAAGAATAGAATAACTAATATTCTCCACATTCTCCACACCAAAGGTTAATATAAAAAACTTGGACGGTCTACACCGGTATTAAATCTCAACCAGCAACAGATAAAGTAGCGACTCGTAATTTTACTAGAATTTTTTCTGTGGACATTTACCAGAAAAACAAATGGATTTGTGGATCTGATTCATTAAATGCTCTGTTTTGTTTTCCATTATTATTCGAACATGATCGTCGTCTCTCTTATGTACATTTTGTATATATGACTGCTCATTTATTAACATTAAAAAGCATTGTTATATTTGAATTAAAACATCGACGGAAGTTAGGCGAGTCATTAATTATTATTTTTTGCTTAGTTATTCTTAAAAATTGAGGACCCTCCAATTACAATTATCACTCCACGTGTTTTAGGTTCCTGAAGCTATCACAGCTCAGGTTGAGATCTTTGTTTATGAAGATTGCGCATTTAATATTGTACATGGGGATTGCACATTAATGACACAGTCATTACATTATTCAAGTAGACTTAGGGGATAATAATATAAAATAAAAAACTGTAACAAAGTCTTCATTAAACAAAATTGGTATTCATTTTTGTGTGTTTGCAAAGCTTGATATTCATCTTTCTCCATGAGTATTGGAGCACCCTCGTCGGTTTTCCACCATTCTGATTTGTTTCTCCCCCGAGTTTTCATGCACTTTGACATTTCTCTAGCACGCGTTTAAAATATCTCGAATTGAATTGCGGCGTGTCGGAAGTCAGCGTTGAGAATTTGAGCCCAGAAACATTTAAAATAGAGATAAGCGCTGCTTCAATAGAGATAAAAATGTATTCAAAACAAAACCCTTGCAGGACTCCCTTTGATTGACAGAGGAAACGCATTTCCAGCAGCACTTTGGTTCCCCTAGGATTTTGCTCGATGTTCGCTGTTTCCGAACGTAATTAAAGACAGGAGAATTCAACATGCAGTTCGATGTGTCGTCCCTGCGATTGATTTGCATATTTTGCCAGTTGTAAATTTCATGGAAATGTAAAGAAATGTGTATTTTATTATTGTATGATAATCCTGTTTAACTTTGGTTTATAATCATATAATCACATTTATATTGTAATGGTTTACTGCCCCCGGCAATTCTGATAGCCTAAGTAACTAAATGAATAAGGTCAAAATGAGCACAGAATTAAATATTTTATTTATTGCAAGATAATCAGTACTATTTGAGCGATAAAAGTTAGGATGAGATAAAGCAGGTTTCAGAAGGGTTACGTTCAGAGTTTCAGATATGATAAATGTTCGTAAGGGCCAATACAATTTAATTTGTAACTGGCGGATTTGAGCTTAGTAACGTCAAACATAATGTGAATAAAATGATACAGAATGATTTGAGCGTTATGTATTAAAAGTTTATAAGCCAACAATCGGCAAGTTAACTGAAAGGTAAACGAAAAACAGTTCTATCAAAGCAATGATTGCAATAGAGCAATGGAAAAATGTAAGGCAACCGATCAAAAGACAATTAGTGAGATGCTAAAAGAAGTCAAGTGTATCAGTGCATTATAAACCAAGTGAAAATTAAAAACAGAGCAAAGTGTGGTGACATTTATCCCAAGAAAAATTTAGTGAAAACGCGAAGACATGACATCAAAACTGTAGTCCATAAGTTCAAACATGTAATCAAACCTAATTTCTTTTAAACAATTGTAAATCTAGTTGCTTTGTTACGAGACAGTCAATTGTCACAATTAATGAAACAAGCTGCAAAGCTTTTTCATATTGGAGACAAATTTAGCTCCACATTTACTGTATTAAGTTGTGATACCAGTTTCGTGTTAAAGTTATTCACCAAGTTGCTGGGCATCTGTGGGTGTAATTTTCCCAAGTGTAGGATCTCCCAAGATAGTGCAGCAAGTTTTCACCTGGTGCGTCGTTGAGTGCGAGCCTACGTCGGTGAAGATTTTGGGATAGTTCCAGACATCGGATGGCAGATATTTTTATGCTATATGGAGAGTAGGCCTACAGATATCCCTGGGCAGAAGAATTAAAACCAGCAAGCCATATCCAAGCGAGTATTTGCTGTGTCGTCCTTCCAGTGTGCCAACCAACAGCGGAGCACCTCTTCAAAATAGGTAGCATTCCATAAAAACTAGGAATAGCAACTCGTGGAAACTGGGTTTCGTCAAGAATAGACCTTTTCCGAGAAGTTTAACGTGTTTCCAGAGTCCCAGATCCATCGAGCTTCGAATAATGTAACTGGCGTCCCTAAAAAGTGCGAATAGTGGCGGCAGTTGCAGTTTTTGTCGAAAATTGAAAAAAAGCGAATCATGCGTGGGTTTACATCACACTAGAAACAAAACAAGGTTAGCCCATGTTGCGTCACAGAATTAATCGTATTTACCTGATACATTCTTGCCATTTTGGTGTTTAAAATTCAATTTTACGCTTTTCTGCACTGACGGATCATCTGGTTTACCGCACCAAATTTTAGAGGTTATTTAACTGTTAGTTAGGAACAGTACATTTGCCCTAATATCAGAAAGTAATTGTCATACAACGAATTATTTGTCATACAAACTTTTCTACTTAATTTTATGAACAGACCCTCTGAGTTAAGAATTGTTTCATGTTCACCGGAGCTAAGCCCTAATTTATTGCAAATAAATAAAATAAGGAAAGAGCAATAAACCATTTATTTTTAGTGATTATTATTACATTCTTCTAATTTGCCCTGAGTTTGACAGGAAATTCGCAATTGAAACTTTCATTTCATAAAGTGTAGTATCCCTTGCCCTAATTATTAATTTTATATTTTATTTAAAACCCTATTTTAAGCGAGGGTACTATTACAATATATCGAATAAAAAACAAAACGACTTCCGAGATCGGACCGTGTCATTGTTGAGGTTGAATAACTCATCGTTTCGCCCACTTTCGCAAGAGGCTTCGCTAGGAGAAATAGCAAAAGAAACTCTTCAGAAGAGTTTCAGCTCTGCCGTGGTTTACACGCTGAGTTTCCGTGCCCTTTTGCTTTTTTTTTTCTGACGAAGCCCCTTACGAAAGTGAGCGAGTCGAGTTCTTCCAACTGAATAATGACACGGTCCAATCCCGAAAGTCATTTGTTACGTAATAAGGAAGAAGCCTAAACAAATTGCACAAAAACAGTACTGAAATACCAATTCAACAATACAAAGAGGTATATTTTTTACAGACAATGAATACTTTAACTGCAGAATAGAAGAAAATGTCAATAAAATTAGAAACTTTAAAGTCGTCCAGTGCATTTAATTACAAAGACTATATTTTTAATTGCAGTAAATATATAATGTTATCATTCCCGGGTGTAAAAATGCTTCTTCAGTCTCTCTTTTCTATGACTAAAGGATCGCTTTTATTCCTAAAGGATTGTAAATTACCAATAAACCGAAAAGAAACAAAGTGTTCTGGATTAAAAATCTGGATTCTGGATTCTGGATTAAAAATGGAGGGTGAGTTACCTCACATGCACTTAGGCCGCATTAAGTGGGCCCATTGTGCTACCTCCCAGCAGCTCTCCAAGTTGGGTATCACTCAAGCCATCGAATCCTTTGAATGTACTTAAGGACAACCGCAACTGGAGTGTTGCTAATTCTGACCATATCGGGCCAGAGGTCCCCCAACATGGATCCTCTGACTCTTGCGAGAGCTGGACAGTGGCACAGAACGTGTTCTGCTGTCTCGTCATCCTCGTTGCATCCGCGACAGTTTGGGCTGTCCACTAGTCCCATCCTGTGCATATAGAGCTTAATATTGTCAGGGATATAGGGATTACGGGTTCTGGCCCCCAGAGAGGTTGTCCGGAAGCCAGTCTCGCAGTCTCATCAGCCTCCTCATTGCCGTAGTTACCGTCATGTCCTTTCACCCATACAAGGGAAACGACATTATTTTTTGAGATATCCTCGAGAGCTTCACGGCACTGCAGTACCACACCTGAGGTAATTTTGCAACTGCCCAGGGCTAGTAAAGCGGCTCTACTGTCACTGAAGATACCAATACATTGATTCTCGATTTTCCTTTCAAGAATTGCTTCAGGTCGTCAGAGAAAACTCCGGCACCCGTTCCATGCTTTGTTTTAGATCCATCAGTAAAGATGGATATATCTATAGGCTGGGTAAACCAGGCATTTTCATAGACGTTAAATTGTCTGTTGAAGGCATATTGTAGAGGGAGGTAGTCTACTATAGCGTCCAGAAGAGGGATCTTGTCGACGGCCTCATTCAGGATGCGGGTACCTCCCCTGCCTGCTGTGTGCCACAGCCCTTTGTAGCGCAGCCTCAAGGCGGTCCTTACGGCTACTTCCTCCACAAAAAGATCAAGTGGTGGAAGGCATAAAACCACCTCTAAAGCAGCTGTAGGGGTTGAGCGTATAGCACCTGTAGAACTAAGACAGGCAAGGCGTTGCACATGTCCTAGTTTACTTGCTGCCGTAGCCTGTCTGACCCTGGGCCACCAGACAAGTGCTCCATAACATAGCATGAGCCTTATCACGGCAGTATACAGCCACAAGGTAATTCGGAGGGAGAGGCCCCAGGATTTACCCAAAGCGCGGCGACACTGCCAGAATGCCATGCATGCTTTTTCAGTTTTAACTTTTAAATGTTTCTCCCAATTCAGCTGTCTGTCAAAAATAACTCCCAAGTATTTGACATTATCTGAAAAGCTGAGAGAAGTATTGAATAGCAGAGGTGTTCGTAAAGGTCCTACCTTCCTTTTTTTTTGTGAAAAGTACCATTTCTGTCTTTGAAGGGTTGACAGAGAGGGCCTGTTCATTACACCATGTTTCCGTTATTCGAAGAGCTGTCTGCATCAAGTTACAGAGCGTGCCCTCGAACTTGCCAGTAATGAGGATGACGATGCCATCCGCATATCCAGTAGTATAGAATCCAGCATCATTGAGTGTGTTTAGAAGGCTGTCTACCACTGTATTCCACAGTAGTGGGACAGAACCCCCCCTTGCGGACAGCCTCTAATGGAGTTGTCTCCTACATTAAATTGTACTGCTCTCATCGTAAGCATGTGTTTTATCTACTCACAGAGAGTGGGTGCCACACCATGCCTGCGTAAGGCAGAGTTAATGCTCTCAAAGGAAGCCTTGTCAAAGGCTCCTTCAATATCAATGAAAACTCCCAGAGTGGACATTTTATTGTCTAGCGATCTCTCCATACGGTTCACTACAGCATGTAGCGCCGATTCAGTAGATCTCCCTGAGATATAGGCGTGTTGGTTTGGGTGCAATGGGTGTAAAGCCAGCACCCTTTCCCGTATTTATCTGTCACAAAGTCTCTCAAGCGTCTTTAGTAAGAAGGATGTAAGACTAATGGGACGATATGATTTGGTCTGGGTATAATCCGTACGCCCTGGTTTAGGTATAAAAACTACCTTCACTTCTCTCCAGCTCTTCGGTATATATCGAAAGGCGATACATGCCCGGTAGATGCGCACCAGGTGAACAAGCATCAGGTCCAGTCCCCATTGTAGCAGGGCTGGAAAGATACCGTCCACTCCTGGCGACTTGAAGGGGAGAAAGGAGTTTATAGCCCAGGTTATCTTGTCACTTCGTACGACCTGGTTTGCCACATTCCAATCCTCCTCTGAGGGAGGTGGGATATTGGGTTTTGACCATACATTGTCAGACTGTCTGTCTGTCTGTTTGTCTGTCTGTCTGTGTGTCTGTCTGTGTGTCTGTCTGTGAACAGAATATCTCAAAAACGAAAAGAGGTATGACGTTGAAACTTCATATTCCGGGTGGTTGGTCATACCTCTGAACATAGACGGTTATGCATATTCATACTCACCATTTTTATGGAAAAAATGTAAATTGCCTATGTTCAGAGGTATGACCAACCACCCGGTATAAGTTTTATGTACTATCTAGATGCGACAGCAAGCTTTTGAAGAAAATCGCATAACCGGAAGTATGGTGTTTACTCTTGTGATTTTTCAGTTTTTTTTCGATTTGTTCAAAAACTGTTACGATACTTTTGGAGTGTCCCCCGTAGTATTGAACTTTTGCTAGCTGAATTTTTGAACTTGAATATTTATGGTTGGATTTTGCCAATTTTTGCATGCTTTAAACTAGGTATAATTAGCTGTATCTTATTTTTGATTATTTTCCTATAATTATCAAGCAGTTTGGTAAGCAACTCTTAGAATAATTACCCGCATTCTACTAATTAAATTTATTTTGGTCATATTCCTACAGATATTTGTATATGGCGCTTAGGCAACCCCTGTTGCAAATTATTCTGCACCATTCTATTTGTTGCTAGATAAAGGATATCACTTCTTGCAGTCAAATTTTTCAGGCTGTTTTTTTTGCATCTTCTGGCCCAAAAATTTTGTAAAGTTTTGATAACTGGTAGCTGGTGGATTTTTGAGCTCTTTCCCATTTTAAACTTGGTGCAGGCTGCTAGTGCCTCGGCCGTGTGCTTGAATTTGTGAGCTAATTAGTATAGCTCAGCTCCGTTTTGATTTTTCGGAGGATCTGAAAAAGCACATGTGCCCTTAAGACGTTCGTATTTGATTTGGTTATACTTACGTCCTTCGCAACTGCGGATTCGTTTGAGGCCAGCATTGTTTCTGCCCTTTCTTCTGGCTCAGTTCCAGCGTGAGGTAAGATAAGGCCAGTTTCTTCTTATTTGGGACTTATTTGGGCGTTGTGCGTTGTAGCCATTTACTGTGGGATTGGATTTACTGTCGGATGCCATTCACTTCCTGCTGGGTGCATTTCCTGTGGGCTACGATCTTGGGAGAGTTCGGACGCTTCCTGCGAGAGGTTGAACTCCTCCCTGAAGAGGCTTAGCATTCCTTGTTCGGCTGCACCCTGCGGGCATCCAAACCGTCGATTTGGGCTCCTGAAATTATCGAGTTGTCAAGGAGCTCTGCAATTCCCTGGGAGCTACTCTAGAGGGTGTAGCACTGCACTCACCTGCGACACAATCACCGCTTCCTCGGTCCGCTGGGCCTCCCGCTGTGTCTGCCGGAACCCTCATTGCTTCTGCCGTCTTCGGCCCCCGCAAGCCAAAGGTCAGGAGCCGACATGTTTTTACTACAGGCAAGAAACTGATATAGCTATTTGCGCCTGGTGTATTTTATAGTTAGTTATTAGAATCTCGTCTCGTTAACAAATAGGGCATGTATGATATTTTTGGCATAGCAATGCTTCGTCGAGTTAGATGTTAGTGCATGCTTTTGTATAATTTTAATGCGTTATTATGATAGGGCTATTGCAAATTTCTAGCGCCCATTTTGTGCATTTGAGTGAGCTTTATCGAATCATTAATCGAGCTTACCCGACTTTGTGAAGGCAGCTCTGCGGTTTGTTTAATATACAGATATTTATATTTACTTTCGCCGGCCGCCGCGCCCCATCGAGCTCCCCTGCAAATCGTATGTTAGATCTTTCGTTTAATTACTTCAGATTTAGGGTTGTACTTACGGCTCGTTGCCTGCGGTTTGTTTAATATACAGATATTTATATTTATTTTCGTCGCCATTTGCTGTCAGCCGTCTGACGTTTGCTGCGTTGTTTCGATGTTGATAGTGGCTAGAGTAGCGACATCGGTAGTCGATTGCTTCTGCAGTTTCAGTTCATGACTGATTAATCTCGGGTTAGTAGCGATTGCGTCATAAGGCCCGCCGCCGGTAGAATCATTGTCAATTCCGCGTTACTGTAATTTATTAGCGAGTCTTTACGTAGGTACAAGTTCGCCGAAGGTTTATTCAAGCGATTGCTTTAGCGTTCATTTATGTACCTGATGTATTTCCACTGAGAAAACTACTCTGTTCCTATATGGCCATATATCCTGGTAGTTTTGACCTTTAGAAATTTTGAATACTTACTTAGGATCTTTCTGAGCTGATATTTGGGGTTTCGCATCAGCTGAGCGCTTGCATAACCTGGCTCTGCTTTGCCCTGCCTCACGGGGTCTATTCTAGTTTTTTTGGTAAGACAATATTCGCTACGCTTCCTTTAAACCTCGCGTTATTTTATTTTATGCTCGAAATGTTTTAGTGCGTTAGCCTATTCATATATATTAATAGCCCCCTTTATTGTTTTTTTGTATGTACTTATATTTAGTTTATATTTTTGAAAATCTAGTATTGTCGATGATTAGCAATATTCTCTTTTTTTTTAAAATGATCTATACTTATATGTTTGCGGGTTTGCGATGCACTATAGTACCCACCAATATTTAAAATAAAGCTGTGATCTATTCATTGGTTGTTGATTTGCTTATTTTTGACTTGCTGGTTTTTATCTTCGACCTTGTGTAAGGTCCGGCACAAGGAATTGGATCTGAGTCTAGGACCTGGCGCCCACTCCTTTTTTTTGTATTCTCTTTCAGCATAGCTGGAACCCTGCGACCCTCGCGGCGAGCTAGCCCAATTAGGCCGATAGTTACCAGCCGGCAAAATAACCAATATAACTTTCGCCAAAAGGTAAGGCCGACCGTCTATCTTCCCTTACAAAACGGCTGTAACGATTATTTTCAAACTTTACATTTTTAATGTGTATTGATGTGAGACAGGTGATTTTCTAGTTGTATACCTATAAAATGAGTTTCTTTTGTTTTTTTTTTTAATTAACTCCTATTTTAAATACAACACCCGGTATATTATTACATTTTTTAATTCAGCTTAAAATTTTAGAGAAAATTTGTCTTTTCAAGTAACACTCTATTTTGTACGGTTTCTGTAGAATTTGTAATTTTTGACAAATGCTTAAAAATTAATAACCAAATTTTTGGCCAATTATAAGATCACTGTAAAAGGAAGTTGTGTGCGTGTATCACACCAGATTTTTTAAATTTAGATTGAAGATACTTAATTTTTGTCTAATTTCCTCATTGTGTTTATGGGCCAATATTCCTCTTGCTTGGATTTTTGTAATCGTTCAATTTTGACATTTTTATAGTAGTACGAGAACAGCCATAACCTTATAAAACTGTTGTGTATTGACTCCCAAGTATTATGTATTGCCCTTAAGGAGTAGAGAATTACATTTGTAACAGTTGGTAACAGGTGTCCCTACTCTGGGCTACAGTCGCTTTATATACACTAACGTTAACAGTCTGGCCATATATGGTCACGATTCCCATTGGTGCCGCCATTTTATGTCTTGCGTCATTTTGACAATAAGATTTAAATTTCAAAAATGTCAAAGTCACATTTATTCAAATAAAATAATTTGACATTCAATCAACAAAAATCGTTCAAAATGCGAGTACAGAGTTAAAAACTGATCATAATTTTTAGAAACAACTAGAACTATAATTTATTAACGGTAAGCTGACAAGGTTTAAAGAAATTTATCAATTTCAAAAATTTTCTTCAGATATGAGGTATTGCTGTGCAGTCGGATGCAAGAGCAAATCTGAAAAATGTGTGCCAACGGAAACTTAGGAATAGGGACAGATGAAACTTATGTACAAAAAAATTAATAGAGAAAATTGAAGAATTTGTGAAAAGCATTTTGCAGATTGTATGTGTGAAAAAGCACGTGTTGGTGGCAACAAAGACTTAAGGATAATGCTGTTCTAACATTATTTACTTTCTCATCGTCTGCTTCGGAGCCTACAGCTATTGAAAATACCAATAACGTTAGCCGTCCAAAAACTGATTTTATCGATGTTTAAATTTTAGGAATGGAGTCTTGCGCATTTTAATGCAAAAATAGGTCTGAACATGGTATTAAGATGAAAAGCATCGCTAGAAATAAAAAAGCGGGGCTTGTGGTCAAACAGGTTAATCGAGCATATTAGAATAACATAAAAGGTCAGAATAGAATCTAAATGTAAAAGCATTTTATATAAATAAAATGCATATTGTTCATGTAAAGCATATTGCAACTTTTAATAAATTAGAAAAGTTTATTATATCCAAAGTTATCAGTGTTTGTTTAAGAATAGCTAAAACGAAAAAGCAAAATACACAACGAAGCAAATACAATTGTACTTCTGTGGCAATGCACAATGTAGGATATATAAATTAAGTGGGAAGTTATGAAAAGTAATTTTAAGCGTATTAGACTGTATACTCACTGTTTTATTAGTTTTGAGATCACTTTAAATTCTGTAGATTTATTATTATTTATGTGAGCACTAACTGTAAATAAAATTTATAATAGCTTATTGATACGACATTGTTTGTTTTACTATTTAGTCATATATTTACTTATACTAAGCATTTATTTAATTAAACAATTTTCCAACACCAACCCCGCCACTGCTTTTGACCCGCCACTGGAGGCGGCCATATTCTGTCTTATGTCATAAGTGACATTTCATATGGCCAGACTGTTGTATATAAAGGGACTGTACTCTGGGCATCCCTGTCCGGGCGAACGGAGAGACGTGATCGACCGCTCGCAGTGTTTGCATTAGACTACAACATAACCTCATAGCTCAGTTAGTGCATTTTGTAATAAACGAGATTTAAACAGTACGACTTTTATTTATCGCCGCACAAATATAAAAAAATACGCCGTGTTTCTCTCCTTGTGTTTTTTAGATATCTTTTTATTGTTCCCCACATGTAGTTGAATTTCGCTACTTTGTTGTTGATGTCTCTTTGTTCTCCATATCTAATTTTTTATCCTAGATAACTGAAGCAATTGACTCCTGCGATTGACGTATTATCAATAAATAATGTTCGCTCAAAAGTGATCTTGGTCTTTAAAAGCTATCACCTTAGGCTTTGGAGTAGAGCTTTCTAAATTATATATGTTTGATGTTTTGTGTAGCTTATGAGAAGAATGGACGCCTTCGAAATGTTTTGCTGCCGTAGAATGTTACGGATTGCATGGACTGCGCATAGTACCAAGCGTCGGTTTTAGAGGAAACAAAGCCAAACAAACGCCTCCCAAATATCGTGTGCACTAAGATACTTCAATTGTTGGGCCATATTGCCGGTAGAACTGACAACCTATAGAAAACTATTGTTCAAGAAAAATCACATGGCAAAAGACGAAGAGGTAGATCCTTTAAAGGATGGCTTGATATCACGCGGGCAATATTAGACGAATCATCTTTAGTTTCCATGGGTTGCAATGCTGAATGCGTAATGTGTACCACAGCACATCAATCATGATGTAATGATGACAGAAAGAGTTATTTTTTTTTGTCAATTATCATTCCAAATAATTACAAGTAATTAGAAATTTTTTAGTAATATGCAATCATATAATGTGAACCGAATACTTAATGAAGTATATTTACTCTAATAATAATCTAATAACATTTTTACATTTCAGAATACATAAAATAACATGTTATATTTCTGCATAAGTCACATATGGATTTAAGGCTCGTATTATAAGTGTACGTAGTACTTTGAACAATGTTTAATAGTCAAAATTCGTAAGAACCGAAAGCTTAAACTCCTTATTTGGGATGTTGGAGGTCCAGGAAAGTTGAATTTCAAGTTGTCCACTAAGATTTTCTATGAAATATAATGATTCTAATAATGTAATGAAGTTTGTTATGCCATTTATGTAATAGTATTGTTACAGCATTAACGGAACATTACGACACGACATTAATTAGCCAATTGACTAGCGCGAAAATAACTCATATCTGGAAAGAATTACACAGGCCCGCTGTCCCAACCTGTAACAAAAAGGGGTGCCGGCGTCACTTAGGGAGATGGGGTGGTCTATTACGAAACTAATCAGGGCAACCGCCTATTACAAGAAAAGCAGATGTTAGATGCCAAGGCGCCACCACTTTCAAAATAGGGAAAATACACAGGTGAGCCTACTGAGAAAAGTGAAAGCATGCGTACACCTTCTAACTTCAACCATGGCAGTGCTCGGTCGACGGAACCACGAATAGCATTGAACCTACCTTGCGGGAAAACTCCTTTGCAGCTGTCTCAACTCCTTTTACAAAAGCAAAATACACACAAGTTTGCATGCAAAGAACATAAACATCAGAAAGAAAACCGAAGCTAATTGAAAATTAACTATATTAAAAATATCTAAGTGAACATTGGTTGAGTAATTTAAATGTAACGAAAGGTTAATAAGGGTTAAATTAAGTAACTTTTAAACTAGATAAAAGCGGTAAACTCGATAACAAATAATCTAAATGATTCACAAACGGTAATCAGTTTAATTATGCAAGGACATGACTCATAAACAATAACTCTTGACGGTCAACAGCCAAACGTGGCTCAAATGCGTTATAACACAATGTTAATCTAAATATAAACATTAAAACTGACGGTACATGTTCAATCCAGCGTACTGACAGCTACAACAGTTCAAACGGTACATTCTACATGGACAGCAGCGTGATGCAAAATGGCCGACATTTCAATAAATCACTTCGTTCACTGTAATCTATGCACTCTAAAACTATTACAAAAATGCGGTACCTTAAGGAGTTCAGGTTGCAGCGACTTGACGTCGAACGAAGCAGGTCGTTCCCAAGCAACTGCGCCTAAGAAGCTTGAAGAAACTGCGGAACAGCCCAGGGGTACTGTCGACGAAGGGGTCTGGACGACGTTAATATCCCCAAAGAGGGTAACACAAAGTTCGCAACAACATGGCAATGATTCGAAACGATAAACGAAACTCCATTATGCCAAATTCGCCCCAATAGAGATTCACCCCTGTGAAGTTAGCACCACAACTTCAAAAAATTTTATATTTTTCAAGAGTTCCCGTTGCACCCCAAAGATTTCTAGAGTTTCTTGCCATTTTAAAAAATAGTTCTATGCATTTAAGAGAAAAAAATGGGGATAGAAAATTTGGGGTGCTAACTTCACATTTTCCTCGGACAAATACCACTATAACTCTTTTTCAGTCATAGTTATTGAAAAATGTTATTATACTTTTCGATAGAACTCGCCGGGGTGCTACTAGAACTCTAACAAAAAAAAAGATTTAAAACATTTTTTTTAATAAACCGGAAGAAAATATCTTTTTAATTTTTTAATGTTCCGGTAGTTCTAATGGGAGTTCTAGTAGCACCCCGGCGAGTTCTATCGATAACTTTAATAACATTTTTTGATAGGACCCGATGTAAAGCAAGTACGGCTATTTTTGTGTTACTATTTTTACAAAACGACAAAGTCCTGAAAGCAATTTTTTAAAAGTTCCGGTAGTTTTAATGGTAGTTCTCGTAGCACCCCGGCGAGTTCTATCGATAACTCTAATAACATTTTTTGATAGGACCCGATGTAAGAAATTACGCCCATTTTTGTGTTAGTATTTTTACGAAACGATGAAGTCCTGAAAGCAATTTTTTAAAAGTTTTGGTAGTTCAAATAGCAGTTCTAGTACCACCCGGACGAGTTCTATCGATAACTCTAATAACATTTTTTAATAAGACTCGAAATAAAAAAGTTACGCTTATTTCTATGATAGCACTTTTACAAAACGACCAAGACCTAGAGGTAATATTTTCGAGTTCCGGTAGTTGTAATAGGAGTTTTAGTAGCACCCGGACGAGTTCTATCGATAACTCTAATAACATTTTTTGATAAGACTCGAAGTAAAAAATTTACGCGTATTTTTGTGTTAGCGCTTTTGCAAAACGACCAAGACCTGGAAATAATTTTTACAGTTCCGGTAGTTCTAATAGGAGATCTAGTAGCACCCGGACAAGTTCTATCGATAACTCTAATAATATTTTTTGATAGGACCCGAGGTAAAGAAGTTACGCCCATTTTTGTGTTATTACTTTTACAAAACACAAGCGAAGAAGCGCAAAACCATCTCTTAAGTTTGACCATTTTTAGCAATCAAGCTAATTAACTTTTGAACAAACATGGGGGACCCATTCCTCATTCTGATTTGTACGCTCTATTGAAGTGGACACCTGATTGGCCGCTTAGAGCACGCCTTTCAGGTCAAACAGTATAAATAGCTTTAGAATGTGCAGGAGTGCTGACTTTCACGGATGATATGGTGTCGAGCATATCTTCGGCCAACTCGTCATGTTTATTTTCTCTCCAAGGCAAAATGACAGTTTAATTGTCGAAATACGTATTTTGCGATTGATAAATATTTGTGTGGTAAGGGGTTTTTCACGAATTGTGATCAACTTTATATGACAAGCAAGCAGATAACCTTAAACTAAATGACTTCTCCGGAATCAAACAACCGAAACCTTCAAATTCTCGAGCATCTGCCGCAGTAGGCGCTCACAATGGCGATCCATGAACTAGACTGCACTTGTCGAAAAGCTCACTAAGCGTACAACCTACAACAGTACCGAAGAACGTCGAATGAAGGTCGACAAAGTTAATTAGCGTTGATACAGCAAACCGATTAATCAAACTGATAAACTAATAAAGTGGTAAAGTTAGAAGGAAATACTTGTTAAGTTATTATTTGGGCGTATATTATGTGTGCGATGCGTTTCAAGACATAAATTACAAATACATCGACATCACTGTGAACAGAAACTTAAAAAATCTCCATGAATTATATGTATGATGTTACAAATTATGAGCATTTCCACGCCACGTCAATATAACAGCTACTGCAGAGTCCGCCGACAAAGCCGTAGATCCGCGTTTAATATCGCGTATATTATGGCGATGCATCTGGAGCTGCTATTTTTTGGGGTGGTTTTCCAAATGTATTTTTACCAACTGAGTAGTACACTGCTTCTCTTTGAAATATAGAAAAATCTCGAATGAAGTGTCTCAACCTTCAGCAGGACGATATACTTTCTACACAATTCAGTTTTACTTTTGGTATTCCTAATATTATATAGGATTGAACTCCCAAATCGGGTAGATCGTTGATGACAAGTTAAAGTACATACCTCATTTCCTCTGCATGCTCCTGCTACACCTAACACGAGTGTAACCTACAAAATGGCCTGTTAAAAAAATGTTTATACAAAATGCTTACTGCAATTACTCACTTTCATGATCAAATATTCATCATCCGGTACTTCCATTAAATCTAATCAGCCTACTCCCTGATTAGTATTTCAAATATTTTAGGTCAGTAGTAATCGGACACCATAATTAGAGCAACCTGTCAATCAATCGATTAAATTGATTGACCTAATTAAATCCGCGGATTGACCTAATTAATTTCGCGGTTGCTCTAATTACTTTTGATATTAGCTACTGATTAAATTACGCGGCGGCTATTTTTAATTTGCTTCCGGAATTACGCGGCGGCCAGTTTAATTTCAATTTTCGCGCGAATATTTGAATTTGAAATTTTCAATTTTTTGAATTTAAACTTCCCGGGGTCGGCCATCTTGGTTTTCTGCGCGCGCACTTCTCTCGGCTGCCAGTTTTAATTTCAATTTTCGCGCATATTTTTGAATTTCAAATGTTAAATCTGTCTCTCTCTTGTACTCATAGGGTGTTGGTTCTCTCTCTTGCATTCATAGAATGGATATTTAATTTTAAAAAATCTCTGGCTGCCTCGGATTTGAACCCACGACGTTCGTATCCACATGTGGGCTGCATCGATCTATGCCGCTAGACCACGGAACGCTACGGACTCTAAGGTGTCTATGGGAATGCTATTTCACTCTTGTGTCGTCACGCTTCCATATTTTAAACGAAATATTTCTTTTTAATTATAATTTATAAGAGCGGAATTGCATAGTCTATAGTTTTAAAAGTTTCATAATAATTTTTAAAAAACTGGTTTCGTAAGTGGTTTTGATGGCATTAATAATTTAATAATTCGGCCCAACAGGTCGTGGCTTGTCAGCGACAAGAGGCAAATTCAGATCGTAAATATAAAACGAGCTACAAATTTGAGTTTAATATATTCCTGAAATACCTCTGTTCAGATAGCTTTTATTCTATTAAAAATTTGACGGGCCGCGATTTTAAAATTTGGTCCATAACAATTAGCTACTTTTTAATTACAGAAATTTGATTTTACACATATGATAATTAACCACATGTGAATAATTATTTTAAATCGCGAAATCCGCGGCGGGCATTTTTGGATTTGATTACGTCACGCCGAAGTCTTCCATCTCACTCATCGCAGCTGTTCTCTCTCGCTCGCATTTATTTAATTTAAAAAAAGCTTTTTGAGCCGGCCCCAAGTCGGATTTGAACCCTAGTTGTCACGAGATTGTTATGTTTGGCTTTTATTTTATAAGTAAAGCGTCTGAAATTGTGTCATTATATCGATCAAAACTGGTTCATGGAACTATTACTCCACAAAGTTAAATTAAATTCGTCGTCGGTATTCATATTTGTTGTAGGGGCAACTGCCGGAATCCACAAGTTGAACGTATCGTTATTGTCATGTTTGGCTTTTATTTTATAAGTAAAGCGTCTGAAATTGTGTCATTATATCGACCAAAACTGGTTCATGGAACTATTACTCAACAAAGTTAAATAAAATTCGTCGTCGGTATTCATATTTGTTGTAGGGGCAACTGCCGGAATCCACAAGTTGAACGTATCGTTATAATTTCTTCTATTTTGTACTACCAAATTTCATAAAAGTTTGTCCCAACGAAGCTTCTTTGCTGCTCACTCGGTATGAATACACTCACCTTGGTTTAATGTCTCGACACATAAAATGAACATAAGTTTGTTATGCATTCTATATGGTAATAAAAGATGATATAAATCAGCTGGGACGACAAAATTAAGCATTAAAAACACGTTTTCTACGGCGAATTTTATTTAATTGAAAAAATCAATGTATCTGCATGGGTTTGAACTACGTATCTTCGTATTGAGAGTCCGACCGCTGAGCTAGCGGGGGCTTGTTGGTTTGCGGCGAAACTGACAGGGATCAGCTTGTCTTACCATACGCCTATAATTTTTAAACACAATGTATTATAGTTACTTTGAAGCACACCTTTTATAAATCGCACCAGTCAAAATGAAAATAAATCACTAGGTTTTGGCGAGGGTTGGCATAGAAATGACAATTTAATAATAATTTTCAAAGTACATTACTGTAACTTGTTGCAACTTTAGTAAGATTTGAATAAAAACAGCAATTTCATTGAAAAATATTCTGCTACAATCATTTCGAAAAGCAACATTTCAGTTAAGTAGGCTCGTTGTGCCTTTTTATTACAACGTTTTATCATACATATTATCGAAACTATTTAAAAATTTTAGATTCACGGTAGATTGATCGATATAATGTTACAATTTCGCATTTTTATTACAAAAGTGTTTGTACGTTTGGTAAAAATAGATGTATTTTGACCCCAAATAAACATAAAATTGAATAAAAACACGCAATTTTATTGAAAAGTCTTCTGCCACCATCATTTCGATAAACAAATTTCGATAAACAAAATTTAAAAGTTCTTGTAATTTTGATAAAAAAATATGTATGTTGACCCCAAACTAACATAAAATTGAATTAAGACACGCAATTTCGTTGAAAAATCTTCTGCCACCATCATTTCGATAAACAAAATTTAAAAGTTCTTGTAATTTTGATAAAAAAATATGTATGTTGACCCCAAACTAACATAAAATTGAATTAAGACACGCAATTTCGTTGAAAAATCTTCTGCCACCATCATTACGATAAACAAAATTCAAAAGTTCTTGTAAAATTTATCAAAATATGTATGTGATGACCACAAATTAACTCAAAATTTGAATAGAAAACACGTATTCCACATCATTTCACTTAAAAAATTATCACAATACGATTTATAACAACGAAAATGATGTAAAAACAGTTTTAGAGTTATTTCTAAGCATAATTTTGCAAATGCTTTACACTTTTTTATAAATTGCATCGCTAAAAATTCAAATAAATCGCAATTTTTTAAATTACATTACGCACTTATGAAATCGTAGTTTGATGTATATGAAGTTTCGCCACTTTGTATCTGTAAAATAGCTTCAACAGTAATATTTGAATAAAAGACACGCAATTTTGTTGAAAAATGTTCTGCCACCATCATTTCGATAAACAAAACTTCAGTTACGTAGGCTTTGTGCATTTTTATTACAAAAGTTGTTGTACAATTGCTTAAATATGCATGTGAGGACGACAAATTAAATCAAAATTGACCAAAAATGACGCAATTACACATCTCACTTAAATTTATACAAAAATCGACATCATGTCACATAAATTATACAAAAAATTACATTTTAATTCAACACGCGATGAAATTTTAATAAAAAATATGCAATTACACATCATCTCACTTAAAATTATCACAATTCGTTTTACAAAACGATTTTATAACGAAAATGATGTAAAAACAGTTTTAAAGTTATTTCTAAGCATAATTTTGTTTTTATAAAATGCATCGCTCAAAATTAAAAGAAATCACAATTTTTAAAATTATATCACGCTATTATGAAATCGTAGATTGGTTATTTGAAATTTTACACTTGGTATCTGTAAAATAACTTTAAATACTAATATTTTAGCTTTTAGATTTTGTAATTATTGCAGATTCGTGAAAAACAAAAGCAGAGTAGAAATAAAAAACACAAACACTTTGTAATAAACAAATATATTGTTCTTATTTCATATAATTCTTAATAATATAAAAATAAATGAACAGCTGAATGTCTTATTTTCTAAAAATTCCCTAGCCAATTTACATAACTGTAGTTTGAGGTGCACAACATTTCAAATTAAAAAGGCTGCAAGTAATAACATCAGAATTCGTTTACATGGGATCGTAGAACAAATTTCATTGTGGCATTTTAAAGTTTAAGACGCTCCCAATCCAGAATTCCATTCGTTTTTTATGTTGATGACCTCTGCCTTAGAGTTGTTTTTCTAACTGCCCTTTTTTGGAAGTGCTTCCTAATCGACGTTTTTCTGACTACACTTTTTTGATGTGGACTTAGATGAGTAGCTGGTGTTTTTAATTTATATTCTAAATCGGACTCGCAGTTATCAGGTTCCATTTCGGTTTTTCCTGTAGTAGCCGAGAGGAAATGTGGGTTCGATTCCCACAACTGCCGTATTTTTATATATTTATTATGAAAGTCTTGATTTTAAGTTAGTTTATTCACCGCGGATTTAATTAGGTCAATCAATTTAATCGTTTAATTGACAGGTTGCTCTAATTATGGTGTCCGATTACTACTTAGATCTATCCACAAGTTCTTCATTTGAAGAAGGATATTAATTTAAAAAATATACTAATGTAGATATTATTATTGATGTTATTGATTCTTTTCAGCATTAAATAATGTACTCAAAAATAAATGCAGGAACTACTTTTGAATATAGTTATACATATATCAACTTCGACTGATACAGACCGATCAGGTCTAATATTAAAATTTTGTGTGGAAACTGAAGTCAAGTTGGCCGTGGTTAGGTCGAGTTTAGAAAAATAACTTTGTATTCCTTACATGCCACCAATTATTTGGTCCGTTCCGTATGATTACAGTACCTTGTAACCAAGGATGGCATATTTGATCTTTTTACTGTTTGTGTACCCACATAGATTAACGTTTCGCCAGACAAATATGCGTAAGTATCCTTGTTCACAAGGTACTCTAACAATACGAACCAAAGCATGAGTGGCTTATAAGAATTCACGAGCCACCAAAGAACATACCAGTTACACCAACCATTGCTTGAGTTTGCAAGGTGCAAGGCACATTAAGCCAAAAAATACTGCTTGTTTTATCTACAAAAACTACGCGGTCTAAGCCGAAATTTAATTCTAATATGGACAATTGTTAGATGCTGTAACTAGAGTGTTGCAAAAAATAGAATGTAGGTAAGATATCGCAGAAGAATAGGGTAGATACGAGGCGCATTTGAAAACTTCGCGGCCTGACACAGAGATGGCGCTCGAATCGACGTCTTTTTTCGCTCTGTCAATGTTTGGTCTCTTGTATAACATAACCTAAAATTGCAATTCAATCTGTCAAATAGTGGTCGAATCCAGCTGGTCAAAGCGAGTGTTTCGGTTGATTTCCGTAAAAATGGAAAACATTGAACATCGAGCTGTTATTAAATACCCGTTTAAGAAAAGTTTAGAGCCTCAAGCGATTGACGAAGACATGATTAACAAACACTTTGGGTAAATCTGCACCTTCGTACTCCATGGTTAAAAAATTGACGCTTTGCAAATAAGGAAGAGAGAGTCTGGAGGACTCCCCGCGCAGTGGAAGGCCATCAACGGCACTGACGGCTGAAAACATTGATAAAGTCCATGATATGGTATTATCAGACTGTCGAGGGAAGGTACGTGAGATAGTTGTGGGTATATCAACTGAACGGATTCATAACATTTTAACTGAAGAATTGGGGTTAAGTAAGATCTACGCAAGATGAATGCGGCGACTGCTCACTCCAGAACAAAAACAAGTTCGACACCAAATTTCCCAGCAGTGTTTGGACCGATTTTTGACGTTTGATGTACCCAAATGATTGTATGCGACGATTTATCACTACAGATAAGACATGGGTTCGTCACTACACGCCAGAGATGAAAGAACAGTCTAAACAATGGAAGCATAAAGACTCTCCGAATCCAATAAAGGCAAAAAATGTCACTTCGGCTGGAAAAGTTATGTGGCGTCAGTATTTTGGGATTCAAAAGGCGTACTACGCTAATTTATTGGACCGATTGAAACATGACCGGCCTTGTCAAATAAAAAAATTCTGTTTTATCACGATAATGCATCTCCCCATACATCCATAATTACAACCACCAACATTGAATACCTGGGCTTCGAATTGATTCCGCATGCACCATATTCTCCAGATTTGGCCCATCAACATTGCCATCTATAAGAGAAGATATAAGAGATTGGCATCGATTATATTTAAAAATTCGCATCAGAAATACGTCAAGCTATTCAGTCCCATAGGGAGACATATATTTTTGCCTTTACGAAAGTACTCGCTCTGCTTGTTAACGTCTAATACCGAAAATACATTTATCTACGACCACTACTAAAAGTAGGCTTTTTAGCGCTAGCTTGTTTCACTAAAAGTGACGTTTTATAGTTTACCGTGGTTAAATAAATCAGCTGTTTACTTTTAGCCCATGTGCTAAAAGTGAAATGAGGTTATAAAACTACAATTTCGAACTGGAAGTGAATTTGTAAAGTTATTCTAGTTGCTTCTTGCGTTACAGGTAAAGTGTTTGTGAAATAATTAAAGCGTTATGTAATGAATACAGTCAGATGTGGAGTATTAATAATTACATTTCGTAACTGACCTTGACTACTGTCATTCGCAAACATTCGCCCGCGCGGCATGGCTTACTGTTTATTTGTGACATAAATTAGAAGTGTCGTAGATGCAAACCTGTGTTAAATCGATATTTATGGATTAATAACAGTAAAATTAAGGTCGTAGATAAAATATTGTATGCAACGCGTGCTAAAAGTCGTTTATGCACCAGACATGTTATGAAACTCAGCCTTCGGCTTCGTTTCATAATTTTCATGTCTCGTGCATAAACGTCGACTGTTAGCACTTGTTGCATAAATAGCTATTATCTACGACCACCACTAAAAGTAGGCCTTTTAGCGCTAGCTTGTTTTACTAAAAGTGACGTTTTATAGTTTACTGTGGTTAAAGAAATCAGCTGTTTACTTTTAGCCCAGGTGCTAAAAGTGAAGTGAGGTTATAAAACTACAATTTCGAACTGGAAGTGAAGTTGTAAAGTTATTCTAGTTGCTTCTTGCGTTACAGGTAAAGTGTTTTTGAAATAATTAAAGCGTTATGTAATGAATACAGTCAGATGTGGAGTATTAATAATTACATTTCGTAACTGACCTTGACTACTGTCATTCGCAAATATTCGCCCGCGCGGCATGGCCTACTGTTTATTATGACATAAATTAGAAGTGTCGTAGATGCAAACCTTTGTTAAATCGATATTTATGGATTAATAACAGTAAAATTAAGGTCGTAGATAAAATATTGTATGCAACGCGTGCTAAAAGTCGTTTATGCACGAGACATGTTATGAAACTCAGCCTTAGGTAACATACATTTTTTCCCTGAACTTTACGCCATTAACGGGTGTAGAGAAAAATAACTGGTGCAACTATTTTTTAAGTAGATAATTTTGTCATTGTCAAGTCCAACGGCTGACTAAGTGTTAATATCAGACAGGAACTGCAGCGTCGCGCCGCAATTTCGTCGCCTCAATTGAAAATTGCGGCAATCACAATAATGGATCTAACTTTAGCCACCGAGCTATTTATTGCCGCTGAATCCATCTATCTTCCTATTCCGCATGTATCAAACCCTCGTAATATAGAAACCGATAACGCCAATCAGCGTCAATTCCCAACAAACATGTTCGATGGCGCTGCGTGTGTTGAATGTGGGCAATAATTTGAATTTATTTATCCTCCGATGAAGCTAATGTGGCCCAATTTATTTTTATGCCGACTTGGGCCCACCAAAGGTGAAGGCACTGTACCTTGTGAAAAATTCATGATATGGCATAGCCTTGTTTCGTGTATAAATTCAGGGACTTCTGTAAACACAACCAGCGAAAATAAGTGTTTTAAAAATAGAAGCGGAGCTTATTACTCACGAAAGAGTTCTGTATTTATTTTTTGGGAAGTGACTGTTCTATCAAATGTTTAAAGTAAAAGTCTTAAAACCGTTTATAGTAATTTATTATACAAGACGATAAAGTTAAATTTTATCCACGAGTGAATCGTTTAACGTCGAGACGAAGTCGAGATGTTAATGATTCAAGAGTGGATAGTAATAACTTTATCGTCGTGTATAATACCATTTTTTTTTCTATAGCAAGAACTAACAATTTCAAAAGAAAATAAGGAAAGTCAATTCCATTTTAAAATCTCAGTAGCTAGACTGGGTTGCTAGGATAATACGAAGCTGTAATATTTAATTTAAAGGCAAAAAACAAAAGACTTTGTTTTAACTGCTTAAAGGGTTTCCATTCTAGTAATTTTTGTAGGGCATCAAGCTGCAGATACTGTAGGAAAAAGCACCATACACTCCTACATTTAAATACTCAAAATTCGGAAACTCAAAGTTTTCCCTCCGGAGTCATTCAAAATAGTGTAGAAGCGTCTAGCTCCGGTCATTCGCAAACAGCGCAGATAAGTCAGGAAGAATCTAATGCAGTTTCGTCAATGACAAGTCATATTATGAATGGCTACGAGCAGCAAGTGTTACTATCAACGGCGATCATTCGTGTTGAGTGCAAATCTGGCTCTCTTTATAATTGTCGTGCATTATTAGATTCGGGTAGTCAATCAAATATAATAACCGAAAATTTGTGTGAGCGATTAGGTTTACAAAAAACTAATATTGATTTAGCGGTAACGGGTATAAACCAGTTGTCCACCCAAATTCGACACAAGGCGGAACTCAGTATGCACTCAAGCTATGGCAATTTTAAAACCACCATCTCTTGTATAGTAGTCCCAAAAATAACTGGAAATATTCCAAGCTACTCGTTCGACTCAGCCTCATTGCAAATTCCGCCGAATATTAAATTAGCTGACAATACATTTAATATATCAAGTGAAATTGAAGTTCTGATAGGTGCTGAGATCTTTTGGCAATTAATCTGTGTGGGACAAATTAAGCTAGGTGGAAATCGGATAACGTTGCAAAAAACGAGACTAGGATGGATATTAGCCGGTCCTTTAAATTGTCAGCCTAATAATCGTAACAATGTTTATTGCAATTTAAATATAGTAAGTGGTAGTCTAGATGTGCAAGCACAATTAGCAAAATTCTGGGAACTAGAGGAATGTTGCGTAACCAAGGCGCTTTCAAGCGAAGAGCGCTTTTGTGAAAGGAATTTCACCAGCACTACTACTCGCGACGAGAATGGTAGATTCTATGTCTCCATTCCGCTAAAGGAAACATCGAATAAATTAGACGATTTAAAATTATTAGCTGTTAAGAGATTTTACGCCCTTGAACGAAAATTAGAGAGAAATCCTAAACTTAAGGAATTATATGTCAAATTCATGAGTGAATACGAGATGATGGGTCACATGAGCAAGATAGAAAATGTAGAAAATAGTGTCGTTTCGTATTACTTGCCCCATCATGGCGTGATAAAAGAAGAAAGCCTAACAAGCAAGTTAAGGGTCGTGTTTAATGGGTCCGCGAAATCAACCACAGGCATCTCTTTGAACGATCTTCAAGCTGTAGGTCCGGTCATTCAGGATGACCTTTTTCCATTTTAATCAGATTTCGCAAATATAGATACGCTCTATCGGCTGACATAGCAAAAATGTACAGGCAAGTGTTTATTCAGCCCGAACAAAGAGACTTGCAACGCAATGTATGGCGATCAAGCCCTACTGACCCATTGGCGGACTACTGTTTGAACACGGTTACGTACGGCACTGCCGCGGCTTCATTCTTGGCAATTAGGTGTCTTCAAGAGTTAGGACATAAAAGCATAAGCGAATTTCCTCGAGCATCTAACATAATTTTAAATGATTTCTATGTCGATGATCTGCTTACGGGTGCAGATTCCATCGAAGAAACAATTTCTATTCGAAATGAAATCATTTTGATACTCCAACGTGGTTGTTTCGATCTCAGAAAATGGATATCAAACGAACCCTCAGTTTTACATGATATACCTGCCTCTAATGCTGGAGATTCTAGCGCCCTGAAGTTGTGTCCCGATCAAAACACAAAAACTTTAGGTTTATTATGGCTACCGCAATCAGACACATTAAATTATAGCATCAAGGCAAATGAATTGCAAACATCCGTGACCAAAAGGTATATTTTATCCGCTACAGCTAAAATATTTGATCCTCTAGGGCTCCTAGGTCCTGCTGTCATAATACCAAAAATTTTACTGCAAAAATTATGGCAATATAATTTATCATGGGACGAATCTGTTCCTATGGATTTGCATTCTCAGTGGCTACAGTTTCAAGATGAACTAAAAGCTTTGCAGCAAATAGAGATACCGCGTCAAGTAATCATCCAAGACGCAACGAGCATTGAGATTCATTGTTTTTCAGATTCGTCTGAGGTCGCTTATGGCGCTTGTATTTACGTTCGGAGTATGGACGCGTTAGGAAACGTACATGTTAAATTAGCTTGTGCTAAATCTAGAGTAGCACCGTTAAAAACCATTTCCATACCGCGCTTATAACTGTGCGGAGCTCTTTTACTTGCTAGGCTTGTTGATAAGTTCAAGGCAGCCATAAAAATGCAGTTTGACGCTACGGTGTATTGGTGCGATTCGACAGTTACGCTAGCATGGATTAAGTCTGCTCCAAATAGATCCCAAGGTATTTGACGGCACTGTCCTTTGGATTCCATAGTATCGATGTGTTGTTTATTGTTATGTTAGGCGGATCTTGGGGCCGCCGTAGAGTGAAGATTTTAGACTCGCATTTGTCTGCATTGATTTTGATGTTCCATTTCTGAAGCCACTTGCTTAACTGGTTAACGCTTTCTTGAAGTTTATGTGCTGCTTGATTTATGTCGTGATCTTGGGTGATGATTGCGGTGTCATCCGCGTACATGGCTATAATTGCATTGGTTGGTTCGGGAAGGTCATACATGAAGATGTTAAACAAGATAGGCCCCAATATGGACCCTTGTGGGACTCCCGCTTCGATGTTGTGTATTGACGACGTGAAGGCATTGACTCTAACTTGAAAGGTTCTGTCAGAGAGGAAGGATTTAATGATCACTAGTAGGAAGGAGGGGACATTAATTGTCATCATTTTATATATTAGACCTCTAATCCAGACTCTGTCGAAGGCTTGGGCCACATCGATAAAATTAATTAGCGTGTGCATTTTATTCTCGAATCCCGTTTCAATTTTTTCTATAATACGCAGTATCTGGTGATTTGTGGAGTGTGAGTTTTTAAAACCGAATTGGAATTGAGGCAGAGTGTTGTTTTCGTTTAGGAAGTTATTTAGACGGCGTTGAATTATTCGCTCTAGGAGTTTGGACACTGTAGATAAAAGGCTAATTGGCCGGTAATGGGCTGGATTATTATGAGGTTTACCGGGTTTAGGAAACATCAGGATGATTGCATGTTTCCAGGCGTGGGGAAAATATCCTATTCGCAGACATGCATTAAAGATTGCCGTCAAGTAGGCTACTGCCTTATTTGGTAAATTTTTTAGAACGACATTAGGTATCATATCTTTCCCTGGTGCTTTTTTTGTTTTCAATTTGTTTATATATTGCTTGACTTCAGTTGGCGATGCTGGATCTGTAAGTATTATGGCGTTGGTATGCAGATTGTTTATTTCTTGTTCGACGAAGTCACTATGGCTTCCGTTTCCATCAGTTATGGTGACAAAGCAGTTATCAAGCTGTTGTGCGAAGATTTCGCATTTGTCTTGGTCGTCTGAGTAAGTGCCAGTATTAGTTTGCAGTGGTGGGATTATCATAGGTTGCTTTAAGATTCTTTTAGTGGCACGCCACATGTTGGGATCCCCTGGGTTGAGTGATTCTATGTAGTGTTTGTATGAGGCTATTCTTACTTGCTCTAGTTCGAGTTTCACTTTTCGGATTAATCTATTCAAGCGAGCTTTTGCATCAGGGGCCCTCGTGTTTTGCCATAATCTTCGTGCTCTATGCTTTTCCCTTATGAGATTTTGTATGTGCGTGGGCAAGGTTTGATTGCATGTTGGTTTGTGAGGTCGGGTGGGCATTGCGGCTCGTTGTATAGCTTGGATGACTGTTTGCTCGAAACAGTTAATCGCTCTATCTATTTCGGGTTGGGAGGTTAGATTGGTCGGGCATGTGATTTGGTCTTGCAGTTCTGTGTTGAAAAGTTCCCAGTTAACAGGACCATTTATCAACCTTGGAGGTTTGGGATAATAATACGGTGATCTGTTTAAGGTGAATATTACAGGCAGATGGTCTGAGTCTAGTTCGGTTAGTACTGTTTGACTAATTGGTAGAGTAATGTTTTTATGTAAAATTATGTCTAATATGTCCGGTAATTGGTTTGATCTGTATGGATAGTATGTATATTCTGCTGGAGCTGATATACCCACTGCTAATTGGGAAGTATAATTCCCTAGTTTTATACCGTTTGGGTTATTTGCTCGGCATCCCCAGTTCTTGTTTTTACAATTGAAATCGCCTACTAGCATTGTAGGCTGCGTGCCTTCGAATAGATTTGTGAGTTCATGTAGATCCAGTTTGTTGTTGGGTGGTTTGTATGCTGAGATTATTGTGAGAGTGGACTTGTTTAGCATAGTTAATTTGATTGCTACTGCTTCTAGATTATGGATGTTGGGTAGATCTACTGGGGCAGCGGCAAGATGACGTTTAATTATTATTGCAGAACCACCCCATCCTACTGCATTTTCTCTGTCCTTTCGGTGGATGGTGTAACCAGGTATAGTAAATTTTTCATGTTGGATCAAGTGTGTTTCAGTGATGCACGCGATGTCGATACCATGCCTGGCAATAAATGAGATGAAGGTAGAACGCTGAGCTTTGATGCCGTTGGCATTCCAATTTAGGAGGGTTAACTTAGGTGTAATATTGAGATTATTTGCTGCCATTTTGAAACAGCATGGGTATTAGGGACATTAGAAAATGTTTAATTTGATCAAGGTATGGGGTAATTAGTTCAAGGACGGATTCGAAAATTTTTTTGGTGAGAGGGTCTGGACTGGATCTACTTTGATTGCCATTATTGCTATTGTTGAGATTAGATGTATTGGGTCCGTTGGCTACCGTTTGTGCATAGGTTGAGTTGGAGGTAATATTTCCCCTTATGTGGGCATTAGGATTAGAAGATCGAATTGTTGGTGGGGGCGGTCTTTTATTCAGATTTCTGATGTATGGGCAACCTCTGTAGTTGGCGGTGTGTTGTCCTTTGCAGTTCACACATTGCGGATTGTCTACGCCTTTGACTTTTGTGCATGTCGAGTAGTGATGAGGCTCAGTGCATTTAACGCATCGTGGAGGGAGATGACAGTAGTTTTTGGTGTGGCCCATTAATTGACAGTTGGTACACTGCGGGGTATCGCTGTTTCTTCGTCTTGGCTCGACTTCTACTACGCAGTGTAGTAATCTTGTTAAATTAAATATGTTTTTTCCTTCTTGGGTGTTGTTTAGCTCGACAGCAATTAGCGGCATGGGGACTTTTTTACTATTTAATAGTCTAGTAATCTTGGTAACCGGATATTTTAAGTCATTTAATGCTACGTGGATGTCTTTTTCAGTGATAGATACTGGAACGTTGCGTATTATGGCCGAGATATTAGTGTTACTATTGGGATCACGATATGTGTAATAGTTTACCTTGCGTTCGTCGTAAAACTTAGTAAGGGCTCTGTAATCGTCAATGTTATTTAAATTAATTCGTAATTGATTGCCTTTATATGTGGTTGAAAAATCTTCTTTTACTACTCCATTGATGTCTTTAATTATATTTTGGTAATGAGTACCATTAGGAATAAATATTGGAGGGATTTTAGGCTTTTCCTGTGTGCTTATTGTTGATTGAGATTGAGATTGAGATGAGTTCTCTTGTTGTAGTTGTAGGTTATAATATTTGTTTTGTGTTATTAGTGTGTCAGCGCTAAATAGATATCGCTTATTTATGTCCGGTTCATCAGGCGAGGTCAGTGGTCGTTTATTGCTATTATCGCCAAGACTTGACGAATTTTGATAATCCATTGAATTGTTTGTACTTGGCAATTCCTGAGAATTTGTTGTGGGAACTGCGTTATTACCCCTATGAATTACTGTTGGCGGTTTTAATACAAAACTGTTTCTGTCAGTCATATCTTAGTTTGACATTGATGTGTGAAAATATTAATATTCGCCTTTTAGAGTGTAGAAATTAAATAAAGGTTTGCTTATCTGTTTGGCCAGATGGTCTTGTCGCCGCAATCGCAGCGATTGCGGCGAGTCGGTGTCGCACTGATGTAGCACTTATGTGTAAATATTTAGAATAATGTTTAATAGGAATCTACTTGAAGCACTGTAATTAATTAAGTACCGTTAGTTAGGAGGTCACTTAACTCACATCCGATCGCAATGCTGTCGCGCGCGGAACTTGTCCGAGTCATATGCCAGATTAGCTATGCTCTATCCAATCCTAAATAAAAAATCTACTCTTAAGCTACAATGCGGAACCCTTATATATTCGTCCATAATAAGACCCATTTTTACATATGGATGCTGTATCTGGAGCACAACGTCAAAAACAAATCTAAACAAACTGCAAGTACTACAAAACAAGGTGTTACGCACCATAACAAATGCACCATGGTACGTAAGGAATTCTCAGATACATCGTGAAACAGGCATACCCACAGTACATGAGTTCATATCGAAAACCACAATCAAATTTTATCAGAATATTACTCAGTGTAGCGGAGCCGCACACTACAACCTTGGCAGGAAACATATCCACAGAAGGCTAAAACGAAAACTACCCATCGACTTAATAAACAGTGATTAACAATACTTTAACCCTTGAGTGACAAGTGCTAACGATAAATAATAGTGCAAAAGGTGTATGAACCTGATAGTGATCTAACGTCATCTACCTAAATGAACCTTGCCATGAATAGCACATGATGCTGAGCTGGCATAATCCTATATTAAAAAAAATTAAAAAAAAAAGTCTGCTCCAAATACCCTAAAAACCTTTGTGGCCAATCGGGTTTCGGAAATCCAAAATTTGGTAGGCCAGTCTGACTGGCGGCATATTAGCTCTGGTGACAATCCTGCTGACCTCCTATCACGCGGTATTAGACCAAATAAATTAATTGACTCAAAACTTTGGTGGCACGGCCCAGGTTGGCTAAGGCAGTTACCTACCTACTGGCCCGGTGGGGCAATTGAAAACTATCAGACTTCCACCGAGTATTTGTCTGAATGCCGCGTTGCAACTACAATTGAATTGATGGCAAGAATTGAAAACGATTTATTTGCGCGTTTTTCTTCTCTAAAGCGGTTGCAGCGATGTATAGCATATTGTGTGAGATTTAAAAACAATTCATTAAAGCTGAAACGTGATAGAACCATCGGTTGCCTTACAGTGACTGAATTAAACCATGCTTTGGAAATTCTGATAAAAATTGCCCAGCACGACGAATTTAAGCAAGAAATCAAGGAACTGTCGAAATTACGGGATATTAATTCCAAAGGTAATTTACTCGCCCTACATCCTTTCCTTGATGAAAGAGGAATTTTGCGGGTAGGCGGTAGATTACAAAATTCCAATTTTTCTGAAAATAAGAAACACCCCATTATTCTCCCGTCCAAGCATCGGCTTACATTGCTAATTGCGCAAAACCTGCACGAACGTACGCTACATTCGGGTCCGCAATTACTTTTGTCAGTTCTTAGGGACACATATTGGCCAATTTCGGGACGCAACTTAGTGCGAAAAATTGTTCATAACTGCGTAAGATGTTTTCGTGCAAATCCCAATCGTGCTAAATATTTAATGGGATCTTTGCCTAAAGAGCGAGTAACAGCTGCCTTTCCCTTTCAAACATGTGGCGTAGATTATTGTGGCCCTATTTTAACGAAAGACCGCAAGGGGCGAGGTTGCAAGACGATCAAAGCATATATATGCATTTTCATTTGTTTTTCGACAAAGGCAATTCATGTGGAAGTTGTATCGGAGCTTACCACAGAAGCCTTCTTAGCTACCTTAAGACGATTTGTTGGAAGGAGGGGTAAGCCTTCTAAAATATATTCTGATAATGGCAGCAATTTCGTTGGGGCAAATGCTTGTTTAAAATCATTTTTAAGAGATTTAAATTCTGAATGCACTAGTAAGGATTTTGATAATGCAATAGCCTCAGAGGGTATTTCCTGGTCCTTTATACCACCACGCTCTCCGCATTTCGGAGGTCTCTGGGAAGCAGGTGTAAAAACAATAAAATATCATTTAAAACGCGTTATTGGTACTGCACTACTAACGTATGAAGAATTAAATACAGTTTTAGTTCAAATTGAAGCAGTGGTAAATTCTAGACCTCTCTCCCCATTGTCAAATGACCCTTCTGACCTAAATCCTCTCACTCCAGCTCACTTTCTGATAGGGAGAAGCTTATTCAGCGTTCCAGATCAAGATGTTGTTGACACTAAGCCAGCAAGACTATCTCACTTTCAGAGGGTGCAGCAGATAGCTCAGCACTTTTGGGCTAGGTGGTCCAAGGAGTATATTAGCCAACTACAAGTGCGAACTAAATGGCGATCCAACAGCGCAAATTTAATTACGCCCAACGCAATGGTCGTCATTCGCGAGGACAATGTGCCTCCCCTGAAATGGCACCTTGGCAGAATTGTGGAGGTGCATCCCGGCTCTGATGGCATAATCCGAGTGGTAACTGTGAAAAGTGTTGGTGGCGTACAAAAACGTGCGGTAGCTAAACTGTGTGTGTTACCCATTAATGACAATTAACTGATTCTTAAAGACTTTATTCTATGTTGTGTTATTAAAGATTCTCGATTTTTGTATATATGTATGATTGATTAATCATTATTGTAACTGTACGGCGTTTTGAAGTTTAGTTCTTCAAGGTGGGGGGTATGTTTAGACTAGTTAATGTAACATATTTCTATTTCCTTGTTAATATTAAGTTTGTGTATTTTCGTTGCCAGTTTTGTATTTCGGGCGCACTCGCTCATTTTCGGAGGGTTGCTGGTGCGTCATTTTAAATTCTTCGGTGGTCAGTTCAACCACTGACACGCAAATGATAAGTTCAAAATAAAGTGGTTACTCAGAAAAGTTGTATTTATTAACACTACCTTCATTCGACATTAAAAAAAAATAACGATTTGAAGTCAATATGGCAACAATTTTATATATTGAAGATAAACAATTGGCGAAATGTAAAGTTTGAACGTATAAACTTATCATAATCCGAGGCAGCTTGACGAAAGGATCACAATCACTTTGCACTTCCAACAAAATCAAAAGATGAAGAGCGACATTTTTAGTACCAGAAGAAAGCAATGAAGTTATAGACGAGCCCCAACGCAGATTATCAGCCCAGAAATACCTTATTTAATTTAAAACACTTGCTTTTCTGTGGAAATTGCATTCTGAAATTTCACCTGAACACTATTCTCCTTTCGGGACCATTTTCGGGATCTTCGGGACTAGTCCCGGGACTTGAAATTTAGCTCGTAAGTCCCGAAAACACTTTTGGTCCCGGGACTTGGAAACCCTATTTGCAACCTACCTTCATTCTACATTAAAAAATAACGATTTGAAGTCAATATAGCAACAATTTTATATACTGAAGATATAAACAATTGGCAAAATGTAAAGTTTGTTCCTATAAAATTAGCATAATCAGACGCAGCTTGACGAAAGGATTACACAAGCACTTTGCAGTTCAAACAAAAGCAAAAGATGTGAGCGACAGACTTTTTTAGTACCAGAAGAAAGCAATGAAGTTATAGACGAGTCCCAACGCAAATTATCAGCACAGAAATACTTTATTTAACTTAAAACACTTGTTTTTCTTTGGAAATTGCATTCGAAAATTTCACCTGAACACTATTTCCCTTTCGGGACCATTTTCGGGATCTTCGGGACTAGTCCCGGGACTTGAAATTTAACTCGTAAGTCCCGAAAACATTTTTGGTCCCGAGACTTGGAAACCCTACCGTTGAATACGAAAATTGTCAAAAAAAATTGGTAGCGGTTCAGGTATCTCGTCAACCTGCCTCTTCTAACTCTTTCCCCTTCCATTTCTCAGAAATCTCGTTCGAGAGAAAGTTGTAGAGCGAAAATTTTTCTTCAAAAATTTATAGAGTTATGCTAATTTATCTTTACCTGGTAAACGGTTAGAGCGTTTTGAAGTTTAGGGGTACTTTTCAACATTTTGCTATTAAAATTCTCGTCGCTTAAGTTTCATTTCAAAGGTCTTTAACTCTCTTAATCACTTTGTATGCTGTTTAATTAAATACGTATAGTATTTATAACCCGTATAAATAATAAATTATGTGTATCTGTACGTATAAGGTATATTTCAAAATTGAATCTGATGAAATTTCCTACAAAATGGTAAATTCAAGTTTGTCAACCGTTTATCGATAAACAGTTTTATACTCATAGCATGTAGATTGTACCTCTTTCAGGATGAAGATTTGATCGGTAACTGATCGGTTTTTACTGAACCCGTACTCTCCTATAATCTCTTCTGCAAAAACTTTAAGTCTTTTTCTGACCGCAACAGCTAGTAGTTTGTAGACTGTGTCTAGCAGTGTTATGCTACTACCGGGTGGCCATAAATATCTGATATCACATTACCTTTGGAATCAACACCGCTTTATTAAAGTGATGAATTCAACTAAACTAAATGTCATTAATGTCATCACAACTAAAATTCCCATCTGTCAAAAATTATTACAGATAGCAATAAGTAATGGAGTTAGAACAGGATATTTTTATAATCGAGTCGTAGGCTAAACTGCAGAATCTGGGGCACATTCCCTTCCTCTTATTGCATTTTATTACAATATATAGGTACCAATACTTATCGTAATTGAAATATAATGCTAACCAACATTTATAAGTAGCTAGTTCCATGGCTACCGGGATCTCAGATATTTATGGCCACCCGGTATAATTTTCACATATTGTTGTTTCTTCTTTCTTGTGTAGCGGAATCAGAACTGGCTATTTCTATCGGTTTGGCATCACTCCTTGTCTCCATACCTCCCGAACTAGCTCGTACACTAGTTCGTTTATTACCTCCTCCCATACTTAATCAGTTCTGCTTCAATTTCGTTCCCACCCGGGCTTTTTCCGTTTTTCAAATTTTTTATTACTTTGTAGATTTCTTTTCTTGTCGGTTCTTCCGTTATTTCTACGTCGACTGTCAAGAAGAAGTTGAGACAACTTCTTCTGGATTATCCTCGCTTTCCTCTTCATTTAGTGTTTCTTCGAAATGCGTTTTCCATCTTTTTATCATATCTGTTTCTTTCCCTATTAAATTACCCTTTTTGTCTTTGCAGAGCAACTGTGTTTGTCGGTATCCTCTCTTTGTATTCTTGATTTCGTGATAAAAATTCTTTATCTCTTTGTTTTTATATTTGTCTTCTAGTTTTTGGAACTTGAGTGTTTGAAAAACTCTTTTTTCTTTTCTGTAAACGTTGGTATCGCGTGGTGCGGCTCGGAGCGGTGACGCTGATCAGGGCGGTGACGGGGCTCGGGTCGGCGTCGTTGCTCGGAGCGGCGTCGTTGTTAGGGGCGGCGACGTTGGCTGCGGCGGCTGGCCGGGATGTAATAGGGCTGCGTACGCAGAGACGCTGGGGGATGTTGACGCAGTTGGGCGTTAAGCCGGCGGTCCCGTCGGGCGGAGCGAGGCTCGGTCCCTGGGGGGCGGCGTGGGGGCAGCTCGACCTCGGTCAGCGGTAAACGGATGTGGGGCACCGCGGCCTTGAGGGCGGCGTTCCACATTGTATCGAACTCGTTCCTTTCGATAGGCTCCAAATGAAGCTGCAGCTCCAACTCCTATCGACGGGGGCGGCAGGGACATCGGCCGCGGGGGGCGGGCGTCGGATTGAGGGCACCGTCTGTGGGGACGGCGTTGTAGGCGGCTAGGGCACCAGGCGTGTTGGTGAAGTCGGGTGTCCGGAGGCGGCGGCCGGCGGCGGCTCCCGGCGTAGCGATACCTGGAAGGTGGGGACGGCACGTGGCAGTGGCGGGCTCTTTTTCTTGATGGCGACTCTGGGGTGGCCTGTGGTGATGGCCCGAACAGCCGTTCGAACACTGCTTGTAACTTAAAAAAAATAAATCCTAACAACGTCCACGACGTGTAGCGCACGGTAGACGCAGACGATGGTGAAGGAGTCCATCGAATGCTTACGCCATCTTCGGTGAGCTAGGGTGCATGAGAGTTTGCTTCCGCGGCTGGACATGGGGTTCCCAGCCTCTGTATCGCACAATGGTAGGCTCGACTTGCTTTCGGGGCTTGCAGCGGACTCTGCTTCTTGGGGAGCAGCTTCTGCGTTGGCTGAAATTTTCTACGTCTCTGTTTCGTACAATGGGGTGCGTGTCAGAGGACTTGGAGAGCGAACAAGGTGAGTTCGACTCGCTATTTTCTAAGTCCCTGTTTCGCACAATGGGGTGCGTGTCAGAGGACTTAGAGAGTTACCTAAGATGAGTTGTACTCGGTGAGATGCTTGGGAGCGAATGCTGAAGACTGATTGTTGAAGACCGAATTAATCTCTCTGGAAATCGTCCGTGCTTATAAAGGGACATGCCCTTTGTTGGCAGGTTCCAGCTTCCTCATTGGTCGCCAAAGGGGGGGGGGCTTTTCTTCGCTTTTTCGGCTTTTGGATATTTTTGGCCTTAGTGTTTTGGTGCTTTTAATTAGCGGTTTAATTACTCGCGCAATCGCTTCCTTTCGAAAATACGCATCTTTCAATATGTGACTTGCCCTAGTTGTTTGAATTTTTTCTCGCGCGTGTTTTTATATTATGATGTTTTTCTGGTAAATTTAAAATTTAGGCGCGCGGTTTGAGGCGTGTGTCTGCCAGCTGTAGAATTCTCGCATGCCGGCCTTTGCTTAATTAATTCGGCCATTACGTTAATTCAATCCGCACGAATAATATCAATGCTCCCGGGTAAAACGTTCCCAACACGTTCCATGTTCCTATTATCAAGTCTGGAGATTTTTTAGGGCTTATTGCTCCCACTCTCTTTGTTTTGACACCAAATTCGCTTTTATTTTTCTTCCCTTTCCTATCGCTTGTAGGCTTTTAAGTTGTTCTTTTGTATATTTTAGCTTTGTTATGGCTCTGGTTGATTTTGGTAATTGTACTTTTTCCTCTAGGTTTGCTAGTTTCCTTGTTGATCTCCTTTTCTTTATTTCTTAATTATTACTTTATTAACCTACGCATTTCTGTTTGTGTCTCGGATCGTTGAATGTCCTACATTTGGAGTTGTAACAACTGCCTTATATTATTTGTAGCTTCCATTTTCGTAGTTTATACGGGTTATAAATACTATTAGTATTTAATTAAACAGCATACAAAGTAATTAAGAGAGTTACAGACCTTGGAAACTAAACTTGAGTGACGAGCGTTTTACTAGCAAAATGTTGAAAAGTACCCCTAAACTTCAAAACGCTCTAACCGTTTACCAGGTAAAGATAAATTAGGATAACTCTATAAATTTTTGAAGAAAAAATTTCGCTCTACAACTTCCTCTAGAACGAGATTTCTGAGAAATGGAAGGGGAAAGAGTTAGAGGCGGAAGGTTGACGAGATACCTGAACAGCTACCACTTTTTGACAATTTTTCATATTCAACGGCTCATATCTCCAAAACGGTAACACTTGGGTAGAAACATGGATATACCATTTGGATGGGAATTTTATCAGCTTTAATTTTAAAAGGTATAAAATTTTCTGTGTGACACACCGTTTTCGAGATAAACGCCGAAAACTAAAAAAAGTGACCTTTGGGACCCCCTCCCACCCCCAGCGGCGCTTGAAATCGATGGGACTTTATTAGGCGTTGTTCAGGGGACCACCCCCTACACATTCCTGGAAAAATTGGAACTCCATGGTTAAATGCGAGATGAAAACCTAATTTGACTGGCCCAATGACATCACCACGTGTCATGAATTTGACACGCGACAGCCGGGTGTAATAGCGAGGATACGGAAGCTTTGACCTTCCGCCTTGCAGGCCAAGCTCCTTCATAGGGTGTTAATGCCTCACCAATGACGTAATGCTGAGAATTTCTGATGGCGGGCAGGTTCTCGAGAACTGCTGAACTGGCGTATCCCAAAATGAACGCTCCGAACATAGCTGTCGATGTGGCAAAAAATTCTGTACTCACTCATACACCCGGAAAAGGCGTTTGCGTACTCGTTGCACTTTATACTGAAAGCAGCAATTATTTACTTACAGCATTATTCTAGCCGCTTCTATTTAACTTAGCTCGCGTTGGTGCGAATTCGCACACTTTGAAGTTGTATCTACATACCGCTAACTTGGGCAAAAGTCCGCGCTCTAATTCCTTGTTCTTCGTGAAATCATCTTAAGTTGAATCTCCCCGTACCCGCGAAATCAGCTTCAGAATCCACTTGCAGAGCAGTACATGGTCGGCTTTACGAACTTTTGATTATATTAAACACACTGCTTAAATCTAATACACACGAGAATACATATAAAAAAAAGTGTGAAAACAAACATTACAGGCGAGGGAGCCAAGCTTCGTTTCAAAATTCTGTTTGCCACTTCACCTTCTCATTTTCTACCATGTGAGATTTAAATTTGATTTGTGATATTGTATTAAATTTGTTATTTTATTATCACTATTTTGATTCTTTTGCTTTTAAAATCTCTCATTAATGCTACGTCATGTTTCGAAAAAATTCTGGCTTTTGTGCCAATATCGTCACTTGCACAATCGCTATATCCAAATTTCCTCTCCCAGTTGTTGGATTTAAACTAATACGTTTTACACATTCCTGATCAAATTGTTGTTAATTTTGCTGTCAGTGGTATACACTCAGTAGAAAAGTTGGTAATTTTAATCGCAATTACAGCATAATTATACGAGTAGATAAGTACAGGTCCGCATTAATTGCCAGAATGTGTTCGGCCTCCATTGCATGCAGTGACAACCACTGATCGTAATTAACACGTTTATTAATGATGCCATTATCGCACAGCGTTAACTTCATTAAATCCGCAGTTCCCTGCAATGAACTGATCGAATTAACTCACAATTCGATTGTCATATATGGGCATTTTGAAATACACCACTATCCTTTGTGGGGCATGTTACTGTGACAATTCTGTAGTCTTGTACTTCCAAACGACTGAATTTAGTTTTATTCATAACATTTTCTGTGGTTCTATATAAATTCCAGTTTCCGAATTCCCTAAACCGCATGTTCGCAGCTAGTAAACTTTTACTTACTTATTTGTTTTGTTTCAGTTGCCGCCCCTGGGCACATACAATGAAAAGGTAAGTTGTGGACTTCCAAGTTCCGGAGCGGAAGCGAAGTTTAATTTATTTTAGTCCCGCGCTCTGCTCCGTTTAAACTTTTTAACTCGATTGGAATTTAATTCGGGGAAGGCCAGTGGGTGTTTAAGTTTAACGCTGCTTTAAAGCTTGTTTCTATAGTTTCGGATTGGTTTCTCGCTAAATAGAATCAGGTTGCTAGAAAACACTAGCAACTTGTTTGCTCATTTTAGTTCAAACGACAAGAAAATTTACTATAATAATGCTTTTGAGTTTTATTTTTCAAATTCGTCTCAGAAATCTATTTTATTTCTTGTAGAAATGGCTGTTATTATTACTATTATTTTTTACTTTCACTATGTTAAATGTGTTATTACGGAGACCCTGCAAATAATTGTATCCTGCCAAAACTATAGCTCTTTGTATCAACCATTCCAAAACATCTAAAATACTTGTTTCCTAAATTTTTACATTTTGTAATAGAAAATTACAAACAATAACGTTAATGGAAGCAGTTATTTTTTCTTTGCAAGAAACTTAGGCGTAGTATGTTTCTAAAATAATTAGGGAACCAAACAATTAAACACTAAGAATTTAATATTGAAATCCCTATACTACATGGACAAATCATTTACATATACATATATACATAACGTTCATTAGTTGTTTTGCTGACGTTGCTTATCTTTTCGTAACCTCGAGATAACTTAAATATAGATTTAAAGGAGGCAGCTGTCAAACGTTGATTGCATATACACATGCCTCGAATTTAATTAACCGCTTGTAAAAATTTTATCAAAGGGGCATGCCCTATAAATTGGTTATATAAAGGGCGTGCGATTTTCACTCTTTTTTTGCGTGCCTCGAGCATACAAATAGAAATATAAAATACACTTTTGCAAACAGTCCAGATTTTAACAGTAAAAGTACCTTTAATGTTAATTTGTCCTGGAGTGTTTACTGATGGTAAGCGTCTGTATTTCATAATAAACTAAATTTAAATATGGCTGAATGTAAAGTTGTAACCTTTTCCAGGAAAAACCTGCCTGTAGTTTTTTATTAATTGTCATTTAATACACCTATGTTGCAAATGGTATCATCTGCCAATAAAATGATATAATGCGATATAATACGAAATTCTAAACAATTCTCGAATGTAAGTACCATTACATTATTTTTTTCACTACGTTTGCGTCTCGAATATTGCGCCTTAATATGATCTGCTTTTTATGATCGATATAAAATACTTATTAAGGGTATTCAACGCAAATTTCTAAAATAGCTTTGGTTTAGAGTGTAGGGTGTTTACGCATTCAGAGGTTTTTCAAACGAAGTACTGTTGGACGCTTTTTATATGTGTTTTCTTGATACCAGACGACCAATAATTGCTTTCACGTTTTTATACAAATTATTGAGTCACCAAATTGATTCTTCTTCAATTTTGTCTAGAATTAATTTCCATACACTAGAAGTAATACAGTACACTTTTTACTTACAAAGAGCTAGAACTAGTTTACTATTAAAATCGCCTATAATAGGTATGTGTTCACTATATGTATAATAAAATTTGTGGAAGATGTGATTGATATCTTTGAATGCACACTAGAGTTATTACTAGAAACTTATACATATTGTTTATCCGATATGTTTTAAAAAATACACGAGGGTTGGCCATGGAATATAAACATAATGTCAACAGCAAGCTTTAAAATTCATACTGCCACCACTGTTGTTGTTGCATTAAGTTTATATTGAAAATGCAATTACGCTACAATTATAATGGTTTTACAACAACAGAACACAACAAATTTAGCCTTCTCCATGGCCAACCCTTATGTAATTTTTTTTTTAACACACGGTTTAAGTTATTTATTTCTAAGCTTATATCTATACTATATTGTTATATTTTGATGAATAGTTTTTTTGTAGTTTGTCCTTTATTTGGCTTTGCTGTTGAACAATAAATATTATATTATATTATTTCAAACCGAAATACAAGCAGATGAGTACATTGAATAATTGATAAGCTCTGGACTGCATTATGCCAAACTTAATTAGAAAATTTGAGACCACTAAGTGACTCAATCGTAGCAAAAATATCAAATGAAACCCAATTTATAATGAGGGTCCTATAATGATAGTAAATTAGCACCTTCGTAATTAATGGTATTCCGCAAACAGTTGAGAACATTTAAATATATAGAGAATAATTGCAAAATACAAAAAAGTCACAGACCAAACCTTAATACATAATACGGAAAGATCACAGACATCGCATAACATATAAATTGTATGAAAGCCTCGCTTCTAGTACATTGCAAAACTAAAACAGGAGCAACCGCTGTAAAAAACTGAGTAAAGGGGCCACTAAGCAGTAGTGCTAACCCAATATTTATGACCGTACAGTTTGGAATAAATAACATTCACTGAGTGAGTACATTTTTACACCTTACCAAATTCAAACTATTTCTTTCTAACAGAGGGCTAATTATTCAGGTACCTGTATAGTGTATACTCTCCACACTCAATTTAAATTCTGTTACTGGCTGGCAAACCAGCATGCAAATTCGGCTCTGAAAGGATTGAGCTTCTAACAGCTTTTGAAAGCATGTGAAGGATGGTCTTTAGCCAAGGGCTGTAGAGTCGGAGTCGGGAGTCGGGAGTCGGAGTCGAGGAGTCGGAACTTTTAGGGTGGAGTCGGAGTCCGTATAAATTACCCGACTCCGACTCATCAATTTTTTTTTAATAAAAACGCCAAAAGCTATCAAACTATTTGAACGACTGTAGTACTGACTATTTGAAGACAGAGTCAGGGTTAATAAAAATCGATTTTTCTTTATTTATGTTAGTTTATGAAAATGCACGTGCACTACTATAACATGTTAATTCATAGGTCCACGAGTGTGCAGAGTGTGTTCTAGAATCAGTGTGATCACCGCTTGTAAATTTAAATTCCTGCCAAACTATTTAAAAAATGCCGACTTTGTCCTTTGTACAACGGAGTAGACGGTTTTTCTATATCTTACCAATAACTGTTTTATGTGATTAATAATAAAACAACCATAGTACGTATTATTACTATTATGAGTATTACCTCTAATTTATAACTTTCATAGTGCACCTTATTTTTATGTTTTAACTGTTTCAAGATGTATTTTAAAAGTTAAACCAGTTTCAGCATTTTGTTATATTGTTACTGTTCATGGTGTTTTTGTTTAATTGGCAATATTTGAAGGGCACTTCTTTGGTGTATTTGTTTTGTTGATTTGGCAAAATATAAAAAAATATTATTTAAATCAATGATTTTGATAATTAGATTCCTCCATTAAATTCATTATTTTAATAAAATAATTTAAATCTGCTCAACCCTGCTCAGACGTCAGACTATTTGAATTTTCTGTGACTCAGTAAACTTGTATTATGTAGGCAGGTAGTAAATGACCCCTTAAGAAAATAATCTACTACGGAATGTAGTTAGTACTGTTAGTTTAGTAGGCAGGTAAGAAACTGTCTTGTTATAACAATGGCATTTGCACGTTTATGAAATTTTGCCATGAAATGTATTCTTCTTAAAGTAAATTTTATCCTTTTCATCATTTACGTTTGTAAACCTCTCTGTGTATTTGTAAATCAGTACGTTGCTGGAAACCGTGAATGCAATATTTGTAAATATGAAATTAATTATAATCAACCACATTCCGCCGGTAAAGTTTATCAGATAGATGAAAAGGAATGGGGGGGGGGGGGGGTATCAATATTCTACTACTGTCGGAGTCGGATTCAAACTACTAAAATATCAGGAGTTGGAGTCGGAGTCGGATTTTTTGTGACCGACTCCACAGCCTCGCGTGAATCAACAATTCTAAATTATACACAGCTGTGATCTTTAATCTGTATTGAACATGCCGCTCATCACTTCTAAAAGTGTAAAATGGTGAAGCACAGGTGGTTACAATCGATACATCAACATATGAGCGAAAAAACTTGAACAATAAATTTTGAAACCTCTTACAACTTGAGGTGGCCACGCTTCATGGTATATGTGACAACTGCTCGCCGAGCACAGCAGGAACTAAGAGTCGGCTACTGAGCATCTTTGCAAGAAGCAGCGCAGGCCCTGGTCTCGCCTGACTAAACACCTGAAAGGGTTGCTGGTCTAAAATCCCTCTATCAAACAACTGTCCTGGACGTTAAGCACTGCCTGTAGGACCTCTACAGTACCCTGTGACAGCACAATTCAGTTCAGGATTCCGAAACTTGTCGCTTAAACCATCGCCATAAAAAAGTGAAAACATAATTAGAGGATGAATCCACAAGGGAAATGAATGCTTACCAGACCTCTTCCTTCCTCTGAAATAAGCCTCAAAACTGTAACTTTCTTGACCACGCAACACGTCAGGTCAGGTTATATGACTATAAATGACTTCCAATTTTCCTCATCGATAATCACAGTAGTAATGGTTTAACACTCGTGTCTTTTCCAATCTGCAGGTTGTCAATGAACATATTTATAGTTCGCCATATAACTGCATTTTTACATATAATGTATGAAAATCGGCCAGTATCATTTAATTTTGAAGTAATAAGTAACACAACAGGTGTCCAAAATATGGAAAGGAAATACCAATATGAATGCTCACATATCAGTGTTTTTTTTTTATAGAAATTTCATGGGAGTAAAGTAATGGACTGAAATCACAAAATAATTGCAGAAGGAGGCTATAACGATAATTGCATCGATACGTTTAAAACAACTACAAGATAGGTTTTATCATAACATTTAAATTGTAAAAGACATTTTGATGGGTATGGAATGAACGTAGGAAAACGAATCTTACTGCGCATAGTAGTGAGAAGTTATTTTAGGAGGCTCTATTTGGAAATTGAAAGGATATTTTACTACTCTTTCACGGATTTTATTGACACTAATTGTGAATTAAGCAATGAAAAATTCCAAATTAAAAAAGTTAATGAACTGTAAACTAAACAGTTACTTGATCGGCTTGCGGGTTATGGTAAATAGAAATAATCGGATTCACTACTAAGTAATGCAAAGATGTTGTACGTGTTTCAGTGCAGGTGTCAGAATGGCTTCACAAACAGAAAACTATGGGAAGTTTACGGGAGTTAAGGATAATGACACGATTGGACAAAAGAATTTTCCAGAAAGAAAAGTTTCAAGAATTATTATTTATTATTTAATTTCTATTTAAATAAGAGCTGAAGTTGAAGTTGCCAGCATACAAGATCAATTGTATGATTAAATTAAAAGCTATTATTATACATAAAGCTAACGCCTATATGTAGTTCATTTTCTAATTTAGGGTAGATAGGTATGTATTAAATGTAGTATAAACTACATAATAATTATACAGTGACCGCCAAAAAGTCGACATCATATGGGAGACTTTTTATTTTGCATTTTTGAAAAAGAACTTTTCACAACAATAATTTGCGCTTGCCTAAAAAGACCTATATAGTTCCTATCAAATATACCGAGTGATTTTTAATTTTTTGGAAAATGGCGTTTTTCAAAATTGTCAAAGTGCTGTATTTCGGAAATTAAGTAAGACTCTAATGAGATTCTTAGAGTGTGTTAGTTTTAGCTAACTGAACAATCTCATGGCCAAAAGACACAAATTATTCTTTAACTTTGAAAAAAATATAAATAATTTTTAAATTTTTTAAATATTTTTCAAAATTTCACATACCAAGGCTTAATTTTAAAATTAAAATTTTTTTAGGTGAAGACTCTAAGAAGACTTACAATTGTAAAAATAATATAATATGTTAATTACTCCTGTAGGTTTTTGTTATTTACCGAAAAGTAAGATGTTCGCATAATTTTTACGTTTTTGATGCACGGTGTGTAGGAGAGATATTTTACAATGATAATTAATATAATCTCTGAAACTTCTTTGTAGCGTGATATAATTCATATTCTTATTTGGGTATTTCGCCATTCTGAAAATTAAAAATATTAAATAACGTTATTTAATATTTTTAATTTTCAGAGTGGCGAAATACGCAAATAAGAATATGAATGATAATATCTAGTTAAATGGCTTCTAAAAACTCTAATCTAGCCCTGATCATGAATTACTGTTACAAAAGTCCTGTAAATGTTCTTTTATAGTTGTCAAATGAGGAGATTCCTCTTTATCCAGTTTACATGTTCTAAACAATCTCTTTATTTCGAATTTTAAGATTAAGTGTTGGTATGCCAAAAATATTTAAAAAAATCGGGAGTGTGCTCCTTTCTAGCAAATTTGAAAAGTTTATTGCAATGTATATACATACAGCGATAAAATTACATTTTCAGGTAACCACTACCTGTTTAGGTAAAGTGCCGCTTTAGGTTAACCTATCATACTGAAATTTTATATCTGGGAGTTTTTCTCAATAATAAATGTATGTGCAAAATTTCGTGCAAATAGCTTGAAGCAAACTGGTACTTTACTTGAATGGATACCGCTACCTGTTTAGGTAAAATGCTACTTCCGGTTAACCGATCATGCTGAAATGTAATATCTGGTAGTTTTTCTACATCGGAAATGTATGTACAAAATTTTGTTCAAATATCTCGAAACAAACTGGTACTTTAATTGAATAGGTACCGCTACCTGTTTAGGTAAAGTGCCACTTCCGGTTAACCGATTTCGCTAAAAATTTGACAGGAATCTACAAATTTTGAATAATGACTATGTACATAATTTCAAGGGTCTAGCTTATTTCGTTTTTAAGTTATCGTGTTCACACGTTTTTAAGTTATCGTGTTCACACACACACACACACACGCACACACGCACACACATACACACACACAGACATAATTCGAAAAATGGTTTTTTCGGACTCTAGGAGGTCTAAAACGTCAAGATTCGTCAAAATCTCGAAGTCGATTTTTTTGACGATTACAATACTTTCTCTATACTACCGTATGCGAGAAAGTAAAAATGAATTTTTGCCAAAGTTAAAGAAAAATGGGTGTTTTTTTGGTCATGAGATGGTTCAGTTAGCTAAAACTAACACACTAAAAAAATCCCATTGCAATCTTACTTAATTTCCAACAATTGCCCTTTTGGATTTTGACAATTTTGAAAAACGCCATTTTCTAAGTAAGTAAAAATACTCGGTATATATGATAGGAGATAAATAAGATTTTAGACAAGCACAAATTATTGCGTAAAAAGCTTTTTTGAAAAATCGAAAATAAAAATTTTTCCCATATGATACCGACTTTTTGGCGATCACTGTAGATAGCAGGCATACCATTGTGGTGTCGTAACTTTATACGACTCGGAATGAGGAACTTTGAACTAAACGTGATCTTCCGTGATTTGCGGAAATTGCAATAATAATGTTCTTCTATTTCATTGCAACTTCTACCGTCGTCGAGGTCAGATACCGATTCAGAGCCGGATTAAGGGGGGGGGGGTAAAGGGGCTGCAGCCCCGGGCCACCGAATTTCGGGGGCCTCGAAAAGATTCGAAGGTTATAATCTAGTGCGGTTTCTAATAATCTAGATCCCTTTTATACCCGTTGCATAAATGAGAATGGGGCCTCTAAAAAAATTAGCCCTGGGCCTCACATATCCTTACTCCGGCTCTGTACCGATCAGAGATAACCACGTACTTATTATTGCAGTAACCCATGATTTCAAAATAAAATTAACAGATTATTACAAATATACCTACAACTGCAGTTATTGCATCATAAATGTAGATCCACTTAACCCGCATGCATGGTCACAATGCGGTCATCATAATCTTTTAACAATAACTATTTAAATAATGGCTAGTTATCAAAGTAGGGCAGCACTAGATTATTGTTGCATTTTTATTGTTAAAAAGATGTGCATAAAGGTAGTTCAGACAATTCGACTATATATAAGCTCTAAGACAAGATTAATTACTTCAAATCGGGGTAGTAAACTTATTTATGTAGCAGTAGCGGATCGCTATAAGAAGCCAAGGAGCTATGACTCTACCATAACAAACCAGTCTCAAAAATTATTTTATTTCAAAGGAACATTTTTTTCTAGTACTTTATTTTTCACAATTCTTCGTTAGGACAACTTGACGATTTAATCACATTTTGAAGTTCCCACATTTTTTACTTCCTTTTAGGATAAAGGAAGTATTGGATTTACCCCAAAAATTCGAATTGAGTTTTCAACAGATCTTCACGAGTCAGAGTCCCCTGATCCCAAAAATCCTATTTTTTTCATTGGTCTGTCTGTGTGAGTGTGCCTGTGAACAGAATATCTAAAAAACGAAAAGAGCTATGGCGTTGAAACTTCATATATAAGTTTTGTGTACTATGTAGATGAGACAGCAAGCGCTTGAAGAAATCTCATAACCGAAGTAGGTGTCTACTCTTGTGATTTTCAGTTTTTTTCGATTTTTTTCAAAAACCGCTCTAACGATTTTTCAAACTTTACATTTCTACTACATTTTTAATGTGTCTTGTTGTGAGATAGGTGATTTTTCAGTTGAATACTTCTAAAATGGGTTTCTTTTGTTTTTTTTTCTATTTTTTTTTTATTAAATCCTATTTTAAATAGAACCCCGGTATATTATTACATTTTTAAATTCAGATTAAAATTCTAAAAAAAATTTGTCTCTTCAACTAACTCTCTATTATGTACCGTTTTTGTAGAATTTAAAATTTTTGAACATTTTTGACAAATGCTAAAAATTAAAAATCAAATTTTTGGCTAATTATAAGTTCACTGTAAAAGGAAGTTACCACACCAGATTTTATTTTAAGTTCCGACATTTTTTCGCTCTTTTATTAAGTTCATTTGTGCTAATTTAATAAGATTTCAATCCTTAGTGATATCTTTTTGGCTTCACCCGTCATTTAGCTATAGAATTCTGTAGGTATAAGGTTCTCTGTTTTATTGCCTCACTCGTATAATTTCTTTTAACTGTTTCGATTGTTCGCCTAAAAAGGCCGACACATGTAGCGTTTGAAATTAATTCAGCTGGAGCCCGATTGTCCTGTCCTACGAACATGTTTCAGCTTGTCTGACCGTCCTGTGATGGATCGCACGTACACCATTGCAAAATCTTTTGCAATTTGTGGACACAGGGGAACTGAATGTGGATGTATGAGAGATGCGAAAGTGACGAGTCTAAAGCCGCCTTCCAACGGCGTGTGGATCGGCGAGCGGCGCGTGGCTCGCCAAGCCACCCCGAGCCAAGCTTGGCCGAGCTTGGACCATTCCCACGACGCGCCGAATCGCGAGCACGTTAATAATAGCATAGAGGCTCGGACAAGATAACCGAGCCTGCCACTTCTGTACGCAGTTGAAAATGGACAAGTTCGTACTCTTTGGAACGTTATCACGAGCCGTAGTTAGGAATCAGGCTCCCAAAAAACACTTCTAAAATGATAGGGTGTGCACCCGAAGATATAGTTTAAAAAAAAGTACACTACCTGGAATAACCTTGCGGATCTAAATGTGGAGGGCTACATTTTTTTGCGGTTGCAAAAAAGCAGAAAAAAATATTTTCCGAAATTTTTTTATTACTAAAAATTTATGAATTTTATGCGTACATCGCATTTGCAAGCTTAGTTTTTAATATTTCTCAATGATTTTTAAACCATTGGAAAGATTATTCTTTCTGTATTCAGATGATGTCAAAGTAATCACGAAATTATTTTTAACAAATGCTACAGAAATTGTTTAAATAAAGCGTAATGGGAATGCGCGATATACATTTCGGCATCGAGATATTTTGAAAACAATTGCACATAAAGGCATACTTCCAGCGTATGAAATGTATAGACAAGAATGGAGAAATTTTTAGTGAAAGAATTATCTCTATTGCTTTATTGTTGTAAAACATACGATTTATTTTTGTACATCGCTCCGTTGTTTTCCGCTGCTTGTTTTGAGTTAGCTCAGGCATAATAGATATCTACCTCAAAAAGAATAATGTAGTCCTAAGTATTGGAGTAGATATTCCTTAGTACTCTAGGAACAACCCTCTAGGGTGTCGGCGTCATATCAATATCATACAAATATTTTGTATTCAGGTAAAGTACCTTTTCATTCTCTCCTCTACGAAAGTGCCACTTTCGATTTTGATAAGGCAATTGAAAGCGAAAGTAAAACATGCTAAGTGATGGGTTGCTAGGTATGAAAAACTTTCGTGCCCTGGACGACAAAAAGCAAAAATGTCAACTTGATTAATATTTATTTTGAAGGAAAATTAAATGTAAAATTGCAATTATTGTATGTTCCAGAAAGATTTAAAGGTAAATGTTGATTGAACTCTTGGCCAAATGCAACGGCACTAGAAATATTTACTTCTTTGTCGATTTGCATGACGTGGGTTTCTGTTTCTTGAATCGTTTCTTGATTTTCGTTTTGCCGAATCTGTATCGATTTTTCGGGCATGATTTTATTAGCAACTTCTATTTTATGGCTCATGGAGTCTGATATATATCCTTCCGCCACCGCTGACGACTTCCACTCCCCATGTCTTTTCATATCTAAGATGTCTACGTCCGGGGCATTGGCTAATAATGTAGAAGATGTTCTGCGAAACGAGTGGCCGGTGTACTGATTTGGGTTTGGGATCTTAAGAAATTTGGCTATTTCACAAAGAATTTTTGAAATTGTATGTTTGTCAACTACCTGATTTACACATCTGCCATGCTCATACCGATAAAAGAAGGGTCCATCTTGAGTTTTCTTTGGCCGGAGTTGCATATAACGATCAACAAATGCTACCCAATCTTTTGTGACTGCAAATCTTCTTTGCACATTGTTTTTTGTAGTGAGAAGCTGGACCAACATGACACAATTTTTATATTTCACATCTTTCACTTTTAGATTATACAGCTCGTCAGTTCGGCATGCCCCACCTACCCCAAAAATAGTTACCACTTTTTTCAACAAATATATTTTACCTGGAGCTTCTAACAAAAACTTTGAAATTTCATCCTTTGTAAATACTTGAGACTTTCGAGGCTGATACCCATCATTTCGTCTTTTTATAAATGCCTTTAAGCGGTTAAATTTCGATATGTACTGGTTTTTATTTATAGAAATAGTCAAATTCAGCATGGAGTATTCTGACCATAATGTAGCAGGCGATAATGTTTTTGATTTTTCTAGAAAAAATGCCAATAACACATCTTCAGTTATTGTGGAGACATCATTCGTTGCACACCACTTCATGAAACTTTCGTAAGCTTGATTGTATCGACCTTTGGATTTGTCCGGCAACAAACTTCTGCACGCAATATTTGCAGCTTCTTTAATGAATTTCATGTTCATTTATGACAGAGTATTCAATGATATTTGACAAATGTCATAAAATAATGCTTTTGTATTGTTATTAATGTAACGTTAACGACAAGCCACCTGTTATACTAATTTTATTAAAATCACAAAGTCATTGTATCCTTTATCTAATAGACTTGTCTGTCCGGGACGCTGTTTCAGCAGCCAAACCGTAAGAGATAGAGAAAAAAGTTATGAAAGTTATATGTTTGGAATGGTCATGTCAGGTCAGGAACCGAATTTCAGTCACGTGACACTTCCGGTTTTCGAGAAATCACGTGATTTCCGTCCGTCCGGGACGCTGGTCCGTCCGGGACGCAGTTCTATTTGAAAAACGGTCTTTTTTGTTTTATTAAATGAGGCATTTGTCTCACTGTTTGCTAGTTTTATTAAATATCTAAAGGAGAATGAAAAGTTTAATACATTACACGCTGCGTAAGCTCTTTCTGGTGCTCGGAGTTTTTAAACAGCCTCGGCTACGCTTACGCTTCGCCTCGGCCATTCAAAAACACCTCACACCTAAAAGTAAGCTTTCTCAGCTTGTAATGTAAATAACTATTTCTGTTTCGAACATGACAAAACATTAATAAGAAATGTTATTCAGAATCTAGAATTATGGCCCCATGCAAAATTACAGAAACATTGAGTTACTTTTATAAAACCTTGTTTCTCTAGAAGAATTTACAAGTCCTTCATTTTATATGTTAATGTTTTTTTCTAGTGAAAATTTCGTAACGTATTAGATTAGGCCTATATGGAAAATAAATTTAACAACTATTATTATGAAAATAAAGTTTCCTCTTGAATTTTCTTGTGGTTATAGCTGCTTTATGAGAAAAACACTGCATTAGTTTTATATTTTTATATTTTCACCTTTAAGTTATAATAAATAAATGATATGGGTATAAAAAATTTTTGAATATGATTTTTAATTATTTGAATAAATTAAACAGCCCTAACTAACATCGTTTTTGTAATTTTCCTGGCTATACTGTAATAATGCTTACATTTGTAATTCTAATTTACCCTCATCCCAGGGTTAGGTCGCGGAATCTAATTAAAAAAAGAACGAATATGAACTTGCTTTTGCTATCATTACTAATTAACTACGTTTGGCTATCAAAATTATTTATTTATGGTCCTATTTTAAAATGAATCATTTAATTGTAAGCACTCTGTATATCGCTATTTTTACTTCCTTTTACTACTATAAAGGAAGTATTGGATTCACCCCAAAAATTCGAAATTGAGTTTTCAACAGATCTTCACGTTTTAGAGTCGCCTGATCCCAAAAAAACATATTTTTTTTCATTGGTCTGTGTGTCTGTCTGTCTGTGTGTCTGTCTGTGTGTCTGTCTGTCTGTGAACAGAATATCTCAAAAACGAAAAGAGGTATGGCATTGAAACTTTATATATAAGTTTTGTGTACTATGTAGATGAGACAGCAAGCTTTTGAAGAAAATCGCATAACCGGAAGTAGGTGTTTACTCTTGTGATTTTTCAGTTTTTTTGGATTTTTTCAAAAACGGCTCTAACGATTTTTTTTAAATTTTACATTTTTCTTACATTTTTAATGTGTATTGATGTGAGATAGGTGATTTTCCAGTTGAATACTTCTAAAGTGGGTTTCTTTTGTTTTTTTTTTCTATTTTTTTATTAACTCCTATTTTAAATAAAACACCCGGTATATTATTACATTTTTGAATTCACCTTAAAATTCTAGAGAAAATTTGTCTCTTCAACTAACACTCGATTTTGTACCGTTTTTGTAGAATTTGTAATTTTTGAAAAATTTTAACAAATGGTTAAAAATTAAAAATGAAAGTTTTGTCTAATTATAAGATCACTGTAAAAGGAAGTTGTGTGAGTGTATCACACCAGATTTTTCTAATAGGATTTAACAAGTGGGTTATATTTTTTAACTGATGGGAATAAATACTAAACCAAAGTGGTTTCCTTGCTTCGAGAATACGTTAACAAGCTGACAATTTTAATTAATTTCTCGATGTCCGCGCAATTAACGCTGTTGCTATGCGATAACAATGGAATGTAAGTATTTCGCGTCATAAACAAAACACTTCCACCCACGCCACGAAGCGGAAGTGACGCACTAAGGGACGCTAACCAAGCAAATTCACAAAACTAACACTTTTAGGAGGCAATTCTGACCTTTTGATGACTTCTCCGTTGAAACTAGGGCTACCTTCCCCTCGCTGGAACTTCCACGATGCTCTGGGCCACTCGTTATTGTGTGCCTGCAGTTAGTAAAACTCAAATCTGCGCTGGAACCTACCTGGTAAACGGCTGATGCTCTCGGACATCTCTCGAACCGCTTCCAATGAAGTTGGTGCCCCAAATCTCGTGCTCCGCTGTGGTATACTCCCGTTGCTTATTCACTCGTATAAGAACTTATTAAGCTGTCTGGACCTCCGTAGAATATGCCCAAAACACCACAGCTTCCACTGGACCACTTCGACGCCTCATATTTTACCTGCCCGGAAGCCCAATGCAAGGCAAAACTTCCACAAGTAACCCAGGACGCAATCACTCAATTAAACAACACTTTTAATTAACTTGGGTATTTAATAACTCATAAAATAACTTGCTTCTCTGGGGCAGCTTGGCAATTTCACAACCAAAGCTTTCGCAGAAGCTACCCCAATTATTTTGTTTACCGTTTACCCATTGGTACATGAATTGCCAAGCCTGCTCTGATTTTATTATGTTTTAAACAAAGATAAAGCTATTCGAAAACGTCATTATGCAATTATTTTCATGGTCTATGCTATTTCTTAACAATTCTGAAATTCAATTACTGAACATTCTTATAATAAATATTTGTTTTGCTGGTTATGTTTTTAATTACTATTAATTATTATACGAAATATAAAGGCTATAAAAATGAAAAAGTAGGTCCGATTTTCAAATCCGAAAAGGAGTTCCTTTATCGCCGATCTTATTTAATGCAGCGTTAGAACAGTTATTTAGAAAACTGAAATGGAAAAATTATCTTAAACAGCAGACATATTAACAACAGCACAAAAGCAGCAGTAACAATTAATAGTAAAAACTTGAATATGCAACGAAAGCAACATATCTAGGTCAGATTATATCATTTAGAAAAGCAGAGGAGAAAGAAATCCAGCACAGGATAAGTAAAACCTGGAAGAAACTCTGGTCACTCAAGTATGTTTTCCAAGGGAGTTTATCAGCAAATATTAAAAAATAAGTGTTCAATAAATATGTAATACCGGCTTTGACATATGGAGCACAGACGTGCAAATCGGCTATTAGTGACGCAAAATAAAATGCTGGGTAAATTCTAAAGTTCAAATTAAGTAATCGTGTAAAAGTCGAAGAAACAAAAAGACGTGTAGCATGCCGGGATGTGCTCAAGTGGTTTAAAAAGCTCAAATGGAACTAGGCCGGTCATGTGGCCAGGATGGCAAAGATCAACCACGGAATGGCCTCCAGCATTAGCGAGAAGAAAAAGATGAAGACCTAAAACCAGATGAGAGGATAATATCAAGAAAATGCCAGGAAAACAATGGATGAAGACAGCACAAGACAGTCCGAGATGGACAAAAGTCGGGGAGGCCTTGGCCCGAACGCGGGATGATTAAATGCTATTATTATTATTTATATTAATCTTTAAATTTCTGATTTTTAGTGATTACCGGTGACATTACTCACGTATAACCAATCAGCGTAATATAATTATGAGTAGGTATAATACATACAAATGATTTGCAACGCACAGTATATTCGTATCGCGATGCAAATCAGTGATCGGCAAAGCGCGTCGCGCGTGAGACGCAAAACACGCAGCGGAAAATAAATCGTATTTTTTGCAACAATTCAATAGAGATAATTCTTTCACTAAAAATGTCTCCATTCTTTTGTATACATTTCATACTTGGAAAGTATACCTTTATGTGCAATAGTTATTAAAATACCTAGATGCTGAAGTTTACAACGCGCATTCCCGGTACGCTTTGTTTAAACAATTTCTGCAGCATTTGTTAAAAATAGTTTTGTGTTTAATTTGCATCATCTGAATCCGGAAAGAATAAGCTTTCCACTGATTTAAAAATTATTGAGAAATATTCAAAAATAATCTTGTAGATGCGATGCATGTATAAAATTTATAAATTTTTAGTAATAAAAAAAATGCCGGAAAATATTTTTTCTGCTTTTTTGCAATCGAAAAAAAAATTGAACCCTCCACAATTAAATCCGCAAGGTCATTGCAGATAGGGTACATTTTTTAGACTATATTTTGGAGTGCACACCCTATAATCGAATTTATGGTCCCCGATTCCTGAATACCGAGCCAAGGCGAGCAAAAAGGTCGAGGCGCGTTTCCTTTGACTCGTGCAAAATTTACCGCCAGTCGACGGGAAGCCCGAGCCGCGCCAACGCGCCACGAGCAACCTCCTTCCCACGGCGCGAGGCTCGGCGAGCTTCTACCTGCTTTTAGCGAGTCTCGCGGCTTGGATGCCAATATTGTGCGATTATTTAACGAGCCGCGCCAACGCGCCGCGAGCTACACCCTTCCCATGGCGCGAGGCGCGCTAAAAGCAGGTGAAAGCTCGCCGAGCCTCGCGCCATGGGAAGGCGGCTTAAGCCGTTGCAAGTTTCCGCGCGTTTTGATTCATTCACGCTACCGCTTTACGAGAGTTGACAGCAGTTTTGAATTCGTGCCCCGGCTGCTCCGCGCTGCTGGGGTGCTGGGTGTGTGTCTTCTGAAGCCTTGGTCTTTGTGCCTTAGACCGTTGCGCGTGTGTGCCCGTTTTACGGATGTGTAATCCAGACGAGAGGCTTTAGGAAAGTACGGCAGCCGTAGAATCCATACCGGATGATTTTTGCATCCCTCAATTTACGCGTTTAACGGACTTTATCTGCATTCTCACTGGTGCTAGTCTTTCTACGAATAAGTTTCGCCTGTTGGAAAACTACAAAGTCGTCGTCTTCAAGTCACCCATTGGGGATTAATAACGTTCCGCCCCTTGGCAGATGGCAATCCTTGTTGTAGAAGGCCTTGTTTCCGCAAGCATTTTGGGCAGTCACAGTGTACGCCGGCAGCGTCAGCAAATTCGTTGGACTTCAGCAATGGCCACTAAACGCCTAAAAGGTACTGTATCTTTTATTGTCATTTTTAAACGTATATGAAGTGAAGGGGTAATTCAGTTGACGAAGTGCTGCCCTTTGTACGTAACGTAGTTGATGTCAATTAATTAATTAAGAATTTGAATAGTTGATACCGTCGTTAAGTCAGTTTTTACTATTTGTCGTCAAGATTCACCGTCTCTAATTAGTTTAATAGTTGATAGTTAAGAATGCTAATCCCTTCCGTTTTATTCAATTAATGTCAAATTTTTACATACATATTTTCACGGCAATACATTTAATTTTAAATTAGTTGCGCTTTTCTTTATTACATATAGGACATTACGTGCGAATTTGTAGTTTGTGATATGTCTGTCCCTTTGTAAAGGGGTTTAGAGAGCTGCAAGGAATTTAAGTAAAGATAGGTTCACCGAATCTTTACGCTGACTGGCACCGAGCACGGAAGACCCCTCTAAAAGGAGGTTCACATTTTCATTTTTAGTGAGTTTTCCTGTATTTTCCCGATTTAAAAAGTGGTGGCGTCTAAGGCAATTAACATGTTTACTCGGATTAACAGGCCGGTGCTCTAATTAATAGTGTTAGCAATTCTCTACGCCAGCCATAACAATAAAGCGACTGGTGCCTGATGACTCATTTGCAAGCATTCGGTTTTATAAATAATCTTATATTTCATAGTAGTAATGTAATCCAGGAGACGAAGGTCAAATGTTAGCTGAAGGGAGTGGAGACATTAAGTTTCATTAAGTTTCGAGATTTTGTAGAGTTCAGAGCTTAAATAAATTTATATGATTTTGCTGAATTTTAATTCTTATTTTAATTGAGAAAAGCGGCTCACATAGCAGCGGTGGGATAGTGAACTTTTGTCACCGAAGTGATTGGTGACTGATTGTTTGTTGGTGTCATAAAATTCGGGACAGTCGTGCAAAGCGCCGACGACTTGATGAAGGCTTGCGACGTGACAGAGATGTGTCTCCGTGGACACCACCCCGTCGTACATCCGGAAGCGCGAACACCAGCACTTCCGATGAGCGTATAGGACACCTGGAACACCTAGTGGACGAACTAAAAATGCGTAACAGTTTATTGGAACAACGTACTTTCCAGTTCGCGTTCGGTTCGGACAAATTTAATTGTGTACCGCGTTTTGAACCCGGAATTCCGAATTTGACGGCTGTGCAGTGGATATATAAAATCGAACAAATGGCAGCGTCAAACGGGTGGAATTATGTGACGAAAATCAGTTATATGCAGAGCCGTTTAGATGGACTTGCAAAGAGGTGGTACGATAGTCTTTATAAATACGATTATGGCTGGGAGGAATGGAAACGAAAAATCCTTCAAGCATTCCCAGATCATCGTGATTTCGCGACCTCTCTAAGAACCATGTTGATCAGAAAGAAGGATGAACCCGAATCGTGGAGCCAATATTACTTTAGTAAAATGGAACTCATTCGAGCATGTGAACTATCGGAAAAACAAGCCGTTTCTTGTGTGATTGATGGTATTCCAAACGAAGTAATACAAACAGGCGCTCGTGCAGGCCGATACGAAAACCCAGAAGTGCTGTACTCATCCTTTTTGTCAACGCTGGTGACTCAAAGTACTGGAAAACAGTTTGTACAAAGTCAGCAAAGCACAAGACCAACATTTAAGGACAGTAAGAACAAACGGGAAGACCGACATGTTCGAACGGGTACCTCATTCTCGCGTCATAGACCCAAATGCTATAATTGCCATGAAGTCGGCCATTTGGCAAATACGTGCTCAAAACCCAAAATGGAGTGCTCGAAATGTAAAAGATTGGGCCACCTTAGTGCAAATTGTCACAGAAATACCGAAAAAAGTGCGGTAAACGCGAAGGTGACCTGCAAAACTGTCGGCGGAGATAACACGGGTTGTGGAGGTGTAATTATCCGACAAGATGTAGCGGATAGTTTGCAACTTGAAACTGAGAAAAGTTCTGCAGTTGTCTACAGTTACAACAATAGTGAAACCAAGGTTTTGGGAACAGTCAACTTGACGTTACAAGTGGACTTGGCCAAGGCGAACGTACAAGCTTTGGTGGTGGAAAACTCTGTAGATGCGATTCCGGTTCGAAAAATCACCATCATGGCCGACGAAGACGTTGAAGTGCAGCCGAAATCCCTGGGTTACGTACCCGTGATGAATAAGCAGCAGTATGATGGTGAAGTATATGTCGAAGGTCAGGTAAGAAGCTTACCCTTACGAGACCATCTTATCGTTAGATGTGTAACCCGAGCGCAACAAGGTTGTGTGGGAGTATATAATGTGTCTGATTTACCTGTCGTTTATCGCAAAGGTCAAATTATAGCACGTGGTAATATTTGTGAACAAGATATAACCCATCATGATAATGAACTAAGAAAATCAAGTCAAGTATTATCAGTAACGGGTATCACGAATCGCAAGCTTTTCGAATTCGATGATATAAAGACACTCGTTCCCACGTTATTAGCCGAAAATGTCAAAACTCGTCTTTTGAACTTACTAAATGAATACCGCGATTGTTTTGCTACAACAACTAGCGAGTTGGGAAAATGTAAAAAGGTAGAAATGGAAATTAATTTAAAAGATGACGAACGGTAATATACCGTCCTTACAGGTTATCCTTTACTGAAAGACAGCACACGCGTGATATTATAAATGATCTGCTTAAAAATGATATTATCCAAGAATCGAACTCAGCATACGCTAGCCCAATTTTATTAGTCAAAAAGAAAGGCGGTGATACGCGACTATGTGTAGATTTTCGCAAACTAAATGCGAAAACAATAAAAGACAAACATCCTCTACCTCATGTTGAGGAACATCTTGATAGACTGAAGGGTTGCGAATACTTTACAAGTCTCGATCTCGCAGCTGGGTATCATCAAATATCTATGGCAAAAAAATCAATTCCAAAAACCGGATTCGTCACTCCGGATGGACATTATGAATATGTACGTATGCCCTTTGGGGTTGTTAACGCGGCAGCGGTCTTTCAGAGAACAATTAATAAAGTGTTAGGACCCTTACGGTTTAATGTGGCCATGGCCTACATGGATGATGTTTTGTTACCATCAAAAGATATAGAGGAAGGTTTAACTTCTCTAAAACAAGTCCATTGCAATAGAACAATTTCCTAGACCCAAAACGGTGCATGAAATACGACAGTTTATTGGGTTTGCCAGTTATTTTCGTAAGTACATAGCGAATTTTGCGGTAATTGCTTCACCTTTGACGCACCTAAGAAGAAAAGATGTTCCGTTCGTGTGGCACGAAGAACAGGAGTCGGCTTTCAACCTCCTCAAAAATAAATTAACAAGTCGACCAGTATTAGCGATCTATGATGCAGAAGCGCATACAGAAGTACATACAGACGCGTCACAAAAAGGTTTAGGTGGTATTTTACTCCAGAAACAAAAAGACAACTCATTAAAACCGATTAAATTCTTTAGTAGAAAAACTAGCAAAGAGGAACAACGGTATCACTCCTATGAGTTAGAGACTCTTGCCGTTGTTAGTTCTTTGCTGCATTTTCGGGTATACTTGATTGGTCTTCAATTTACAGTTGTGACTGATTGCAATGCTTTGCGTACGGCACTAACAAAGCGCGACCTGATCCCAAGGATAGGTCGATGGTGGTTACAACTCTCGGAGTTCGAGTTCTCGGTTGAATATAGACCCGGTGCGTCCATGTCACATGTGGATGCTCTAAGCAGAAACCCAGTGTTGACGGATTTTCAGGACTTAGATCGTATCCCAGTTCTTACGATGAATGTTGTTACGGACGATTGGATATTATCGGCTCAGCTGAATGATGAAAGATGTAAATACATACTTGAAGTGTTAAATCGGTCACCGGTTGACGCCGAGGACCGCGACCTTCATAAACAATATAAAATACGACAGCACCGACTTTATCGTCAGACTGAAAACGGGTCACGATGGGTCGTTCCTAAATTAGCACGTCGACAAATTTTGCGGTATTATCACGATGATATGGGTCACTTTGCTCTCGATAAAACTTTAGAAATAATTAGTAAAACTTATTGGTTTCCGGGGATACGACGTTAAGTTGCAAAATATATCACAAATTGTTTAAATTGTTTGTATAATAAAAAGCCGACAGGAAAAAAAAACAGGGTTATTAAACCCGATACCAAAAAAATTAACACCGTTCGACACCATACATTTGGATCGTTTAGGACCGTTCGTGAGGAGTAATAAAAAAAATAGTTACTTATTGGTGATTACTGAAGCCTTTACGAAATTTATTTTACTTAAAGCAGTACAGAGTACCAAAGTGGGCCTTGTACTTAATTTTCTAATGACAGTGATAGATATATTTGGTGTACCTATGCGTATCATATCAGATAGAGGATCTTGTTTCACCTGCAAAAAGTTTACAGACTTTTGTAAAGATTTAGGGATAAAATCAGTCTTAAATGCCACGGCAACTCCTAGGGCAAACGGTCAGGTGGAGCGAATGAATAGTACAATCCTACACTCTTTGGCTAGTTCCTTAGAGGACGGTGAAGACAAGTGGGATCGAAACATAAACAAAATTCAATTTGCTTACAACACGACTGTAAATAAGACGACCGGAAAAAGTCCGTATGAATTAATGATGGGTTATAGACCGCGAAATAAATGTGATGCATTTTTAAGAAATGAATTAGAGGTAGATGTTACCTGCAAGACGGGAACGTCAGACACTATTCAAGAAATTCGTAACGATGCGAATGTGAGAATTTTAACGGAGCAAACAAAGGCTAAGAAACGTTTCGATGCGAAACGGCGAGAAGCTCCCAAGTACAATGTGGGTCAACAAGTTGTGATCCTAAAGAATGTTGGACCTAATGATGGAAAGAGCAAAAAGTTGCTTCCAAAGTATGACGGTCCCTTCATAATCAAAGAGGTGTTGCAACACGATCGATATTGTATTGAGGATATCCCAGGTACGACGCGTGCCAATAAGTTTTACAAGGGTGTGTGTTCAGTGGATAAGATGAAACCATACCCGGATGTCACTTTTGATGATGAAAGTGATAACGAAGGTAGTGTATCACGTGATGGCTAAAGGTTTAGCTGGAATACACCGTATGACCGTTTAAGAAATGGTTGTGAACCGATGACGTATTGGTTAAGAATCGTTAACGAAATGGGATAACCGCTAAAGAGTGGGTGCATGATAAGTTGTAACGAAAACAGTCGTTACATTTGGGCTGGTTAATTGGCCATCACCAATGTTTTGATTTGTGGGTTACAGGTGTCGGGATGCAAGTAGATACCCGGAGGGCGCTGGGTGTCGTAGCATGGCCGAAACTGTTAGCAATTCTCTACGCCAGCCATAACAATAAAGCGACTGGTGCCTGATGACTCATTTGCAAGCATTCGGTTTTATAAATAATCTTATATTTCATAGTAGTAATGTAATCCAGGAGACGAAGGTCAAATGTTAGCTGAAGGGAGTGGAGAAAAGTTTAATTAAGTTTCGAGATTTTGTAGAGTTCAGAGCTTAAATAAATTTATATGATTTTGCTGAATTTTAATTCTTATTTTAATTGAGAAAAGCGGCGCACAATAGTATTGCAATGAACCCTCCCTCCCACTGAATTTTAGTATGCAGTCGTTGTTACAGTAATCGTAACGCAGTTGGGGCAACCGAGTCTTGTATTTTCCCGATTTATATAGTTTTATCGTGTAACAAACACTTTTATGTTGTAATACCGGTTCCGACTGTAACATCTTCTCATTTTATAGATTAAACAAAGCACAAGTAATTTTTATTCATGAGTATAAGCTGTGCCATAGCGCTTGCTTGCTTTAGCGAAAGCATTGGAGCCAGATGGACACGGCTAAGCTTTTCGACAGTTCATAGACTGAACTGGGAGGCCAGCGGTGAACATGCTTGTTTACAATTTTTGCACGTAGGTAATTGAAGAAAAACGCCGCGCTTATGCTTAAATATTTAAAGGCCGTGTGTAATTCCGAATTCCATCACTTAAATATAAAATGTCAAGTTGACATTTAAGTATAAACGTAGTTGCATTCATAAATTAGGAAGTATTCCATAGCCATACTCGATGAAAATAATTTTTTATCATACTATACATTTAATCGAAAAATGAAACATAGATATTCGATTCAGTTCATAATCTTTTAATAGCCTGTAAAGATTGGTAAACTTTTTCACTATGCTACCTTTTCCCAGTCCATATGCGAAATATTTAAATCGGAATCTGTCTTTGTCTGTGTCTCAGAAGAATTGCTGTAAATATTGTAACTTGTGTTATTCTCTATGTATATCTACTGCAGACCTTTGACCCGCATGCTGTAAGCCTGGAACATCACAGATTTTCACCAAAACTCCGACCTACTGATTACTGTAATTCCGTAACATCGGGATTCGGAAACATAGGCAGGGAAAACAAGGAAATTGGATGCAGTTAACTGTGCTTTGATAAAGTTTTAATGGAAATCGCGAGGGCGTGATACGGGATTTAACGCGCTTTTTCTTGGCCATAAACCTTTCGCTTTATTAACAATAAGTCTTTGCAACTCTTCAAAGATAATTAACATTTATATAACTGGAATGTCGCGTCATAATTCACCGTTAATGCATCGAGACTACCGAACGAGCTTCACCTCGCCTCATTATCGCCACATCGGTTTTCCTCGGAGCTTTTTGGGCAGCACTCGAATTTTCCCACATAAAAAGGCCTTCAGGTCGTATCTCTCTCTGACCATTCATGGAACTTTGCTTTACGAAGCTAATTGTTTGCATAGAAAACCGATCCTTGTTTGCGATGCAAAGCTCGTGTATGATAATAACCGTAACAGGAATGGGTTTGACGAGGTCCATATGAAATATGAGTGCGGTTATGGCGTTGAAATGCAAATTCAACGTTAGAAAGCAATCGCGATGAATTTCAAAACAGCCGTACAGCCGCCATAAAACGGGACCTTCGCGCTTAAAAGACTAAACAAACTTTATGTATCCATTGTAACAATAGCGCATTAATTTTTATTGTGCCAACATAAACCTAATTAGCGCGTCTAAGCTTTACACAAATAAGTAGCAGCGAAACGTTGGCTCTGGTGTTGTAATAGCAAAAGGAAAACGTAAATAACAATTTTCGTTATATATATTTTTTTATATTAAACTATTTTAGTATAATACCTAAAAAACCAAATCAGCTATTAACAAAAAGCGAGAGAAAATATTGTAATGGTCTTTAATATACGGGTTTAATATCAGATAAAAAAAGGTTAAAAGAATAGAGTATTAAATTACAAAGATGAATTTAAGTATTAGAAGGATATCGAAATTATTAAAATGTAGTAACAAACGACTTCCGGGATTGGACCGTGTCATGATTGAGATCGAAGAACTCAACGTTTTGCCCACTTTCGTAAGGGGCTTCATCAGGAGGAAAAAAGCAAAAGAGCACGGTAACTCAACGTGTTAACCCTGCCAGAGGCGAAACTCTATGCGAGGGAAGGGACAGAAGAGCACGGTAACTCAACGTGTGAACCACGTCAGAGGCGAAACTCGACTGACTATCGGAAGAACAAAGGCGAGAATTTATAGGCAAGCGCCGTCGCGATTCTGCAAATGCCGTCGCGGTTCAGTGGCGGAGGGCGGGGCTTAGGAATTAGCACTTTCCACATAGGAGGAAGAGGAAAGCCTTCGTCCCGATTGAGATTATTAGGGTGTTTGCAAATCTCAATGGCTTCGCGAATCTTTCTGCTAAAGAAGAATGGGGATTTGCAGACGATGGAAGTTTTATCAAAGAGGATCTTATGACCAGTATCGCGTTGGTGTTCGGCGATGGCCGATGATGAGACGAGACCTGACTTGAGACAGCGCTGGTGCTCAGATGTATACCAATGTATACAGCATTACAAGAGCAAGGGACTATATAAATACCTTTAGATGACATAGTGTTGAATTTATCTTTAGATGAAAGAAGAACCTGTGAGATCTTGCTCGGGGGTTTAAATACTGTTTTAATGTTTTGTTTTCGAAGAAACTTTCCTATACGGTCGGTGACTTGGTGGATATAGGGAAGAAAGACTATTGCTGCAGGAGGATCGGTGAACAGATCATGTCAACAAAGGAAATTTGCGTTGCCAAATAGACGGCGACGAAAGAAAGAACGAAAACATCTGTTTACCGAAACGCCACTATCCTACACAAATTTCAAAAATCTCTGCAGAAATCATACCTATCAAATAATGCATAACACTACAGGCCGTGTTTACACGATCAAAAGTACCATTCTGTTTTTGGGGTTTTGTAAACAAACTTCCCGTAACTTTTAATAGCGATATTATCACAAAAAACAATTACTTATTATGCCTATTACTTGTGTTTTTAAAACTATTGACACAGCTTCAAACGGAAGTCTATTTTGTTAACTAGTCGTATCGGGTTATTGAACGCTACCAAGCACCCAAGCAAAGAGCCGTACGTTTTAACATCGTGTAAAAGCGTATTTGATGCTTACGCTACATAACCTATAAATGTCTTGTTCATCGCTTTGAAAACACGCATTGTATTTGTCACAATCAACAGGTAAACCTACTATTCCAACAGAAGAAGTTAGTTAAACCGTATATTTTGCAGCAGAGGTAAGGGGTTGTCACAGGCAAGAATTCAACGGCTACTGCGCTTGCAGATGAGTATCAACGACAGTATGTATCCAAATCGTCGTATTCCATCCGAGAACTTTTACTGCAACTTTTCCTGCTCTCCGAGAAACTGAATGTCTTCCGAGCTTTAGCATTCAGTACGAACGAGTTAATCATCAGGTTGTTGCTGCGGAGGAGAACATCCTTGCCATAGTCGAGCGCAGTCCCAGCGCATCTCATACTGCCAAACCAGCAGATGGGCAAACAATTCGCCCAGTAGGAAATGCTCGCTCTTTTAAAGTGCATGTTCAAATGATGGATGCTTCCCATCGCTTGGGGAAGCCAACATCTGATAAAACAAGACCAAGAGGAATCATCGTGAAATTCGTTAGAATATTGGACAAGCAGGAGTTTCTAAGGTGCAGAAAGATTAAACGTAATCTGAAGTTAAGTGATATCAATTTGGAATTAGTTGATATAGCAAAAAGCAATAACTCTGTGTATATTAATGAATCTCTCTCGTCGTTAAATCGACAGTTGTTTGCGACAGCTAGAGATTATAAAAAGGATAAGAATATTAAATATCTTAAAATAAAAAAATGGCAGGATTTATATGATGGCAAAAGATAATAGTAAAATAGCCGAAATTAAAAATATTATTCTCTTTTGCATTTTTTAGAACACAAAGTAAATTCTGCTTTATTTTTATTTGTATTTCTATACAGTTTGTGGTTTGTGGTTGTCATAGGAACAGTTTATCGAAGGCAGGAGTTTGGATGCGCTGACTTTATTGATACCTTGGAGGACTCCTTTCGACTTATTGCACATATGACGGACGGGGTGCAGGCCAACTGGGCAAACGGTCAACTCTATAATCCCGCTACTTAATTTTTACCTGTAAGTATAGGGGTCAACTGGGCAAGGAACTCGCGCTAGGGCATACACACATTTTTTACATTACACAGGAATGTTTGTACTAAGTACACACAAATCTTAAATTTGCAAATAACATAAATTCGTATCTTTACATTACACAGAAATGTTTGTACTAAGTACACACAAATCTTGAATCTGCAAATAACCTAAATTCGTATCTTTGTACAAACATTTGTTGCTTGTTGCCCAGTTGACCCCTAGCATTTACGGATAAACTGACCATTTTGCCCAGTTGGCCTTCTCCGGACGGACGAGGTAGTGTGTCTGGGTGATTTTAACATAGATATGTTATCTATAAATGATAAAAGTACTGAAAAATTATTTTGTATGATTTAGAGTTGGTGGTTTAAGCAACTAATTGAGATACCCACATGCATTAGTAAAAACAGCTCTACATTACTGGACCTTATTTTGGTAAACGATAAAAAATATATAGTCAATTACGGTGCGACTGATGTACATGGATTATCCGATCATTGTTTGGTTTATTGTGACTACCCTATTAAATGTAAATTGCATCGCAAAACTTTTTTGTATACTTACAGCGATTTTGCTAATTTTGATTATGAGGAGTTCTATAACGACCGTCAGTCTCTTCCATGGCACAATTTAATAAATTTAATCAATATAAATAATAAAATTGAAATGTTCAATACAAACTTAGTAAACTTATTTGATATCCGTGCGTCTGTTAAAACTGTGAAAATTTCTAGATCCAATGCTCCATGGATGACTCCAAATATAAAACTAATGATGTCTCTTAGAGATAAAGCCTTAATAAAATTTAAAAAGACGAAAAAACTCGGGCACTGGGAATATTATAAATCTATACGTAACTATACATCATTTGCTATTAAACAAGAAAAAAAGGCATACTTTAATTATCAATTATTAAATCAAAATGGGTTTAATACCATTTGGAAAGAGCTGAAGAAAATTAACATCACTGACAGCCATGGAAAAATAGAAATTCCTCATAGTCTAAGTGATCCTAATAAGATCAATAATGCTTTCATTGACTCGGCTAAGGCCATGTCTTCGGTTACTAACAAAGGTCTTTTAACTTTTTACTCAAACAATAATTTATAAAATTCTGAAACTAAATTTACTTTTAATACTATCACCGTGGATGTGGCAAAAATCATAAATAAAATTAAATCCAATGCTGTTGGATCTGATAATTTAAGTGTAAAAATGATAAAACTCTGCTGCCTGTTTTTATTACCTATAATAGCCAACATTATTAGTTCATGTATACTCAGTTCCACATTTCCTAACACTTGGAAAAATGCTCAAGTCATACCAATTCCCAAAATTAGCACACAGACTGACTACAAGGACCTGAGGCCGATTAGTATTCTGCCATGTCTTTCGAACGTACTTGAGAAAGTTATAACATTACAAATAAGGCATTACGTTGAAACTTTTGAAATCATTGCAGATACTCAATTTGGTTTTAGACCAGGCTATAGCTCCCCCAGAGCTGCGCACAGAAGCACAAGCACAGGGTCGTGTGGTGGGTGGCTCTTTCTCTTGAGGAGGGGAGTGTGGAGTGAACACGGTGGGAGTGTGAACATCGGTCTTCTCGCTGGTCTTCTTGCAAATTTACTTCACAGTTATTATACTAAACTACGTATTCCAAAGCTTTCGACACGATAAGTCATGACGTGTTAATTGCTATTCTACACTATATCGGTTTTGATGAAAGTGCAATGGATTTTTTTAAAAGCTATTTAACTGACAGGACTCAAACTGTAGTAGTCAAAGACACAAAATCTGAATCTTTAAAAATTACACAGGGAGTGTCTCAAGGATCAATTCTGCGTCCGCTGCTCTATATTATCTATACTTTTAAATTGAGTAGTGCATTAAAGTACTGTCAATATCACCTATACGCAGACGATACTCAATTAACTTATACTTTTGATTCTGATAATGATCATGTTGCAAATTTAGAAATAAATCCTACGCTTATCAGAATTTTCCTGAGTCATCGTCTGGGAATGCAGACTTGTCAAGACTTGCAGATGTGGATGTCTGGTCGGATGATATTGTCTACCAATTGGACAATGAAGCCACTGTTTGAAAAATCTGCACGACCGCTAAAATACTAATTGAATGAAGTCTTTGTTTGGAAATTTTTTGCTGAATCAGATAAACCGGATGTTATTGTCTAAAGCTTCAGACTTGTCCAGACTTGTTTGAGAAATGTGCGAAGCTGGTAAAAATTGAACAATGAAGTCATTGTTTGAAAATCTGCACGACCGCTAAAACTAATTGAATTGAGTCTTTGTTTGGACATTTTTGCTGATGCAGTTAATGACATCCATTATCAATGTCTGGAGGATTTGGAGGTGATGATATGTAAAATTATCTTGGAATAAGTTTGGCAAGTACTACCATCTATTAGATGAATAAAAACAATTGTCAGGTGTGGGATTCGAACCCACGCTCCCTTTAGAGAGCCAGAGCTTAGATCCGGCGCCTTAGACCGCTCGGCCAACCTGAGATGTTCCTGTAACCGATTTTATAAGCACAACGGTGTAATAAAGCGATAAATGTAAATATACTTGTATTTATTTTGTCTAAAACGTACATTTATAAAATTACAAATATATTATGCATCAGTTCTCAAGGTTATTACAATTACATGCTAAAGACTGCGGACAAAAGGTAAGATTAAAATAAAAAAAATTAAAATAAAGCCCTGAGAATAAGAATTAAATTAAATGAAGCCAAATAAAAGCTATTAGACCACAGCATTATATTAGTAAAAATACTCTAATTAATAAGGATGCTATACACGATACCCAATGGTGAGGAACAGTTTAATTTTTGATGGTTAAGAAACTTATCTAGATTTCTTAGAAATCAGGTCCGGATACCTGTTTAACAACGCTCTCTCTGGTCAGAACTTGGATGGGAGTTCCACGGCTGCATCTCTCGGCGCCTCGTGGTACGGCTATCACGGAAAAAAGTTGGTCCCGGCGGTCATACAACATCATGACAGTCGTTAGTGGGGTTGGAAGTCCTCATAACTGCACAGCGACGCCTATAATTGGCCTAACGGCTGTTGGCTGAGTGCGAATTAAATTAAATAAAAAAAAAAAAAAAATGGAAACATTTTCTTGAATTTCCGCTACGACACAAAATGGGGGGGGGGCAACAATAAATATATATATTATTATGAATGTGGCTATATAAAGCTATACTTTTTATTAAAATCTTGCCCTTTTAAATTCAATAATAATTCTTAATAATAATAAATCAAATTCTCTTATCTCAGATGGTTCGCCAAATCAAGATCTCTATCTATTAATTGAATGTCAGTATTTTAATTAATGACGTTTAATGTCAAACTGATTTCTAAATCTCAACAAACCAGGTAAACTGACAACTGTATCTTACATTAACATTTACTACTATTCAAAATTACCTATGTAAGTACTTCCTCAACTTTATGTTGTCACTTTTAAAATTGACAGTTATTTAAAATGCTTTGTCAACTTATCTTAACAAACCTTAATAGCTGCTTACGCTTTCACTGCAAACACCAACCACCACTGGACCTTATCTTCAATAGTCTGCAGCACTCAATGTACCATTCACTAACAGCAACCCCTTTGATGGTACATGAATCCTTTCAATTTCCTTCGATCTGTCAAACCAACTGCTTAAATCTCCAATTCCAGTCCTGTCACCTCCTAGATGTCACCGCCGTACGATTCTAGTTTCTGCAACCTCCCTCTGGTTCTGTTAAGTCACGTTAACTACCCTGGCATCAAAATCCTGTCCTGGCTCCTACTGGAAAGCACTGTTGCTCCCAAATGTTACTGCTCCTTCTAGATGTCCAAGTCACAGCTGTCGTCCCTCTTAGATGTCTCCATCACACGATTCAAATCCTGGTAAGTTTCTTTCTTTTGATAAATTCCAATTCTAACTTTGTTCCATTTATTTGCAGATACTTTAATGTCTCAAGCAACATACACCTAATATCCAAATCAAATTATAAATTGTAAAATACCTCTTCTTATGCCTTGTACATATGAATAAATCCAAATTCCATTAACTAGTATTAAGTCCTTTATTCCATTTCCAGTTACTTGTATCTGTAGCTCTTCTTATTACACAATATCACAATATTCTTTCCATTTTTTAATATTTCATTTGATCTTCACCTCGGAGATCTGTTTTAAGCCTTTTCTTAATTTGTAAGTACAAAAATTACATAAATTAAAGCAGAGATTCGATTTTTTATTCTTCCAAAATTATCATATCTAAAATACGTACATGTTTTTATGAGTTGTTTTATGTAACTAACTTTTAAACAAAAACTTGTTCTGGTTGGATACTATTCTTACTGCACCCTTACATATTTTAAGTTATCCATTATTTACAATTTAACAATTCGCATTATTATTATAACACATTTGTCAATCGTTACCTTGGCTTATATTTTATTAAAATTTTTATGTAACTATTTAATTAACATATTCAATCAATACGAAAATCTCTTCTCTCATTGTTTCAATTAATTTTTTTAATAATGTTTGAAAATTTCAAATTTCTTTTCTTAATTCAATCCATCTCATTATCCTAGTATCCACCTTTTATAACAATTAATATCTATTTACATCTATCTATTTACAAATTACCATAGAAACAAACTATTTAACCTTTCCAACAAACAACAACCTTTATATTCTCATTAATTTACATTTTGTATGGATAGATCAATGATATATGAAATCTTCCTCTTATTCTTCCATCTCTTTCATTTATTAGTTCATAAGTGTTATTATTATTAAATATTTGATGTATTTTATAAGGCCCTTCATACGCATATAACAGTTTTGCACACTTCTTTGCCTTCCTGTTTGCTACTCTGAGTTTCTTTACAATTACTAAGTCCCCTATTTCAAATTTTACCCGTTTTAATATCTTCTTATTTTGCTTCGTTTCATATCTGTCGTGAATTATTTTCAATCTTCTTCTTACTCTTTCTAATAACTGTATTACTTCTACGTTACTTTGTTCTTTTCCCCATGGTCTAGCTGGAATTATCTGTTTACATAAAGTAATTGGACTAATCTCTGTCGTTGTATTTGGGACATTGTTTCTAAAACTTTCCACATCTGTTAAATATTGTACCCATTTATTATGATGCTCATGTGTGAGTATTCTTAAATATTTAATCACCTTTTTAATGTAGGTACCTTTCTGCAATATTACTTTGAGGATGTCTAATACTACAAAAACAAATATTTATTCCCTCTTTATCTAAATTATGCCTTAATCTATTATTTATAAAATATGTTACATTATCCGCCAAAATCTTTCTTGGTTTACCTACTTGTTCTACAAAATTTCCAATTGACTTAATCACATGTTTAGTATTACAATTTTTCGCTGGGTATAGTTTTATAAATTTAGAAAATGCATCTACCATAATCAAAATATGCTTGTACCCATATTGTCCTGTAATTAGATTTGATAAGTAATCAATAGCTACCAGTTCCATCGGTTCGTTTACCCAAATACTTTTAACAATATTTTGATTCTTAAAATTCTTTTCCTTTGCAAATTGACAAATCTGGCAAGTTTGAATTAATTGTTTAATTAATTTAATATCATTTTTCGTATAAAAACATTCCCGAAACATTAACCAAGTTTTTCTTGTCCGACAATGTCCAAATATTGTATGAATTTCCTCAACAATTTCTAACATGTCTTGTTTACTTAAAACTGTCAATTCCGTATTTTCTATAACCTTTACCAATAAATCTTCTTTAATTTGATACCCTTTATAATTATTATCTTGACTTTGTAATACTAACGTTTTTAATTGTTCAACTTCTTTTGCTGTCTGCTTGATTAATATCTCTTGTTTGGATAACCTTCCTTCCTCATAAATTTGCTAATTCCTATTAAAATTTGTTTTGGTTTATCATAATTAGGTACATCCTTTCTACTTAAGAAATCTGCTACTACATTTAACTTTCCTGGCCTATGTTTAATATCAAATTCATATTGTTGTAACTACAATGCCCATCTATATAACCTGTCATTATGGAAAGTTTTATTTTTCAAAAACGAAATTGCTGAATTATCTGTTTCAATATCAAATTTATTCCCTGTTAAATAAAATTTCAATTTATTAATTGCAAATTTGATTGCTAACATTTCTTTCTCAGCTATAGTGTATCTAATTTCATACCCTTTTAATATTCTTGAAATAAAACATATCCCATCTTGTATTTGTATTAGTTCTGCTGCAATTGCTTGATCAGATGCGTCCGTAGGAAGTATAAACTTTTCTTTAAAATTAGGATATTTCAGTAATAATCCTTCATGAAACCTCTGTTTGATTGTATTCAATGCTTTTTCTCTCTCTTCATTCCACGACTGTTTTTTGTATGATTAACTTGAAAAGAGGCTTCCACGAATGGGGCCTCCAGTTAATCCGCTGCGAATTCCGGTTCAATGGGATTGCCGGGAACTGCCACTTAATAACACTGACTTGGGTTCAGTTATTTGTTGGAGTGAAACAAGACTTAACAAACACGAGTATATTGAGTAACAACGATTACAAACGTCACTGATGGACCGATGGTTTTTTACAATAGCTTCAACTGTTGTGATACGCTTGGATTGGCCACGCGAAAATAGGGAATTGCGCGTAACCGTCACACATAACAACCTGGAAACGTCTTTACCAGGGAGTTAGACCGAACCGCAAACCAGCACAAAGCATAGCTGAACTTGCTTACTCGAAATTCTGAATCTAACTGACGCTGAATTTACAACGAGCCGAACTCGCCAATTCATCAAGGATGGGAAAGCTCAAACACTATTGGCTGAGGCGATCCTGCGTAGCCAATCGGAGCGTCGCACGTTGTTTTGGAATAAACGCTTATTCTAAGAATCTTAATGCTAAGCTCTCTCAATGAGGCAATTGAACGAAATCCATAAACCCATGATTCCCAAATATGCTAAGTCGGCTTAAGTTCTATTAGAAAATGTATCCATCCGCTTAAAAGTCATTAAGGGAAGCTTACAAATTTCTTTCCAATATTAACAGAGGCAAACAAATACGGCAAGATGCAAATTTGACTTTACCACGACCTTTGAATGAGATAGAACAGTTATGACTTGAATTACATGATTAATTATAATCAAAAAGGTTTTGATGCACGCATCTGTGTGAATCACATGCCGCCCCCGAAGTTCCGACTATGGCACGACGTGATTAAATCCCAAAATTAAACTGAAATCTAACACTACCAAATAATCAAATGCATAACAAGAACTAATGACAGATGATAATCCAAGAGCCTTACAGATAACCTACAACTAGCATGAATACAAGCAAAGAAACAACTAAACCTAGCAAAATGTTCAATTAGCGAAAACTATCAACTAAGAGCAAAGTCAATGTTTATTGCCCTTGATCGCAATGATCGTCTTTGGGTAGGATGTACACTTTACGCACCGAGCGTTTCAGGAGATTCCCTCGGGAATCGCGCACCTGCACCACAGGCACAACACCATCCGCTCCTGGATATGCGGCCGAGATGATTGCCAGTGGCCAACGGTAGCTTGGAGATGCCTCGTCGTGGACGAGTACCACGTCGCCCACCTGGGGGGCTAGAGACGTGCTGGAGGACTTCCACTTAGGCCGGCGCTGCAGGAGGTGGAGGTAGTCCCGGGACCAACGATCCCAAAACTGCTGGGACAGCCGCTGGACCAGCCCATAGCGGCTGAGACGATTTTCCGGTATGTCCTGGAGTTGGGCTTCCGGAAACGAAGTCAGCTTCCGACCGATCAAGAAGTGGGCAGGAGTAAGGACTTCGGGGAATGAGGCGTCGGTAGGGAGAACACAGAGTGGACGGGAATTTAGTATCGCCTCCACTTGAGTCAGCATGGTGTAATACTCAACGAAAGTTAACTTTGCATTGCAAGATATTCGCCTTAAATAATATTTCAATGACTTTACCCCCGCTTCCCAAATGCCGCCAAAGTGCGGAGAGCGTGCCGGAATAAAATTTCACTTAATGCTATGTTTCGACAATTCCTCCCTTATGCATTGCTCACTAGAGCCTGACAGGATATTTTTTAATTCCGATAGCTGATTTCTGGCACCGGTGAAACTGGAATAGCGCCAGAAAAGTTCAAATTCTGGGACGCGATGGTGAAGAGTGGCCACTACTGGGCGCGACTCTTGGGCTGCTAGCTCACCCGAATCAATTTTAACGGGCTGGGGTTTTAAGTCCGCCTGTGACAAAAATTCTGGCCCGTGCCACCACAAGCGTGAGTTGAGTAACTCCTGGGGTAACATTCCCCTGCTAATTATATCGGACGGGTTGCAATTTGTACGCACGTGAAACCATTCTTCCCTATTGCTTAGTTCGTGAATCTCGGACACCCGGTTCTCGACGAACGTCTTCCAATTACTCGCATCCTTATTTATCCAGTGCAGTTATGGTGGAGTCCGACCAATAGTACACGCGGTCAAATTTAAATGCGGAGGAATCGAGTATAGTTTTAATCAAACGAGCCAACAGTAAGGCTGCGCAAAGCTCCAGACGAGGCAAGGATATTGTTTTTAATGGAGCGACCCTTGACTTAGCACAAAGCAAATTGGTGGTGACATTACCGCGCGCGTCAACGCAACGTACATACACGGCGCATCCATAGGCTACAGAACTCGCGTCCGCAAATCCGTGGAGATCTATCGAATTTATGTCATCGCAAATTACCCGTCTCGGAATTGCCAATGAGCCCAAAGCGTGTAATGAAGAATGGAGTTCGTCGTATCTGGAACGCATCTCCATGGGCACCGTTTCGTCCCATGACAACTTCAACTGCCAAAGCCGTTGCACGAGAAGTTTCAAAGTTAGAACGCTTGGACCAAGTAGTCCCAAGGGATCGAATACTTGAGCCATACTAGAGAGTATAGCCCGCTTGGTAACTGATTTGCAACAGCTAGGGTTCACTCTGTAACTTAGCACGTCCCGCCGAGTATCCCAAAAAATGCCGAGAGTTTTCTCCGTGGCGTCTGCCGTCAAAGAAATGGGCTCTACGCTGCCGCGATCTACACCAATGGCGCTAGCTACTTCACTGTCGTTGGATGCCCACTTTCGCAATTCAAACCCGTACCCCGACAAAGCGCTACTAATTTCGAATTGCGTTTTTATGGCTTCCGCCCTATTTTCAAAACCAGTCAGTAGGCCATCTACATAAAAATCCCGGCTAATTCTGAATGAGGCCTCTGGAAGCGATGCTTCGATTTCCTGGGCGATTTGTATCAAGCACCTAGTTGCTAGGTACGAGGCTGATTTAGTACCGTAGGTGACCGTTAATAATTTGAAGCATTTTACCGCTGAGGTTTTGTCGTCACGCCATAAAATTAATTGGTATTGCGTCTGCGAGGGGTCCACGAGGATTTGCCTATACATTTTGGCGCAATCTGCTTTCAGCACGTACTTGAATTGCCTAAAGCGACAAAGAATTGCAAACAACGACTGCTGGACCACTGGGCCCTTATGTTGAAGGTCGTTAAGCGATACTCCGGAGGAGGACGCACAACTGCCGTCAAAAACAACGCGATGCTTGGTCGTTGAACTGTCCTCCTTTATGACTGGCAAATGTGGCAAATAAAACCGAGGATGAGGAAGGCTCGCTTCGTCGTCCACCTTGCTCAAGTGACCAAGCGACTCGTATTCTTTGAGAAATGCGGAATACGCCGTTTTCAACTCGGGATTTTTTGACAATTTGTTTTCTAATGAATAGAAACGCTTTAACGCTATACCGCGCGAGTCTCCCAGCGATGGAGCATCTTTCCTGAAAGGTATGCTCACGATGAACCTACGCGGCTCCGACGACGCCCGTTTCGTAGTCGATTGAAAATGGTCTTCGCAAAATTTGTCATCAGCAGAGAGTCGGCCCGATGAACCGTAAGCCCCCTCGATTTCCCAAAATCTCTGAATGCCGTGCTCGATGCCGGCTACACTTAAATGAACTCTATTTGAAAGAATGAGCGCTCGATTTTCGACATTCATGTTTCCGCCTAAAACCCAACCAAAAAGAGTTTTTGTTAAGAATGGCTTCTCTGGGCCCAATTTCACCTGTCCCTGACAGAGCACTTGCCAAAAGACATTCGCGCCTAATAAAAGATTAATCTTTCCCGGTGTATTACAATCTGAATCGGCTAGCACAATGTTTGGTGGGATCTTCAAATCCCTCAGCGAGAAAGCAAGGACCGGCAGAGGGTCCGTAATTTTGTCTAACACAACACAGCTCAAAATGTCCTCGTATTTCCCGTTGCGGGAGCGGATTCGAACGTTTGCTCTGAATTCAGCGTTCAGAGCCCTGGCACCAACACCCGACAGTGAGGTGATATTACCTCGTTTCGCAATCTTCAAATTTTGACACAAGTCGGCGCTAACTAAGTTAAGTTGGGATCCGGGGTCCAAAAGAGCTTTTGCCCGGGAAAATGACCCGGAGGATCCTTCTACGATTACGCTAACCGTGGACAATAAAACTTGCGCTGGCGCCGCGATTGCAGGACGGCTACAGGCTGCTGAAACGGATGCGACGGGTGCCTCGCTCGGGGCGACGGCCCCGACCTCCCGTGTGTCACCGCTGGTTTCTGGCGGTCCAGGACGCGGCGACGGAGTATTTTCGTGCGCGTCGCGCCTTGGACGCAAACACAGTAAAGTATGGTGCTTTTTTCTGCATACGCGGCATCTGGACGATGTGCATTTTACCACGAAATGTCCGGGCTTGAGACAATTGTTGCATAATTTCAAACGACGCGCCTCTTCGATACGAGCGTTTACCGACAATTTTGAAAATGATTCGCAAGCGCTAATCGAATGATTACTATTTTTGCAAAAATCACAAGAGTGATTACCTTGCTCTCTGGCTACATGAGCGCGTGCATGACTTTTTTGCTCGGATCCCTGATTTCCCAGACTCGAACCTATTTTCGCAGCTTCCAGCGAACCTAATAAGTGACTTTTGCTCTCTAAAAAATCTAACAACTCTCGCAAAGTAGGAAATTGTCCGGTATGTTTGTATAATTCCCAGTCAGTCTGCATTGCTGAGCTGAGCTTCGAAACTATGATATGTATTAGTATGGTGTCGACTGTGGGTTCCCCGTACGCCTTTAAAATTTCCAAAATTCTAACTACACTATCGAGCAGCCTTTGAACAGACGAATGTGAATCCTTTTTTACGCTCTCTAAACTGAATAACGCATTTATGTTTGATTTTACTATCAGCTTCTTATTTTCAAATCGCTTGACTAGGATGTCCCAAGCAATGGTATAGTTATCGTTGGTAACTTTTAACGACGAGATTGAACTAGCAGCTTCTCCCTTGAGGGAAGAAATCAAATAGTAAAATTTCTGAACGTTGGTCAAATTAACGTTGTTATGAATAAGCGACGTAAAGGAGTCATGAAATTGAACCCAATTCTCGAATTTCCCCGAAAAGGAAGGCAAATCTAAGGGTGGTAATCTTAATCCAGCGAGCTCTCCTGAAGGGCCACTTTGCGAAGAATTTTGACCTAGATTCGGTTTTATACCCGGACTGATCTTATTTTTTGATAAGAATTCCTTTACTGCGCTACTAATCTCGCTAAAATGAGTCATAAAAGAGTCGAATTCATTGAAAAGTTCATCAAAGTGTTCAGCGTCGGCCTCCATTAGGCCCTCCATTGACTTCTCATACTCATCCAACAAATTTTGGAAACAACTAAACTCTTCTGACAAGTTGCCGACCTCGTGAGCCTTCACGGGGCTGGACGAAGAAATTCTATGAAATAGAGTTTTGAAACGATCTACTTGGGCTTTTATGAATTTGCAACGAGTGGTTAAAGTGCGAGTTTCCGACATGACTGCTGATGTCGAACGAGGTTCCACCATGACTGACACAAGCAAAAAACAACACTAAACGAAGGTGTAATGGAAAAGGAGTTACTTTTGATTTGAGAACGTAGTAACTTCTTGACGAACAGAAAACCAACCCGCTGCCGATCGCTGCCGCTTGACGTGGGAACTGGACTCGGTGTAGGCTCTCGATGGTTGAATTTCCTGGTGTTGGGGAAGCTTCTTGACGCTCTCCGACGAAACGATGTTGGAGCAATTGCATCCACCAGCTACTGGAAACTTGTACACTCGTGTTTTTTAGCTTCTTCCAAATCCGGCTCGAAGAACCAATGTTTTTTGTACGATTAACTTGATAAGAGGCTTCCACGAATGGGGCCCCCAGTTAATCCGCTGCGAATTCCGGTTCAATGGGATTGCCGGGAACTGCCACTTAATAACCCTTGACTTGGGTTCAGTTAGTTGTTGGAGTGAAACAAGACTTAACAAACACGAGTATATTGAGTAACAACGATTACAAACGTCACTGATGGACCGTTGGTTTTTTACAAAAGCTTCAATTGTTGTGACACGCTTGGATTGGCCACGCGAAAATAGCGAATTGAGCATAACCGTAACACAAAACAACCTGGAAACGTCTTTACCAGGGAGTTAGAACGACCGCAACCCTGCACAAAGCATAGCTGAACTTGCTTACTCGAAATTCTGAATCTAACTAACGCTGAATTTACAACGAGCTGAACTCGCAAATTCATCAAGGAGGGGAAAGCTCAAACACTATTGGCTGAGGCGATACTGCGTAGCCAATCGGAGCGTCGCACGTAGGAATAAATACTTATTCTAAGAATCTTAATGCTAAGCTCTCTCAATGAGGCAATTGAACGAAATCCATAAACACATGATTCCCAAATATGCTAAGTCGGCTTAAGTTCTATTAGAAAATGTATCCATCCGCTTAAAAGCCATTAAGGGAAGCTTACAAATTCCTTTCCAATATTAACAGAGGCAAACAAATACGGCAAGATGCAAATTTGACTTTACCACGACCTTTGAATGAGATAGAACAGTTATGACTTGAATTACATGATTAATTATAATCAAAAAGGTTTTAATGCACGCATCTGTGTGAATCAAACAGAATAGTTACGCTTGATTTCTAGCTTGCTGTGTTTTTTATTATTTTGGTAGACCACTATAGCTGAATATGTAATCGGCAACTTTTATCATTTCTTTTCCCATATTTTTGGTCTCTGATACTGCGCAAATTCCTGAATTAATTATTGATGTCTTTTTGACCACGACATAATATTCCATGTCTGGTCCTGAGAATATCCTTTTTACATAAACTCTTGTTCCGTTTTCTCGCGTAGTAAATTCTCGAGTTAGTGAACCATTTTGGTTTTTGTAGAGCTACTTTGAAGAAGCGCTTTTTTACGGTACCAAACTACATAAAACTGTAACTTTCATTTTGATCTTGTCGAACCTTGTAGTGATTCGAGCACAATAATAAATTTTGGTATAAATTTGCAACACCCGTTGCATGTGGGCTTGTGCCGTATTTTGTCAGTCATCATATTCAACAAAACTTTTTAACGATTATGCCTCAATAGACCTGTCCCGAGATTCAAAGTTGATCTGCTCATTGTTTCTCTGATCTACCACAACTCTTTCTGCTTCTCAGTGTATAGAGTATGGTTTGCTTGGGTAGTCGTCTTTCATGTATCTTTTCCACGTGATCTTTTCACAGTCAAAAATCGTCAATAGCTATGTCTATATGTCTATCCGCAAGCGTCGCCTTATGTCTGTGTTTCTTATGTGACACATATTAATCATCTTAAAAATCCCATTTCTGCTGCTATCCGCTTTCTGTCTCTTTGTTTTAGTACCCAAGCCGCACTTCCGAATCTTAGTAGTCTAGCTGCGTAACTGTAGACATGTGTTTTGCGAAATGTCTGTAGATTACACCATTAATTCTATTATAATATGTTAGCTTCTCTTTATATATTCTTTTCCACCGGTGGGTATTTTATTTCCTAGATTGTCAAAACAGCTTACTTGCTCTATTAGTTTTCCATCTATTACAATGTTCACTCTTTTGATCTGTTTTGCGATGCAAGATTGCCATTGCTGTCTTTTTTCAGTTGATATAGTCATATGGTACCTTGAGCTTAGGTTACGTTCTGTTCTTTGTAAATCGTCTTCATTGTCACTAATTAAAACCTGATCATCTTCATAAAGGATTGCCTCAATTGCTCTTCCGTTATTTAGTGCTTCCTATGCCTTTGACGATTAATTGGATTTGGTAGTGGTTCTTCGTATAGTTTAATTTGTTTTTAAATCACTCGCACATTTTTTCTACCGCTTCAATTTATTTCGATGGGACTTTGTAATTGTATCGTATTTCTCATAGTTTTTTCTTATATTCCATTCTTCTCAAAGTTTGCCGTTTTGGTATATATTTTGAAGAAGTTTTAGTATTGTATACAATTCTATTCCCCCGAAGTCAACAAGTTCAAAATATATATTATCAACTTCTAGGTTTCTCATATTGTTCATTTTTCGAAGTAGAAAGTTAGCGTCGGCCGTTTTTATTTCGGTGTTGTCCAGAATCGGCTTCAATATTTCTTCTCTTTGGTCGTCGATATTTTCTGCAGTTTACAGTTTTTTATAATGCTCTTCCCATTGTTTCATATTTATTGTGTTTATCCTAAAGTTGCTTTTTTTAAATCAATTTAAGTTTTTGAAATATTTTGAATTCTATACTTTGAGCCAAGGATTTAGAAACTTTTCCAGACTTCTCTTTTTGTTTTTCGAGATAGTCTTTTGATTATCCCTATTATGTTTATATTCTATTTTGTCATGTTGAGTTTGAGTGGTCAAAAATGTTTTTTATGCTATTTTTTGTCATTTACTGTTTTCGCAATTCATCATTTCACGTGTCCATCCAATTTTGGTTTTTGTTTTCTTGATACAACGAGCATCTGTGGCTGCTCGTCTTAATATCTTTTCTCCCTCTTTTTTATATCGATTTATGGTGTTTCTGTTTTAAGTAGTGTCGTATTCTTCATTCATACAGTTGCATTACACTAGAATTTTCTATAAGGTAGCATTTTAATTTGTTTATTGTCTTTGATGTATTTGCTTGTTTGTTCTTTATATGTATATCATAATGCAAAATTAGGCTTTTTGCAAAATGTCTAGGGATTTTATAAAAAGCCGGCAAAACGTGAGCGAACAATAGAGTTTGCGTTATGACTATACCAATTCAGGCAAATTGATAAAATGCCGGCAAAATGTGAGCAGAAGAATATATATCTCGTTATGACTTACTATTTTCAGACATTTTACAATTAGCCAACAGCGATGTACTCAAAACGTGAGAACAAAAATAATTAAATTAGGTAGATACCTACTAGGTATTCAGTAAAATTACGCAATGACCAGAAACAATAAATCCCTTTATTACGTAAGTCTAAATAAACACTTATTACTGCATGTCGAACTTGAATGACATTTGGAAGAGCATAAATTGTTATTTTTAAAGCAAGCCCATTTCTTCGAATTGCACTGATTGCTGCTAACCTTACAGGAACATTTTTGAAACTCCTGACCCCCGAATCGTGAATGATGTGCAACTGCCTCTCTTACGGTTATCAGTTTATCAGGAACTTCATCTTGAAAACCGACTAAGGATTCTTGAATATCATTTCTGGAAAAGTTTGAAAATTCGTTTAGAGGTACCTAATTTGTAGAGACCATTTTTCAGGTCCATCACTTTTCCAATTAGATTCTTAGAATCTAGAGGTCCTCAATCTACCTTAGGAACTGCTAAATAAACATATGATCCGATTTCAATTGACTTACATTTTTGATGGATGTTTGTCATCTTTTCGGCTGCTCTTTTTTTGGCCAGAGTAAGATTTCTGTCTTTCATTTTCAATTCTATTTTCAGTTCTAAAACGACAACAAATCCTTATTTCCGGTTTTGAAGATGGCCCTGAACTTAAAAATGAACAATTCAAATGCACTGTACCATTACGTGCCTCACATGTGAATTTATATTTTTCTGTGATTTTGTCACTACATGCGCACCAATACACAATAGTATCACTAACAGTCTCATTCACATTTTCTTCTCTATTACCCAGTTGTAAGTCTTGTTCAGTGTTATTTGTCTGTGAAGAATGCCTTATATCTTCTGTTCGAAGCTCTTTAATTACACAGTTTGGCAGGTTTGTTGATTTTAATCCAAATAATGCACGGTACGGAGTCCTTCCAATAATGCGATGCCTCGAGGAATTTTTCTGCCACATATGTGGAGGAGTTATCGGACATCCAGGAACGAAGCATGTTCTCAACATCTTGGTTACTTCTTTCCACGCTACCCTGGGTTTGAGGGTGACCGAAGCAGTAAATTCCCGGCCGTTGTGACTTTGCAATATGTGCGGTGCTCCAAACTCCAAAAATATTTTCACCAACTCTATAGTCACCTCCGCGGCACGTATACTTTGTAAAGGGCGTAGATGCAAACATTTTGTGGGATGGTATTGATAGTTGAGAAGTCATTTATATTTCCCATCAGGGGCAGATTGGAAATCTATCAAGTCTATTTGCCCACGAACATTAAAATCTTTAGAAAGAAATGGACGCTCAACTAATCCCTTGTGGGGTTGCGATTTTTTAAGTTAGCAGTACTTGCATACTGAAATGAAAATTTCGATCGTTCTTCTGGGAATGTTATATTTATTTTTTAAGGCAAATAGCATTTTATCCCCCCACCAAGTCCTGTATTACGGTGACATTCTAACAACACATTAAAATACTGTTCCATGGGTATTATGTACATAACAGGTTGGTCAAGAGAGCTTGGCTTTACGACTAGATGTTCATCAACACCGACAGACAAAACCTCGTATTTTCTCATTGAATGGTACTGGTTATTACTCTTTTTGTTACTTGCTGAAACAGCTAATTTACCACTCTTGATGACTTCAATGACTTCTTTGACTCTATCAGCCGTCCAAGGCTTTTTAATTACATCTTTCTCCACTCTTTCACTGTAAAACTTTTGCACCTGTTCGTTAAAATGCACTTCTAAATCTCGTTTGTCATTCTCGATTTGCACTTCTTCGCGGTTATCACTCATTTTTATGAATTTGAACGGACTTCTAAATTGATTGATAAACAACAAAACAATGCCCACGTTTTAGTTTATCACGTTTTATTTGAGGTTAGGTTTAGGTTGGCGCGAACTGTATCGGGAACGCAATACTGCGCGATTAGACTACATCGCTGTGGGCAAATTGTAAAATGCCTGAAAATAATCAGTCATAACGAGATATATATTCTTCTGCTCACATTTTGCCGGCATTTTATCAATTTGCCTGAAATGGTATAGTCATAACGAAAATTCTATTGTTCGATCGCGTTTTGCCAGCTTTTTATAAAATCTCTAGACATTTTGTAAAAAGCCTAATTTTGCATTATGACTACGACATATACATATACTCATTCGGTACATAAAATTTACTTATTAAGAGGTAACGGTTAGTGTCTATTTCATTTCTCCTCTATATACCTTAGTATGCGTTACTACAGTTTCTGATTTATAATTATATAATCTATAATAGATCTTAGTCATCTAGCTTCCCACGTTCATTTGTGAGCATTTTTGTGTCTAAATTATGTATTTGTTATTCTAAGATTAGATGGGCTCCCTTACTATCTTTGTTGTTGCCTCCGTGTATTCCCATAAAGTCTTCCATTCGAGTATTACCAACTCTAGCGTTCATGTCTGCAGCTAATATCATGCAGTTTTGCTTGTTACATGAGTGTACTACTTATTGTAATTGGTTAAAAAAGCTTACAGTTTTTTCACTACCTTTTACTGAATTATATACTACTATTAGATGAATATGACTTCCCCCTGTTCTTATTCTAAGTGTTACAATTCTATTCGATATTCATGACTATGATATGATATCCCTTTTCAGTTTTGCATTTTGTCAGTCGACAACAATATTTGTTTTATATATGTGCGTGGATAGAGTTCGGTATTGTGCCATGAAGAATAATCATTTAATTTGTATCGATCAAGTCAGTCATTTTGGCATCGAACTATTTCTTCACCTTTTATTTTATATATAGGGGTCCCTTGCATATATAGTATTACATTTTACGATTCTGATTGCGTATTTACATTGTTCATATTAATTGTGTCTGTTTTTCAAACACCAGTCATTTCAAAATCAGAATAAATTGCATTTGCTGAGTAACTTTTTGTGTTTCCTTGAGTAAAAGTGAAATTCAATTAAGCTTAAAAGAAACGCTCCGTTCAGGGCGTCGTGTTCAAACATGGAGTTGAGTCATTGACTAAACCTTTGTAAACCTCCTTGCAAGGGAAATTCGAACTCGGCCAAATAAAAAAATTAGGTCTTTAGTTCAAAATAAAAAGTTTCACATAAGTACCTTACACCAGACCCTCTGCCTAACCATGGACAATGCAGATCCAAACAGCTAAGGGTTGAATTTTTCACCGTGGAACCTTGGAATTTTACCATTTTGACTATCCTGAAACAGGACCGGACTTCACGAGCATCGCGAATCACCCATTCCCGCTAGCTAGCCGCGGACGATCAGGGGCTTTACTACCGTTGCGTCTCAATGCAAACAAACCTGTGGTAACTGCGGTCCGGTGTTGTCGTAAAATCCTGAATATACCATGGAAAACTGTAGAACTGTATGAGCAAGAGATTTGAATATGGAGTTTTTCAAATATGGAAACGAGAATGAGCCTAAAGAAGTAAAATAGGAAAATCTTGACGGCCTAAAGTATGCTGAAATTATTTTTTTCTTAAAGAGCAGAGTAGTTGGTGCTATACGAGGTCTTGCACTGCCCTGCTGACAATATTCTTTTTGCAATTTTCCATCATGAAGTAGATCTTAAAATACTTGGAGAATGTTGTTTCGCTGTCTTTTATTATTTAGTCAAAGGCTATACGATATAAATAATCGTTCTTAATGAGCAAGCTACCCAAATATACACTTTTCTAAAGAAACTTATATTGTCCATGTTCCACATTCGCATTACTTGGGGATTTACATACCCGTATAGGTAAAACATTCGTCGGAGAAGTTCAAGACATTGGTTACAGTATAAAACTCTTCTGTTTAAAATGGAGGGCTGTTACGAAAGTTGTAAATTTCGTCTCTAAATCTTATTTAAGAATATCGCGGCCAGTACCATTTTACGACGAATTAATTTAGTTGATTCGTTTTACATTGGCATTCTTATTTGATCAATTCTAAACAGTCTTAGCAGTTTCTCTCGTTTCTATAAAATTGTCACCGCATGATCTGTTTAATATAAAAGTCGTTCTTTAGTACTACTACATCCAGAATTTTTTATCTAAATTCATGCTGAATAACTCCAATCATAATTGTTTATGTCTATGATATGACTTTATTGCAAGCTTTGTATTTTGGTAATAATAGTCTTACATAGCTTAGATAACTAATATCATTCTAGCGTAATAATAAAGCAACTGTCATTTGGTGGGGCAATACACATGATTTCAACTTCCATATGCTCCTCTGATGAATTTACTTTTTGTTCATATCATATTCTCTCAAGAAAAGTTTTCTATGTTGAATTAAAGTGAACGTTCTTTAAACAGAAGTGGTTCCCACTGTAATTTTAGACTATTTCCCGCCGACCATTATGTGTTTATTTCAGAATAGCAATTTACAAACATGCACGAGCATAGTGCATCATAAAAATGAACAAATTCCGCGGCTTCCGCGTCGACCGCAAAAAAGCGACCGCTTTAAAGCCGGCGCCGCTGCTTCCGGGGAAAATAGTGTGTGCCATCACATAAAACACTTAATTTACCCAAACGTTCAGTGGCCCCGAATTGGCAAATCAGCATTTTCCCTGGTCCACGTTAATGGTTCTTGCTGGCCGAGGAGAATTTGTAATCACTCCAACCAATGGGGTATAAAGATATGTAGATCGTCTGTTTACCCGTCCGCGCATTAGAATACGCTGAGTCGTGGGTTCTCCTGAGGGCCCCACTTACGATACCCTAATGAAAAATCGAAACCGAATACCGATACCGGGGCGGCGATGTTCCCCGTTCGGGAACAACTCGTTAATTAAGTGCCGCGATGAATCAAACGTTCGCCATGACAACGATATTTTAGGACCCACCTTTCGAAAAATCTGATTTAATGCGAGCCCCAAGGCCAGCAAGTTATTATCGTAAGCGAACTGCTTGCAATCACTGTACTTAATCAGTACCGGTTGTCTAAATAATTAACTTAATGATCATTGATTGACTCTCTGAAAATTGGATAGTTGAACTGCAGGTGACATTTGTACTGAATTTTCAACTACTCCTTATAGTACTTTTACTGATGAATCAAGTGTAGGTATTCAATAATTAATGAAATTGATAAAGTGTTTAAAATCAAGCTCAACGTTTGCTCTGTCCTGGGCTTCTAACAGTATCTATCTGCTTTCAAACGTCTCTTTGTTATGCTAATGTCATATTTACTATCTATATTGCTTTGTCTTCTGTGTTGTTTACGCACTTTTGCCGTTATTCTTCTACATTTGTTATTTGAACGCATTTTTCAGTTGGCATTTCATCGTTTCTAGATAACCAACCAACATTATTCTACAGGTTGGGCGCCATATGTGCCGCCAGTGGTCATACGGCTGTATTTTCTCGAATGGGTTTTACATATTCGTATGAGCACCGGCTTACATGTGGTAAGGAAATTGCAATTCTAGACAAGTCCTGCTTGCCGGTTAACGTGCTAAGGCTACACATATTTATATTAACATAAGTAGTTCTGTTTTTAACAATGCTATTTCTATTTATTTTGTCACTCACATGTCTCACATCTTACATTTACCACAGTCCTTCAGCTTATACACGATATCATTCCAGTTAACATGCGTTGCTGTTTTCTGTTGGTGTCGTTTTTGAGCATTGGTTGGGTTCCTACTTAATAAAAATAAATAAGTCTTAGAGGTCTTAAGGGTCCTTGCTCTTGTGTCGTTTGCACATGTCCAAATTATATTTCAACATTAAACAATAATGTTAAAATTTTTACTTCGCCAATTTAGCCACAATAGACGTTTGTGCATCGAGACGCATGCAGTAAGTGATTCTTCGTCTCAGAAGACGTTCCACGTAGAAGCAATCTCAAAGGGGTATATAAGGACAAAACCCGGCCCATAAAAAACACTCATAAGTCCCGCTTCATCCCGACGAAGCAACCCCAAGAAGAGAAGCTGGAGCCTCACAAACTCAGTGAAGATTTGAGTCCAGTTTCGTCCGGCGAAGAATACCACCCCAGAGATCCTTCAAGTCCGGACTTAGACTCTTTATTGCCTGCCCTTTGCTAGCGCTTAATAATTAGGCAAGTGGTCAAATATTTTCATAACACCGGCCGATCAAAATTCTTGCTTTTAAGCACCATGATTAAATTGCATGCCATTATATACTTACACAAATTTAGTTATAGGGAAACAGCGCGCTTAGAGATGTTGACGATTCAATGAAAAGCACGTTCCTCGCACCCCCGCGACCCGTATGTTGCATTCCTTCTAGGCGCTGCCAGCCCCAGTGGAGAGGATCTATTCACAAGTTGTATTTATCTATTTTTGGTTATAAACGCTTTGTGAATTTCATTTTACTGTTAAAATTATGTGATATGTATTAATTGTAAGTTCCAACTTACTCTCATTATCTGTCTAATTCATAAGGTAATCTCGAACGCTGGCTTCTGAGCTGCACAGAAAGTACAATTGCAACGGAGAAAATATATTTGAAAGCCCGGTTACGTTACAACCACTTCCACTCATTTCTTTCTGTTATCTTCTATTTCAAATTACTGGCTACCCCTAGTAATTTACCTGCACCCCCACTTTCCACCTTGACATCTGTATATCCCTTCTTCTTTTACCTCCTATTGCACGTCTTGGAACTCTTTTTGGAATTCTTCCATTCTTCATCTGCCATATAACCCGTCCACTCTGTGGGCCCTTACCACCTTAATCAGCACCGATTGGTTATACATTCGTTGACGCCTTTGCCATCTTTCATTCATTGTCTTTCACAAAAAAAAATTTCAGCACCTCGCTTTCTCATACCTTCAAAATTCTCTCTTCCACTTTTTTCAGTGCCCATACTTCACTTTCATACGTAACTGATGTTATTGCCTTATTTCAAGCCTTTCATTTCACCTGCGCTCTTTTTATCATTTGCAGTAGCTTCTTTACCAAATAACATAAACTGCAATTTCTTCAAATATCTTCACCCTGCCATACTTACTTCTAGAAACTTTGCTGTTTCAAATTATGCATTATTTCACACCGTGTATTTCAGTTTTCCTTAGTTAATTCTTAGTCGATATTCTTCTACCAACTGTATTACCCTTGTTACTGTTACCTTTAGCTCCTCCATACCCCTCGTTAACAGGTTGAAATCACCCGCAAGAGCTAAACACTAGTGAGAAATGGAAATATTAACCTTGTTCTGATTATACGGCGCTGAAGTAGTATACTGTTTTTCAAAGTCGGGTACGCGTACCTCTAGAAGTCTAGAGGTACGCCGACAAGGTGTAGGGAGCAGCCTGATTCACGAAATGGTGAATACAAATGTGACACAAGAGAATAATCGGAAAGAGATAATTTTAAATAATACACGGAATGTGCATGTATGATATCTAAATACTAAATGCTAGATCTACTATTTATTCTTTTGATAATCAATGTTCAGATAATTTCAAAAATGTTTAAATGGGAAATAAGTTATGTTTAATGATATAAGGATCCGAAACAAAATATAAGCAAATGTTTAAGTGTGAATTATTTCACACACAATTTTATTGTGCCAGTTTTCCAGTGAATAATAGTATATTTTACACATTGGAAAAAAATTGCAGATTGAAATAAAGGGTGTCAAATTTAGAGTGATCCCATGTGAATCGTTAACTACAAAAATGTTGGAAATCAAGTGGCAATGATTGTAACTGTCAAATGTTCTGTCATATCTCAAGTTTTGTTAGATATGGAGCGCTAGCGGATTGCTCAAAGAATATTCTGTGTAGACATGTTTTAATAACTGCTTCAATTATTCAAACACAGCGACAGTTCCGGCAAAAATGTAATGTTCCAGTGACTCCATCTCGCAAGACAATTAGAAGATGGGTCACGAACTATCGCCATAGGCGATCAGTTGAAGATCTGACCTGAAACTCTGGAAGACTTAAAATTCCAGCTGTCGATGTAATTTTTAAGTTTTAAAGTTAAAAGTAAATCAGAATAAAACTTGTCCATTCTATAATTTCCAACAAAAAAAAACTTTATAAAGTATTCCATGTTATTTTTATTACATGTAAAATGGGGTCATTTTAAATTTGACACCCTTTAGATTGTAGGTTACTTTATAAATATGTGTAACTACTTCAAATTTCATTAAATTCATTTTAGTGACTTATAAATGGCTTGATATTTTAAAAAACCGTTTGACATTTCCGATTTGATTAAGTTTGACAATCTATTTAATTCTAACAGTTCTCAGTTGTATACTATAATCTTCTCTTAGAGAAATGTTCTTGTGAGAAATTACAAAAAATGACTAATTTATTAAGCCTTAAACATTTTAGAAAATGTGTTGCGACTTAACGCAAATGTCTGTTAATATTTTGCACATACAAGAAAAATGTTAGTGTTAAATCAGTTCTTTTTAATTCTATTACTACAAGCAGAAATTATTATAATTTTAAATGTCCGTTTAACATTTTCCGATTTGATTCAGTTTTGAACATTTTGTAAATTTAATTCTGAAAGTTTTCAGTTGTCTGCTAGTATCGTTTACTAAAAAACTACCATAAAACAATTACTAATTTAGGTACTTTTTTTTTTCAATTTATTAAGGCTTAACATTTTAGATCATTTGTTTCGGCAGATTGCAGATGTCTGTTAGTAATTTGTACATTGAAAACATTTCTCGTTGTGAAATAAGATGTTGTTAATTATATTAACATATGTCAATTTAGGATCTTAAATAACCGTTTGACTTATTCCGATTCTATTAAGTTCTAAACATTTTATAAAGTTAAGCCTAACAATTCGCACAAGTCTAATACTATTCTTTGGAATTGTTTAAGTCTGAAGTACGTTATATTTAGCCATTTTGATGCAAAGTGATTTATTTAATATAAATTGCGATTGAATCACCTCCAATTTTATTAAGTCTTGAATATTTTCCAAATTTCATTTTGACAGATGCAAATGTCTGTACCTAAATATATTGCACATTGGAAAAATGGTTGAGCGTGACTTGTGATTCCTTTCGATTTGATTAAAATGTGAACATACCACGGAGTTACGTTTTCAAATGCCTAGTAGTACTTCTCACTTAAAAAATGTATAAGTGTGATGTAAGTTATATTTAATTCTATTGACATAATTTACTTATTTAACTAACTCTTAAACTAATTCCACTGAAGTCTTGAGAACATTTTACAAAATTAATTTTGATGGATTGCGAATAGAAAAGTGTTTTAATGTGAAATAAGTGATTTTTGATACAAGTCACGAAAGGAATATGAAATTTACGTAACTACACAGGGTGTCAGGAAAGTCAATCGTGTCACTTCTGGAGATGCTAGGGGACGCTATATGGAGTCGAAAAGTCCAAATCCATTTTTGGCTTAGAAGCATAATTTCTTCAGAATTGACTGTTGAAATTGGTACCGCTAATTTTGTGAACCGCTGTATGTACCCACTGCGTTTTTGTGTTGTTGTTGTTTTTTTGTCAATTAATGTCAATGTAATAAATAATTGCGTGTTTGACTTTTGTAGTAAAAATATACACCGTGCAGGAGTATGCTGATACGTTTTTTGTGTACATGGTGTTCTGGCGATGTGGGTCTGTGAGTACGTCGATATTTTGTCTTCATTGTTGAATTTAAAATGATCGAACTCCGTTTTAAAAGTGTTCTAAAAGCTAATAAATTATGTATGTAGACAGCATATGTAACAATTGTTTTCCCAGCCTATCTCAAGACACTGCGTCAAGCCTCCAATTTAAGGCAAAGTACAGCAGTTCTCAACTGTTTCTTTTTAATTTTCAACATTCATTTTTTACGAAAACTATGCTTCTAAGCCAAAAATGGATTAGGACTTTTCGACTCCAAATCGCGTCCCCTAGCATCTCCAGAAGTGATACGGTTGACTTTCCTGACATCCTGTATAACTACTTTGATTTTATTAAGTTGTGAACATTTCAAACAATTTGGTCCAAATTTAAAACCATTTGCTAACTGTTAACATAATTATTTAGCTATATCAAGTTAACTAAGGGATACTAATCAACTATGCACTCAATTGAATTAAAGGTAGAAGTACTTTGTAGAATTTCGTAAAGAGGTACTTGAGGAAAAAAGTTTAAGAAGCCCTGCAGTTTATAGCATTATGCCGATTAGTCTTAATTCATTCTTGACTCTAAAAGAACTTTACTCCATCCCCTCTACTGACGCTTAGAATAAGTTTTTTTCTCAGGGGAACCTTTACCAGCTTTATTAGCTTCTTTACTTTTAGTTCTTCCAGTACCTTAATCAGTTCACTGTCTAGAATCTACAACTTGCGAAAAACACACTGATACTTCTCAATAATGTGTTCTCAATCAATTATCACATCAAGGCAGTTCGTTTTGCTTGTTTGCAACATTTTATATTCTGCGTGTAATAACGCTGTTCACCTATAGTTTTCCGAAGCCATCTTTGAAAGTTTTTACTGGGGCCGTTGGACAGCTTGCGACCATTGCTTCGGCATTGTTTCACTCTTCCAAGCAGTTTTTTAAAACTTATGTACCCCTTTCTATAACTTCGTTCGTCTATATTCGCCTGTATTTCATTCTCGGATATGTATTGTTCTTCATATTTTCTATTACTCTATTTACTTCTAAAGTAGGGCGTTCAATAGTTTCAGTTACCTGCTCATTTACTTGTATCGCCTCATCTCCTTCTCTCAAATATGCACTTTTATTTAACAGTTTTTGAGGTTTTCTTATTCCTTCGCTGTTCTTTCTTCTAACGTCAAGACTTCTTTCTTTATATCCCTCATTGCTTTTTAATGCCTGATAGAAGTTACTTATTTGTATAACTTTCTTAATTTTGTATGAAGCCCTCTCGTTGTATTTCCTTTTTTTCCTTCTACACAACGCCTTACATTTGCTATTACACTGATTCTCCATCTTGACCTTTCTTAGAATTCGTCCTCATATTTTTTAGCAAACCAGTCTTTATACGTCCTCTACTCATTCTTTGGTATTACTTCCATTCTTCCTTGTGTGGTCTTCTTTATTATGGCACATTTCTCATCTATCCTCATTTCTTGTTCACTCCATGTCAACATTTTCTGAGATGCCTGTTCACACTTGTCTTTTTACTGTTCATTAATTCTATTTTCTTCGCATATATCTTCAGTTTTCTAAATATTTACTTACTTTATCTCTGGCTCAGATCGAGTTACCAAGTTTAAATAATCCTTACATCCAGTTATTTGGTGCGACTTAATCATAGTAGTGATGTCGATGTTATTGTACGTGTATCTCAGTACAGGCTGTTCTCTTTAGTTAAGAAGGTATCGGTGGTCGCATCTTGGATTTCAACAAAAGCTTTCGAGCTTTTCATTATTAACTGCGTTAGTCTTATAATGTTTTTTGAAGTGACCATTAAATTATAGATGTTGTTTCCTTTTATTAAATTCTATAAATAACTGATACCTATATTAGTTTACCTAGGTAAATTTAGTCTAGTCTAGATTTTCATGTTCTCAAGCCTGCCTGAATTGTTTTATGATTGCTTGTATCTTGTATGTGAGTAGTTATTCATCGTCGTAAAGTAATTGCGAGCAGTTTGTGTGTGATGTAGAGCGAGCAGAGATATTCTCAAGTAATTGTTGCAATTATGCTTATTAATACATATATTTTCCAAGTCTTTCTTTATATTAATGATTTCTCTCTGTAGATTAACCAATACTACTTACTTTTAATATTTTGAAGGTTTTTATATTTTTAAAATCGCAAATTTAAAATATTTATTTGCATACGCCAGAGAATTCCACACACTCCGTTAGATTACGAACATATTGTGTCCCTCGATAGTGAATACGCTCGTTATATTGAACTTCATTTTATAGGTCAATTATTTACTAATAATAAGTTTAAAATACTTACAAGGAGAAAATGCTAGTAATATTGATTATTATGACACGAGAAATATTGTTTGTAATAACTTTTCTCTGGGTGCTGGACATTACAGTCTTATCGAATTTGGTGCCAATTTGAATCATGATAATTATGTACTGATACAAAACTGTACTGTACTGTACTGGCAGTACCAGCGTCCAAGACGAACACCGCTCTGAATGCTAAGAAGTGTCACTACAACAGAAATGGTTACCAAAATCCATGATATGGTGTTGAAAGGCAAATGACTGAAATTGAGTGAAATATCTAATGTAATGGACAACTCAAAAGAGCTGGTGTGCGATATTTTAACCCAAGAATTGGGCACGAAAAAGCTGTCCGCATGTTGGGTGCCGCGTTTGATTTTACCAGGAAAATGCACGTTCTCACACTAGAGTTACTGCAATGGGTAAAGTCATCGAATTAAAGCACGATTTGCTTCCGCATCCACCTTATTCACTCTATTTGGCCCCCTCGGACTTCGACTTATTCTTTAAGCTCAAAATTTTCGTCGGTGGATAAAAATTTTCATCTGTTGAAAAGACCATGGCCACTGTCGGCGCCTATTTTGCAGACCTTGAGTAAAGCACCTTTCGTCATGGGATCAAAGCCTTTGAGCATCGCTGGACTAAAAGGCTATGTTAAAAAATAAAAATAATTTTGAAAACCTAAAACCGGTCTTTCATTGTTAGGCTAGCCAATTATCATCCCGCTCTCGTATACATACTAACTCACACAGTCATGGATAATCAGAAAATCTCAATAAAATAAGGAATATAAAAGGGGTAAAATAGTAGATTATGCAATGAGGGAGAGAAATTGCACTGAAGCAAAATAGCATTCTCTCCGAGTTGCATATACTATTTTTTCACGTTGCAGGAAGATGTAAAACGAAAACCCGTTTTTTTAAACGTCATTTATTAACATTTTAGTTACAATTATTTTAAAATTAGTAGCCTATGGTAAATTTTAAAGTTGGTGGCACTGTAAGTCATTATGACAAGAGCACACAATTATGTCAAATTCGAGGTTAGCAGGTTAGGTTTTGCGTCAGTTTTTGTCAAAACTGAAGCAAAACCTAACCTGATAACCTCGAATTTGACATAATTGTTGTGTCAGTCATAATGAAAACTCCCTAGGGAAATTTTTGTCTTATTTAGTCTCTAGGGAGTAAATGTTTTACTTCTGTCACAATTTTGATGCTATAGAAACCGACTTCTACTCCCGGTAGTGGAAAAATGACTTTTATCTACTAGCAACATGATATTGCACATTTTCGTCATAGAAACAAAATATGAAAAGCTACTCATAACTCCCAAGGGACTTGTCAAATTATTTCTCCCTCAAACTCATGGTAACAATGCAACTACAATTAACGTCTTAGCAACCATACAATGAGGCAATCCTTGATGTTACTTACATATTCTAATTTTAAATGTCATTATGACATTTTGAAATTTCATACTATTTTCACGAATATGCTAGTAGATAAAATATTGTATGCACCACGGGAGATATTCATGTTCTTTACCTTCGGTCGGCGAGAGCCCTCGGTCTGTAACACATGTCAACCTCAGGGAAAAAACATATTCATATCTCCCTTAATGCATAAATATCTATTATTGACTGCGGTTTTATTCGCTTGACCGGCAACCTAAGATGTTGGAATTGGACACATCAGTTCCTTTTACAAATCGGGTCAAATAATTTTCAATGATTTTTGAAGTTCACCCCCAAAGGGTTTAAATGAGGCAGATGTGTTTTTCTAAAAATTGCCATTACACGGTTATTGCTCTAGGTACATCGATGAATTTCGGCAAATCAAGTCCTTTCGCAAATCGGATAAAACATCTTTCTGGGTTTTTCTAAATTCACCCCTCCCCCCTTAAAAGAAGTAAAGTGGGGTGAATGTAATCAACCCCAAAATGTATAAATGTGGATTTGGGGCAAATTAGGGAACCCTGCGTATCTCCTGCGGTTGTCTAGTTAGAACATTCTTTTTTAACATGTAGGTAGGCGTATTTTTAAAATCTAAAGAAAGTGTTTGAAGGATTTTTTTGCAATTTTAACCCTAGGGGGAGAGAAAATAAAAAGGGGCAGCAAGTCTCAATAACCGCAAAAGTTGGAAAGATACAAATTTGCAGGCTTCACTCACTAGCTGCGTATACACTCAGTAAGATTGGGGTTATCGAAATTGCAACCCCAAAGGGTATAAAATAGATAAAAATGGCTATTTATTTACTGCTATTTTATTCGCTTGACCTGCCGATGCCGCCTAGAAAGTTGAAATTTGATGAATGGTTTCCTTTTACAAATCGGGTTAGAACATTTTCAGAGTTTTTCGGAATTCACTTTCTACAGAAGCTAAATGGGGTTTATGTGTTATTTTTAAGAACTCCACAAAGCGAGCACTACAGCAAGTAACAAATTGAAATTCGGCAAATTACAAATCGGATCAAAGAATCAGGGTTTTTTGGGAATTCACGCCTCAAATATGTTAAATGGGGTACATTTGCTTTTCTAGAAACGTCATTACGCCTACGCGATAACTACTGCAGGTAGCTATTTGATAGTTCAACTTATTGCAAGAAAGAGATAGACATTTTGAACGCTATTAAATCCATGCGCGGGTACTCTGGTGACATGTTATCGGTTCCTAGGGCCTTGAATCCTGCTCGTTAGTTCTTCTAGTGCTGGCCTGGTTCTCGGTGGTCGCACTATATTTTGCATTTTATGCTACGGATTTTAAAAGCTGCGGTTATTAATACACTTTCAAAGTGCTGTGTCGCGTGTACAATCGACTCTTCTTTTTTCTTAACTGTATATTACCATCCTGCGTTTTTACACATAAAAGATCTTGGGCGAATGCCTTGCAATTGCTTAGTATTTTCTTTTCTGTCGTACATTTTTTTTCGTCTTATATACTTGTTGAAGTGCCCATTTCTTTTTCCATTATTATTCGTTCTATAGACTCTGTTTTCCAATGGTAAAAACTATATTAACATTCAATTTTCCCAGCTAGGTTTCACATGGTTAGCTTTAGATCTTGATCCTCAATAGCAGCATGAACGGAGGAAGCAGGTAAAGTCTAAAACATCGTCACGTTCAACTGATATTTAAAAGTTTGTTGCATTATGGTTTTCATTACTCCTTGCTTTTGTAAATAAGGCTGTTGTATTTAACGTTCCGCAATGTCAATCCTGTGTTCGTAATTTTTTCTCCATATAGCCAGTGCTTTCCGAGATTTGACTATAGTGGTTGCAACTTCCCCTCTTTTACCAAATGAGGTTGTTGTCCCCTGTTAGGCCATGAGACTACCAGGAGTGAAAACTTAAAGCCCTTTCCAAGGCTGAGTTGTTTGTTACATACGAGGTGCATTAAAATTCTATGTTCACGGCATTTGAATGGAGCAGATAAAATAATGAAATACACCTTGTCTAATTTTAATGACGATATTATTACAAGATCTATTTTAACTGAAATGAACATGATTGTGCAAACTGTGATTTTTTTAGTTTTTTTATTGTGAGTTCCAATAGGTTCCTTTTTTGTATATAGAAGCTCTTAATAGTTCGAAAATATGGTCGCCACTGCGTTTGAGTATACTTTTGCATTTCGTTTGTGATAGTGACTACTATAACCGAGTTTGCTTAAAAGAGACTATGCTTTACGACTAAAAGTTCTGAAATAAAATTCCCAACCTTTGTCTTCCATCTGTTTCTCCGATCATTGTCGAAAGATTTAGCCAATACTGCTGCTACATTTGTTTGCTTTCTTCTGTTTATCACGCAATGTATTCTTTATTATATCTTCATGCAGTACATTGTTTGGCTGTACTTATTTTTATTTTTATAGAACGGAATTAGTTTGCGATTGTAGGTTTGACCTATCTCACACTAACGTAAAATTTCTGGGAAAACGAATTACAATCTGCCTTCCCAGAGTTCAATCACACTTGAGGCATGCATATGCGTCTTCTTGAAGTATCCTTGTGAGAACAAGTTTCGGAATTTAGCGTTTTTCTGTATTTTCCGCAGTTTTAAGTCCAAGTTTATAGTTCAATAGTATAGTCAAACTTTTAGTCCATACAATCTTTCTTTCCGCCCGTTTCGCATGCTAGCGCTTCGCAGTTTATTTTAGGATCAGTTCAAGTTTATTCCGACGTGGTATGAACTGAGTTTTATTCCTGCCTGGGTGACGCAATCTGTTCTCGCATGCAAAGCGATGCATTGTGCCTTATTGCATTCTTAAAAAGTTGTCGTTCAGATAGGCCAAACCTTCCCCGAGAGCACAGGCATTTGCTTTGTGAAGATTTTAACAGCGCGACGTTTCTCGCATGGTCCCCATAAGCTAAAGAGAGAACCCGCTTAAGTCACGCGTCCGCGTAGTTATTCCGTTCCCGGATCTCAGTTCGAACCCCGAAGCATTAGAAGGGTGGTCGGTGAGTCTGCGGGGCGCAGTCGCGCGCCGCATAAGCAAAATAAATGCCGAAATTGTTGTAAGTTGTGAAACTACATTGTTGCTGTCGTCGAGCCAGTGCGTCATTTGGTGGACGTTTAGCCGAGTTTTCCGTACTGTTGGAACCAAGCATTTCCGTTAGCACTGTTATAGTGGATTGCATTTGGAATTTTCAACTGTGTGCTAAACCTGGCAGTGTAACGAAGAACAGATACCGTACTGCCGTCTGTTTGTTTGCCCGGGGTTCGTTCAATTTAACCCTTATCTTGGAGATGTAATGCCGCTCGCATTGGCTCGAATACCTTCCACGTGGTTTCCAGTATTTTCCTATCGTTCTTTTCGTGGCATCAGCTAAGGTGCGATCCGCAGCTGCATTGGACATCAATCCCTAACGTCTGTATTCCCCCAACTCAAGGTATTTGTTAGTCCATAGCTTTACAATGAAGTGATTTTTAAAGTGTATTGGCAAATTGTGCCATTGGTTGATGTAAATCGTTAGATGTTGAACAATACCGTTAAGTTTTAACGCCTATATGGTGTTTTGCATTTTCAAGTTCAAGTAAACGCTGTTATGTCACTATTTGAGTGATTTTTGTAAATTTTGATCGTGTAACGTAGTTTCTTTCTGCAGAATTTGAAGTCGTTACTGTTTGGAATGTAGTCATGTCGTTTGATTGTCATTTTACCGCTGTATTTATTTTAAACGTCGCCATTTGACATCACTAACCCCTTTCGCATATATTTTTAACTGTAACGAGTAAACATTTTCGTGTTCATTGTCACTTGCATATTTTATTATTTCAACAGAGTTCATTGTTAGTTACTGACCTTTTTCATTCATGTTTGCATGCATATATTTGTGTTTTGTTTCGATGTACAGGAATTCAGCTGTGCTGAGCCAGAAGTAAAAAACAGGGCCCACTTTCTTCCACTTTCAAAGTGGGCCTACCTGTGCTGTTGGTTTTCCCGATGCCCGAAAGTGGTGGCGTCTCAATTATTTAACATCTTGTCGTCCTAATCCTAAGGTAGTAAAGAACCCGCCCCTTCTTGCTGAGCATCCCTAAAGCCGGACGCTTGTGTTACAGCCCATCGTAATGGGGATGAGAGCTGCGAATTTGGTTAAATTTACCGATTGTGTCGTTGAGTATATACGTTGGAACTAATTGTTGTTTTTGTCGTGTAGAACCATGTTGTGGCTGTAACAAGCTGGCAGCCAACGTGGTGCTTTGCTTTTGTTGCTAGATATCAGTTTTTGGATGTAACATCCTCCCTACTTCAAGATGACATACCGTTACTGATTGTACTGACGAAACATAGAACCGGATTACAATCTGATTTCCAGCGTGCTGAACGAAATGCAAGGTGTCGTTTCTTTCAAACATAAGATAAATATGATGTTCATCTTTACAACTAAGTAACTTGATGCCATTGTAATAATTTGACCATCCAAATCTCGTTTTTTATATTTAAGTTTTTATGTCAAATTTTTCTATTTTAATGCGCTCTTTGTGGAAATGTATATAAAGCATCAAACAACGCTACGTTAATTATCAGGCAGGTATTGGTTAAAAAATGTTAAAGTTACATCTAAACTTGTTTTTAGTAAAAGTTTGCAATTATTTGTGCAGCAGTATGACTTATTAATAGCTCAACGGGTCTCAATTCTGAATAAAAGTGAAAACGAATGAGAAAACAGGGGCAGATTAATTACAAAAACGCGTTAATGGGAGCGGATTGCAATAGTTAATAATTTCTATGTTTATTCAACGTCACTTTTTGTATTTTTTAACCAATACGTTCTTGATAATTAAAAACTCTACGTTGAATGCTTTATATACATTTCCACGACGACTGCATAGCAATAAACAAATTTGACGTATAACCTGAAAAAGAAACAACGAGATTTGGATGGTCAAACTATATCACTATAACCTGGTACTTGCAAGCAATGTTTAATGTCAATTTCAATATACTTATGCAGCCATTTCGTATATTGGGCGGTAAATCACAGCGGCTATGGTATACGGTATATGCATCGATATATTTTCTTGTAAGGTTTAAAAAGAACCGTTCGAAGTTGGGAGGTTCATATCGCCACTTATACCGTCGTCATACGTAACATTAGGTTTAAAGACTATTTGCGTTGTATATTTCTCATAATCTAAATAGGATGTAGAATTTTAGCGCAATAATTACTTTCAGTACTTTTGCCTTTTGAGAAGTCCTTTTTATACACTGCCCTGTCAATCGTTACTAAATTTACTAATTTACCTAGACAATTTGATATAACCCCTTTTTGGTATGTATGTATGTATTTGCGGATTTTTCACATCTTTAATGACGTTTTCCGCATCCCAATATCCACGCTTTCTTATCTTCCCAGTCATTTTCTTGAAGATTTCTTTTTTCCATGGCTGATTTAACTCCACTTTTCCACGTTTGTTTTGGTCGGCCACGTTTTCTTCTTTGAGGAGGGATCCATTTCCATAGTTTCTTGGGCCATCTTTCTTCTCCCATGCGTTCCACGTGTCCATACCACATGAGCCTTTTTGCTTCTATAGTGGTAATGATGTCTATGTCCACTTCTGCTCGGTTTCTTATTTCCTCGTTGCTAATTCTGTCTAGTCTTGTTAGCCCACAGCTTCGTCGCCAATACTCCATCTCCATTGCCCTCAATTTCTGTTCTTGTCTATTTGTGATGGACCATTCCTCTGCCCTGTATGTGCTGACACTTTCTACAATGGCTTTATATATCATTCTTTTAGTGCGTTTGCTTAACTTGTTGTTCCATATTACACGATGAAGCTGCCGTATGGCTCGTTTTCCTTGCGCTATTCTATTTTTTATTTCCTGTTCGCTATCCCCTTTCTCGCTTATAAATGTGTCTAAATATTTACACACCACCATCAATTTCTATATCTTCTCCTTTACATCCTATAGTCCCCCTTTTTGGTGTCGTGAGTAAATACTTATACTCTTGCTTGTTATAGCAACTGGTGATTTGTGCATCCCTTTACTATCTCTATATATCATTTTAATAAAAAGTTTAAATTATCTAAATACGGTACAATTTTTGTTAATTTTAAAATCTCGGGGAGTGCTCCATATTATACATCTAAAAATTATTGGGTTTTGTTACATTTTTCAAGCAATATTAGATTAACTATGTTAGTACTATGTAGAAG